>CM053037.1:126917491-127649158 GCA_028564925.1 Lithobates sylvaticus
CTTCTTCTTGCGCTGGTCTTCTCGTCCTTCTCGTCCGGCATCTTCTTCCGTCGGCGTCGGTGTCGGTGTCTTCTTGGGCCGCTCCGCGCAATGGGAGGCTCCCGCTGTGTGAGGCTCCGCTCCATCTGACAGGTCTTTTAAAACGGAGGGCACCTGGTGACCCCGCCCCCCTCTGACGTCATGGGGAAAGCCATCATGGAATTCCCCATGACGTCCCTGTGCGTCAGAGGGGGCGGGGTCACCAGGTGCCCTCCATTATAAAAGACCTGTCAGACGGAGCGGAGCCTCACACAGCGGGAGCCTCCCATTGCGCGGAGCGGCCCAAGAAGAGACAGAGACACCGACGCCGACGCCGACGGAAGAAGATGCCGGACGAGAAGGACGAGAAGACCAGCGCAAGAAGAAGCGGATCGGAGGAAGAAGAAAATAGAAGAAGAAGATGGAAGAAGATGAAGGAAGGAGAAGATGAAGAATCCAAAGGATGAAGAAAGAAGAAAGAAGATTTTAATAAAGGAATTGTCAAAGACTGTCTCCTGTCATTTTTACCATTTTTGCCACTTTTTTGGTGAAATGGTAGGGGTACTTTTGTACCCCCTTACCATTTCACACAGGGGGGGGGCCGGGATCTGGGGGTCCCCTTGTTAAAGGGGGCTTCCAGATTCCGATAAGCCCCCCGCCCGCAGACCCCCACAACCACCGGCCAGGGTTGTGGGGAAGAGGCCCTTGTCCTAATCAACATGGGGACAAGGTGCTTTAGGGGTCTTAGACCCCCAAAGCATCCTCCCAATGTTGAGGGCATGTGGCCTGGTACGGTTCAGGCGAGAGGGGGGGCCGCTCTCGTCCCCCCCTCTTTTCCTGCGGCCTGCCAGGTTGCGTGCTCGGATAAGGGTCTGGTATGGATTTTGAGGGGGACCCCACGCCATTTTTTTTGGCTAGGGTTCCCCTTAAAATCCATACCAGACCTCAAGGGTCTGGTATGGATTTTGAGGGGGACCCTACGCCATTTTTTTTTTTTTTTTTTGGCTGGGATCCCCCTTAATATCCATCCCAGACCTGAAGGGCCTGGTTGTTGAATTTGGGGGGACCCCTACGCTTTTTTTTTTGTTTTTTATTAATGAATGACAGCTCTCTGTGTTACAGGAGCCATCAATTCATTAGCCGCGAGTGATTTAAATAGCTTTCTTCCTGCAAAAATGACACTTTTTTGCAGGGAAAGTTCTAAGCACAGGAAACCTGCCTCCTTCACAGGCTACCTATAGACACCCCCCAGATGTGATACTGCAATGCTGTTCTAACAGCATGCACACACATATCCCCAGAAATAAAGCACATATTGTTGTCAGCAGTCAGCAGCACACTGACACGCTGACACTGTGAGTGAAACATAATATGCGAGGCCGCCGCCGCGGCGGCCTCTTATACCGTGGGGCGTGTATTAAAGCCCCTGAGCTATAATTGGCTACAGGCATCCTGCCTGTAGCCAATTATGGCTCTCCTCGCTGCCGGCGCTGTGATTGGCCAAGCATGCGGGGTCACAGTGCATGCTTGGCCAATCATCAGCCAGCATTGCACTGCGCGGGCCGCAATGCATTGCGGGGCCGCGCGCATCACACGAATTTGATGCGAGCGGCCCCAATAGTTCTGGGCTCGCCGAGCGAGCGAACACCCGGTGCTCGATTCGAACATGGGTTCGAATCGAACACCGGGCTCATCCTTACTACAGAGTGCTTGTCATACACAATCTTTGTATGAAGCAATCCAGCACACTGTGAGACAACTTTCCAAATCAATACAAAACATTGCATTACACGATTTAAGCGTTTGCGATTTCTGCACAGTACAGCCTGCAATATCCAGCTCCAATCAGCCATACCCCTTGGTACCAGTTTTCCAAACACAGGAGAGGACGGCAGGATATATACTGGCTGTACACTCCATAATGCTAACATTTCATTAAGCAGGTCTGTCACAAAATACACATTTTCTCTTTTTATCATTGTGGACACAATTTCCGCTGTGCGTTTACACTCGCTGGGACCTTCAGTCATGAGAGGATTAGTCTCTGCAACAACTCGTGCATCTTGGCCTATAGGCTGTTCTGCAGACACCTCTCCTGGCACAGCAGCCATAGCATCCACTACTCTTTTAGCCACAAAAGCTTCTTCCAGCATTGCTATTAGTCTCTTGGCCAAATCATCCCAGTAGATATTGCTCTGTTGGACTACATCATCCCAATGAGACCTGGACAGACCAAGAGGCTCAACAGCATCTGAAACCCTGCTTTTGTCAGTTTTACACTCCTCAATATTAAACACATCACTTTATTTTACCTTGCATTGTGGCAACACATTTTCAATCACACCATGTTCCTGTTCCCCACCCTCATCAGCATGAGCAGATGGAGTTTCATTGCAGACCTCAAGATTTTTAATTTTAACACTTGCCTCCCCACTGAACAGGGCACTGCAGCAAGGCAAGTCCTTTTTAACACAAACAGGGGATCTCCCATTTGGGGTCACTTCCACTCCCGTGTGCACAGTCACATAATCAGTCTTTCTCACCCAGTCTGCAGACTTGGAATCACAGGCGTTGCTACAGGCAACCACTGTCCTCCTGAACTTCCAGTCAGCCTGTTGCTTTCTCCTTCTGCATTTCCCCATGCGGGAATGAAATGAAATGAAAGACTTTCGGGCTTCCCAGCCCTCTTTGTGGGAACATTGAGCCACCTCTTCATAGGAGCCCCACCATCCAGACGACACTTCACTGGTTGCTATGGGAGACTGCATTCTCCCTGCAGAGGTTCTCCAGTAACAATCCTCTTGAGCCCACCAGCCAGAACTCTCATCAGGATCATTCCACCATTGGCCATAGGTCTCACGCCTGACCTTGCCTTTCTTGCTACGGGCAACAACATGCATCTTTGCAGCAACAGATGCAGAGTTCCTTCAAAAAATCTTTGCCAACATGTCTCCTTACAGCTGAGACACAGCACCCATGACTTTGCTTCACAAGGCAACAGCAATACACACAGTCTCTGACACTCACGGTTTCCGGCATGCAAGGATCTGGACCAACACCATCCGTGCCCAACGCCAATTTCTCCACCAATTGTGACGATCCGGGGTGATTAGCTACAAGTGGTGCATGCGATTTTCCAGAAACGTGCCACTTCAGACTTGTTATTTTAGGGTATGGCAGTCCACTTTTATTTACAGGAAACGAAAAAGTTCAAACAAACAGAAATCTTCCCTCGCAGGGGGTTCCACCATCATTGTATTCCAAAACAATAGCCTCCTGGCTTACTCATTGTCAGCTTCGTGCTGCTTTAGTCGCAGGCTACACCTGCCTGCTTCAAACGTACGCACAGACTGTCACCTGCAGTCTTAGGCTCCAAGACCTCCTGGAACTCTCCTGACCTCCTAGCCAGACTTCCTGTCTGCTGGGCAGAGCCGTCTCCAAGTTTGAGCCCTGACTGCTCTTCCTGGGATGTTTATGAACCCAGCCCACAGGTGTGCAATTAGTATTCCTGCCAAAATCAGGCATACACTGCACATATGCACCTGTGAGATGGGGTCGCATCTCCACAATATATATATATATATATATATACACATACATACACACACACACACACACACACACACACACACACACACAGAATGGGAAACCCGCTCTATATGTGGCACCTTCTTCTCGTAGCCTGTCCAATAGAGGCTTCATATTGCGGCGCATCTGTAGGGTATATCTTGACAGATCTGGTAAAATCTGTATTATTACTCCATTAAATTCGATAGTACCCATTGCCCGCACCTTACGCATAATCTCCTCTTTAACAGTGTAAAAATGAACCCTACAAAGTGTGTCCCTGGGTCTTCCATCCAACATGGGGGTCAAACCCTGTATCCGGTGAACTCTATCTAGTTCAATGTCTGCTAACGACTCTCTTCCCATGATCTTATTCAGTATAGCCAATACGGTAGGACGCAGCTCTTTTACTGTTATTGGTTCAGGGATCCCTCATAGTTTTATGTTATTTCTCCAACTACGATTTTCTAAATTATCTTGTTGAAGTTGCATATTGTGAAGAGATTGCGATTGAGCAATTAACTTAGCTTCCAAAGAAGCTATTTTTTGTTCTGCTGTAGTCTGTTTTTGCTCCATAGTGTCTACTCTGGTTGTGAGGCAGTGCAGTGATTCCTTAACCTCCTTAAACGCTTCTCTAAGCACCTGTTGCAGGGTAATAGTCATACGGTCCATATCTGATTTAGTAAATAAAAAGGACTTTGTTTCAAAATCATGGAGCCGTACATTCAATTGGTCCAGCTAATCCAGATAGACCACAAGAATTTCCTGGCATCTGTTCAGGTATGTGTCATATGGGCAGATATATAGACTGTGACGAAAAAATAGTGTAGCGCTGAATGGTGGAGTATAAGTGTGTGAATACAATTACACATATAAAATAAGTGACAATGCACAATAAATAAATATAAAATGAAGTAAAAAATTTGAACTTTAAAGTATAGAGTCCAAGATCAGGCTCAAATAAGATGGATTTTAGTCCAAAATATCTAAAGAAGTCCAAATGGGATGGTCTGTATAAATATGGGAAATGAGTGGAACACTTTTCTTATGGAGTGGCCCAAGGAATGCGGCTTTGAAGCGGTAGGTATGGTACGAATAAACAGGTGCCTGTGGGTACATCAACGTTCACTGTTAAAATAGAAGTTGGGTACTCTTACCGGATAGGTTGGACACACATGTCATACGACAGTGGGTCAATAGGGCTTGATAACCTGATGAGGCCAGGTCAGGCCTATAGGAGAGTGGTCGGATGGGTCCTGTTCGGTCCTACTCTATCCGACTCCGAATCCCAAGGGGCGAATTCCAAATGGTGAATCCTGGTGTCACCGCTTGTAGACTCCGAATAGGTGGGTGCTCCGACCCGGGGTGTATCCAAGGAAGCAGCGAAAGTGGGGGGCTCATGATGTGAGTATGGAATAAAAAGATAAAAAAGAGGCTCCGGATGGTGCAGATCAAAACAAACCAGTTGGTTTATTGGGGTGGTCAGATATAATGATAAATATATGACACAAGAATTTAAAAAGTGATCACAAAAATAAAATGGATGGTAGTATAAAAGCAATGTGGGGTACAGAGTATGCTGGCCAGACTAGTTTCGACCTCAGGGTCTTCGACAGGGGCATGCTATGACCCCTCACATTGCTAACAAATAAATAGACTAGTGGAGCTTAGATCCGCCCCTAATGGGGGGGGTGGGACAGGAAGTGAGCAAAAAAATAGTTTATGCTATTCAAGCCTCTCTTTGGATCTAGCCACACGGCCCTTAATGCCAGATTTTATGGTGTTGCCATTTTAAAATTTTTAAATGCGGTGAAGTCTATGAAAAAAATATATTCATTTTTTCAAAAAATTTCTTTTTTCATAGATGCTGAGTAAAGTCAGGTACCGAAATCGGACTGTGGAGGGAATGTACCAAAAGAATATTTTAATATGCCATTTGCCTATAAACTGCAAAATGCAGGTGCCTTTATTCAAATGAATGGGTGCATCATCCAGGGGATAAAGGTCATTGGAAGTGTGTGGTGGAACGTTTTGTGACACTATAACCCATCAAGTACATATGGTCAGACACTGCTCCTGTACATAGGAGCCGGATGTTACCTGAATGTTACTTCCGGGGTCACTGGGGTTGCGTCATCACCACCAGGAGGGCCGTGATCTATGAGGTGCCCATCGCTGTGTGGGTCATGTGACCGTAGTGACGTGTCACGTGACGTGCATCGTCCGGAGTGCCGGGACGCCGTCCACGTTAGGGAATCCTCACTTCCAGGTTGCCGATCATGTGACCTCCCTGCGTCAGCGGCTCACATGATCACTACAGCGTCCGTAATACGATCACACGCTCCGCTGTAATGCAGGGCGGCGTCGCCACAGTTACGCTGTGTGTCTGTGTCCCCATAGTAGCCTTTTGAGGCTGAGACTATGAAAAAAACACGCAAAGTATAGACTAGGGGGGAAAACGCCTGATAAACAACATACAATGAATATAAAACATGAATATGGGTCAAATGATAAAAACAATCAAATCTCAATGAGAATAAAATCCTATTCATGTTAAATGAAGAAAATTAAAAAAGATTTGGATTATCCCCATTACAGAAATATTGGAGATATAAAGAATGTATAATGTACAGAAATAAGATTTAGTGATTAGGATAAAAATGGAAGGTGATATGGGGGTGTATATACAAGACATTATATGAAGTATATATAAAGTATGTATATATAAATATATATATATATAAAAAATATTTTTCTTATACATTTGTGAAAATATATAATAAAATGTATAAAAAATGTAAAAAATTATAAAAAATTTAAGTGGAGATATAAATAATATGTGTAATGTCAGTGAAAGTTAATTGATGCCTTTAGCTATAAAAAGTGTGGTTGGACATAATGAGTGATATGATAAAAACTCAGTGTGTGGTGAGTCTGCTGCGATTAGGAGTGAACTTTAATCTAAAATTCGCAGCATGTGTGAGAAGGAGGATGGGGATGAATAAATATGTGAATGGTATGGTGAGAATGGTGAATGGTAGGTGTTCAGCGACTATGCTGCGACTGGAGAGGGGTCTGAGTCTAAAAAGTGGGACATTATTTGGAGCACCATGCCAAGGATCCTACAGGCACTCAGTTCCAAATAATTGATAGATTTGTACCCAATTGGAGAGGGGACTCATGCTTACATTTTTTATAATTTTTTACATTTTTTTTCCATAGTCTCAGCCTCAAAAGTCTACTATGGGGACACAGACAAACAGCGTAACCGTGGCGACGCCGCCCTGCATTACAGCGGAGCGCGCGATCGTATTACGGCCGCTGTAGTGATCATGTGAGCCGCTGACGCAGGGAGGTCACATGATCGGCAACCAGGAAGTGAGGATTCCCTAACGTGGACGGCGTCCCGGCGCTCCAGACGATGCACGTCACTACGGTCACATGACCCACACAGCGATGGGCACCTCAGAGATCACGGCCCTCCTGGTGGTGATGACGCCGGAAGTAACATTCAGGCAGTGTTGGTCATCTTACTTTAAAAAAGTAATTAGTTAAGTTACAAATTACTTCTCCCAAAAAGTAATTGCGTTAGTAACTCAGTTACTACATTGGAAAAGTAATTAGTTACGCAGCAAAGTAACTGACTTTTTTTTTAAATATTCTATACGTGTAACTAAGGGGCGGGTCTAGTATTACTGTAACCAAGGGGTGCATTTATTATTATTGTTATATATCGTGTAACCAAGGGGCTGCTCTATTATTACTCTAACCAAGGGGCAGATCTGTTATAGCGCGTAAGCAAGTGGCGGGTCTATTATATCGTGTAAGGGGTGGATGTCTACAGAAGAGGGCGAATGTTAAATTAATGGGCAGAGCTCGATATATAACAATAATAATAAATGCGCCCCTTGGTTACAGTAATACTAGACCCGCCCCTTACTTACACGATAGACGCCCCTTGCAGAGTAGCACGAGCATCAGGAGCGTGCAGCATCGCCTCGTACAATTACATGTTAATTGTGCCTACGCGGTGTAGAGTTCACTCAGAGCTGTTTAGGTTCGGCAATTTTCGGAAGCTCCGTACTCCTTTGTACTGCGCAAGCGCTGCGCCTGCGCAGTACAGGGGGTCCTTATCCGGCGGGGAACTTTTTCGGCAGGACACCGGAATTACACTACTGCCATCTAGTGGTGGTAGATGTAATTGGGGTAACTAAGCCAAAGTAATGGGAACTGAGTTACCATGAGGGGAAAAGTAATCAGTTAGATTACTAGTTACCCTCTAAAGTAACTGCGTTACGTAACTCAGTTTATTTTAACTCAGTTACTTACATCACTGCATTCAGGTAACATCCAGCTCCTATGTACAGGAGCAGTGTCTGACCATATGTACTTGATGGGTTATAGTGTCACAAAACGTTCCACCACACACTTCCAATGACCTTTATCCCCTGGATGATGCACCCATTCATTTGAATAAAGCCACCTGCATTTTGCAGTTTATAGGCAAATGGCATATTAAAATATTCTTTTGGTACATTCCCTCCACAGTCCGATTTCGGTACCTGATTTTACTCAATATCTATGAAAAAATAAATTTTTGGAAAAAATGAATATATTTTTTT
Source organism: Lithobates sylvaticus (assembly GCA_028564925.1). Classification (NCBI taxonomy): domain Eukaryota; kingdom Metazoa; phylum Chordata; class Amphibia; order Anura; family Ranidae; genus Lithobates; species Lithobates sylvaticus. The sequence continues at coordinate 126,925,699 of CM053037.1, forward strand.
CATAGACTTCACCGCATTTAAAAATTTTAAAATGGCAACACCATAAAATCTGGCATTAAGGGCCGTGTGGCTAGATCCAAAGAGAGGCTTGAATAGCATAAACTATTTTTTTGCTCACTTCCTGTCCCACCCCCCCCCATTAGGGGCGGATCTAAGCTCCACTAGTCTATTTATTTGTTAGCAATGTGAGGGGTCACAGCATGCCCCTGTCGAAGACCCTGAGGTCGAAACTAGTGGGGCCAGCATACTCTGTATCCCACATTGCTTTTATACTACCATCCATTTTATTTTTGTGATCACTTTTTTAATTCTTGTGTCATATATTTATCATTATATCTGACCACCCCAATAAACCAACTGGTTTGTTTTGATCTGCACCATCCGGAGCCTCTTTTTTATCTTTTTATTCCATACTCACATCACGAGCCCCCCACTTTCGCTGCTTCCTTGGATACACCCCGGGTCGGAGCTCCCATCTATTCGGAGTCTACAAGCGGTGACCCCAGGATTCACCATTTGGAATTCGCCCCTTTGGGATTCGGAGTCGGATAGAATAGGACCGAACAGGACCCATCCGACCACTCTCCTATAGGCCTGACCTGGCCTCATCAGGTTATCAAGCCCTATTGACCCACTGTCGTATGACATGTGTGTCCAACCTATCCGGTAAGAGTACCCAACTTCTATTTTACCAGTGAACGTTGATGTACCCACAGGCACCTGTTTATTCGTACCATACCTACCGCTTCACAGCCGCATTCCTTGGGCCACTCCATAAGAAAAGTGTTCCACTCATTTCCCATATTTATATGGACCATCCCATTTGGACTTCTTTAGATATTTTGGACTAAAATCCATCTTATTTGAGCCTGATCTTGGACTCTATACTTTAAAGTTCACATTTTTTACTTCATTTTATATTTATTTATTGTGCATTGTCACTTATTTTATATGTGTAATTGTATTCACACACTTACAGTGCCTTGCGAAAGTATTCGGCCCCCTTGAACTTTTCAACCTTTTGCCACATTTCAGGCTTCAAACATAAAGATATAAACTTTAAATTTTTTGTGAAGAATCACCAACAAGTGGGACACAATTGTGAAGTGGAACGAAATCTATTGGATTTTTGAAACTTTTTTAACTAATAAAAAAATGAAAAGTGGGGCGTGCAAAATTATTCGGCCCCCTTGCGTTAATACTTTGTAGAGCCACCTTTTGCTGCGATTACAGCTGCAAGTCGCTTGGGGTATGTCTCTATCAGTTTTGCACATCGAGAGACTGAAATTCTTGCCCATTCTTTCTTGTAAAACAGCTCGAGCTCAGTGAGGTTGGATGGAGAACGTTTGTGAACAGCAGTTTTCAGCTCTTTCCACAGATTCTCGATTGGATTCAGGTCTGGACTTTGACTTGGCCATTCTAACACCTGGATACGTTTATTTGTGAACCATTCCTTTGTAGATTTTGCTGTATGTTTGGGATGATTGTCTTGTTGGAAGATAAATCTCCGTCCCAGTCTCAGGTCTTTTGCAGACTCCAACAGGTCATCCAGAATGGTCCTGTATTTGGCTGCATCCATCCTCCCCTCAATTGTAACCATCTTCCCTGTCCCTGCTGAAGAAAAGCAGGCCCAAACCATGATGCTGCCACCACCATGTTTGACAGTGGGAATGGTGTGTTGAGGGTGATGAGCTGTGTTGCTTTTACGCCAAACATATCGTTTTGCATTGTGGCCAAAAAGTTCGATTTTGGTTTCATCGAACCAGAGCACCTTCTTCCACATGTTTGGTGTGTCTCCCAGGTGGCTTGTGGCAAACTTTAGACGAGACTTTTTATGGATATCTTTGAGAAATGGCTTTCTTCTTGCCACTCTTCCATAAAGGCCAGATTTGTGCAGTGTACGACTGATTGTTGTCCTATGGACAGACTCTCCCACCTCAGCTGTAGTTCTCTGCAGTTCATCCAGAGTGATCATGGGCCTCTTGGCTGCATCTCTGATCAGTCTTCTCCTTGTCTGAGCTGAAAGTTTAGAGGGACAGCCAGGTCTTGGTAGATTTGCAGTGGTCTGATACTCCTTCCATTTCAAAATGATCGCTTGCACAGTGCTCCTTGGGATGTTTAAAGCTTGGGAAATATTTTTGTATCCAAATCCGGCTTTAAACTTCTCCACAACAGTATTACGGACCTGCCTGGTGTGTTTCTTGGTCTTCATGATGCTCTCTGTGCTTTCAACAGAACCCTGAGACTATCACAGAGCAGGTGCATTTATACAGAGACTTGATTACACACAGGTGGATTCTATTTATCACCATCAGTCATTTAGGACAACATTGGATCATTCAGAGATCCTCACTGAACTTCTGGAGTGAGTTTGCTGCACTGAAAGTAAAGGGGCCGAATAATTTTGCACACACCACTTTTCAGTTTTTTATTTGCTAAAAAAGTTTAAAATATCCAATAGATTTCGTTCCACTTCACAATTGTGTCCCACTTGTTGGTGATTCTTCACAAAAAATTAAAATTGTATATCTTTATGTTTGAAGCCTGAAATGTGGCAAAAGGTTAAAAAGTTCAAGGGGGCCGAATACTTTCGCAAGGCACTGTATACTCCACCATTCAGCGCTACACTATTTTTCCGTCACATTTTGCTCACTTTGTTTGTATAAGTGTCGGCTGCTTTATTTCCACTATATCATTGTGATACTCCTCTTTTAGCGCAGTGTTTTCCCCCCTTTTTACAATACAGATATATAGACTGTTCACCATGATTAACATGGAGAGAAAGTCCAGCGGACCCGACTCCTGTTTGTCCCGCTTGTCCTACATTTCTGCATCTCTAAGTTTTTTATTGCACTTTTCATTATACTATTACCGATACTTTTATTGCTGTCCATACTGCAGATGTTATTAGTATTGCTGGTATTACTAAAAGTGTCAGCATTGAGGGTATTGAATATAATACTGAGGCTATTCTCTCCCCCAGTGTCCAAATTAATAACAGCATGAGGGTCTTGAGAATCCACATTTTGTAAGTCCGGTGTAAACCCCCCCTGCCCGCTCACCTGGATGGATCACTAAGGATTGACGGCCGATCGTCCTTTCGCCAACAGAAGCGGCGGCGGCAGCAGCAGCAACAGCAGTGTTAACGATAGCGGCAGTATCGGTAATAGCAGTGTCAACAATGTCATCGGTAGCGGCAACGGGGTTTACTGGTAGAGTCGCCGAGATAGAGTCCCGTGCCACTTCGGGTGTCTTTGGATCTCTTAGAGTATCCTCGAGTATCTCTGCTAACACAGACGAGCTCAAAGGAATTGACGTCAGATTAGCACTCGAAGACTTAGCGGTCTCGGATTCTGTGGGATCTCGGGGCTCAGGGTCCTCCTTTGCTCGCAGGGAATAGAATTCGGTAAGTAATGTGCTGCGGGTAATAGGCCTCGTGCTAATAGCTCTCCTCGATGCTCGTCTGGGTCCTCTAGAGCCTCTTGGCATCACCTCCTGGCAGAAAAACAATACAGCACTATCCTTAAACACGGAGCCGCGGAACAGGGCACAGTAGCCACGGTGATGTAACAGCACGGGACCCAACGGGACAAGCGGACAAGTGGAGCGAGCACAGGGTCTGGTATCCACAGTATCCGGTATAAACAGATAAATAGTTACTTACTTACTTAATAGTTAATAACTGGTAGCCACAACACTAGTCCCTTAATCCCGTAGGCATTAGGTAGGTATGAAACTGTCTTAACAGGCTTAGATTATATTGATCCGAGCGGAGCTCCAGCTGGTGTCTCACTTTCTCCCTCTCACTCCACCATCACGTACCACGCCCGTCCACTCTTAAAACATTTTAGCTCAATTCTACGACACCTTACTCTATGTGTATTCTCATCTGTGAAACCACTGACCTACTGACCTTAAGTCATAAACTCTGGACAAAAATTACGTTCACACACCTATTTCAAGATCTGGCTTATGCTGACCTCGTGAGCTTGTCAAAACTTAAAAGGGAAAGCAAACGGCATAAATACAGATCTTGGTTATGAAGCCAAATTAATATAATTCTACACCGACTGATAAAAATACACCCAACGTGCTCCTTATATGTATTCTGCTTACCAGAGAATGGTGACCCCCTTTAATTAAAAAGCAGGTCAGAAAAGCTTTAGCAAGATAGTGCTTGCTACAATGGTGAAGGCTGTGGATGTAAGAAACTCCTCCTCCGCAGAGATCATGGATGAGATATGTGAAAACATAATAGGAACCAATAGCGTAATCCTGTTTATTTCTCAATTTCATGAAACCCAGTGGCTGTATAAAAACTGAGAAGTATGCAGCCACTGGGTATGAACATAGATTTGGACCTGAATTGTTTCTTGGCCAATGACTAATTTCATCTTTAGATTTATATTGTGGGATTTATCCCTTTAACAATTTTCAATCCCGCCTCCCTTCCAGGTCATAGTTCTATATACACCTATTGTAATTTCTCCTTTTTTTAAATATAAATTTTAAAATGTATTCATTGTTTAATACTTGCAATTTTTATTACATTGTAATCCTTTTTATTCTATAGGGTAAATGCCCCATGTTACCAATGTACTAATGTTTTTAATATATAGTTATTTATCCATCATGTTTATCTATTCAGATGTTATTTATTAGCTTTGAGCTAGCCTTGATCAAAGTAACCTGGCACTGTGGCTGTTAATTATGCAATTTCCTTCCCCCTTAGTGTGTATTGGCTCCACAATATAAAACTATACGCCCCATTAGTGACCAAGCACGTTCCATGATGATGTAATAACAAAACGTATGTCAAGACGGAACTTGGTCATGTTACTTCACGCACTTCCGGTCCCTTTGGTTGTTCAGGGCTGGACGGTGGAACGCACGCCAGCTACGAGGGCTAGCCGCGAGGCTCCTTCCGATCAGCAGATATGCTTGCAGCCCCAGTGCCAGGCACTTCTTCATGTAAGCAGCCATTTGGCATTTGTATTTTTAAATAAACAGGAATACGCTATTGGTTCCTATTATCTTTTCACATATCATGCATGATCTCTGTGGAGGAGGGGTTTCTTACACCAACAGCCTTCACCATTGTAGCAAGCGCTATCTTGCTAAAGCTTTTCTGACCTGCTTTTTAATTAAAGGGGGTCACCATTCTTTGGTAGGCAGAATACATATAAGGAGCACGTTGGGTGTATTTTTATCAGTCGGTGAAGGAATATTCACTATTTTTTGGAAGAATTTGAACACAGAAGATTTTTGGGGATTTCTTTGTGATTTTGGGACTCTCCTTTCTTTCTACTGCCTTTTTGGTCCATATATTGTCTATACCACTTGTGTTCATCATCTGTGTATATATGCCACATTGCACTTTATTTGTTTATTCAATGCTAGTTGCTTGAGTTCATTTAACCATTAAACTTTTTGCTCAGTTAATTACTATTTGTTCTAGAGCGCCCTCTACATTTTATTTTATTAGTTCCTTGAGTAGTATACCTACTTAATTAGGGGAGCAGCTTTTTTCACCATATACAATTCGGTTTATTCACCATTTAAGCTAGTTTTTGGCTTGGAGTACACATTTCATTTTCACATTTCAGGGTTCACTTATATTTGAACTTTTTCACTTACGTCAAATTAATATTGAAGACATTTTTCAACAAGCCCCCAGTTCCAACATTGATTTGGAAAGGGGGTTTAAACAATTACAACATGGTATGGAGCATGGTATGGAGCATGGTATGGAGCATCAGATTAGGCTTTGGTGGGACATTGCCTCGTTTGAGATGTATATAGGCAAATCTCACACTAAGGAGATTACGGTGGGATGTGAGTCCTAATGATGGGGTTGAAGATCTGGAGCTAGTTGATGAATGGTACCAGTTATCCAATGCCTGTGAGCAGAAGCTCATAGTTACATAGTAGGTGAGGTTGAAAAAAGATACAAGTCCATCAAGTCCAACCATGTGTGTGATTATATGTCAGTATTACATTGTATATCCCTGTATGGTGGTCATTCAGATGCTTATCTAATAGTTTCTTGAAACTATCAATGCCCCCCACTGAGACCACCGCCTGTGGAAGGGAATTCCACATCCTTGCCGCTCTTACAGTAAAGAACCATCTACGTAGTTTAAGGTTAAACCTCTTTTCTTCTAATTTTAATGAGTGGCTGCAAGTCTTGTTAAACTCCCTTCCGCAAAAAAGTTTTATCCCTATTGTGGGGTCACCAGTATGGTATTTGTTAATTTAAATCATATACCCTCTCAAGCATCTCTTCTCCAGATAGAATAAGTTCAGTGCTCGCAACCTTTCCTCATAACCAATATCCTCCAGACCCTTTTTTTAGCTTTGCGGCCCTTCTTTGTACTGGCTCCATTTCCTGTAAATCCTTCCTGAGGACTGGTGCCCAGAACTGGACAGCATAGTCTAGGTGCGGCCGGACCAGAGTCTTGTAGAGTGGGAGAATCATTGTTTTACCTCTGCAATTAATCTCCTTTTTAATGCATGCCAATATTCTGTTTGCTTTGTTAGCAGTAGCATGCCATTGCTGAGCCTATCATCTACTAGGACCGCCAGAGGTTCTCCCCCCAGTGTATAGATTTCATCCATATTTTTGCCACCCAAATGCATTATTTTACATTTTTCTACATTAAAGCGCATTTTCCATGTAGTTGCCCACCCCATTAATTTGTTCAGATCTTTTTTCAAGGTTTCCACATCTTGCAGAGAAGTTATTGCCCTGCTTAAAGTGGTTGTTAACCCTAGATTAAGGCTTACCTGTAGGTCCAATAAATAGCTCCTAAACCTACATGGTTTAGGAGATATTTAGAAAAGAAAAGGCATGCACTGCGCATGCCGGGTTCACGGCGATATGCCGATTTCCTGCGCGGGAGTGACGTCATCGCCGCTCCAGCGAATGACAGCGCTGGAGCGGCGAGACCTGGAAGTCACTCCGGGTTTGATGGCGACGCAGAACATCCTGGATGAGGACCGCTTCGGGGGCTTCGTTTTCAGTCGAATTAATTCATTCATTCATAATGAGCTAGTATGCTATGCATACTAGCTCATTATGCCTTTGCCTTGCAGGGTGTCTTTTTTTTTTTTTTTTTTAATCTTTATTTTTCATTTTATACATAAATTCACATTTAGTTACATCATCATTCTCTTAATATATACATTCCAATTATTCCAACCTTTATATCCATATCACTCTATACATTTATAGAACCTTATTTATTCCTCTGCTGTCTTTTGGATACATGCTTTCGTTCCTTTCCCTCTTTTCCTCTATCTATATTCATTTAACATTCCCTCTTTCATACCGCATCCATACAAAACAAAACAAGGAGAGAAAAAAAAAAATGTTTTCGTTTCTTCCATTCCCTGTCCCTTCCCTCTCCCCCCTCTCCGTCCCATCCCTTATATTCCTACTGATGGAAACAATGAGATCTATAGTCTTCCCACTGTTGCCATATCCTTCTTATCTGATTCTCTAAGTTTTTTTCTATGGTGATCCTTTCCTCCAAGGAACGCATCTCGCCCATCTCCACTATCCATTCTTCTATTGGGGGTGTTGTGTTTTTCCTCCAATTTCTCGCAATAACTGTTCTAGCTGCTGTTAAGCAATATTTTAATATCCCTTTTTTTTATACTTTTTATCGATCCCGGTATCATTGATAGTATTGATATCAGTATATCAGGTTGTATATTTATGTCTGTTATATCTTGGTATATTCTATATATTTTCTCCCAAAATATATAGATCTTTGGCCAAAAATACCAAATATGAGACATTGTGCCGGTTGCTCCCTGACATCTCCAACAGGTGTCATCATTCTCTGAATTTATATTATGCATGTTGCTCGGGCATTTATACCATCTCGCTAACAGTTTATAGTTCCTTTCTTGGTGTCTATTGGAGATCGATATTTTGTGTGTTGATATGATTGCTTTGTTCCATTTGTCTCTAGGTATGGTCATATTCAGTTCTTTTACCCATTTTTTTTATGAAGCTTAATTCCTGTATCCTATTATTTAAAATTAAATATTTATATACGTTTGATAGGTTATGTGTGGGTTTATGTTCTTGTAAGAATAGCATTTCCATTGGAGTTGGTGTTCTGTCTAGTGTTCCTTCCCTATTGAGGGTAGATATGTACTCCTTGGAGTTGTCTATATTGGATCCATTTATTTGCATATTCACTACCCATTTCTTCTAATCGGGGAAGTCTATTATTCTCAAACATCTGTATAATTCTTATATCATCAGATCTCTGCCATTTCAAAAACGTTTTATTCTCTTTAGCTGGTGGGAAATTTGGATTGCAGAAAAGGGGTGTCATTGGGCCAACATAAGACGACCCTATTCCCCTTTTCATCAATCCATCCCACACTTTCAGTGTTGCTCTTACTAGAATTGGTATCTCTTTCTGAGGTGGTCTTTTTTCTTTCTGTATCCAGGGTAGTGCTTTTAGTTTTATATTCATTATCTCCTCTTCCAGCTTTACCCATTGTTTGGATTCGCCACTGTGAAACCAATCCACTAGCCTAGTGACCAATACAGCCTTAAGGTAAACTGCAAGATCGGGGAGAGCTAGTCCTCCATCCATTTTCGATCTGGAAAGTACCTCCCTACTTATTCTGGCAGGTTTACCTGCCCATATAAAGCTCCCAATAGCTTTCCGTAGGGAGTTAAGTATATTTTTGAGGGGAAATACTGGGACTGTCTGAAAAATATAGAGTATTTTTGGAAGTATATCCATTTTTATAATGTTTATTCGACCTGTCCATGAAAATATCCCCTTATCATACTTTTTAAGTAGTTTGGTTATTTTTTGTAAAAGTGGTAGATAATTAATTTCTTGGAGGTTTTCTAGCTTTCTAGGTATATACAGTGGTGTGAAAAAGTGTTTGCCCCCTTCCTCATTTCCTGTTCCTTTGCATGTTTGTCACACTTAAGTGTTTCGGAACATCAAACCAATTTAAACAATAGTCAAGGACAACACAAGTAAACACAAAATGCAATTTGTAAATGAAGGTGTTTATTATTAAAGGTGAAAAAAAATCCAAACCATCATGGCCCTGTGTGAAAAAGTGATTGCCCCCCTTGTTAAAACATACTATAACTGTGGTTGTCCACACCTGAGTTCAATTTCTCTAGCCACACCCAGGCCTGATTATTGCCACACCTGTTCACAATCAAGGCATCACTTAAATAGGAGCTGCTTGACACAGTAAGGTCCACCAGAAGATCCTTAAAAGCTACACATCATGCCGAGACCCAAAGAAATTCAGGAACAATTGAGAAAGAAAGTAATTGAGATCTATCAGTCTGGAAAGGGTTATAAAGCCATTTCCAAAGCTTTGGGAATCCAGCGAACCACAGTGAGAGCCATTATCCACAAATGGCGAAGACATGGAACAGTGGTGAACCTTCCCAGGAGTGGCCGGCCGCCCAAAATTACCCCAAGAGCGCAGCGACGACTCATCCAAGAGGTCACAAAAGACCCCACAACAACGTCCAAGGAACTGCAGGCCTCACTTGCCTCAGTTAAGGTCAGCGTTCATGCCTCCACCATCAGGAAAAGACTGGGCAAAAATGGCCTGCATGGCAGAGTTCCAAGGAGAAAACCACTGCTGAGCAAAAAGAACATCAAAGCTCGTCTCAATTTCTCCACAACACATCTTGATGATCCCCAAGACTTTTGGGACAACATTCTGTGGACCGATGAGACAAAAGTGGAACTCTTTGGAAGGTGTGTGTCCAAGTATATCTGGCGTAGAAGGAACACTGCATTTCAGAAAAAGAACATTATACCAACAGTAAAATATGGTGGTGGTAGTGTGATGGTCTGGGGCTGTTTTGCTACTTCAGGACCTGGAAGACTTGCCGTGATAAAAGGAACTATGAATTCTGCTGTCTACCAAGAGATCCTGAAGGAGAATGTCTGACCATCTGTTCGTGTACTCAAGCTGAAATGAACTTGGGTTCTGCAGCAGGACAATGATCCTAAACACACCAGCAAGTCCACCACCGAATGGCTGAAGAAAAACAAAATGAAGACTTTGGAGTGGCCTAGCCAAAGTCCTGACCTGAATCCTATTGAGATGTTGTGGTATGACCTTAAAAAGGCCGTTCATGCTCGAAAACCCTCTAATGTAACTGAATTGGGACAATTCTGCAAAGATGAGTGGGCCAAAATTCCTCCAGGACACTGTAAAAGCCTCATTGCACGTTATCGCAAACGCTTGGTTGCAGTTGTTGCTGCTAAGGGTGGCCCAACCAGTTATTAGGTTTAGGGGGCAATCACTTTTTCACACAGGGCCATGATGGTTTGGATTTTTTTTCACCTTTAATAATAAACACCTTCATTTACAAATTGCATTTTGTGTTTACTTGTGTTGTCCTTGACTATTGTTTAAATTGGTTTGATGTTCCGAAACACTTAAGTGTGACAAACATGCAAAGGAACAGGAAATGAGGAAGGGGGCAAACACTTTTTCACACCACTGTATATTCCTAGATATTTAATGGCAGTGTTTTGCCATTTAAAGGAAAATTTTTTACTAAGTGTATCCGCAATATGTGCGGACAGTGTGATATTTAAAGCCTCCGATTTATTATAGTTAACCTTAAAGTTGCTTACTTCTGCAAAACGCTTAAACTCCTTAATTACATTAGGTATTGTTACTATGGGGTTGGTAATATATAATAATAAATCATCTGCATATACTGATGTTTTATACTCCTGACTTTTTATTTTAATACCCTGGATATCTTTATTATTATTCCTGATCGCCACCATCATATGTTCCATTGTAAGCACATATATTAGGGGGGAAAGGGGACATCCTTGTCGGGTTCCGTTTGCGATACTCACTGTTTCGGATATCTCCCCATTCACCCGTATTTTGGCAGTTGGCTTCTGGTATAAGACCATGATTTTTTCAAGTAATCTGGGACCTACTCCCCATTGTCTTAATGTCTCCTGAAAGAACCGCCATCCCACCCTGTCAAATGCCTTCTCGGCATCAATTGCCAAGAGACAGGATGGGATGGCGTGTCTCTGGACATATTCGATCAGAGTCAGTGTCTTTAGGGTATTATCCCTCGCCTCTCTTCCCTCTACAAATCCCACCTAAACTAGGTGTATAGATCTGGGTATTTTGGGTGTAAGTCTGTTTGCTATTATTTTGGAATATATTCGGAGGTCAATATTGGTGAGGGAGATTGGTCTATAGTTTCTGCATAGTGTATGATCTTTTTCAGGTTTAGGTATAAGTGATATATATGCCTGCATACTTTGTAATACAAATGGTTGCGAAAAGGATACTGAGTTGAATGTCCGTTTCATAATGGGGATGAGTAGGTCTTTGTAGGCCTTATAGAACCGTGGAGTGAATCCATCATGGCCAGGACTTTTTTTTTTTTTAAGAGGCTTTACTTCCTCTTTAAGCTTAGTATCGTCCGCAAATACAGAGATTGAATGATTTACTAGGGACGAGCTTTATGTTTGGGTCGAACATGAGTTCGACTCGAACATTGGCTGTTCGCCAAAAACCGAACATTATGGGGCATTCATGCCAAATTCAAGCGCCCCATAATGCAATGCGGGAGCGCAGTGCATTGCTGTATGATGATTGGCCAAAGCATGCACCATAACCTGCATGCTTTGACCAATCCCAGCGCTCTCAGCTAAGAAAGCTGAGGGGGGACTAAGTCCACGCCCCACACTATATAAGACTGCCTGCACGTCGGCCCTGTGTAGTGTGTTGTTGGCGTGGATGGAGCGAGAGGGTCATTTAGTTTGAGCAGGCAGGCAGGTTATTCAGTTAGCTAAACTGGATGCAGCTATATCTGACTGCAGGCCGTTCCTGGTGTACTTCCTGTAATATACTTCAGGCAGGTTATTCAGTTAGCTGCAGTGTATTTAATATATATTTTGTGACGATCGGGGGTGATTAGGTTCAAATGGTGTATGCAATTTTCCAGAAACGTGCCACTCCAGACTTGCGTTTTTAGGGCATGGCAGCCCACGTTTATTTAAAGGAAATGAAAAAGTTCAAACAAACAGAAATCTTCCCTCGCAGGGGGTTCCACCATCACTGTATAAACAAACGATAGCCTCCTGGCTTACTCACCGCCAGCTTCGTGCTGCTTTAGTCACAGGCTAAACCTGCCTGCTTCAAATGTACACAGACTGCCACCTGCAGTCTTAGGCTCTGAGTCCTCCTGTCTCTTTCTCCTGGAACTCTCCCGGCCTCCTGGCCAGGCTTCCTGTTTGCCGGGCGGAGCTGTCTCCAAGTCTGAGCACTGACTTCTCTTCCTGGGATGTTTATGAACCCAGCCCACAGGTGTGTAATTAGTATTCCTGCCAAAATCAGGCATATACTGCATATATGCACCTGTGACATAGGGGCGCATCTCCACATATCCTCCCCCCCTGTTTCGCACCGGAGGGAGAAATACAAAACCCTTCTTCCTTAAGGGGCACTCCACCCACCTCTTTTTCCGGGTATGATTCCATGCGGACTGCTTCCTAATTTTTGGGAGCTTACATTTCTTCTCACCTCCCCCAGATCTACTCTCCCAAGACTGTAGAGGTCCTACTTTGACATCTGTCTCAACTTTACCCAGCACTTTTTGGGTTTCAGGTTCGCTGATACCTGTGTGGATACCCCTGGCAAACGCTTTCTCAAAATTACCCAGTTCAAAACCACCAGGAACTCTGGTCCCATCGCTTGCTAGGACAGTGTCTGAGGAGGGACCACACACACAGGGAAGCAGTTACTCTCTATGGGACCTTCCCACAGTTTCACATCGCCCCCTGTTGTCCAACACTCCATCAGCGACTGTTCTTGCACAACACTTTTTTTCTACACCAGTTTTCACAATTTCTGTTACTGCTGGTATTTTCAATACCTCTGCCTTGTTTAACAGGGCTCCAGAGTGCTTGTCATACACAATCTTTGTATGAAGCAATCCAGCACACTGTGAGACAACTTTCCACATCGATACAAAACATTGCATTGAATGATTCAAGCATTTGTGATTACTGCACAGTACAGCCTGCAATATCCATCTCCAGTCAGCCATACCCCTTGGTACCAGTTCTCCAAACACAGGAGGATGGCAGGATATATTCTGGCTGTACACTCCATGATTCTAACATTTCATTAAGCATGTCTGTCACAAAATACACATTTTCTCTTTTTATCATTGTGGACACAATTTCCGCTGTGCGTTTACACTCGCTGAGACCTTCAGTCATGAGCAGATTAGTCTCTGCAACAACCCGTGCATCTTGGCCTATAGGCTGTTCTGCAGACACCCCTCCTGGCACAGCAGCCATAGCATCCACTACGCTTTTAGCCACAAAGGCTTCTTCCAGCATTGCTATTAGTCTCTTGGCCAAATCATCCCAGTAGGTATTGCTCTATTGGACTACATCATCCCAATGAGACCTGGACAGACCAAGAGGCTCAACAGCATCTGAAACACTGCTCGTCAGTTTTACACTTCTCAACATTAAACACATCACTTTGTTTTACCTTGCATTGTGGCAACACATTTACAACCACACCATGTTGCTGTACCCCACCCTCATCAGCATGAGCAGATGAAGTTTCATTGCAGACCTCAAGATTTTAACTTTAACACTTGCCTCCCCACTGAACAGAGCACTGCAGCAAATCAAGTCATTTTTAGAACAAACAGTGGGATCTCCCATTGGGGATCACTTCCACTCCTGTGTGCACAGTCACATAATCAGTCTTTCTCACCCATTCTGCAGACTTGGAATTCCAGGCATTGCTACGGGCAACCAATCTCCTCTTGAACATCCAATCAGCCTGTTGCTTTCTCCTGCTGTATTTCCCCATGCGGTTACCGGGTGAAATGAAAGACTCTCTGGCTTCCCAGCACTCTTTGTGGGAACAGTGAGCCACCTCTTCATAGGAGCCCCACCATCCAGAGGACACTTCACTGGTTGCTATGGGAGACTGCATTCTCCCTGCAGAGCTTCTCCAGTAACTGTAACAATCCTCTTGAGCCCACCAGCCAGAACTCTGGCCACCATTGGCCATAGGTCTCACGCCTGACCTTGCCTTTGTTGTTACGGGCAACAACATGCATCTTTGCAGCAACAGATGCAGAGTTCCTTCAAAAAAATGTTTTTTGTGTACTGTCTCCTTACAGCTGAGAAACAGCACCCATCACTTTGCTTCACACAGCAACAGCAATACACACAGTCTGACACTCACGGTTTCCGGCATGCGAGGATCTGGACCAACGCCATCCGTGCCCAACGCCAATTTCTCCACCAACTGTGATGATAGGGGGGGATTAGGTTCAAGTGGTGTATGCAATTTTCCAGAAACGTGCCACTCCAGACTTGCGTTTTTTAGGGCATGGCAGCCCACATTTATTTAAAGGAAACAAAAAAGTTCAAACAAACAGAAATTTTCCCTCGCAGGGGGTTCCACCATCACTGTATAAACAAACAATAGCCTCCTGGCTTACTCACTGTCAGCTTCGTGCTGCTTTAGTCACAGGCTACACCTGCCTGCTTCAAATGTACACACAGACTGCCACCTGCAGTCTTAGGCTCTGAGACCTCCTGTCTCTTTCTCCTGGAACTCTCCTGGCCAGACTTTCTGTCTGCCGGGTGGAGCTGTCTCCAAGCCTGAGCACTGACTTCTATATATATATCCACTGCATCCAGTTTAGCTATATCTGACTGCAGGCTGTTCCTGGTGTACTTTTTCTAATACTGTATACTTCAGGCAGTGTACACAGTACCGTGCACTAGGGCAAACAACTAATCGATTAATCGACAACTAATCGATTATGAAATTAATCGATTACTATTTTCATGATCGATTAATCGGCCAGTAACATAATGGGGTTAAAAAAAAAAATAATTAGCCCTTTATAGTACAAAAAGAGCAAATAATTGCTACTGTAAATATTACTTTCACAGTTCTACAGTAAAAAAAATGAACCCCATACAGTAGTAATTATCTGCTTTTTTTTTTGTACTATAACGGGCTAATTTTTTTAATTTTTTTTTTTTTAACCCCCATTATGTTACTAAACGTCTCAGACCTGGTTCACATCTATGTGTTTTTTTGGTGCTTTTTTCCGAAACGCACTACAGTTCATTTACATGGTTTACTATGGGACAGGTTCACATCTATGCTTCTTTCAGCCACTGCTGTTTGGAAAGGGTCAGGGATATTTTTTTTTTTTTTTTTTTTAAAGCAAAACTGTGCTTTTTTGGTTCAATATACTTCAATGGAGAAGCTGCAGAAAAGCAAGTAATGTGTTTTTGCAGCAATTTGTGTTTTTTAACCTCCCTGGTGGTATGATTCTGTCTGGAATTTTGTGCTGAAAGAGGTACAATTATTTTGCATGGAAATTTGGCGTTTTTATATTGCAGGCATGCAATTTTTATGAATAACTCACTTAAATCTGTCCGAAACAGAGTCTAGTAGACATCCCCGGTATGATAAAGTTTGAAACACAAAATCATAAATTATAATATAATAAAAATATATATAAAAATGATTTAATAATGTAATCAGATCAAAAACACTGCAGGGATGGGCGTGCTGACGTAGCGTCCGCACGGAGGGAGGAGTTTGAGCCCGGGGGCCGAGGAGAGCGGGCGTGCAGACAGGGAGGACGTTGGACCGCCTCGTGTGAGAGACGCTGCGGATGCCTGAGTTACTCCCCGGGACAAGGAGACCTGGACGCCGCGGTTCTCCCGCGACGGGAAGCTAAAATGACCAGGACAGCAGTAGACCCGGTCCGGGTCCCAAGCGCCTGCATCACCCCACACCCTCCCCTCTCCAACCCATCACCTACTACACACCGCGGCAGGTACCATCCTGAAGCCTCAGAGAATACAGTGCGAGTGGATCTGAGGAGACGCTATCCGTGAGTATGTGATACAACCAACCCGAAGCTCTCCACACCTGAAGGTAAGCGCACTGCAACCTAAGACTAGCCGGATGACTGTATTCAGGCACAAATATTGACAAAGGAAGTCATTTCACCGCTTTCTTAATACCAGACCAGCGGTCAACTACGCTAGATAAAGGGTTACCCCAGGGGGATAAATAAAGCTGTGCCCATTAACGATTGTACCCTAATGTGTGTCTCCTCGCCAAGAACTATCCAAGGGGAATTTAGCATGGATATATGTTTAGAGGAAACTAAACAGGGTTCTGTGCACCCGAACCCTTGTGATGGATTACGGAACTGTTGATTTGAATGATTAATTTTAAGAGCAGACTGGTTTCTTCCCTCTCGCTCGCTTAAAGCGACACTCACAACATATACCATACACGCAGAGAAACATGGTGAAAACTTAAAGCTTAAAACCTGAAAACCCCTTTTCTTTTGTCCCCCGGATGGCTCTTTTTAGGCCCTGAGTCCTAGTATAACACACTCCCAAGGACACCTTATAGGCTACAGCCGGAGCCGAGAGAGACAATAAAACACAAAAGACAAAATTAGTCGATAAGTAAACCTTCGGTTAGAGCCTTAATAAACTGGTACTAGAAATGTAAGGCTTAAATTTTCATAAGCATACACGGCGAGGAGTGGGGGAAGCAGAGATTAAGAGGAGAAAGGAGATAAGAACCCTTTGGACAAACACAACAGGGGACAGTACTGGGAACAGCCTTGGCCCGGCCTTTTCAGTGCAAAAGGGGGTACACCGTATCATCTCACGGGTAAATAGCTAATCAGAAACCCAACGCTGGAAAAACCGAAAGTAAGCACCATCTCTGAGTGAGTGTATACTACCCAAGCACCCTTCAGCTCCGAGACCACATAGATGGGAAAACCCAGAAGGAGAGGAGGAACTGACTCCCGGCGGTCCGCCACACTTTTTCCCAAGCAGCCCCCCCTTTTAGGAAACTAGTGGATTATAGTTATCCCCGATCTCGGCCTCTCGGAGGAGGGAACAGGTAGTCAATTCAGACTTTAGTTTGGAAATTCCCAACACACAAAACAAGGCGAAACCACCTTGTCATCAGCAAAACGAGGGGTAAAGGTCAAGCTACTCTCCAGAGATAACCATTCCAGTAAAAGGTAGACATGTGCATTCGTTTTCGTCCGAATGCATTTTCGTCCGAATTTCAGGTATTTTCGTTATCGTTTTAACAAACCATAACGAAAGTGCAGAATCCGAAAAACGAAAGATCCGACATAAACAAATGCTTTATTTTCGTTGTAACAACAGTTCGATATAGATAGGAGATTCGACGCTGACAATAACAATCTGTGTCCATTGAACCTGTGGTCGAATGTGCCTAAACTTAACTCTATTAGTCCAAGATTATTCTACATAGAGAGAAAAGATTCGACGTAGAAAGGAATGATTCGACGTAGAAAGGAAAGATTCGACGTAGAAAGGAAAGATTCGACGTAGAGAGGAAAGATTGCTGCTGGAATTGGGTGGAATTGCAGCTAAACTATACAGTCATACAGTTTAGCTGCTCCGTCGAATCTTCTTTGAACATTCGACAGACACCATAAGCCTTCAATGACAGATTCGACCTTAATTCATTAGAATTTTTGGACGAATGCAATTTTTAACGAAAAACTAAATAAATAAAAACGAATTTCGGGAGTAACTAAATAAATGTATTTTTCGGACGAAAACGAAATTCCGAAACTAAATATTTCAGTGTGCACATGTCTAGTAAAAGGGCACTACAGGCTAACACATCAGAAGGAATAGCAGGAAAAGACCAGCGGTTGAAAGCCAGAGTTATTTTCACGTTTATACCCCTCGAGTGAATATTAAGCATTTCGGTGGTAATACGGAAAGGTAAACCGAGAAAGGTTTAGCGCAGCAACCTCACTGGGCCGGAGGTACATTTTTCTTTTTTTGTTTTCTTGGTGTTTTTTTTTTTTCCCCTTTCTCTTTTCTTTCCTTTGTTTTCTCCCCCCTCCTCTCTCTGAACCCCCCTCAGGGTCGGTAGGACCCCAAGAGAGAGGTGGGTGGGGTAAGACAGGAGAGACCCCGACACAACACACCATAGAACTCAATTGCAAGAGGTTAACAAGCTGCTAAGGGCTCACATTCTGTACTCACTCCTCGTTAAGAGGGTTGCCCCAAAGAAGACGCGAACCCTGCAAAAATCCAACTTAAACCCCAAAGTAAGGAGCAAGTCAAAGGCTATAGCAGGGTAAAGAGGGCTAGGGAGGCCCCGATCAACAACAAAACTGGGTAAAAGAATAAGAGGCATCAAAAAGGGCATCATGAGTAAAGACACTTCTAAACCGACAAAGAAGGGAGTCACAAAAGGACCTAAAGGAGAGACGAGTACAATAAAACACTACCTCCGACAAGGAACTAGCCCAAAAACATCAGGGAACGAGTCCAGCATGGAGAGAAGTAGGGGGGCAGAAGGTGAAAATAATCAATCCAGAGCAGATTGCACCACGGAAAGTGAGATTGACATGAGCCGGTCCGAGGACCAACTGGCCGGAGCACACATCCCCAATAAAACCGAGATGGAGGCGATGCTACTACTCCTTGAAAACGCTATTAAACTAGAAATGAATACCCTTCGAGAGGACATGGGTCATTTGCTGACTAGAGTAGA
This sequence comes from Lithobates sylvaticus, assembly GCA_028564925.1. Lineage (NCBI taxonomy): Eukaryota > Metazoa > Chordata > Amphibia > Anura > Ranidae > Lithobates > Lithobates sylvaticus. Next base: position 126,944,332 of record CM053037.1, read on the forward strand.
AGCGGTGGAAGGTAGAACAGACAACATAGACCAGGAAATCTCCTATTTAAAAACTCAACTGAAAAAATCTTTCCTATACCAGAGAGACACCTTCTATAAGATCGAAGAACAAGAGAACAGGGACAGGAGGCAAAACTTGAGACTACGCGCGGTCCCAGAACAAAGAGGGGAAGATCTAGAGAAAAAAATCTGGACAATCCTTGGCCCGATAAGCGGCAAAAATCAAGACCAGCCCCCCGGGTTTGATAGGGTACACCGAGTGGGAAGATTAGAGAGGCCTGACTCTGACAGACCACGAGATATCATTATAAGATTTAGCCACTTTAAAGAAAAAGAGGACCTCTGGACAAAAATAAGAGGCAAGACACCTCTGATGTTCGAGGGAACCGAAATACAAGTTTATGCTGACCTATCCGCTCGCACCCTGGAAAGAAGAAGATTTCAAAGACCCTTACTGGAAATTCTCAGAAAAGAAAATATCAAATACAATTGGGGCTTCCCATCCTGCCTAATAGGCGTAAAAGAGGGGCGCTCGGCTAGGCTAAGATTCCCGGAAGAGTTGCAGGGTTTCTGTGCGAAACTGGAGATCCCAGTCCCGGAGTTACCGGGCTGGAACGAAAAAGAGGGTTTAGGAGATTTTATGTACAGAGGTGGGGGAGAAGAGGGGGGGGGAGGGGAGGTCACAAGTAACACTCTAAAGAAAGCCCAAATCGAGCCGGCCCTTTCTCCTTCATTTCCCGGAGCATCCGGGCTTTGAAGGAGGGAAGAAAAAGGGAAAAGAAAAAAAAAAAAAAAAAAAAAAGAGAAGGGCGGAATAAACTCCACCTCACCAGGAATCTAGTGTCTGAGGGAGGTCACAAGAGATGGCCCCCACGGACTTAGAGACCCAGGTTGGGGTCAGAGAGGGGAAGGAAAAAGGGGGGGGGGAGAGAGGTAGGGAGGGTGGGAGTGGGGGGCGGGGGGGTGGGGAGGGGTAGGGAGAGGGGGGGGAGGAAAGGGAGATAGGGGAGGGGGGCCCCCTCCGCTGCTGGATGGGTAACGACTTTAAAATTTGCAAAAAAAAAAAAACTCAACAGAGTGATGGCGACTGAAATAAATTTTCTTACTTATAACGTAAAAGGCTTGAACTCCCCCAGTAAGCGTTTTAAGGTGTTAGAGGAGATCAAGAGATACAGGGCCGGAATAGTTTTCCTACAAGAGACACACTTGTCACACACCTCTAACATCAGACTATTTTCACCGTCATACCCAACATGGTATTACGGAGACACTATTTCAAACAGGGCAAGAGGGGTGGCTATTGGGATCGCGAGAGATATTAATTTTATACTGGAAGATAGAAAAACGGACCCGGAGGGGAGATTCCTTTTCCTTAGGGGATCCCTCCTGGGGATGGGAATCACCCTAGCTAATATATATGCCCCAAATACAAAGCCCATCAAATATTTAGAGTCGATCTTACTTAAATTGAGGGCCTTCAAAAAGGGATTTTTGATCCTTATGGGGGACCTCAATTTCGTAATGGACCCCGCTTTGGATAGTACGTCTGGTGTGCCGGGGACAGGGAACGTACAGTTAAAACGGCTAAAAAAAAAACTCAGAGGTGATCAACTGTTGGATATCTGGAGGATCCAGCACCCACAGGAAAGAGACTTTACGTTCTTCTCCCATGTCCACCACACGTATTCCCGACTAGATCATATACTTGTTGAACATGGACTACTCGAGAGAATCATCAATTCCGATATAGAAATAACGTCCCTCTCAGACCATGCCCCGGTCTCCATGAGATTAAGCTTCCCAGAACATAAACAACCCTCGTGCGGATGGAAATTAAATACAGAATTACTATACGACAAGGAGATACGGGAATATATCAGAAAAGAACTCGAATGGTTCTTCCAAATTAATGATAACGGCGAAGTATCAGAAGCACATATCTGGGACGCTCATAAGGTGTTTGTAAGGGGGATTCTTATATCAAAGGGATCCTGGAAGAAGAGGGAAAGGATGAGAAAAACGCAGGAATTGATGGCTGAGATCAATACACTAGAACAAAGACATAAGACAGGCGGGGCCCACGATCAGGGAACATATTTAGAGTTGATGGAAAAGAGGGTGGAGCTAAAAGATTTAGCCGAGCAGGAAGCAAGACAGGCATTTAACAAGATGGCCAAGGACCAGTATTTATGGGGCAACAAGCCAAGGAAATACTTAGCCAGAAAATTGCAAAAAAAGAAATCTAGAAACTTTATAGAAAAAATTCAAACTAGCAAGGGAGAGATGAAGTACGTATCTAGAGTAATAGCATCGACATTCAGAGAATACTATAAAGCACTATACTCCGTGAAGATTAGGGGGAACCAAAATATGGGCAATAATAGTAAGAAAATAAACGATTTCCTGGGTAGGGCAAGGCTAGCTTCCCTGGGTACCGAAGAAAGAGAAGCTCTGGAAAGACCGATCTCAGAGGATGAGATCCTCAGAGCATTAAATAACTCACCATCAGGGAAGAGCCCAGGCCCGGATGGGTTCACGGCTTTATATTACAAAACATTCAAAGAAATTCTCATCCCTACACTACACTACAGCGGTATATGAATGGGCTGGGGACGGATTACGATATGAGCGAGGAGGCATAATCGGCGACGATTACTGTCTTGAGGAAGGAAGGGAAGGATGGAACAGTGTTACAGCGGTATATGAATGGGCTGGGGACGGATTACGATATGAGCGAGGAGGCATTATCGGCGACGATTACTGTCTTGAGGAAGGAAGGGAAGGATGGAACAGTGTGCTCAAACTATAGACCCATCTCACTATTACATTTCGACACAAAACTCTATGCCAAGATCTTGGCAGAATGAATAAAGGGACATTTGAGCACACTGGTCCACCTGGACCAAGTAGGTTTTGTCCCGGGCCGAGAGGGGAGAGACAACGGGATCCGGACACTATTGGCCATGCAGAGGATGAGGGACATGCGAACCCCCAGTCTACTGCTCTCAATAGATGCTGAAAAAGCCTTTGACAGGGTAGACTGGGGGTTCATGTTTAAAACCTTACAAAGGATGGGGTTCGGGCCAAGGATTATCCAAAAAATTAAAGCCCTTTACACTCGCCCGAAAGCAAACATAAGGATAAATGGAATAGTTTCTCCCTTGTTTGAGATGCGTAACGGGACCAGGCAGGGGTGCCCGCTCTCCCCTCTCCTTTTTGTCCTGTCCTTGGAGCCCTTGCTGTCCACAATCCGAGGAAATACTGATGTAGAGGGATGCAGAGTCGGCAGTGAGGAACATAAACTCGCGGCCTTCGCAGACGACGTCCTTTTTTACGTCGGGTCCCCCCAGAAGTCATTGCCCACTCTCCTAAAAATCTTAGCTGAATACGGCGAAATAACAAACTTCAGAATTAACACCTCAAAAACCTTCATCCTAAACATCAACCTTAACAATGTAGAGAAACAGAACCTACAGAAAATAGTTAGCTTCGTATGGAAGAAACAGATAACATATCTGGGAATAGACTTGGCCAACAACCCTAGGAAAATGTATAAAATAAACTACATCCCATTACTAGAGGAAATAAAAAAAAAATGCCAAGAGTACAATGGAAAAGTCCTGTCGTGGATAGGCAGGATTAATACGGTAAAAATGATGATACTACCAGTCATTACCTATAAATTCCAGATGCTCCCACTCCCACTCCCAAAACATTATTTAGGAAAATTAAGAGCTATGATTATGAACTTCGTCTGGAAACACAAAAAACACAGAATTTCCCTCCAAATTCTAAAACAAGATAAAAGCACAGGCGGCCTAGCAGTCCCGGACATAGAGAGTTATTATCACGCGATAGCATTACTAAGAATCTCAGAATGGGGTAAAACACACAATATTAAAAGATGGGTTCGTTTGGAAGAAGCACTTAGCGAAGTAAAACTGGGGAGGACTGTTTGGAATCCCCCGAAATTTAGACCACTGGGTGAAAATACGCACATAATCACACGGACCACATTCAAAATTTGGGATAAGATTTACAAAACGTTTAACAAAACATATAACTCACCCTTAATTGCACTAAAGGATAACCCCTTCTTCCCGCCGGGGAAAAAAGAGTTAGGGGGGGAATGGATCATAAAGGGCAACACATGTTTAGGGGAAGTGATTAGCAAGGGGAAAGTTATGGCACTGCACGAATTACAGAGTAAAGATGAGGTGTTCTCCATTGATGGTTGGCGGTACCGACAGATAATCCACTTCGTCGGTTCGCTCCCTCGACCGTTAAGAGAGGCAGAAGACCTAACGAAGCTAGAAAAAATCTTCACGTCTGAAAACTCCAAGAAGAGAATCTCTAAAATATACAAATTATTATTGGAAAAGGATAGACTGGAGATACCGCCATACCTTATCAAATGGGAGAGCGAATTGGGAACACAATTAGATGTAGGCACAGTTAAGAAAATTTTAAAATTAGCCCATGGCTCAGCAGTCGACTCCAAGACTGCAGAAATGAACTTTAAGTGCATGGCCAGGTGGTACAGGACCCCAGATGTGTTATGCAAATTTCAAGAGGACACCTCGGCCAATTGTTGGAGGGGCTGTGATCAAAGTGGTACCATGGGCCACTTATGGTGGGAGTGTCACAAAATAAAAAAATACTGGGAGACTATATTAAAATACATAAAAGTAATAACAGATGTCGAGGTGAAAAATGACCCCTGGGTCATACTGATGCATGCAACCACGAGTGGAATTAGGCAATACAAAGGCTCTCTGATCCCCCATCTCCTCAACGCGGCAAAAAGGGCGATTCCGAGGAGGTGGATGGACCAAGAAAGCCCCCCCTTATGGGAATGGGTAGACGGAGTAGAGTCCACATACACAATGGAGTGTGTATTAAACTGCAGAGAGGACGACAGGGAGGCTACGAAAGAAAAATGGGAGTGCTGGAAAAAATTTAAGAAAACATGGAGCTATACAGAGGTCCTGAGGTCTCAGCCTTAGACACACAGGAAGGAAAAGCCATCCTAGTAAATACCAGCCAAGAAAATTTTAAACACAAAAAAAAAAGGGGTCGTACCCCAGCAGCGGAGGGGTGGGGGGGGCAGGGAGGGGTTAAGAGAACATTAATTTACTTGGAAAAAAAAAAAAAAAAACGAGGGAGTAGGTACTAGAAAGCTTCACCCGGGGGGAGGGAAGAACAGGGTAGGAATCGAGTCTAATATAGGAACTTCTAGCTGGGTAGACTGGCAACAGCCCGGCCTTTCTTCCCTGCTTTCTGGTTTGTACTCTCTCGTTGTGCATACATGACCGAGCAACATTCGAAAAAAAAAAAAGAGAATAATTAATTAAATAGCCCCCAGGGGCCTAAAAGAAACATAAAACATTCCACAAATGATGCTAAGACAAAACGGGGAAAGAGATGTGGGCGAAGCTGACATTGCCCCATAAAGTTTTATCTGAAGTGGGAAAAAAAAAAAAAAAAAAAAAAAAGATCAAAAACACTGAAATTTGCTAAGTTGCAGAATAGTCGCTGTCATTAAATTTAGTGTTTGATAATAAATTGTGATTCTAATTGTGATTCTAATTTATTATCGGTGTTTTCTAGCTGGTCTAAAACCACTTTTGACATAAAGGGACACTTTTTGGTTGCTATGGACAATCTCCAGTTTCCAGGCAGAAAAAAATCTTTTTATTATATAAAATGACATGCAGGGCACTGGGCAGACCACTAGGGACAAGGGGGATGTGTATTTTTTGTATACAGTACTGTAATCTGTAAGATTACAGTACTGTATGTGTACTGTGTTTTTAAACTTTTTTGAATTTGGCGCCGATTTCTGCTCCCGTGCGTCGTAACGTCACAGGGAACGGAGATCAGCGGCACTCGGGCACTGTGTGAATCGAGCAAGCAGACGGCTTGCTCACACAGCGGGGAGACATCGCAGGATCCAGGGGACAAGGTAGATAACACCCCCCCCAGGTAGATAACACCCCCCCTGTATCCTGCAACGCAAGCCCGAGTCTGGCTCGGGGTTACCGCTTTTGGTACTGAAGTTCCAGCCCCGAGCCAGACTCGATTTACCTCCAGGGAGGTTAATCTGCCCAACAACTAATTGGCCAAAAAAAGTATATCTCTTCTGTCTGTTTATTCTCAGAGTGGATTAAATATTTTGCTCCCTAACCATATATGTGTATAAAGGTATCCCTGCGCCACCACAAACGGATAGAGCAAAATGACTGCTGCACACACTGGGGCAAATATCTGAAGCCAAAAAGAGAATAGTGTAAAGGGTAGTGGTGCGCTGTATAGAACAATATAATTGTGCTAGAGAAAACTAGCTAGATAGACATCAAGAGGTAGGTATTAGTGATGGCAGAGCTTATACGGCAAGTGCAACCTGGGAATGCAGGTTGGAACCTTAATACGGTGCAGATAACGCAAATTGGAATAGAAGTGTATAATAAAAAGACCAGAGGCCTGGTGATTAAAATGAGTATCCTGGTACAGTATGATCTGGGGTAGGTGAAGGTGTAGTACCAGCAATAAATACGGAAGTGTGTCCAAGTTTAAAAGAAACCCACAAATAAATAAATACAATAAATAATCCAAATTGAGGTATAACTGTGTAAAACAATAAAATGGAATAGACAGGAAAAGTGCAAGAAAGAAAAAATGAGCACTATTCCAAGCTTAAAAGTGCATCAGTGCTGAAGATGGCACCTAAAGTGACTAGTGATCCTCAGTGGTAAAATATCTTGTGACAAATAAAATTGCACAAATATTAAATAATATAAAAATGTTTAAAATTAGGTCAGCGAAACACAATAAATCATAGAAATAAACGTGAAAATGAGAATAAAACACATAAACCTAAAGTGATCAGTGCAAAGAGTGGGTGAATAAACGTGCGGACTGGCGTCTTATTCACTCCAATGGGGAAATACACGCAAAGGGTAGGTATGCGACTGTGTGACACGCACCGTATTTAAACGGTTAACACACAGTGAAAGTCCATAAAGTTTTGGTGCAATGTGACATGAGCTGAGTCCAAAATTATAATAAGGTGCAGGTGCTTGGTAACGCAGATCAGTGCAGTGCTATGAGGGGCAGTGGATGATCCAAGCGTTCTCCTTCGTGCAGATTTGGTGGATGGGTGTCCCCTTACCTTACAGCTGTAAGATAACAGCGTATAATGGGGGTCCTGGTAGTCGTTCCTGGTATACTGCCTTGGGTCCTATCCTGCCTATGGTATGCAGTACTGCCTCCTTATAGTGTATCCACAGTGGGGAGCTCGCCAGTAACATAGGTTTAAGGGAGAAAGGAAGGATGCCTCATGGTGCAGTATTTCAATGTAAAAAGGTTTATTGAATAGTACAAAGAAGGTACTCACATTTAAAAGAAAATACAGCAGACAATGTAAAAACGAGCTGCGGGCTCGTATGACGTCACTTCCGGTGTCACAGTCCCGACGCGTGTTCGTCACGATCACGTGACTTCATCAGGGGATAACTGTAAGCATTGGGAAGTGTCTTTAAATAGGGTATGTTATTAACCAATACGGCGGCCATTTTCTTGGAGCTCCGGTCGCCGGAAGTCAACGAGCGGCCATATTTGCTATATAATTGTCGCCGGAAATGCGCCGGCGGCCATTTTTTTGGTTCTAAAGCCATGTTTCTTTGGCTAGTTTTGGGCAGGAGTGGCCCGGCGGCCATTTTCTTAGAGCTGAGAGATACAATGGTAATAAATATCAATGGGATGTGTCTAGACCGGGCGGTGAAGACAACTGTCAGCAACATATGGTACTTAACTGGGTGCCTATGGCCCGAAATGTATAACACATAGCATCGAGGGAAATTAAAATAAATGTGCTACATGTTGCAAGGGTATGTTAATGCTGTAGTTCAACATACAAATAATATTAAAATATTAAAAAGGTAATGATAAGAGATAGTAAAAAACAATGGGAATGCGCGCATCTGTATGTGTGTAGATAAATATACACATAAAATCACCGGAAATGGCGTCCAATAAAAATATTTATAAAATCATATGTTAAAATGAGGAGAGGCATTTAGAATGGTAAAGTGCACGAGAGGTGATGGAGTGGTAATTCCGAGGTGCAGAGAGGATGGTTATAAGAGTAAATTTAAAATAAATAAGAGATGACTTAAAAGAATATATATTACGGGTGGAGAGATGTTTATTTTAAAAATCACTGATAAAGCAGTTTAGATCAAACTCTATATTTAGTCCTCGGGGTGCAAAGGTATCTAAAGTAAAAATCCATCTTGATTCTAGTTGGCTCAAAGTCCTAACTTTGTGACCCCCACGCCAATGTTTTATGTATGGCTCTATTCCCCAGAATTTAAGTTGGGTTGGGTCTCTATTATGATGAGTAAGGAAATGTCTTGATACGCTGTGTTTGTCGTACCCGTTAGTTATGTTCTGGACATGCTCTTTTATGCGGATTCATAGGGGTCGTTTTGTTCAGCCTATGTATTGAAGCCCGCAATTGCACTCCAAGGCGTATACTGCTCCTACTGTGTTGCAGCAGATGAATTCTTTGATTTCATAAGTATTGCCAGTACTGGTCGATGTGAATTCTTTCTTCCTTTCATTTGGTCGTTTAGTTTTTCTGCATGCGTAACACTGTTTACACGGATAAAAACCTTTACCCGTGAAAAAAGTGAAACCTCTATTGGGGGGGTCAGGGATATTTTTAACAATTTTGTCGCGGACGGTTGGTGCTCTTCTATAGCCAAATTTAGGGAGGGGCGGGAGGATGTCTTGTAGATATTTGTCTGCCAGTAATATGCTCCAATGGCGTTTGATGATTTTTTCAACTTGTTTATGTTGTATACTGTAGTCTAGAATAATTAGTATCATGTCTCGGGAGGTTTCTCGTTTGGGTTTGTCTTTAATCAGATCTCTGCGATCCATATCGGTAACTTCTTTAATTTTTTTATCAATGAAGCTTTCCTCATAGCCTTTCTCGATGAATCTGTGTTTCATGGTTTCAGCTTGGGTATGGAAGTGTTCTTTATGCGTGCAATTTCTCCTTAATCGCATGAGTTGGCCTTTCGGGATATTAAAAAGCCAATTCTGGTGGTGACAGCTCCCTAGGGGTAAATAGCTGTTGCGATCAACGTTTTTGAAATGCGTCTTAGTGGAGAGTGTGTTGCCGTCTTGTAGGATCTCCAGATCCAGGAACGTGACTTTCTTGTTGCTGATATCCCAATTTAGCTTAATATTCCGGTCGTTTTTATTCAGTTTTTCTAGAAAAGTGACAAGCTCGACCTGGTCACCCTTCCAGAGAATGAATATATCATCGATATATCTTTTGTATATGAACAGATTATCTGGGGTGTTGGAGAAAACTATCTCCTCTTCCCATTGTGCCATGAAGAGGCCAGCAACGCTCGGGGCAAATTTTGCCCCCATGGCAACTCCCGTTTTTTGAAAATAAAAGTGGCGGTTATACCAAAAATAACTATTTTTTAAACTGAAATCCAGGCATTTAACGAGAAACTTCCTCTGAGTACATGACAATTCAGTATATTTCCTCAGCCCCCATTTGGCTGCTTCACACTTGATGGTGAAGTATTATGGTGTACAGAGAAGAGACGTCGGCTGTAGCAAGCCACCATGGTCCATCGTCTCTTGGGATATCCTCTAGAATTTGTAAAATTTGTTTAGTGTCCCGTAAAAAGTCTTGTGTCTTTTGTACAGCGGGTTGTAGAAAAAAATCAATATATTGTCCCATTCTCGCTGTCAATGAGTCTAGGCCGTTAACTATTGGCCTTGGCGGTGGGTTGTCTTTATCTTTATGGATTTTAGGAAGTGAATAAATAATTGGTGTTCTGCAGGATTCGGCTATGAGGTATTTGGCTTCTTTTTTGTTTAAAATGTTTCTTTTCATGCCCAAGTGAACAGTCTGTTCAAGTGCTTTCCTGCATTTGAATACTGGGTTACTTAGAAGTCGAGTGTAAGTATCTGCATCTTGCAACATCTGATCCATACTAGTGTTATATTGTTCTTTTGATAAGATCACAATGCCTCCCCCTTTATCGGCTGGGCGGATCACTAAGTCTTTTCTCTTTGTTAACTTGCGGATCCCGCTTTTGATGTGTTTGGGCTCTTCTCGTTTCTTAGTTTTTAATTCTTTCAGGTCATCAAGAACTACCCTTTTAAAAACATCGATATGCTTATTATCCTTCACCAAAGGGTTGAAGATTGATTTATTTCTTAATGTGCTATATCTTCATCCGGTCCTGTCATTTTTGGTTTGCAGGGGTTGCTGATAATGTATTTCTTTATGTTGAGTTTCCGCACATATTTTTGGATTCCGATATAGGTTTGAAACTTGTCGAGATTTTTGATTGGTGCGTATTTGAGGCCTTTGTCCAGTGCTCCAATTTCTTCATGGGTTAATGTCTGTCCACTGAGATTAAAAATTCCCTCTCCTTTCACTCTCTTTTTCTTTTGTGATCTCTTCCCCCCTCTACATCCTCTCTTCTTTCTGGTGTTCTCCTGATATTCCTTGGGTCCTCGGTTCTCCTGGGAGGTTGGTTCTCTCTGCCTCTCTCTAAAAAAGATCTCTCATAATCTGTATCTGAGGTATACCCCCGATGGTCTCTTCTTTCCTGCTGATGATCCGGACTTCTGCCTCTTGGTCCATATGTTTCGTATGGACGTCCTCTATCTTCATTGGGAGCCCCTCTATTATCTCTTTGTATTATATCGATGATATATTCATTCTCTGGAAGGGTGACCAGGTCAAGCTCGTCACTTTTCTAGAAAAACTGAATAAAAACGACCGGAATATTAAGCTAAATTGGGATATCAGCAACAAGAAAGTCACGTTCCTGGATCTGGAGATCCTACAAGACGGCAACACACTCTCCACTAAGACGCATTTCAAAAACGTCGATCGCAACAGCTATTTACCCCTAGGGAGCTGTCACCACCAGAATCGGCTTAAAATTAAAGAAGTTACCGATATGGATCGCAGAGATCTGATTAAGGACAAACCCAAACGAGAAACCTCCCGAGACATGATACCAATTATTCTAGACTACAGTATACAACATAAACAAGTTGAAAAAATCATCAAACGCCATTGGAGCATATTACTGGCAGACAAATATCTACAAGACATCCTCCCGCCCCTCCCCAAATTTGTCTATAAAAGAGCACCAACCATCCGCGACAAAATTGTTAAAAATATCCCTGACCCCCCCAATAGAGGTTTCACTTTTTTCACGGGTAAAGGTTTTTATCCGTGTAAACAGTGTTACGCATGCAGAAAAACTAAACGACCAAATGAAAGGAAGAAAGAATTCACATCGACCAGTACTGGCAATACTTATGAAATCAAAGAATTCATCTGCTGCAACACAGTAGGAGCAGTATACGCCTTGGAGTGCAATTGCGGGCTTCAATACATAGGCTGAACAAAACGACCCCTATGAATCCGCATAAAAGAGCATGTCCAGAACATAACTAACGGGTACGACAAACACAGCGTATCAAGACATTTCCTTACTCATCATAATAGAGACCCAACCCAACTTAAATTCTGGGGAATAGAGCCATACATAAAACATTGGCGTGGGGGTCACAAAGTTAGGACTTTGAGCCAACTAGAATCAAGATGGATTTTTACTTTAGATACCTTTGCACCCTGAGGACTAAATATAGAGTTTGATCTAAACTGCTTTATCAGTGATTTTTAAAATAAACATCTCTCCACCCGTAATATATATGCTTTTAAGTCATCTCTTATTTATTTTAAATTTACTCTTATAACCATCCTCTCTGCACCTCGGAATTACCACTCCATCACCTCTCGTGCACTTTACCATTCTAAACGCTTCTCCTCATTTTAACATATGATTTTATAAATATTTTTATTGGACGCCATTTTCAGTGATTTTATGTGTATATTTATCTACACACATACAGATGCGCGCATTCCCATTGTTTTTTACTATCTCTTATCATTACCTTTTTAATATTTTAATATTATTTGTATGTTGAACTACAGCATTAACATACCCTTGCAACATGTAGCACATTTATTTTAATTTCCCTCGATGCTATGTGTTGTCTTCACCGCCCGGTCTAGACACATCCCATTGATATTTATTACCATTGTATCTCTCAGCTCTAAGAAAATGGCTGCCGGGTCACTTCCGCCCCAAAACTAGCCAAAGAAACATGGCTCCAAGACGGATGTTTACATCTGCTTATAGCCTTAGAACCAAAAAAATGGCCGCCAGCGCATTTACGGCGACAATTATATAGCAAATATGGCCGCTCATTGACTTCCGGCGACCGGAGCTCCAAGAAAATGGCCGCCGTATTGGTTAATAACATACCCTATATAAAGACACTTCCCAATGCTTACAGTTATCCCCTGATGAAGTCACGTGATTGTGACAAACACACGTCGGGACTGTGACACCGGAAGTGACATCATACGAGCCCGCAGCTCGTTTTTACATTGTCTGCTGTATTTTCTTTTAAATGTGAGTACCTTCTATGTACTATTAAATAAACCTTTTTACATTGAAATACTGCACCATGAGGCATCCTTCCTTTCTCCCTTAAACCTATGTTACCGGCGAGCTCCCCCACTGTGGATACACTATAAGGAGGCAGTACCGCATACCATAGGCAGGATAGGACCCAAGGCAGTATACCAGGAACGACTACCAGGACCCCCATTATACGCTGTTACCTTACAGCTGTAAGGTAAGGGGACACCCATCCACCAAATCTGCACGAAGGAGAACGCTTGGATCATCCACTGCCCCTCATAGCACTGCACTGATCTGCGTTACCAAGCACCTGCACCTTATTATAATTTTGGACTCAGCTCATGTCACATTGCACCAAAACTTTATGGACTTTCACTGTGTGTTAACCGTTTAAATACGGTGCGTGTCACACAGTCGCATACCTACCCTTTGCGTGTATTTCCCCATTGGAGTGAATAAGACGCCAGTCCGCACGTTTATTCACCCACTCTTTGCACTGATCACTTTAGGTTTATGTGTTTTATTCTCATTTTCACGTTTATTTCTATGATTTACAGGGGGTCCCCTGGTTACAAACAAGATAGGGACTGTAGGTTTGTTCTTAAGTTGAATCTGTTTGTAAGTCGGAACAGGTAAATTTTTTAAGTGTAGCTCCAGCCAAAAAATCTATTTTTAAGTTTTTTAAATAACATAGAGAAGGGTTATCACCCCTGTAACATTTGTTCTGCTGTCTGTGCCCCTGTTCAGAAGATTTCACCTCACCCTCTGTCCCAATGACAATTGAATTTTGAAAATTTTGGGTTGTTAGGGGAACATGGACTGGTGATAAAGCATCAGTGGAGACACCTTTTTCCCATATTAACTCTTACAGGAGTGAATTTCCCTTCCTAGGGGTGGATTTCCTTTCACTTCCTGTTGTCTCCCTCCGTTTGTAAGTAGGAGTCGTTTGTAAGTCAGATGTTTGTAAGTAGGGGACCCCCTGTATTGTGTTTCGCTGACCTAATTTTAAACATTTTTATATTATTTAATATTTGTGCAATTTTCTTTGTCACAAGATATTTTACCACTGAGGATCACTAGTCACTTTAGGTGCCATCTTCAGCACCGATGCACTTTTGAGCTTGGAATAGTGCTCATTTTTTCTTTCTTTTCAGCACCTTGCACTTTACCAGTATATTCCATTTTATTGTTTTACACCGTTATACATCAATTTGGATTATTTATTGTATTTATTTATTTGTGGGTTTCTTTTAAACTTGGACACACTTCCGTATTTATTGCTGGTACTACACCTTCACCTACCCCAGATCATACTGTACCAGGATACTCATTTTAATCACCAGGCCTCTGGTCTTTTTATTATACACTTCTATTCCAATTTGCGTTATCTGCACCGTATTAAGGTTCCAACCTGCATTCCCAGGTTGCACTTGCCGTATAAGCTCTGCCATCACTAATACCTACCTCTTGATGTCTATCTAGCTAGTTTTCTCTAGCACAATTATATTGTTCTATACAGCGCACCACTACCCTTTACACTATTCCCTAACCATATAGTTGCCTATTTATATTTACCACTGCATATAGATATTTAAGAATAAATTGCCTTTTTTTTTAAACTTTACATTAACTAAATTATACACCACACTTTTTTTTTTAAAGTTTATTAACCGATTAATCGATTATTCGAAACAATAATCGGCCAACTAATCGATTATGAAAATAATCGTTAGTTGCAGCCCTACCGTGCACCCATAGTGCAGTTGCTACTACTTTTCTGGTGTTGTACACAATACAGTACACCCATAATTATTACACTTCTGTTGGTGTACACAGTACCGTGCACCCCTAGTGCAGTTGCTACTACTTTTCTGGTGGTATACACAATACATACAGTGCACCCCATAGATGTTATTACACTTCTGTTGGTGTACACAGTACACAATACATACAGTACATCTATAGTTATTACACGTCTGTTGGTGTACACAGTACCGTGCACCCCTAGTGCAGTTGCTACTACTTTTCTGGTGGTGTACACAGTACATACAGTGTATCCATAGTTGCTATTAGACTTCTGGTGGTGTACACAATACCGTGCACCCCTAGTGCAGTTGCTACTACTTTTCTGGTGGTTTACACATTACATACAGTGCACCCATAGTTGTTATTACACCTCTGTTGGTGTACACAGTACCGTGCACCCACAGTGCAGTTGCTACTACCTTTCTGGTGGTGTACACAGTACACAATACATACAGTGCACCCATAGTTGCTATTAGACTTCTGGTGGTGTACACAATACCGTTCACCCCCAGTGCAGTTGCTACTACTTTTCTGGTGGTGTACACAGTACACAATACAGTGTAGTGTGGTTTTGCTAAACAAAATTTACAGCATTTCCAGAAGGCCACCAAGGAGAGGCAGACGCTCACAGGCCACTAAAAGAGGGCAAGCAGGCTGTGTCTACAGTCGACAGCGCTGGTCGTGGACATGGTGCATCCTCAGTACATGGCCGTGGGGCACGCTTGTCCTTTTTTTCTGCAGCTGGCTGTGTTATTGAGCCACAATATGAAGAAGAGTTGGTGGAATGGATAGCAAAGCCGTCCTCATCCTCCTCATCCTCTGTCACCCAGGCTCAGAGTAGTTTGCCTGCCAATGCAGCTGCCAAAGCAGCCTATTCCATCGCCAAAACAGCAGCCGCTTGGGCACCACATGCTTTACCAGACATATGACGACCTCCCATGCAGTCCGTTAGCAACAGCACTTAAAAGACCCACATCAAAGAACAAGGCGGACCTCTCCTTGCTCCTCATCAGCTGGGATCTCCAACCCCACTATACCTCCAGTCCTCTCAAAAACCTGCACTGAGAGGAATGAAGGTATAGAAATAGGTGTCCCAAGTACTTGCGGCCAATCTGCTAGCGTTACACCAACATCCGATTTTAGCAGACAAATTTCTCTACCCCAGTTGCTAAACCGTTGAAAGAAATTCAGTCCCAGTCATCCACATGCTCAGCGTCTGAATGCTAGCTTGGCCAAATTGCTAACACTGCAACTGCTGCCTTTTCAGCTGGTAGACTCTGCCCCCTTTTGTGAATTTGTGGAATGTGCAGTACCCAGGTGGCAGGTTCCCAAATGCCATTTCTTTTCACGGAAGGCCATTCCGGCTCTCTACCAGCATATGGAAGGCAATGTCTTTGCCTCGTTGGACAGGGCGTTCAGCAGACATTACCTTTCTTTCACGGCGCACTGGGTAGCTCTGCTGGCAGCTGGGAAGGATGCGGGACAGGGTTTAGTATTGTTGGAGCTTGTTCCGCCACCACGCCTCCAAAATGCTAGTAGCTGTGATTCTGACACAGCTCTCACCTCCACACCCCCTCTTCTTCTTCCTCTATGGCCTCTTCCTCTGCAGATTTCTCCTCTGAACCAGCAGTGGCCCGTAGGCGTTCAAGGGGCTACGCAAGCACTCAGGCAAAAAGATGCCATGCGGTGTTTGAGTTGGTCTGCTTAGGGGATAGGAGCCACACTGGGGCAGAGATTCTGGCAGCTCTGAAGGGGCAGGCTCAGAGGTGGTTGACGCCACGCCAGATTCAGCCAGGAATGGTTGTATGCGACAATGGCACCAACCTCCTCTCCGCCCTCTGACAGGGACACTTGACCCATGTTCCCTGTTTGTCTCACGTTCCGGAATTTGGTGGTTCAGCGGTTCTTGAACAGGTACCTGGGCTTACAGGATCTCCTGAGGCAGGACAGGAAAGTCTGTGGTAATTTCTGCTGGTCATATAATGCCAGTGCTCGGCTGGCTAAAATTCAAAGAGAATGCAACCTTCCCAAGAACCGCCTCATTTGTGACATGCCCACCAGGTGGAACTCAATGTTGGCAATGCTGCAGCAGCTGCACATGCAGCAGAGGACCATCAATGAGTACCTGTGTGAGTATTGCACCAGGACAGAGTCAGGGGAGCTTGGCTTTTTTTCACCATGCTAGTGGCTACTGATCAAGGATGCATGCACTATCCTGTCACCATTTGAGGAGACCACAAGGATGGTGAGCAGTGACAGTGCATGCATCAGTGATACTGTCCATCTTGTCTTCCTGTTGGAGCACATGCTTCATGGAATAATGGACAGGGCACTTGAGGCAGAACAGCGGGAGGAAGAGGAGGACTACCTTACCTCTCAAGGCCCCCTTTATCCAGATAGTATTCCTGCGGGCAGGAAGAAGAAGAGGAGGAGGAGGAGGATTGTGTCAGCATGGAGGTGGAGGATAACACTCAGCATCAGCAGCAGTCTTCAAGGGATCATTTTCAGTCCCCAGAAACCCATGGAGTTGTACGTGGCTGGGAGGAGGTGGTTGGGGATCATGTGATCCTTAGTGACCCAGAGGACTCAGGATCGAATGCCTCTGAAAACTTATGCTGCATGGCCTCCCTGATCCTGCAAAGCCTGCAAAAGGACCCTATGATTTGTGATATCAAGGAGAGGGACCAGAGGCGGCTCTCTAATTAGGCAAATTAGGCGATGTCCTAAGGCCTCGCCCTCTCAGGGGCCTCCCACGGTCAGCTAGTTTACCTAATTAGAGAGCCGCCTCTTCCAGCAGCATAGTTCTGTGTCCTCTCCCTGCTACAGGGAGAGAGGCTGCGAGTGAAAGTTACCTACAGCTCCGGATCACAGACAGGGAGAGCCGCTCAGCAGAGCCTGCTCTGATAGATCTCCCCCCTCCCCCTGCTGCCTGCACAGCCAGACAGGAGAGGAGAGAGCTGCTTCTGCTCCTCCTCCTCCCGCCCTCTCCTCCTGTGTCTGCGGGAAGATTCATGATGAAGCCCAACAAACAGAAAAGGAAAAGGGCAGTCTGATCCATCCATCCATCCATCCAGCCCCTCCTGCCTCCCAGTGAGTACACTGATGTAGGGGATGCCCTTCCTTCCCTTCTTCCTCCATACCCCTTGCTTTCTATCTTTCCTTCTTTCTTTCTTTTTCTTTCTTTTTTCTTTCTTTCTTTCTTTCTTTCTGTCCTTCTCTCTTTCCTTTCTTTCTTTCTTTCCTTCCACCTTTCCTTCCTTTTTCTTTCTTTTTCTTTCTTTATTTTCTTTCTTCTTTCTTTCTCTCTCTTTCTTTTCTTCCATCTTTTCTTTCTTTATTTCCTTCTCTCTTTCTTTCTTTCCTTCCATCTCTCCTTCCTCTTTCTCTTTCTTTCTTTCTTTCTCTCTCTTTCCTTCTCTCTTTCCTTTCCTTCTTTTTTTCCTTCCACCTTTGCTTCCTTTCTCTTTCTTTTTCTTTCTTTCCTTTCTTTATTTCTTTCCTAGCATCTTTCCTTTCGTTCTTTCTTTCTTTCTATTTTTCCTTCCACCTTTCCTTCTCTCTTACTTTCTTTCTTTCCTAGCATCTTTCCTTTCTTTCTTTCTTTCTTTTTTCCCTTCCACCTTTCCTTCCTTTCTTTCCTTCCATCTTTTCTTTCTTTCTTTCTTTCTTTTCTTTCTTTCTTTCTTTCTTTCTTTCCCATCTTTCCTTTCTTTCTTTCCTTTCACCTTTCTTTCCTTTCTCTTTCTTTCTTTCTTTCTTTCTTTATTTCCTTCTCTCTTTCTTTCCTTCTCTTTCTTTCTTTTTTCCCCTTCTTTCTTTCTTTCTTTCTTTCTTTCTTTATTTCTTTCCTTCCATCTTTCCTTTCTTTCTTTCTTTCTTTTTCTTTCTTTCTTTCTTTCTTTCTTTCCTTCCACCTTTCCTTCTCTCTTACTTTCTTTCTTTCCTAGCATCTTTCCTTTCTTTCTTTCTTTCTTTTTTCCCTTCCACCTTTCTTTCCTTTCTCTTTCTTTCTTTCCTTCCATCTTTTTTCTTTCTTTCTTTCTTTTCTTTCTTTTTCTTTCTTTCTTTCTTTCCATCTTTCCTTTCTTTCTTTCCTTTCACCTTTCTTTCCTTTCTCTTTCTTTCTTTATTTCCTTCTCTCTTTCTTTCTTTCATTTCTTTCTTTCCTTCTAACTTCCCTTCCTTTCTCTTTCTTTCTTTTTCTGTCTTTCTTTCTTTCTTTCCTTACATCTTTTCCTTGTCTTGTCCACTGTCTTTCTTTCCTTCTGTTTCTTTCTTTCTTTCTTTCTTTTTCTTTCTTTTTCTCTTTTTTCTTTCTTTCTTTCTTTCTTTCTTTCTTTCTTTCTTTCTTTCCTTCCTTCCTTTTCCTTCCTTCCTTTCTTTCTTTCTTTCTTTCTTTCTTTTTCTTTTTCTTTTTTCTTTCTTTCTTCTCTTTCTTTCTTCCTTTCTTTCTTTCTTTCTTTCTTTTCTTTCTTTCTTTCTTTATTTCCTTCTCTCTTTCTTTCCTTCTCTTTCTTTCTTTTTTCCCCTTCCCCTTCCCCGAATTTCGTACGAATCGTACATTTTTTTACGAATCGTTAGTAAAGTTACGAATCGTTAGGAATCATTAACGCGGCTAATGAATTTTCGGTTCTCGTAACACAGAGAACAATTCGAATCCAACTACAAATATCGAATTTCAATTTCAAGTTATGAATTGTTACGAATCGTTAATAAATCCAACTACAAATATCGAATTTCAACTAATATGAAATAAATTATAATAGCGGATATAACGAATGCTTCGAATGATTCGAATGAATTCGAGATTCAGTCTATCTAATATAGAGAACTGTTCCTGCACAAAGTGTAATTTTTGCAGGAAAAAAAGCTATTTAAAATCACTCGCGGCTAATGAATTGTCGGCTCTGTAACACAGAGAACAGTCATTCATTGATAAAAAAAAAAAGCATAGGGGTCCCCCCAAATTCAATAACCAGGCCCTTCAAGTCTGGTATGGATATTAAGGGGAACCCCAGCCAAAAAAAAAAAAATGGCGTGGGGTCCCCCCTAAATATCCATACCAGACCCTTCAGGTCTTTCTTTTCTTCCATCTTTTCTTTCTTTATTTCCTTCTCTCTTTCTTTCTTTCCTTCCATCTCTCCTTCCTCTTTCTCTTTCTTTCTTTCTTTCTTTCTTTCTCTCTCTTTCCTTCTCTCTTTCCTTTCCTTCTTTTTTTTCCTTCCACCTTTGCTTCCTTTCTCTTTCTTTTTCTTTCTTTCCTTTCTTTATTTCTTTCCTAGCATCTTTCCTTTCGTTCTTTCTTTCTTTCTATTTTTCCTTACACCTTTCCTTCTCTCTTACTTTCTTTCTTTCCTAGCATCTTTCCTTTCTTTCTTTCTTTCTTTTTTCCCTTCCACCTTTCCTTCCTTTCTCTTTCTTTCTTTCCTTCCATCTTTTCTTTCTTTCTTTCTTTTCTTTCTTTCCATCTTTCCTTTCTTTCTTTCCTTTCACCTTTCTTTCCTTTCTCTTTCTTTCTTTCTTTATTTCCTTCTCTCTTTCTTTCCTTCTCTTTCTTTCTTTTTTCCCCTCTCTTTCTTTCCTTTCTTCTTTCTTTCCCCTTTCTTTCTTTCTTTCCTTTCTTTTTCCTTTCTTCCTTTTTCTTTCTTCTTTCTTTCTTTCTTTCTTTCTTTCTTTCTTTCCTTCCACCTTTCCTTCTCTCTTACTTTCTTTCTTTCCTAGCATCTTTCCTTTCTTTCTTTCTTTCTTTTTTCCCTTCCACCTTTCTTTCCTTTCTCTTTCTTTCTTTCTTCTTCTTTTACTTTCTTTCTTCTTCTTCTTTCTTTCTTTCTTCTTTCCCTTTCTCTTCTTCTCTGTTCTTCTTTTTTTTCTTCTCCTTTCTTTCTTTCTTTCTTTCTTTCTTTCTTTCCTTCTTTTTTTCCTTTCTTTCTTTCCTTTCTTTATTTCTTTCTTTCTTTCTTTCTTTCTTTCTTTATTTCTTTATTTCTTTCTTTCTTTCTTTCTTTCTTTCTTTCCTTTTTTCTTTCTTTCTTTCTTTCTTTCCTCTTTCTTTCTTTTTTCCTTCTCTCTTTCATTTCTTTCTTTCCTTCTAACTTTCCTTCCTTTCTCTTTCTTTCTTTTTCTGTCTTTCTTTCTTTCTTTCCTTACATCTTTTCCTTGTCTTGTCCACTGTCTTTCTTTCCTTCTGTTTCTTTCTTTCTTTCTTTCTTTCTTTCTTTTTCTTTCTTTCTTTCTCTCTTTCTTTCTTTCCTTCCACCTTTCCTTCCTTTCTTTCTTTCTTTCTTTCTTTCTTTCTTCTTTCTTTTCTTTCTTCCTTCCATCTTTCTTTCTTTCTTTCTTTCTTTATTTCCTTCTCTCTTTCTTTCCTTCTCTTTCTTTCTTTTTTCCCCTTCCCCTTCCCCGAATTTCGTACGAATCGTACATTTTTTTACGAATCGTTAGTAAAGTTACGAATCGTTAGGAAGCATTAACGCGGCTAATGAATTTTCGGTTCTCGTAACACAGAGAACAATTCGAATCCAACTACAAATATCGAATTTCAATTTCAAGTTACGAATTGTTACGAATCGTTAATAAATCCAACTACAAATATCGAATTTCAACTAATATGAAATAAATTATAATAGCGGATATAACGAATGCTTCGAATGATTCGAATGAATTCGAGATTCAGTCTATCTAATATAGAGAACTGTTCCTGCACAAAGTGTAATTTTTGCAGGAAAAAAAGCTATTTAAAATCACTCGCGGCTAATGAATTGTCGGCTCTGTAACACAGAGAACAGTCATTCATTGATAAAAAAAAAAAAGCGTAGGGGTCCCCCCAAATTCAATAACCAGGCCCTTCAAGTCTGGTATGGATATTAAGGGGAACCCCAGCCAAAAAAAAAAAATGGCGTGGGGTCCCCCCTAAATATCCATACCAGACCCTTCAGGTCTGGGATGGATTTTAAGGGGAACCACGGCCAAAAAAAAAAAATGGCGTGGGGTCCCCCTCAAAATCCATACCAGACCCTTTATCCGAGCACGCAACCTGGCAGGCCGCAGGAAAAGAGGGGGGGACAAGAGCGCCCCCCCCTCCCGCCTGAACCGTACCAGGCCACATGCCCTCAACATTGGGAGGGTGCTTTGGAGTCCCCCCAAAGCCCCTTGTCCCCATGTTGATGAGGACAAGGGCCTCATCCCCACAACCCTGGCCGGTGGTTGTGGGGGTCTGCGGGCGGGGGGCTTATCGGAATCTGAAAGCCCCCTTTAACAAGGGGACCCCAAGATCCCGGCCCCCCCCTGTGTGAAATGGTAAGGGGGTACAAAAGTACCCCTACCATTTCACCAAAAAAGTGTCAAAAATTTTAAAAAATTACAGGAGACGGTCTTTGACAATTCCTTTATTAAAATCTTCTTTCTTCTTTCTTCTGGTCTTCCTTTCTTCATCCTTCGGTTTCTTCATCTTCTCCTTCCGGCATCTTCTTCCATCTTCTTCTTCCTCCGATCCGCTTCTTCTTCCGCTGGTCTTCTCGTCCGGCATCTTCTTCCATGGCGTCGGCGTCTGTTCTCGGGCCACTCCTCGCAATGGGAGGCTCCCGCTGTGTGAGGCTTCGCTCCGGCTGACAGGTCTTTTATAACGGAGGGCACCTGGTGACCCCGCCTCCCTGTACCCCTTACCATTTTACACAGGGGGGGCGGGATCCGGGGGTCCCCTTTGTTAAAGGGGGCTTCCAGATTCCGATAAGCCCCCCGCCCGCAGACCCCCACAACCACCGGCCAGGGTTGTGGGGATGAGGCCCTTGTCCTCATCAACATGGGGACAAGGTGCTTTGGGGGGGACCCCAAAGCACCCTCCCAATGTTGAGGGCATGTGGC
This sequence comes from Lithobates sylvaticus, assembly GCA_028564925.1. Classification (NCBI taxonomy): domain Eukaryota; kingdom Metazoa; phylum Chordata; class Amphibia; order Anura; family Ranidae; genus Lithobates; species Lithobates sylvaticus. The sequence continues at coordinate 126,966,546 of CM053037.1, forward strand.
CTGGTACGGTTCAGGCGGGAGGGGGGGCCGCTCTCGCCCCCCCCTCTTTTCCTGCGGCCTGCCAGGTTGCGTGCTCGGATAAAGGGTCTGGTATGGATTTTGAGGGGGACCCTACGCCATTTTTTTTTTTGGCCGGGGTTCCCCTTAAAATCCATACCAGACCTGAAGGGCCTGGTTATTGAATTTGGGGGGACCCCTACCCTTTTTTTTATATCAATGAATGACTGTTCTCTGTGTTACGGAGCCGACAATTAATTTGCCGGCAATAGCCGCGGGTGATTTTAAATAGCTTTTTTTCCTGCAAAAATGACATCCATTCGAATTCATTCAAATTCATTCAAATTCATTCGAATCATTCGTTATATCCGCTATAATAATTTCTTTCATATTAGTTGAAATTTGATATTTGGTAGTCGGATTCCAATAATTTCGGCAACAAAATTCGTAAACGGAATTTCGTACGAATTACGAATTCGTACGAAACTAATCGCACATGTCTACTTTCTTTCCGTCCACCTTTCCTTCCTTTCTCTTTCTTTCTTTCCTTCTATCTTTCCTTCTTTCTCTTTCTTTCTTTCATATTTTCTTTCTTTCATATTTTCTTTCTTTCTTTCCTTCCACCTTTCCTTTCTTTCTCTTTATTTTTCTTTCTTTGTTTCTTTCCTTTCATCTTTCCTTTCTTTCTTTCCTTCCATCTTTCTTTCTTTCTTTCCATCTTTCCTGTCTTTCCTTCCTTTCTCTTTCTTTCTTTATTTCCTTCCATCTTTTCTTTCTTTCCTTCTCTCTTTCATTCTTTCTTTCTCTCTTTCCTTCATCTCTTTCTTTCTTTCTTTCTTTCCTTCCATCTTTCCTTCTTCCCATCTTTCCTTTCTTTCTTTCCTTCTTTCTTTCCTACCATTTTTCCTTTCTTTTTTCTTTCCTTCCTTTCCTTCCACCTTTCCTTCCTTTTTCTTTCTTTCTTTCTTTCCTTCCATCTTTTGTTTCTTTCCTTCTCTCTTTCAATTCTTTCTTTCCTTCCTTCCATCTTTCCATCTTTCCTTTCTTTCTTTCCGTCCACCTTTCCTTGCTTTCTCTTTCTTTCCTTCTATCTTTCCTTCTTTCTCTTTCTTTCTTTCATATTTTCTTTCTTTCATATTTTCTTTCTTTCTTTCCTTCCACCTTTCCTTTCTTTCTCTTTATTTTTCTTTCTTTGTTTCTTTCCTTCCATCTTTCCTTTCTTTCTTTCTTTCTTTCTTCCTTTCTTTCCTTCCACTATTCCTTCCTTTATTTCCTTCCATCTTTTCTTTCTATCTTTCCTTCTCTTTCTTTTGTTTCTTTTTCTTTCTTTCCTTTTTCTTTCTTTCTTTCTTTCTTTCTTTCCTTCCTTTCCTTCTCTCTTTCTTTCTTTCCTTCCATCTTTCTTTTCTTCCATATTTCTTTCCTTCTTTTTCTTTTTTCTTTTTCTTTCTTTCTTTCTTTCTTTCTTTCTTTCTTTCTTTCCTTCCACCTTTCCTTCCTTTCTTTCTTTCCTTCCATCTTTTCTTTCTTTCTTTCCTTCCACCTTTTCTTCCTCTTTCTTTCTCTCTTTCTTTCTTTCCATCTTTTCTTTCTTTCCTTACATCTGGCCTTCTTTCCTTACATCTTTCTTTCCTTCCTTCTTTGCTACCATCTTTCCTTTCTTTCTTTCTTTCCTTCCACCTTTCCTTCCTTTCTCTTTCTTTCTTTCCTTCCATCTTTTCTTTCTTTCCTTCTCTCTTTCATTCTTTCTTTCTCTCTTTCCTTCATTTCTTTCTTTCTTTCCTTCCATCTTTCCTTCTTTCCATATTTCCTTTCTTTCTTTCCTTCCACCTTTCCTTTCTCTCTTTCTTTCTTTCCTTCTATCTTTCTCTTTCTTTCTTTCATATTTTCTTTCTTTCATATTTTCTTTCTTTCTTTCCTTCCACCTTTCCTTTCTTTCTCTTTATTTTTCTTTCTTTGTTTCTTTCCTTCCATCTTTCCTTTCTTTCTTTCTTTCTTTCTTCCTTTCTTTCCTTCCACTATTCCTTCCTTTATTTCCTTCCATCTTTTCTTTCTATCTTTCCTTCTCTTTCTTTTGTTTCTTTTTCTTTCTTTCCTTTTTCTTTCTTTCTTTCTTTCTTTCTTTCCTTCCTTTCCTTCTCTCTTTCTTTCTTTCCTTCCATCTTTCTTTTCTTCCATATTTCTTTCCTTCTTTTTTTTCTTTTTCTTTCTTTCTTTCTTTCTTTCTTTCTTTCTTTCTTTCTTTCTTTCTTTCTTTCCTTACACCTTTCCTTCCTTTCTTTCTTTCCTTCCATCTTTTCTTTCTTTCTTTCCTTCCACCTTTTCTTCCTCTTTCTTTCTCTCTTTCTTTCTTTCCATCTTTTCTTTCTTTCCTTACATCTGGCCTTCTTTCCTTACATCTTTCTTTCCTTCCTTCTTTGCTACCATCTTTCCTTTCTTTCTTTCTTTCTTTCCTTCCACCTTTCCTTCCTTTCTCTTTCTTTCTTTCCTTCCATCTTTTCTTTCTTTCCTTCTCTCTTTCATTCTTTCTTTCTCTCTTTCCTTCATTTCTTTCTTTCTTTCCTTCCATCTTTCCTTCTTTCCATATTTCCTTTCTTTCTTTCCTTCCACCTTTCCTTTCTCTCTTTCTTTCTTTCCTTCTATCTTTCCTTCTTTCTTTCTTTCTTTCTTTTCTTTTCTTTCTTTCTTTCTTTCTTTCTTTCTTTCTTTCTTTCTTTCTATCTTTCTATCTTTCTTTCTTTCTTTCTTTCTTTCATATTTTCTTTCTTTCTTTCCTTCCACCTTTCCTTTCTTTCTCTTTATTTTTGTTTCTTTGTTTCTTTCCTTCCATCTTTCCTTTCTTTCTTTATTTCCTTCCGTCTTTTCTTTCTTTCTGTCTTTCTTTCTGTCTTTCTTTCTGTCTTTCTTTCTTTCCATCTTTCCTTTCTTTCCTTCTCTCTTTCTTTCTTTCCTACCATCCTTCCTTTCTTTCTTTCCTTCCACCTTTCCTTCCTTTCTTTCTCTTTCCTTCTCTCTTATTTTCTTTCCTACCATCTTTCCTACCATCTATTCTTTCTTTCTTTCCTTCTCACTTTCTCTCTTTCCTTTTTTTCTTTCTTTCCTGCCATCTGAAGGGATATTTAGTTTAACTACTTCTTTGTATTATAGTCAGTTTCCATTTTGTGTCTCTCTAACCTCCATTTTATGTCAGATATGCTCAAGTATTGCTAATCTAATTTAGTTTTGTTTCTCTTGTTCAGGGTATGTTCTCTTGTAGTTTCCTTTCTTGTAAATAACGTGATTTCTTTATTCTAATTAGTTCACATTGTCATAGACTGTACTTGTATATGATTGGATAATTTGTCTAAGGGTGGTCTTTTGTAAAGGCCCCTTTTATATTCACACCCAAGAATAAAGATCAGATTTGCTCGGAGAGAAACTTGCTGTATGTTTCTTTGTCTCAAAGGGCAAATCTCACAGGCCTGTTTTCGGAGTAAGACAGTACACCTTACCAGACAAAGAGGGACCCCTAAGTAATCTACATTTATTTCCTTTCAGCTGGGGGCTCGACCGGGATCGATTATAATATGTCTGTCTGGTGAGTAGAATTGTATCTTCTCTCACCGTGACGCCTATTTAGAAATCGTTCCTTTAAACGGGGCCTGTGATTTATGTAGAAATAGTTTTTAGACGGCAGCCCTGGGGGGGGGCTGAATGGGCTTTAAGAAGCCCATTAGATAAGACTGCTCTGTGAAGCAGCAACAGCTATTCTGTGTAATAGCGAAAGGGCTCTGAGTAGTCCTTTAATAAGACTGCTTTAGGAAGCAGCCAGCTGTTCTGGGTGAACAGTTAAAGAAAAACCTGGATGTTTTTTTATGGGCTCTGTGTAGTCCATTTATAAGTCTGCGCAGCTGAGAACCTCAGGTAGGTTTCAGGACTTAAGAAGTCCGTAGGATAATGATTTATACAGTACTGTAATTATAAGAAAAAGTCTGCTAAGGTGTGCTGGACAAAACCGATCTCTTTGCTTTCCCTTATCTTTCGCATAGATGTTAAGATAATTTGTAAACTGTCTGTGTGGAAATTTGTCAGCGTTTGTAAGGTAAGACAACGCCTTCCACGGCTCTGTGTTATCATAGGACTTAAGGCGACAGATGTGTCTTCCTGTGAATTCCCGGTTCCTTTTTGTGATTGATGGAAGTTCCCAATCGAAATGCAGAGTAATGCTACAGTATCCGGTGATGTATTGATGTTTATTCTTAATGATTTATGTATGAATGCTTTGACTCTAGAGTGAGCGTAATAGCAGTGTTAATAACACTTTCTTAAGGTAATACATAAATTGACATAGTCGGTAGGATACTCTGAGGCTAACTTTTGATAGAAACATGCTATTTGAATAATTCTTTTTGCTGCTGTGCAGGGGAAGTCAGGTGCAAAATGTGGATGTTTGGCTTTTTGCCAACATGGTTCAAGTACTTATATTTTACTGAACGTAATAGATATAGTGAAGAATTGTTTGCGGCATTGGTACTACAGAAGTTGCAAGTACTGTTTGAACCTGTTGGCACTCTGCCAAAAATAAAAATAAATTTGAAAAAAAAATAAAAATAAAAAGAAGAATTGTTTGGTTATAAATAATAAGAAAAGTAATAATGTACAAAGCTTGCTTGTGATCAGGGGAACCTCTGACCATAAGGAGTGCTTATTGGCATTTTGCCAAGAAGAAAAAAAAAAATCAGAATGTTTACAAAGAAAAAAAAAGATGCTGTGGAGCTCTCCGGCTGGACCGTGGCTCCCTATGGCATCCTAGCCCAAACGTTGTCCACTATGGGTTCAGCAGAGTCATGGGATGGTGAATTTAAGGGTTAAATTAAACTTCTCCATGCCTGTATCATGCGCCCCTCCTCCTCCCCCCTACATTCCACAACCAGATAAGAGCTGCACGAAAGACCTCATCACACAAGGACACAGCAATCAGCAGAATGTGCTATTGAGTTTGAAACACCAGTGCAGACACATTAGAAAAAAAAGAGGATGGCTTACAGCCAATAGTTGAAGATTTCTTTTTATAAAGGGATCTTAAAGGGGAATTATTACCAATCTTTGCTTTATGTTTTTTTTAAAAAACGCCAACTAACATGGTGTAGAATGCCCCAGGGCTATATAGACTCCCTTGTAGTGTATTCCATTGTCTTCCAGACTACTCTCAGAGCTTGGATACCAGGACATTGTTCATCCCTGCTGCAGTATGTGGATGAATTCCTCGTCTGCAGTTCTTCTCGGGTGGCCGCCCTGGAGGATGGGAGGGATCTTTTAAAAAGTGTTTTTGAAAGTGGTCACAAAGTGTCAAAGAAAAATTGCAATGGTGTCAGAAAAAGGTTGAATATCTTGGTTTTGTACTCTCAAAAGGAGAAAGGAAAGTCAATCACAGAAGAGCTATGGCTCTTGTGGGTCTGCCCTGCCCACTTGCTAAGAAAGACATGTTCACCTTTCTTGGTATGATTGGTTACTGCCGCCAATGGATACCTGACTGTTCCTACTACAATCTCCTGAGACAAGCCACAGGTTTACACATGCCAGATTGTATAAAATGGTCAAATGAAATGTGCAATGCTTTTGTGTATTTGAAAAATGCTATGGTAATGGGTCCAGGGCTTGGCCTCCCTAACTAGGAAAAATTGTTTCATTTGTTTGCAAGGGAAAATTGTAAGGATGTTGTCAGGTGTCCTCGCTCAGGAACATGGAGACAAGTTGCGCCCTATTGTTTTTTTTTCAAAGATGGTTCCGGTGCAGGTTCAAGGCATGCCTGTGTGTCTCAGAGCTTTAGCATCCTATTCGATGATGGTTGAGATGGCCACTTCTTTCACTCTGGGGCACGACACTACACTTCACACCACCCATAATGTATCAAAAATGTACATACGTAGCACATGTCTGCTCATGGGTTGAGCGGCTATGAGGTGATATTGCTGTCCAATCCAAAATTGCACATCAAATATGCTTCTCCCACTTCAGGACCAGCACCAAATCCAAATGCCCTTTTAGGATTAAAAGGAGAGCAGAATGAGGTTGTGCCACAACATGATTGCATAAACCTCATTCACCAAGACACATCACCCAGGTCTGATGTATCTTCCACAACACTGCAGAGCATACACAGGCCAACAAACAGATAGCCAAGGGAAATTCTCTGGCTGATTAGCTGCTAAACAAGCTGCTACTTCACGAAATGCACAGATCTAAATGCCCATGCTAGCACCAGAATTGTTTTTTTTTGATCAGGTTCTTTCAGATCTGCAGAGATGTGCAAAAGAAGCTGATCTCAGAGGTTGGGACAAAATAGGTGTGCAGAAAGATCCAAAGACTGGACTTCTCTGCAAAGAGGGGAAGCCATGTATACCAGTAGCTAGTGCATCACTTGTTGTGCATCATTTTTATTTCCCATTTCCATGGAATAGGTCACAGAGGCTGGAAAGCCACTTGTGAACTATTGGAGAAACACTTTTACATTACAGAACTTTCCTGGCCGATTTTATGTAGCAAGATGCATCACATGTACCAGGAACAACCCACACAAGGCCGAACATGAACACCTGATATATCCAACAACTCCTTTTACACATTTGCAGATTGACTTCACACACATGCTCAAACTAGGCAAAAGACAGGAATATCTTTTGGAAATTGTGGACAAGTTCTCAAGTTGAGTTGAACTTTTTGTAACCACAAAAGAGGATGCACAAACAGTAGTGGGGATCCTCGTTCAGGAAATCATTCCTCGATGGGGATGCCCACTTCTTATAAACTCAGACAGACAATGGACCTGCATTTGTATTAAGGGTCTGCCAGGACTTGGTAAAAAACTCTCAAGATAGAACGGAAGTTTCACATTCCCCAACACCCTCAAAGCTCAGGGATAGTAGAAAGAATAGACAGAACAATAAAAGACAAAATAAGAAAAGCCAGAGGAGGAACCTTTGCCAACTGGAAGAAGGTCCTCCCAGCAGTCCTGGCAGAAATAAGAATGACCCTTCCAAGACAACAGTGTATTCACCTTTTGATGTCTTGATGGGTCGACCTTTCCCCACCCCATGGGCCAGAGCACATTTAATGATAGAAAAGGGAGATTTAGACTTATTACAGGAAGAATATGTAAGGAAATTGGTTGAAACATTGTAAACAGTTGAGAGAAATGTTGCTCGCACCTTTCCTTTTTCTTCACAGGAAACTACTCACCCCTTCAAATTGGGAGACACCGTGGTGGTCCAACAGCTGAACAGAAATAAGAAGCAAGAGTATCCCTTTGGACCTCCTACCACAGTGGTTGCAGTGACCAGAACAGCCACCCTAGTGGAAAATTGCCAGTCCTGGATCCATGCCAACAGAGTGAAAAAGGTTGCCCAAAGCCCCAAGAGCAGGAAGGAGATCTTGGATACAGGAGGCCCTCAAGCAGACGAAGGAGCTCCTGGGAAAGCAGGTCCGGCCAGAGAAGATGACCTCGCTTATTTCACCACAGACTTCTGGCAAGGCATTCTGCCCACTGATCCTGATCTCTCTGACAGTGTTCCTACCCACCTAGATCACCACTAACTGTATCTACCACCCTGAAGATTTGGGTTCAATTAAAAGTATCGGTGGGAACACAAACACACACACACACACACACAAGAACATTATATTGACACAAGCTAGAACCAAGAGAGGGATTGGAGATAGTTTTACTCATAAGATGCTTTTGCTAAAATTTAAGTATGCTTATGCTAAAAAATCAGGGTATGAAGAATGTTGGATATGTAGCATATTACATCCTAGCACTGCCCGAATTGCCCTTTTTGGCTGTACCTTTAAATATTTCCTCCTTTCTCAACGAGACTCCTCCTGTATTCCTGACTAACATATCCACTCTGTACATAAACAACATTGTTACCTTTCCAATAGCAGGTAGAAGTCATTCCCCTGATTGGTGTTTTAATTTAGGGAATGAGACACAGACTAACCCCTCTTTCTGCAGCAGGTCAATATTTAATATCTCCATGTGCAAATCCAGAGTCTCTGCCCCTGCCTGCTCACTGTTTCAAGTATCTGACCCAGGGTTAAACTGTACTTTGCATAACTTTTCTTTTTCTCTAAAAATGTAGGTGCTATATTACACTAATTTATAATCGCAACACAGGACAAGTACACTCATGAGTTTGTCGCTAAGAGACCTTTTGCACTTGGACAAAGTATCTATGTATGTTGTAGGAAAGTGTGTTATCCCTGGGTGCCCCTCCATGTTAAGGGATGGTGTTACCTTGCATCCTTGTTATCTGTCATGGGAGTGGTAGGGGATTATAAAAGGGGACATCCCCTAGAGGCCAGCTCCAGCAGGAAGTTAGGGACATTGCTAAAACATGGAGCCCATTTGCCAATGCAGGATTTGGGCTTGGAGGTATATTTTCATGGTTAAAAGACATTGTCCTTGTTATTATATTTATCCTTGCTCTGATTCTTTACCTCTGTTTTAAATGTTGCACTTACATAACTGCATGCCTTCAATCTCCTGATGATAAGGTTCTATCTTACATGACATACATGAAGAGTCATCAGGCAATCTATGCCACAGCCCCAAAGAAGTATTAAAACTCAACATAGAATGTAGAGATCATCTTATATGATCTAAGAGGGGATTGAAGGGATATTTAGTTTAACTACTTCTTTGTATTATAGTCAGTTTCCATTTTGTGTCTCTCTAACCTCCATTTTATGTCAGATATGCTCGAGTACTAATTTTTTTTCGTTTCTCTTGTTCAGGGTATCTTCTCTTGTAGTTTCATTTCTTGTAAATCACGTGATTTCTTTATTCTAATTAGTTCACATTGTCATAGACTGTACTTGTATATGATTGGATAATTTGTCTAAGGGTGGTCTTTTGTAAAAGCCCCTTTTATATTCACACCCAAGAATAAAGATCAGATTTGCTCGGAGAGAAACTTGCTGTATGTTTCTTTGTCTCAAAGGGCAAATCTCACAGGCCTGTTTTCGGAGTAAGACAGTACACCTTACCAGACAAAGAGGGACCCCTAAGTAATCTACATTTATTTCCTTTCAGCATCTTTCCTTTCTTTCTTTCTTTCTTTCTTTCTTTCTTTCCTTCTCTCTTTCTTTCCTTCTCTATCTTTCGTACTTTCTTTCATTTTCTCTTTCTTTCTTTCCTACCATCTTTTCTTTCTTTCTCTTTCTTTGTTTCTTCCTTCCTTTCCACCTTTCCTTTATTTCCTTCCATCTTTTCTTTCTATCTTTCCTTCTCTTTCTTTCTTTCTTTCTTTCTTTCTTTCCTTCCACCTTTCCTTCACTCTTTCTTTCTTTCCTTCCATCTTTTCTTTCTTTTTTTTTTCTTTCTTTCTTTCCATCTTTCCTTTCTTTCCTACCATCTTTTCTTTCTTTCTTTCTTTCTTTTTTCTTTCTTTTCTTTCTTTCTTTCTTTCTTTCTTTCTTTCTTTCTTTCTTTCCTCCTTTCTTTCTTTCTTTCCTTCCTTCTTTCCTTCCACCTTTCTTTCCTTTCTTTGGAAACAAGATGGAACATCTTGTCTTTCTTTCCTTATTTCTCTTTCTTTCCTTTATTTCTTTCCTTCTCTCTTTCTTTCCTTCTTTCTTTCTTTTTCTTTCTTTTTCTTTCTCTTTCTTTCTTTTTCTTTTTCTTTCTTTTGTTTGTTTCTTTCTTTCCTTCCTTTCTTTTTCTTTCTTTCTTTCTTTCTTTCTTTCTTTCTTTCTCTCTTTTTCTTTCCTTCCACCTTTCTTTCCTTCCTTTCCTTTCCTTTTCTTCCTTCCATTTTTTCTTTCTTTCCTTCCATCTTTTCTTTCTTTCTTTCCGTCCACCTTTCCTTCCTTTCTCTTCCTTCCTTTCCTTCCTTCCATCTTTTCTTTCTTTCATTCTTTCCTTCCATCTTTTCTTTCTTTCTTTCCGTCCACCTTTCCTTCCTTTCTCTTTCTTTCTTTCCTTCTTTCTTTCCATGTTTCCTTCCTTTCTTTCCTTCCATCCACCTTTCCTTTCCTTCTTTCTTTCTTTCTTTCTTTCTTTCCTTCCATCTTGTCTTTCTTTCCTTATTTCTCTTTCTTTCTTTCTTTCTTTCCTTTCTTCTATCTTTCATTCTTTCTTTCATTCTCTCTTTCCTTCTCTTTCTTTCTTTCTTTCTTTCCTTCCATCTTTCCATATTTATTTCTTTCTTTCTTTCTTTCTTTCTTTCTTTCTTTCTTTCTTTCTTTCTTTCTTTTTCTTTCTTTCCTTCCTTCCTTCTCTTTCTGTGACAGCCTGTACTGTACTGTATCCACTTACCTGCCCCCTGTACTGTTCCCTCCTGCGCCATGTACTGTCCACTCCCCTATACTGTACCTTCCTAATACAGTTAATTTTCGTTCCTTGAATTATTTTTACCATCATGTCTAAGTTTTGCCTAAGGCCTCACAAAGTCTAGAGCCGCCTCTGAGAGGGAGCAGAAGATGAAACATCCTCGGGAGGCCTTGCAGAAAGGTTTGTGCAATGCGTTTCCAGAGCCTGGGAGGTTACAATTTCCTGGTGCTGGACAACGTGTTGCTGAGGCTTCGTTCAGTCACAGAAAGAGCGGTGGAGAAGGTTGCCGGCTGACTGATGATCAGTTCCAGCAACCATCGCCAGCGTCTGAATAAAATAATGCAGGAATATCTAGGATCAGACTTGGAGACCTTTCCAACAGAACATCCACTGGTCTTGAGGATGGACCACTGGCCAGAGCTGGCTGAATATGCAATTAAGCTACTGGCCTGTCCTGCATCCAGCGTTCATTCTGAACGCACATTCAGTGCTGCTGGTGGCTTTGTAACCGATCACAGAGTGCGCCTGTTCACAGACTCTGTTGATCGGCTCACATTCATAAAAATGAATCAGTCTTGGATCACAAGCTACCAAGCACCTGTTTAACAGGGGCGTGTAATTACAATTTTTGATCAAATATTTAATATCAGGGCTCATTCCAGTACCCACCAAGAGTAACTGTGAGGGCTTACTATGTGTTGGTACCACCAACATCTAAGGCCCAATTTTCCACAGAGTATATAGGGCAGGCCGTATAGTATATACAGGTGGTCCCCAATTTTCAAACATCCGACTTCCAAAGACTCCTACTTATAAACAGAAGGAGACAACAGGAAGTGAGAGGAAATCTACCCCAGGAAGGGAAATTCTCACCTGTAAGAGTTAATATGTGAAAAAGGTGTCTCCACTGATGCTTTATCACCAATCCTTGTTTCCCTAATAACCCAAAATATTCAAAATCCAATTGTCATTGGGACAGAAAGTGAGGTGAAATCTTCTGAACAGAGGCACAGACAGCCAAACAAATGTTACAGGGGTGATAACCCTTCCCTATGTTATCCAAAAAGCTTAAAAAAAAGATTTTTGGGCTGGAGCTACACTTAAAAAATGTTTCAAATTACAAACAGATTCAACGTAAGAACAAACCTACAGTCCCTACTATGTTTGTAACCCGGGGACCGCCTGTATACCGCTGTTCAGAGTATACATATGGCCTGGGGGCCCCAGGTCGGGTCCCCAAACACTTTTTATGACAATAACATGCATATTAGCCTTTAAAATGAGCACTTTTGATTTTTCCTGTTCGAGTCCCATAGACTTTAGCAGTATTCGCCCAAATTTTTTGTCCGTTCGCATGTTCTGCCGCGAACCAAACCGGGGGGGGACGTTCGGCTCATCCCTACTGTTTACCCCATCCTCCAGGTCATTTATGAACAAATTAAACAGCATAAGTCCCAGCACAGAACCCTGGGGGGACCCCACTACCCACCCCTGACCATTCCAAGTATTCCCAATTTGTCACCACCCTCTGAACTCGGCCCTTGTAGCCAGTTTTCAATCCATGTACTCCTTCTATAGTTCATGCCAACAGACCTTTTTTTGTACAGTAAACGTTTATGGGGAACTGTGTCAAATACTTTTGCAAAATCCAGATACACCATGCCTACGGGCCTTCCTTTATCTAGATGGCAACTCACCTTCTCATAGAAGGTTAATAGATTGGTTTGGCAAGAACGATTCTTCATGAATCCATGCTGATTACTGCTAATGATATCATTCTCATTACTAAAATCTTGTATCTAGTCCCTTGTGATCCCCTCCAAGAGTTTACATACTATCAATGTTAGGCTAATTGGTCTGTAATTCCCATGGATGTATTTTTGGCCCTTTTTAAATATTGGTGCTACATTGGCTTTTCTCCAATCAGCTGGTACCATTCCAGCCATTAGAATGTCGGTAAAAATTAGGACCAATGGTCTTGTAATTACTTGAATGAGTTCCCTAAGTACTCTTGGGTGCAAGCCATCTGGTCCAGGTGATTTATTAATGTTAAATTTCCCAAGTCGAATTTTAATTCTGTTAACCAAGGAGGTGCTTCCTGTGATGTGCCATGAGGATAAACACTGCAGTTTTGATTACTGAAGCCCCCTGATTCCCTTGTGAAGACTGAGGAGAAGAATACATTCAATACCTTCGCCATCTCCCCATCCTTTGTAACCAGATGTCCTTCCTCATTCTTTATGGGGCCAATATGGTCTGTCCTCCCTTTTTTACTGTTTACTGGGGCTGAGCCAAACATCCCCCTGTTTGGTTCGCAGCAGAACGTGCGAACAGGCAAAAAATTTGTTAGAACACGCGAACACCGTTAAAGTCTATGAGACACGAACATGAAAAATCTAAAGTGCTAATTTTCAAGGCTTATATGCAAGTTATTGTCTTAAAAAGTGTTTGGAGACCTGGGTCCTGCCCCAGGGGACATGTATCAATGCAAAAAAAGTTTTAAAAACTGCAGTTTTTTCGGGAGCAGGGATTTTTTATAATTGCTTAACGTGAAACAATAAAAGTGTAATATTCCTTTAAATTTCGTACCTGGGGTGTGTCTATAGAATGCCTGTAAAGTGGCGGATGTTTGCCGTGTTTAGAGAGCGCAAAATTACATTTCTAAAGGAAAAAAAGTAATTTAAAAGTACTCGCGGGTATAATGAATTGTCGGTCCCGGCAATACGGACCAGAAAAAAAAAAGCCCCAAGCCGCCTATGATCTGCCTCCATGGGAGGCACCTGCCGTAATGAACGGCCTCTCAGGTGACAGTTCTTTTATAACTGAGGGCGGGGCCACATGATGACTGTTTGCTGATTGGTGCTTTGGCGGAAGAGACACACTCTCAGGGGAGGAAGCAGGAGGATCGGACTCCTCCACCGCCGCCGCTGTCACAGGAGGAGAGGACGAGGACCCAACAGCCTGGAATGGAGGAGGAGATGCACAGGATACAGGAGACGTCACCTGGATGGGGTAAGTGTCGGTCTGATGGCGGGTGAGAAGGGGGTGTCACAGTGGCTGCATATGTTGGGCACAGGCTGCATATGATGGACACAGGCTGCATATGATGGGCAGAAGCTGCATATGACAGGCACAGGCTGCATATGATGGGCAGAAGCTGCATATGACGGGCGGAGGCTGCATATGATGGGCAGGAGCTGCCCTATGACAGACACAGGCTGCATAGGACAGGCACATGCTGCATATGATGGGCACAGAAGCTTCATAAGATGGGCACAGAGGCTGCATATGATGGGCAGAAGCTGCATATGACAGACACATGCTGCATATGATGAGCACAGAAGCTGCATAAGATGGGCACAGAAGCTGCATAACATGGCACAGAAGCTGCATAATATGGGCACAGAGGCTGCATATGATGGGCACAGGCTGCATATGATGGGCAGAAGCTGCATATGATGGGCACAGGCTGCATATGACGGGCACAGGCTGCATATGACAGGCACATGCTGCATATGATGGGCACAGAAGCTGCAAATTATGGGCAAAGGCTGCATTGATGGGCACAGGCTGAATATGATGGGCACAGAGGCTGTATATGATGGGCACAGAGGCTGCATATGATGGGCACAGAGGCTGCATATGATGGGCACAGGCTGCATATGATGGGCAGAAGCTGCATATGATGGGCACAGAGGCTGCATAAGATGGGCACAGGCTGCATATGATGGGCCGAAGCTGCATATGACAGACACATGCTGCATATCATGGGCACAGACTGCATAAGATGGGCACAGAGGCTGCATATGATGGGCACAGGCTGCATATAATGGGCACAGAGGCTGTATGATGGGCACAGGCTGAATTTTGAGCATCAGCCGCCACTGGTCCAGTAGTCAGATTAAGGCCGCCTGGACATGCTGAAAGTGGAGCAGGAGCACCCCCTCCTGGCATGTCTGAACAGGCCCAATCCTCAAAGGACTTGGTGTGATTGGGCCTGCTCAGACCTTAGCAGACTTTTGAAGAGGTTGGTCCCCATTTCCACCTTCTCCTGAAGTCCCAGCCTAGCCTATTGCCTGTTCTAAATTATATCTTCTTGACTGGGGCCTCTTCTGGCCAAAGAGGCATTTGTCTTGGGGGAGACACCCCAACTTCCCACCAGTGGCTATGACGCTGTCCAGTTTACTGCCGAACAAGAAGGAGCCCTCAAATGGAATCCTACACCAGGCCGGATCTGTAAGCCAGCTTCAACTCCTGTATGGTTGAGCCTCTGGCTACCTCTTCTGAGGTGCTTCTGGGTACTGTGTCACCGTTCTCTGCCCAGACTTCCATTGTCTTGGACATGGCTGCCAGAGCCGGGGCTGGTTTGCAGGCCATTCCTGCCATCCCGATCCTTTTAAGATCCTCGTCAATCCTTCTCCCGAGACTGACCTTAAAGGACACGGTATCTTCTAGAGGAAGAGTTAGATGTTTTGCCAGTGTCATTATGGCTGCATCTACTAGAGAAGCGGCTTCCAGGTGTTTCACGTCCTCACCTATGAGGGAATAGAGCCTCATGGTTTTGCTTGACAGGGAGGTTCTCTTGTCAACCTTGCCTCATTCCTCCAAGATGATATTCATCAATTCAGCAAAAAGCAGAAAGTTGGAGCGTTCTTTCCCCAGGTGCTTGAAGAATTCCCTTTGTTTAGCTGGGGGAGTCACTTGTTCTTCCCACTTCAGAGCCTCCTTGATTGCTTTAAGTGAGACTAGAGTGAAGTCAAAGCCCACCTCACTATCCGAGGATCTGGCGGATGCATAACTTGGCTGAGATGGCTGCAGGTCCTCTTGAGCATCCCTAACGGGGGAGCCTGACCTAGTTGTAGCCTGACTTGCCATGTGGGTCATACCCCATTCTTTCAGGGACTCTTGTACCACACTTTTTACATGAGACTCCCTTTGTTTATTTTTCCTTCTGCCTTTCCCCAACCGCCCAGGCGTAACATGGCTCGCACAGAGACTTGCCCTCCGGGACCTGAGTCCTGTACCCCCAGCAGGCTCTTCAATCAGAGCAGCTGTCATGGCGGTGGGTGCGGTGTCTGGAGGAGGAATTAAAACATCTCCCCTGGTGATGGATCCCAGACGAAGAATCATGTCGCCTGGATCTAGATGATGAATGCCGACGTTGCGGCCTGGCAAGGTCCCCGTCTTTTGGTGCTGACGTCTGGCGATCCGACTTGGAAGCTTTTGGCTTTGACAAACAAAAGAGAGAAAGAGAAAGATGTTATTATAAATGGGTGCGATAAAGGCGGACCTCAGATGTGCCCTGCTAGCCGGACGCAAAAATAATGCATGAGGGCTGACCGCAAAGAGGTAGTGACTTGTCCATGGTGCGCAGGGAGGAAGGAGGGCAATCCTGTCCACTCACTGGAATGTTACTTCACCTTTAAGAGAACTCCCCCTGGCCACCACTAACAAGTGGCCAGAGGGTCACCGTTTGAGAGTCAAACAGGGCTAGGGGAAGCTGCCGTACACTGCCTGCAGGATCTCCCAGTGAGGCAGAGGCTGACAGACTGAATAGCCTGCCCTAATGATTTCACCGCCGCACCTCCAGCGTGCATGTGGTGCCACTGCCGAGTCCCCGAAAGACTGCACGCTCGCAGAATCAAGCCTCGATTCCACATGAGGTCTCGCGCGAGACACCCACGGCCGGTACCCGGAAGAGTTGCGGCGGCTTGGAACGTAGGAGTGCTTCAGCCCATAGCTCTTAAAGGGCCGTTTTATTATGTATTTTTTTCAAATGAAAAAAATATGTTTTTATTGCATTTTAGTGCATTTAGCCTTTTTGACCCCAGATCTCATATTTAAGAGGTCCTGTCATGCTTTTTTTTATATTACAAGGGGTGTTTACATTCCTTATAATAGGAATAAAAGTGACACAGTGTAAAAATAAAAAATAAAAGGTCAAATAAATAAGAAAAACATTTTTCTTTAAACCTCCCGCCGAGCTCGCATGCAGAAGCAAACCCATACATGAGTAGCGCCCGCATAAAACGGTGTGTTCAAACCACAGGTATTGCCGCGATCGGTAGAGCGAGAGCAATATTTCTAGTCCAAGACCTCCTCTGTAACTCAAAACATGCAACCTGTAGAATTTTTTAAACGTTGCCTATGGAGATTTTTAAGGGTAAAAGTTCCACGAGCGGGCGCAATTTTGAAACGTGACATGGTGGGTATCAATTTACTCAACGTAATATTATCTTTTACAATATAAAAAAAATTGGGCTAACTTTACTGTTGTCTTATTTTTTAATTCAAAAAAGTGTATTTTTTTCAAAAAAAGACTGCTGCGCCAATACGGTGTGACAGAAAGTATTGCAACGATGGCCATTTTATTCTCTAGGGTGAAGGGAAAAAGTATAATGTTTGGGGGTTCTAAGTAATTTTCTAGCAAAAAAAAAAAGGTTTTTAACTTGTAAACAACAAATCTCAGAAAGAGGCTCTGTCCTTAAGTGGTTAAAGTGGAGTTTCGCCTAAAAAAAAGAATTTAAGTCAGCAGCTACAAATACTGCAGCTGCTGACTTTTAAAAGAAGGACACGTACCTGTCCAGGATGCGATGTCCTCACCCAAAGCCGATCCGTCCCCTCGGCTCTGGGTGCAGGGGCCAGCATTGCTGGTAAGGGAATCAGGAAGTGAAGCCCTGGGGCTTAACTGCCTGGTTACCTACTGCTCATGTGCAAGTCGCATGTTCTGAGTGGTCCCTGCTGTCTTCTGGCACCTGTGTGTCTCCCAGACAGACAGCAAGGGAAACGGAGGAGGGGCTGGACATGGGGTAGATCGGCACGGATACTACAGCGATCTTTCGCCAGAAGTGGGAGCAAATACCTGTATTAGACAGGTATCTTCTCCCCCCTCCCCTCCAAGAGGCTAGCATCAGTCGTCACTACCCTCCAGGTAACTGGCATGAAGGTTTTGCCCTTCTGTAAGTTCTTGGCTAACAACCACCAATTGAGACTCTAGCGCACGCTTGGAGTCAAGCACATCGGTCTAAAAGCCAAATTTTGCAGTAGCCTTGAATGGAATTGGGCATGGGGAACTGCCTCGAATGAAGCTACCATTTTCCCTAACAACCTCATGCAATGGCGAACAGAAGGACTCTCCCTTGTCCTGGCCGTGTGAACCAGCTCTCTTATAGCGCAAACTTTTGCCAGGGGTAAAAACACTCTCTTGTGGGTTGTGTCTATAACTAGACCCAAATACTCCAGCCTTTTTACTGGCCGTAGGGATGATTTTTCTAGGTTGAGAATCCAACCTAAATGCTCCAGATATTTGACAGTGCTTGCCACATTCTGATCTAGCCCTGTTACGGACTGATCTATCAGCAGCAGGTCGTCTAGGTATGCCACTACCATTATACCTTGAGCTCTTAATCTTGCCAAAGGCGGAGCCAGGACCTTTGTGAATACCCGAGGTGCGGTGGCCAACCCAAAGGGCAAGGCCACAAACTGAAAGTGTCGCTGTTCTACTGCGAATCGCAGGAATTTATGATGAGCGGGGAATATTGGAACATGAAGATAAGCATCCTTGATGTCTATTGACGCTAGGCGTTCTCCTCCCTGAAGAGTGGACACTACTGAGTGAATTGATTCCATGCGAAACGGGCGAATGTTTAAAAACTGGTTCAGACCCTTGAGATCTAAAATGGGTCTGACATCTCCATTTGGTTTTGGCACCGTGAAGAAGTTTGAATAAAAACCCCAACCCTGTTCTCCTAAGGGAGTCTCTATGATCAGCCCTTGAGACAGCAGCCAGTCTAGTGCCTGGAATAAAGACCTTCTTTTTATTAGGTCCTTGGGAACGCTCGATCTTAGGAAGCGAGGCGGTGGAACCTTCGAAAACCCAGTTTGTATCCCCGAGACACTGTGGAGATGACCCATCTGTCCTGGATTTCCTCCCGTCAGGCTTCTGAAAACTGTTGAAGCCTTCCCCCCACTCGATCGAGCGGGGGCGCCCCTTCATAAAGAGGCCTTGATTTTGCGTCTAGGGCTTTCTTCACAAATAGGACCAATGACACCCTTATTTGGCAACCCACAATTTCCAACTGCAGTAGATCGGTTACATTTTTTTACGTGGAATAAGGAGTCCTACCGAAGAGTAAATCAAATTCTCTGTCAGGGTAAACTTCCACCCATAATGAACTTAATGCCTACACATCAGCCTTCGCTTATGCAATGGATGGAATATCAGCAATTACTATCTTTTTTGTCCTCTATCCCTATAAAGAACTCTTTAACAGAGATTTAAATCTCTTTGAGTCCATCTTGCTGCAAATCACTAAACCAAAACAGGTTTTATCAGCAGTATATAAGATTCTTATTGTAAAAAAATCATCCCGAGCTCCCAAAATTTACAAATAAATGGGCATTGGATCTTGAGGTTGAAATTGGAGCAGAAGAGTGGGAGAAGTCTTTTATCCTCACACATTGTCTGTTATTGGCAACTAAAGCCCAAGAGACAAGCTATAAGCTTGTTTCCCGTTGGTATCGATGCCCAACTTCATTACAGCGTATTTTTCCATATATATCGGATAACTGTTGGCAATGCCATTCTGCCAAGGCCTCGTTGTTACACATATGGTGGGAATGCCCTCAAATTTGTAAATTGTGGGACAGTATCATGCAGTTGTATACTATAATTACAAGGGAGGTCATTTCCAATACACCACAAATTACGCTGTTGTCCATTTTACCAGGCTCATATAAAAATATCAAAAAAGGCTTGCTCAGACATTGGGTGATAGCTGCAAGACTGGTTATTCCGCGCCACTGGCGATCAACACAATCCCCTTCAGTGAATGAATGGGTAGTGGAAATGGATCATACCGAGAAGATGGAGACTCTCCTGGCATATGAATTGGACATACTTGAAAAATGTCGACAGATATGGGCCCCTTGGAGGGCCTTTAGGGAAACAACAGGAAACTAAAGGGTTAAGTGGTTATTAGAATAGTGTATTGGGGAAAAAATATTTAGCTATTAGAATAGAACCTAAATATGATCTAATAGGGTTTCAATAAAGGATGTATATATGTCAAGGAAGGGGAAAAGTAAATGTTTTTTTTTTTTGTTTTCTTCTTTTGGGTTTGTTTATGTTAGTTTGTATAATGTATTTGCAAGATGTTTTGGTGGTATGACAATACCATAAATGTATGTATATATGTCTTTTGTCCAATAACTTTGCAATAAAACTAAGATTGATATAAAGAGGCCTTGGGACTCTGATTTGCAGATTTCTGCCCCCAGGGCTTTTTCTGGCTGTGCATTTGGTTCTGAGGCCTTCCTCTTGGGGTTGACGGCGGAGGCCGTCGTAACTGCCTGGAGACTGTTGTCCCTGGTGACGGAGAAACCAAATGTTTGAAAGAGAGACGCCTACTCTTTTTTTTCACTGGAAGAAGGGTACTCTTTCCACCCGAGATTTTCCTGATGTATTTATCTAAGTCATCCCCAAACAACCTTTCCCCATTAAAAGGGAAACCCAGTCAGCAGCTTCTTACAAGGCAACTCTGCCGACCAATGCTTAAGCCACAGAACCCTCCGCATGTGTACTAACAGAAGGGCAAGGTGAGACGTTTGATGAATAGAATCTTTAATAGCGTCAACCGCAAAGCAAAAGGCTCTAGGCAGCTCTGTTAGGTCTGGGACCTCTTCCCCTTTGACAACCTGTTTCATCTTGTCTTTAAGGAATTGACAGAAGCCGATTGCTGCTACTGCAGGCTGTGCCACTGCACCGGCCATGGCAAACTCACAACTTTAAGCAATGACTCCAGCCTCTTATCCGCTGGGTCTTTAAATACCTGAACATTGTCTACTGGACAATTAAGACTTTTATTCACAGAAGAAACAGCAGCATCTACTGCTGGCACACTCCATTTCTTAGTAAATTTTTCCTCCATATGATAGATCTGAGAGAGTCTTTTAAGGGATAAAATGCCTATCTGGATGATCCCAGTCAGCATAAATAAGCTGTTCCAGCAACGGGTGCATAGGAAAAGCGTGTGAACCCTGAGGAGGCTTTAGAGAACCCAAAGAGGAGAAGGGAGCTTCAGTCGTCTCTGCTAAGGGTAATTTAACCACATGCCGACCGCGCTATATTCGAAAGACGTCTACAGCGCGGCCGGCTCATTCTAAGTGGACGTCCTACGGACGTCCTCCTGAACTCTCGCTCCCAGCGCGCTCCATAGGGCGCGTGCACGGAGTTGTCCGTGCTCGCCGGGTTCACAGGAGCCGTCGCAACAAGGATCGTGGTGAAGGGCCAATGACAGCGGCCCTTCACCACGTGATCGCCCCCTCCAATGAGGGAGCGATCATGTCAACACAGTGGGGTCATGCAAAGGTCCCAGCTCTCTTCTCTCCTCACACCGATACAGCGAGAAGAGAGAGACAGCGCCATCAAGTGAGTTCCTAATATAGAACAGTGCCCAGCAGTGCCACACAAGTGCACATCTGTGCCATACAGTGCCACCAGTGCCCCTACACTAACCACCAGTGCCACTACAGTACCCATCTGTGCCACCAGTGCCACTACACTAACCATCAGTGCCACTACAGTACCCATCTGTGCCACCAGTGCCACTACAGTACCCATCTGTGCCACTAAAGTGCTCATCTGTGCCATCAGTGCCACTATAGTGCTCATCAGTGCCACTATAGTGCTCATCAGTGCCACTATAGTGCTCATCAGTGCCACCTCTGCCACTTCAGTGCCCATCTGTGCCACCAGTGCCACATCAGTGCCACGCCAGTGCCCAGTGCCACTACAGTGTTCATCAGTGCCACCAGTGCCACATCGGTGCCAGTGCCCATCAGTGCCACTACAGTGCCCATCAGTGCCACGTCAGTGCTCAATCCGTGCCACGTCAGTGCTCCATCCGTGCCACGTCAGTGCTCCATCCGTGCCACGTCAGTGCTCCATCTGTGCCACTACAGTGCCCAGTGCCACATTAGTGCCAATACAGTGCTCATTTGTGCCATCAGTACCACATCAGCGTCACAGTGCTCATCTGCACCACTAGAGCACTCAACAGTGCCACAACAGCGCTCATCTGTGCCACTACAGTACCCAATAGTGCACATCAGTGCCCATAAGTGAGTGCTCATCAGTGCCATCATATCAGTGGATCCTCATCAGCGCCCACCAGTGCTACCTTATCAGTGCACATCAGTGCCAGATAATCAGTGCATCCTCAGTGTGGTGCAATAGTGTACATCAGTGCACCCTCATCAGTACCCAGCAGTGCACCCTCATCAGCACCCAGCAGTGCACCCTCATCAGCACCCAGCAGTGCAGCCTTATTAGACCAGCCTCATCGGCACGCATATCTTTTCAAGTGTCCCTACCACAGCTAGTTTGTCACCACAGCCCACAGTCACCAGTATGGCGAGAAAAATGTTTTCCGCTGAGGAGGCCTACCAACAGCTATGCTTGACCGACGAGAGCAGCGGGGAGCTCTCCGAGGCTGCATCTGATTCTGGTTCAGAATTTGAACCTGTTTTAAGCAGTGGGTCTGGTATAGAATCAGAGGAAGAGCAAAGTCCACCTGTGAAACGAAGGCGTTCTGGCATGAAGCAGCAGGCTACCACAAGTAGTGCTGTGGCATCAACCAGCAGCTCAGTGCCATCCACCAGAAATACAGTAGCATCAACTAGTAGCTCAGTGCCATCCACCAGAAGAAATGATTTACCACTGCAGCAAAGGCCAAGAACTAGCGGGGTGTCATCTCGGCCCCAAAGCGTTAGGACCCATGCCGGACTTCCCTATGCCCTTGAAAACCCTCTGTGGCTTCCCGCTAATTCAGCAGCAGCAAACATCCCCCCTTTCACCGCCCAGCCAGGTGTTCAGGTGAACACAGAGAATTTTGCCCCTATTGATTTTTTTAATTTAATTTTTACCCAAGACCTATTATCCTCCATTGTGGCCCAGTGCAACCTCTATGCACATCAATTCATAACAAGCAACCCTGTTATGTTGTTATGCCCGTCCCTATGTGTGGAAATAATTGACAGTGGAGGAATTTAAATTATTTTTAGGCCTAACATTTAACATGGGTCTCACAAAAAAAAATGAACTATACTCCTATTGGTCCACCAACCCAATCCACCACATGCCACTCTTTTCATCCATCATGCCAAGGTCAAGATACCTCATAATAATGCGTTTCCTCAATTACAATGACAACACCCAGTGCCCTCCCCGAAATGACCCATCGCATGACAAATTATTCAAAATTCGGCCACTTCAAAATTTTTTCTCAGAGAAATTCCCCCAACTATTTATCCCTGACCAAAATATCTCAGTGGATGAGTCATTGGTCCACTTTGCAGGCAGGCTCGGCTTCAAGCAGTTTATCCCCAGCAAAAGGGCCCGATATGGGGTTAAGCTTTACAAGCTATGCGACAGAGAAACAGGGTATAGCTATGCCTTCTGGGTGTACGAAGGGAAGGACACCCAACTGCATCCCCCAGAATGTCCAGAATATATCGGAGCCAGCGGAAAGGTTGTTTGGGAGCTTGTATATCCACTACTTGGAAAGGGTTACCACCTTTATGTGGATAACTATTATACAAGCTTGCCCCTCTTCCGCAATCTTTACCGCAAGGACACACCAGCGTGTGATACAGTGCGAGCCAATAGGAAGGGCTTCCCGCAAAGGCTCGTTACGGAAAGACTAAGACAAGGGGAGACAGCGTCTTTGCGCAATGAAGAGATATTGGCTCTCAGGTGGAGGGACCGAAGAAATGTCCACATGCTTACAACCATCCACAACGACACCTACGTGGAAACCCCCAGACGAAACGGCCCAATCCAGAAACCAAAATGTATCCATGACTATAATTTGTTCATGGGGGGAGTCGACTTCAATGATCAGATGATCGAACCCTATCTTCCCACAAGAAAAAGCCGCTTTTGGTATAAAAAAGTCTCCATATATCTTTTCAGTTTGGCCATTTACAATAGTTTTGTTATTTACCGTAAATCTAAAGAGAGCCCCGTATCTTATCTTCAGTACCAAGAAGAAATTATCTCCACCCTTTTGTACCCTGAAGGCCCACCAGAAAGTATTTGCTTGGATTCAGTGAGCAGACTCCACGAACCCCACTTTCCTGAGAAACTCCCTTACCATCAAACAGGCCGGAAACGCCAGAAAAAATGCCGGGTGTGCGCCAAAGGAGGAGTTAGAAAAGACACTGTGTTTTATTGTCCTGATTGTCCTTCCCAACCAGGCCTTTGTATTGATGGATGTTTCCGCCGTTACCATACTTCTCTACATTATTAGGGAAGTATGGTAAACGTAATTGTCATTTACCGCCACACCCCTTTATGCCACTGTACATACCGCTGCCTTCTCCGGAACTGACCCTGGCCTGCTAAACGACCACGCTTCTGCCTAATGCTAAACTGTACCTACCTCTGCCTTCTCCGGAACTGACCCTGGCCTGCTAAACGACCATGCTTCTGCCTAATGCTAAACTGTACCTACCTCTGCCTTCTCCGGAACTGACCCTGGCCTGCTAAACGACCACTCTTCTGCCTAATGCTAAACTGTACCTACCTCTGTCTTCTCCGGAACTGACCCTGGCCTGCTAAACGACCACTCTTCTGCCTAATGCTAAACTGTACCTACCTCTGCCTGCTCTGGAACTGACCCTGGACTGTTTGACCACGTTTTTTGCCTGCCTCTTGGATTGATCTTTTACCCTGCTATGCTAGTGGGAACACAGGGGTCTCACATATGTGAGGGGCTCCAGAATAGTTTTTCTGGATGAAGAAAACTCATTTTTTAGTTTTCTCATTCCCGGATTAGGGTCTGGAGGCTCGGAGGCTTCAAAGAGATTTGGGTGGGAGAAGCCTCTACCCCTGTCCCCATTCTTTCTTGGCCTGCTACTTGGACTATGTTCCTGCTTACTACCAGGACCAATATTTTGGCACTGCAGGCAATGTCTCTCTACTTGCACTGACCCTGGGCTGTATATGGACAGTATCCCTGCCTGTACTGACTATGGACAATATTCCTGCCTGCTCCTGGACATTTTCATTCACTGTCGCTGACCACGTCCCTGCCTGCTGCCTGGATCAGGGCTCTTCTCCTGTGGACAACTGCACTACGAAAACCACAGGTAATCTTTTGTTTACCCTTTGCTCAGCAGAATGTATTTTAGGGTGTAATTCTTGGTATGTTCATGCTATGTGTTAGAAATATGAAGGGCCTTCAAAAATGTGATAGATTGTATGGAAATTAGATGTGTAATTTATGCTCCTAGAACGCCTGAATGTGCTACTTCAATGTTGGGCTTCTGTATGTGGCCAGGGTGTGTAAAAGTCTCACACATTTGGTATTGCCATACTCAGAAGGAGTAGCAGAATATATTCTGGGGTGTCATCTTTGCTATGTACATGCTATGTGTTGGAAATATCTTAGAAATTGACAACTTTGTGTAAAAAAAAATGTGTGTTTTCATTTTTTTCCCACATTTTCCAAAAACTTCTGGAAAAAAAATGAACCATTCAAAAGACTCATTATGCCTCATAGATTATACGTTGGGGTGTTAGCTTTCCAAAATGGGGTAACTTTGTGGGCGTTTCCATTGTTCTGGTGCTCCAGGGCCTTCAAAAGTGTAATAGGTGGTTGAAAGATTAGATATGTAATTTATGCTCCTAGAACGCCTGAATGTGCTACTTCAATGTTAGGCCTCTGTATGTGGCCAGGCTGTGTAAAAGTCTCACACATGTGGTATCGCCATACTCAGGAGGAGTAGCAGAATATATTTTGGGGTGTCATTTTTGCTATGTGCATGCTATGTGTTGGAAATATCTTAGAAATTGACAACTTTGTGTAAAAAAAATGCGTTTTCATTTTTTTCCCACATTTTCCAAAAACTTCTGGAAAAAAATGAACCATTCAAAAGACTCATTATGCCTCATAGATTATACGTTGGGGTGTTAGCTTTCCAAAATGGGGTCACTTTGTGGGCGTTTCCATTGTTCTGGTGCTTCAGGGTCTTCAAAAGTGTAATAGGTGGTTGAGAGATTACATATGTAATTTATGCTCCTAGAACGCCTGAATGTGCTACTTCAATGTTAGGCCTCTGTATGTGGCCAGGCTGTGTAAAAGTCTCACACATGTGGTATTGCCATACTCAGGAGGAGTAGCAGAATATATTTTGGGGTGTCATTTTTGCTATGTACATGCTATGTGTTGGAAATATCTTAGAAATTGACAACTTTGTGTAAAAAAAAAGCGTTTTAATTTTTTTCCCACATATTCCAAAAACTTCTGGAAAAAAATGAACGATTCAAAAGACTCATTATGCCTCATAAATTATACGTTGGGGTGTTAGCTTTCCAAAATGGGGTCACTTTGTGGGCGTTTATATTGTTCTGGTGCTCCAGAGCCTTCAAAAGTGTAATAGGTGGTTGAGAGATTAGATAACGGAAAATTTATATCAAATACTTACCGTAATTTTCCTTTCCTGATAGGCTCCATGGCAGCATACGTGTGGGTTGACCCCGCCTCCATAACTACCCAATAGGACCCCTCTCCCATAAATCTTTGCTCCTGGCTGCTATCCGTGTTCCGTAACTAGCCTACTCCAGACATTTGGGAGGGAACTCCTGCTGCCATGGAGCCTATCAGGAAAGGAAAATTACGGTAAGTATTTGATATAAATTTTCCGTTTTCCTGACAGGCTCCATGGCAGCATACGTGTGGGAAATAACTCGCCAAAACACACCCGGGTGGGCAAAATGTTGAGCAAAGAAACCAAAATTTATTTAACATTGTCCAACGACAACACTTGTAAACCAAAATTAATAGAAGACAGCGCAGCTGGTTCAACGCAATAGTGAGAAAGAAAAGTATTAATTGTGGACCAAGAGGCCGCTCTAAAAATAATATCAGGCGCCACATGCCGAGAAGCCGCCCACGAAGTCGAGATGCTCCGTGTTGAATGAGCCGTCACTGCCTCAGGAGGAGCCAAGCCCTTAGCTCTGTATGCCCTTTGAATCGTCTGCACAATCCGCGTGGAAATTGACCTAATTGACGCTCGCATCCCTTTATTCTTGCCATGAAGAAGGACGAAGAGGAATTCCGTTTGCCTGAATGGAGCTGTTGCCTCCAGGTATTGTTTTAAGGCGTGGCCTACATCAAGAGGATGGATCTCTTGGTCATCTGATGTCTTGAAGGTAGGGAGTACAATCTCCTGATTCTCATGGAAGACTGTGGTCACTTTTGGGTTTGACCCTAACATTGGAATCAGCACCACTCTGTCTTCAAAAAAGGTCAGAAAAGGTTCCTCTGAACCCAGATTCCTGATCTCTGATACCCTTTTCGCTGACGTTATCGCCACTAGGAAGATAGTCTTCAGAGTAAGATCCTTAACAGACAAAGGTTGAGACGAATCCTTTCCAAGATTTGACAGAAAATCCAGAACTAATGGAAGGTCCCATTTGGGAAACCTGGGTCTTCTTTGTGGTCTGAGCCTGATGGCACCCTTAAAGAACTGACGAACTAAGGCGTGATTCGCCCATGAGACTCCCGTGAAGGCTGAGATGGCTGACACTTGCACTCTTAACGAGCCAACCGCCAGGGATAAATCCAGTCCGGACTGAAGAAAGCTCAGAATATCATGAACCTCTGGAGAGTTACACGAGTTTTCTCTTGATGACATGTGTATAACAAACCTGGACCAAATGCGCTCATACACCCTATTAGTGCTTCTTCGTCTGGCATTAAGAAGTGTCGGAATCGCTTCTTTTGGGCAACCAAGCGCTTCTAGCCTTCCCCTCTCAAGAACCACACCTTGAGGTGCAGACAAGATGGAAACGGGTGTAACATCTTGCCTTGAGACAATAGATCCGGCCTGAGAGGTAGGGGAATTGGGTCTCGATAGCTGAGGAGCAGCAGCAGAGGAAACCACGGCCTGTTGGGCCAGAATGGAATGACCGCCATAATCTCCACTTTTTCTGTTTTGAGCCTCCGCAGAAACTGTAGGATTACCGGGACTGGAGGGAAGGCATAGGCCCTCTGGAAATCCCAACTGGTCGTGAGAGCATCTATCCCGAACGCCTGAGGGTCCCTGAACCTCGCAAAGTACTTCGGTATCTTGAAATTGCACGGGGAAGCGAACATGTCGACTTCCGGAGATACACCCAGTGTTAGGAGCCACTCGAAAACTTCTCTGTGGAGGGACCACTCGTTGTTGTCCAACTCGACCCGGGACAAGAAGTCTGCTTGCACATTCTGGACCCCCGGAATGTATACCGCCGAGATGTTGGCTAAGTTCTTTTGAGCCCAACTCATTAAAGGCTCCACTTCTTGTAACAGGGACCAGCTGTGAGTCCCGCCTTGTTTCCTTATGTATGCCACTGCCGTTGTGTTGTCCAACCTTAGCATGACGGAAGAGTTCAACACTAGATGGCGAAAGGATAGCAGTGCCTGAAAGGCTGCCCTCAGTTCCAGAATGTTGGAAACGACTCCTTGAGACTGGCATGTCCACCTGCCCTGAGCCACCTTCGAAAGGCAATGAGCGCCCCAACCCTGGTTGCTGGCATCTGAGGTCACCGTGATCCATGAGATGGGGACAATCGAATGATGGTTGCGCAGATTCTTCCCCTGAAGCCACCAGAGGAGAGATGTCCTCATAGATGGGGTAAGAAAGATGCGCTGATTCTGGTCGACAGAGTTCCACTGATGCAGAAATCCCTTCTGAAAGGGACGGGTATGCCACTGGGCCCACTTCACCATGGGGATGGTTGCTGTCATCGTGCCAATTATTTTCAGGCACTGGAGAGCAGAAAGGTGAGTTGATCCACGGGCTGCCTGAATCCTGTCTCGGATTACCATGATTTTCTCCTCTGGGAGGGAGATGGTACCCTCCACGGTGTTGAATAGAGCGCCCAGAAACACGAGGGACTGAGACGGCTCTAGCTGACTTTTCTCTAAATTCAGGAGCCACCCGAACTCTTGCAGGGTAGAGATGACAACCTTTTTGTGATCTAATAGCTGATCCTTGCTCTGAGACAGTAAAAGCAAGTCGTCCAAGTAATGGTGGAGACGCACATCCTTGACCCTGAGAAGAGCCACTACCGCCAACAGCACCTTGGAAAAGACCTGGGGTGACGTGGTTAACCCGAAGGGTAGACAAGTGAACTGTAGGTGTTGGTTGCCTATCGCGAAGCGGAGGAATTTGTGGAAGTCCTTTGTCACAGGCACGTGAAAATATGCGTCTTTCAGGTCGATTGATATTAACCAGTCTCCCAAGTGTACTGACTGTTGTATGGTAAGTAGGGACTCCATCTTGAATTTCTCCTTGCGGATGAATGAGTTGAGATGGGTCAGGTCTATTACTGGCCTCCATGTGCCGTTCTTCTTCTGCACCAAAAACAGGGGTGAATACATGCCTTCGCCCCTCTCTTCCTCTGGGACGGGTACGACTGCGCCTTGTTCCAATAAACAGCTTACGTAGGTCAATAGGACCTGTCTTTTCTCTTCTGAGCTTGGAAGAGTAGTAGGGATAAATCTGAGTTTTGGAGTGTTGCAGAAGACCCACTTGTGACCGGACGACACTGTCTTTACGGTCCAATAGTCCCGAATTGAGGCCGCCCAAACATGTTTGAAGTGGAGAAGACGGGCCCCCACTCGACATGTTTGAGCGGGCCCAATTTCAAAAGGACTTCCCAGAATCCTGGTTCCCAGAGGAACCACCTTTAGAGGCCTTCTTAAAAGAAGACTGCCTGGACCTCCATGTCCTGGAGAACTCTCGGCCGGGTTTATAGCTGCGTGCGTCCCTGGCACGATCCGCATTCTGTCTTCTTGGAAAAGAGCGTCTTTGATTTTGAGGACGCCTATCCTGAGGGAGAAACCCAGATTTCCCACCTGTGGCCCGGGATATGGCAGAATCAAGCTTATTGCCGAATAATGAGGACCCTTCAAAGGGGATGCGGCACCAAGCCTGCTTAGAAGCAGGGTCTGCGAGCCACGGACGGAGCCACAACGCACGGCGTGCCGAAACGGCTGCCAGCATATCCCGAGACATCAGGCGAATGACATCAATGGATGCCTCCCCCAAGAAGGCTGAAGCCATCCTAATCTCCTGAATGGGTGAGTCTTTAGCCGTGTCTATTGAAATGCCTCTCAGGTATTCTTCAATGCTGTCAGCCCAGAATTCTATGGCCTTTGACACTGCTGCGATCGCAAGCACTGGTTTACACGCCATCCCGGAGGTCAAATAGATTCTTTTTAGATCTGAATCGATCCGTCTCTCTAAAGGATCCTTGAATGACACAGTGTCTTCTAAGGGGAGAGTCACATATCTCACCAAACGCATAAGTGCTGCATCTACCATTGGAGCTGACTCCAGGTGTTTCACATCCTCTTCCTTAAAAGGGTAAAGTTTAAGGATTTTGGATTGCATGGAACTCTTTTTGTCCATCTTGCTCCATTCTTCTGAAATAATATCACCCAATTCGGATAGAAACGGAAAAAATTGACGCTCCTTATTGAGCTGTTTAAAGAATTTCCTTTGCTTCGGGGGGGAAGTGATAGGATCTTCCCACTTCAGAGCCTCTCTCACTGCCTTAACCAGGGAGGGAACCAAACCATAATCAAACCCCAAACCTGGATCTTCCGGATCTGATTCACTGTCTGAGACAAGGGCAGAATGGCGGCTAGGCTGGGATGATTCCCATGTTTCCTGTAGTACCCCCTCTCCTACTATAGGATCTAGTGGGTCTGCCGGGGATTCACAAGGCTGTTGAGCTTCCCTTTCCTGCAGGGATTCCTTTACCACTCGCCTCACCATTGATTCTAAGCGCTGATCAGCGCCGTCTCTTTCATCCGCTGCCTTGGTGAAACAATGGTCACATAGAGATTTATCAGCTGGCACAGGCATCCTGCACCCCCAACATGATTTCTCTGGCCTCTTGCTGGAGTGAGCCATAGGGGGGCGAGAATAATCCCTGTCACGCTGTTCCGACCTGGCGGACCTATGGTGGCTGGATTTTGAGGAGGATTTGTGGTGGTGCGATTTTGACGATCCACTGCGTCTATAGGCACTAGGTTGTGGATCAGATTTAGAAGGGCTGTAAACACAGAAAACAGACAGAAGGGACAGGTCAAACTTGCTGCCTATGCTTACTCTCTTCAAAAAAAAATTTAAAAATACAAAAGGATGTATTTTAGAACCTACCTAACATGAGCGGGCTGGCCACTAGGGGGCAGTGAAGCATCCATAGCACACAATAACAGATACCTACATTGTAGCAATAAGAAAAAAAATACATTCAGACCTCAGATAGACAAAACCCCACATATCCCTATCATAAGGGATTGATCCTACCTTCAAACACCAAAGAAATAGCCCCGGGAAGTCGCTGTGGTGTCCGCAATCATTCCCGTGGTGTCCGCAATCATTCCCAGAAAATTGAAGGGGGGCTCTGTCAGCTCTGCAGGGTTTTTAAATTTGCCACCCGGTAAACAGGCCGGGCGCACTTAAGGTAAGACCATTATTTCTTCAGCGCTACTCTGCAATTACTCTCCATACCCTGCTTAACAGTCAGGGCCTATCGGAGGAAACACAACTTGTCATTCGGCCGATCGATCGCTGTGAAGTCATCTTCAGGTAGGAGAACCACATGGTCCTACGGAGGAGGACAAAAAAGGAACACGGATAGCAGCCAGGAGCAAAGATTTATGGGAGAGGGGTCCTATTGGGTAGTTATGGAGGCGGGGTCAACCCACACGTATGCTGCCATGGAGCCTGTCAGGAAATGTAATTTATGCTCCTAGAACGCCTGAATGTGCTACTTCAATGTTAGGCCTCTGTATGTGGCCAGGCTGTGTAAAAGTCTCACACATGTGGTATCGCCACACTCAGGAGGAGTAGCAGAATATATTTTGCGGTGTCACTTTTTCTATGTACATGCCATGCGAGAGAAATAACCTGTTATAATGACAATTTGGTGTGAAAAAAAATAAAAAATCTTAATTTTGCAAAGAATTGTGGGAAAAAATGACAACTTCAAAAACTCACCATGCCTCTTACTAAATACCTTGGAATGTCTACTTTACAAAAAGGGCTAATTTTGTGGGTATTTGTACTTTCCTGGCTTGTTAGGGTCTCAAGAAATGAGATAGGCCTCAGTACATCAGGTGTGATCAGATGTGATACATTTTCAGTGATTGGCACAATAGCTAGTAGACTCTATAACTTTCCCACAGACTAAATAATATCCACTAATTTGGGTTATTTTTACCAAAGATATGTAGCAGTACAAATTTTGGCCCAAATTTATGAATAAAAATTACTTATTTGCAAAATTTTATAATAGAAATGAAGAAAAATTAATTTTTTTACAAAATTTTCAGTCTTTTTTAATTTATAGCACAGAAAATAAAAAACCCAGAGGTGATCAAATACCACCAAAAGAAAGCTCTATTTGTGTGAAAAAAAGGACGAAAATTTCATATGGGTACAGTGTTGCATGACTGAGTAATTGTCATTAAAAGTGTGAGCGCACCGAAAGCTGAAAATTGGTCTGGTTAGGAAGGGTGTTTAAGTGCCCAGTTGTCAAGTGGTTAAATTATAACCAAAGCGCACTGTTTCAGTGAGTGATTGAATTAGCAACCTTTGCGACTGTGAAGTTGAGAAAGACTCCTCTGGGACAGAGTCCTCAAATAAGGAACCATTCTCTTGCCCCTCTAGTGGGCCCACCAGGGGCGCATCCTCTACCCACTCTTGAACCGCAGATGACGGGTCCAGGACAGGGGAAGGGGACCTATCGCGCTTCCTCCCAGCCTGGGAGGAGGATGGGAACAAACTAGCTATCTTCCCCTCCAAACCAAGGCTGTAGCCAAATCGTCCTTGGTGATGTATGTAGAGGCTGGAGTGTTGGAGGTAGCTACAATGCCTGACAGATCCAATGGCTCAGCCGGGTCAGCCGCATCAGGACTTTCAGGGGAGGATGATAGTGTGGAGGCATGACTAAGGTGCTCAGACCCTGACCGCTGCGCTTTTGCGCCCCTTCTCCCTGTTTTTGTCCCTTTCTTTTAGGAATACATAGTCCTAAGTATGGATGGGCCGAACACCCCCGGGTACGGTTCGCACCAGAACCTTCGAACGGACCGAAAGTTCATGCGAATTTTCGAACCCTATTCGTTACAATAGACGCGAACGTTCGAAATAAAAAGTGCTAATTATAACGGCCAATATGCATGTTAATGTCATAAAACAGGTTTGGGGACCCGGTCCTGCCCCAGGGGACATATATCAATGCAAAAAGAAGTTTTAAAAACTAACGTTTTTTCGGGAGCAGTCATTTTAATGATGCATAAAGTGGGAAAAGAAAGTGAAATATTCCTTTAAATATGGTACCTGGGGGTGTCTAAAGTATGCCTGTGAAGTGGCATGTGTTTCCCATGTTTAGAACTGTCCCTGCACAAAATGACATTTGTAAAGGAAAAAAAGAAGCCATTTAAAACCGCTTGCAGCTTTAATGTCATGTCTTGTCCTGGCAATATGGCTGAAAATCCTTGAGAAAAATGGCATGGCATGGAAAAATTGGGCCTTTGGTGGTGGTGGTGGACGGTGTTGCCACAAGACTGTAAGCCCTCACAGTTACTCTTGGTGGGCGCAGGAATGGGCCCTGCTGTGAACTATTAGATCAAGATTTGTAATTACACGCCCCTGTTAAACAGGGGCTGAAAAATTGTGCCTTAGGCACTGGTGCTGGTACCACAACACTGCAACCCATCACAGATACTGTACTTGGAGCACAGCAGTCAGACCTGTTGCGAAGCATTGCTTAAAAAATTGTAATTACACACCCCTGTTAAACAGGGGCTGAAAAATTGTGCCTTAGGCACTGGTGCAGGTGCCACAACACTGCAACCCCTCACAGATACTGTACTCTGAGGACAGCAATGAGACCTGTTGCAAAGCATTGCATAAAAAATTGTAATTACACACCCCTGTTAAACAGGGGCAGAAAAATTGTGCCTTAGGCACTGGTGCTGGTGCCACAACACTGCAACCCCTCACAGATACTGTACTCTGAGCACAGCAATAAGACCTGTTGCAAAGCATTGCATAAAAAATTGTAATTACATGCCCCTGTTAAACAGGGACTGAAAAATTGGGCCTTAGCCACTGGTGTGGTGGCACCCTGAAACAAAAATGTTCTTCCAAGCTATCAAGGAATGGATCATTGAGGAGGAGGAAGAGGATAGTCAGTGAACATAACAGGACAGTCACTCAGCATCAGCATAGGCAGTCTTGAAGGGATGTGACATTATAAATTATTGAGTTATATCCACTTCAGGTGCCTGGTAGCTGGTGGTGATCCAAGACTGATTCATCTTTATGAAGGTCAGTCGATCAACTGAGTCAGTGGACAGGCGCACCCTGTGATCGGTGACAAATCCTCCAGCAGCACTGAATGTGCGTTCGGAAAGAACGCTGGATGCAGGACAGGCCAGTAGCTCAATTGCATACTGTGCAAGCTCTGGCCAGTGATCCATCCTCAAGACCCAGTAAGCCAGAGGATTTTCGGTGGGAAAGGTGTCCAAGTCTGACCTTGCCCCTAGGTATTCCTGCACCATGTATATCAGACGCTGGCGATGGTTGCTGGAACCGATCATACCTTGGGGCTGCGGACTAAAAAATTGTCTGAACGCATCGGTCCGACGTCCACCTTCCCCCACCGCTCCTTCTGCTACTGACCGAAGCCTCAGCAACTCGTCGTCCAGGACAGGAGTTTGTAACCTCCCAGTTGCACAGACCTTTCTGCAAGGCCTCCCTGAGATGTCTCATCCTCTGCTCCCTCTGCGACGGCAAGATAAGGTCCGCAACCTTACCCTTGTACCGTGGATCAAGGAGAGTGGCCAGTCAGTAATGGTCCCTCTCCTTGATCCGAAGAATACAAGGATCCTTCCACAGGCTTTGCAGGATCAGGGAGGCCATGCAACGTAGGTTAGCTGAGGCATTCGGTCCGGAGTCTTCTGGGTCACTGAGGATGACATGATCGCCAGCCACCTCCTCCCAGCCACGTACAAGTCCACTGGTTTGTTGGGACTGTACATCATCCCTAAAAGACTGCTGCTGCTGATGCTGAGTGCCAGGCCCCACCTCCATGCTCACACAATCCTACTCCTCCTCCTCCTCATCCTCTTCCTGTGTGATGGGTGGGAGAGAAGGAACACTGTCTGGATAAAGGGGGCCTTGAGATACAAGGAAGTCCTCCTCTTCCTGCCTCTGTTCTGCCTCAAGTGCCCTGTCCATTATCCCACGCAGCGTATGCTCCAACAGGTGGACAAGTGGTACAGTGTCACTGATGCATGCACTGTCACTGCTCACCATCCTCGTGGCCTCCTCAAATGGTGACAGGACAGTGCATGCATCCCTGATCATGCTCCACTGGCGTGGGGAAAAAAATCCAAGCTCCCCTGACCCTGTCCTGGTGCCGTAGTCGCACAGGTACTCATTGATGGCCCTCTGCTGCGTGTGCAGTCGCTGCAGCATGGCCAACGTTGAGTTCCACCTGGTGGGCATGTCACATATAAGTCCTTGTGCTGGCCTCTAGCTGGCCTCCGGAGGGCATCCTGCCTCGTTGGACATGTGCCGCCGCATCCTCCTCCTCCTCCTCCTCCTCCTCTCTCCCTTCAGGCACCCACGTGGAGTCAGTGACCTCATCATCCCCTCCCTCTTCACCACTGGAGCAAACCTGACAGTAAGCTGCAGCTGGTGGAACATGACTGCCAGATTGCTGTCCTTGAGCATTCCCTCTCTCTGCGCGCACGCTACTGCCTTCCTCTAGCTGGGTATCATCATCCGAGCCTTCAAAACGCTGGGCATCCTCCTGGAGCATGTACCCAACACTGTGCTCAAACAGTTCGGGGGACTCCTCAGGAGGACATGGTGGGTCTAGGGAAGGGGTGCCTGATGATGCCATTGACTACGCATTGGCAGCTGCTCTGCCAGTACCCTGAGCCTGGGTGAGAGAGGATGAGGAGGATGAGGAGGGCTTGGTCATCCATTCTACCAAGCCTTTGGCATGATGCGGCTCAACATGTTCAGCTGCCGAAAACAAGGACAAGCGTGTCCCATGGCCACGTGCTGATGACGATGCACGACCACGTCCATGACCAGCACTGTTGTCTCTAGAAAAAGAGCCTGCTTGCCCTGTGTTCTTGCCTCGGGACTGTCTGCCGCTCCTTGGCGGTCTTCCAGGCATTGTAGTGGGTAGTGTATATTGTGCTGGAGTCACACAGCACACACACTAACTCCTGCAGATGGCTGCCTTAGATGACAGCAACAGGGCCTTACGGCAGATAGAGGCTGCCTTAGATGACAACAACTGGGCCTTACGGCAGATAGAGGCTGCCTTAGATGACAACAACTGGGCCTTATGGCAGATAGAGAGGCTGAGGTGGTTTTATGTGTGCTGTACTAACAGAGCACACACACACGCTAGTTCCTGGAGATGCCTGGCTGCCTTCGATGACAACAACTGGGCCTTACGGCAAGTAGAGGCTGCCTTATATGACAACAACTGGGCCTTATAGCAGATAGAGAGGCTGAGGTGGTTTTATGTGTGCTGTACTAACAGAGCACATACACACACGCTAGCTCCTAGAGATGCCTGGCTGCCTTCGATGACAACAACTGGGCCTTACGGCAGATAGAGACTGCCTTATATGACAACAACTGGGCCTTATAGCAGATAGAGAGGCTGAGGTGGTTTTATGTGTGATGTATAGGGTTGAGCGAACCCGAACTGTAAAGTTCGGGTCCGTACCGGACTTTTGGGTGTTCGGGACCCGGACCCGAACCCGAACTATTGGCTGTAAGTTCGGGTTCCGGTTCCGGTGTTCGGCGATGTATTGGTGCCTTTTTAACAGCTGCAGGGCAGCCAATCGACGCTAGTTTCACTAGTGTGCCCTTAGAAGCCATCACAGCCATGCCTACTAATGGCATGGATGTGATTGGGCAGTGCAGCATGTGACCCTGCCTCTATATATAGTCCAGACACACAGCACACAGCGTCATTCTGCTATAGACAGGTTCCTGTGCTGCTGAGAGAGAGGATTTTAGGAGTTAGTGTGATAAAGTCAGTCAGTCAGTCAGTCCACATTCCTTTAATTTTCTTCAAATTAGTTAGATCAGTGAGCGATCTAGATAGCTAGAGTAGAGTAGGGAGTTTCTTTATTAAGCAAAAGAAAGAGGCAGAGAGAATTATTGAAGAGATTCCTAAATCAATTGTACCCTGGCTGGGGTGCAGTGTACAGTCTTTTAACAGTGCCATGAGGCCAGTGCCAGACAAAATATAAAAGTTTTAACTGCAAGCTCAGTGCACCATTAGGACCAACACTGCATATAGTAAGAGATACACCATAGTCTGTGTGTATTCTGCTATTGGAAAAACATTGCAAAAAAATTTAATTTTGCTGTGGTTTTTTTTTTCCCCAATAGCATTTTCTGCGTGTTCATACACGCTTTAGATACTGTCCGTGTATTCTGATATTGGAAACATTGCAAAAAAAAAAATAATTTTTTTTTTTTCCCAATAGCATTTTCTGCGTGTTCATACATACACGCTTTAGACACTATCCGTTTATTCTGATATTGGAAAAACATTGCCAAAAAATTAAATTTTGCAGTGTTTTTTTTCTTCCCAATAGCATTTTCTGCGTTTTCATAAAAGCTTTAGACACTATCCGTTTATTCTGATATTGGAAAAACATTGCAAAAATATTTAATTTTGCAGTGTTTTTTTTTTCCCAATAGCATTTTTCTGCGTTTTCATAAACGCTTTAGACACTATCCGTTTATTCTGATATTGGAAAAACATTGCAAAAAAATTAAATTTTGCAGTGTTTTTTTTTTTTTCCCCCCAATAGCATTTTCTGCGTTTTCATAAACGCTTTAGACACTATCCGTATATTCTGATATTGGAAAAACATTGCAAAAAAATTTAATTTTGCAGTGTTTTTTTTTTTTCCCAATAGCATTTTCTGCGTGTTCATAAACGCTTTAGACACTGTATGTGTATTCTGCTATAGACAAAAACACCCATTTAGGGCGAGATCATACATTTTGAAAATATGAGGAGATCATCAAAAAGGGGACGTGGCCCGGGTCGTGGTGCTGCTGGTGGCGCTCCTGTTGCAGGGAGAGGACGTGGTCGATCTGTGCCAGCTACACGCACTAGTGAAACACCTTCCTCAGGTGCGAGTAGGCGACAGAGCCTGCAGCGGTATTTTAGCGCGCCTAATGAGGCTGTACGAATGTTGAGGCCAGGACAAGTACAGGCGATAGTAGATTGGGTTGCTAACAGTGCCTCCGGTTCCTTCACATTGTCTCCCACCCAGTCTCCTGATGAAAGTTCAGAGTTGGCACCTGCAGCCAATGTCCATCAGTCTTTCACCTCACCCCCTTGCAAATCAGCCAATCAGTCTGAGCCCCAAATCATGCAGCAGTCTCTTCTGCTTTTTGATGACTCTGTTAGCAGGGTTTCCCAGGGCCATCCACCTAGCCCTGCCCCAGAAGTGGAAGAGATTGTGTGCACCGATGCCCAACCACTTATGTTTCATGATGAGTACATGGGAGGACCATCGCAGCACGTCTCGAATGATGACGAAACACAGGTGCCAACTGCTGCTGCTTTCGCCATTGTGCAGACCGACAAGGAGGGCAGGGGTGAAGACTGGGTGGAAGATGATGTGGGGGACGATGAGGTCCTTGACCCCACATGGAATCAACGTCATGCAGGTGACCAGTGTAGTTCGGAGGAAAAGGCGGTGGTCGCACAGAGCCACCAGCACAGCAGAAGAGGGAGCAGAGTGCAAAAGCAGAGCGTCCGTCCCCTAGACAGTACGTCTGCTACTGCCCAACGCAGCAAGGGACCGAGCACACCAAAGCCAGGTCCAAAGAGTTCCCTAGCGTGGCAGTTCTTCAGACAATGTGCTGATGACAAGACACGAGTGGTTTGCACGCTGTGCAATCAGAGCCTGAAGCGAGGCATAAACGTTCTCAACCTGAGCACAACCTGCATGACCAGGCATCTAAGTGCAAAGCCCGAGATGCAGTGGAGTAGACACCTCAAAAACCAAGAAAGGTCTCTGGCTCCTCCTGCTTCCTCTTCTGCTGCAGTCTCGGCCTCTTCATCCACCTCTGTAGTGACAGTGACACCTGCCAACCCGCAAACAGAGGATCTGCCAGCAACACTACCACCTGGGTCACCAACCATCTCCACAATGTCCCATGGAAGCTTTCAACTCTCTATTTCCCAAACACTGGAGCGGAAGAGGAAGTACCCCCCTAGCCACCCGCGATCCCTGGCCCTGAATGCCAGCATTTCAAAATTCCTCGCCTTTGAAATGCTGTCATTCCGTCTGGTGGAGACGCAGAGTTTTAAAAGGCTGATGTCATTGGCTGTCCCACAGTACGTCGTGCCCAGCCACTTTTCCAGACGAGCTATCCCTTCCCTGCACAACCAAGTGG
This sequence comes from Lithobates sylvaticus, assembly GCA_028564925.1. Lineage (NCBI taxonomy): Eukaryota > Metazoa > Chordata > Amphibia > Anura > Ranidae > Lithobates > Lithobates sylvaticus. The sequence goes on from CM053037.1 coordinate 127,005,385, forward strand.
GGGACAAAATCAGGTGTGCACTGCGCAACGCCATCTGTGGCAAGGTCCACCTAACTACGAATGCGTGGACCAGTAAGCATGGTCAGGGACGTTATATCTCCCTAACAGCACACTGGGTAAATGTAGTGGCAGCTGGGCCTGAGGCGGATAGCACTTTGGCGCATGTCCTTCCACCACCGAGGATTGCAGGGCACTTCAGTTTGCCTCCTGTTGCTAACTCCTCCTACTCCGCCTCCTCATCCTCTACCGCCTCCTCTTCCGGTCAGCGTAACACCTTCACCACCAACTTCAGCACAGCCAGGGCTAAACGACAGCAGGCAGTTTTAAAACTTTCCTGTTTGGGGGAAAAACCCCACACCGCGCAGGAGTTGTGGAGGGACATGGAACAACAGACCGATGAGTGGTTGGTGGCAGTGAGCCTCAAGCCCGGCCTGGTGGTGTGCGATAATGGGCGAAATCTCGTAGCAGCTCTGGGCCTTGCCGGTTTGACGCACATCCCTTGCCTGGCGCATGTGCTGAACTTGGTGGTCCAGAGGTTCCTTAAGAATTACCCCGATATGCCAGAGCTGCTGCAGAAAGTGCGGGCCGTCTGTGCGCACTTTCGGCGTTCTCACCCTGCTGCTGCTCGCCTGTCAGCGATGCAGCGTAACTTCGGCCTTCCCGCTCACCGTCTCATATGTGACGTGCCCACAAGGTGGAACTCCACCTTGCACATGCTTGCCAGACTGTGCGAGCAGCAGCCGGCGATAGTGGAGTTTCAGCTGCAGCACGCACGCGTGAGTCGCTCTGCGGAACAGCACCACTTCACCGCCAATAACTGGGCCTCCATGCGAGACCTGTGTGCCTTGTTGCGCTGTTTCGAGTACTCCACCAACATGGCCAGTGCCGATGATGCTGTTCTCAGCGTTACTATCCCAGTTCTATGCCTCCTTGAAAAAACTCTTCAGGCGATGATGGAAGAGGATGTGGCACAGGATGAAGAGGAGGAGGAGGAGGAGGAGGAGGAAGAGGGTTCATTTCCAAGGCTTTCAGGGCAGTCATTTACAAGTGGCTACGAGGGTGGGTTCCTGCACCAACAAGCGCCAGGTACACAATTTTCTGGCAGCAAGGGCACAGTTCTGGAGGATGACGAGGTGGAGAATGAGGAGGAGATGGAGGAGGAGGAACCATGTTCACAGCAGGGTGGCACCCAGACCAGCTCATTTCCATCACTGGTGCGTGGCTGGGGGGATACAGAGGACACAGACGATACACCTCCCACAGAGGACAGCTTTTCCTTGCCTCTGGGCAGCCTGGCACATATGAGCGATTACATGCTGCAGTGTCTCCGCAACGACTGCCGAGTTGCCCACATTTTAACTGGTGCTGATTATTGGGTGGCCACAATGCTGGATCCCCGTTACAAGGACAACGTGCCATCCTTAATTACCTCACTGGAGCGTGATCGTAAGATGCGCGAGTACAAGCGCACGCTGGTAGACGCGCTGCTGGTGGCATTATACTTGGAAGCAGGGGTACGGTGGAAGCACAAGGTGAAGGCAGAGGAGGAGGAAGAGGTCGCCAACGCAGCCGGGGCACCGCCAGCACCTCAGAAGGCAGGGTTAGCATGGCCGGAATGTGGAAAAGCTTTGTCAGCACGCCACAACAACCAGCACCACCAGCTGAGATGGAACGTCTTAGCAGGAGGCAGCATTTCACCAACATGGTGGAGTAGTATGTGTGCACACGCCTACACGTACTGCATGACGGGTCTGCCCCCTTCAACTTCTGGGTCTCCAAATTGGGCACATGGCCTGAGCTTGCCCTTTACGCCTTGGAGGTGCTGGCCTGCCCTGCCGCCAGTGTATTATCTGAACGTGTATTTAGCACGGCAGGGGGCATTATCACAGACAAGCGCAGCCGCCTGTCCAGAGCCAATGTGGACAAGCTCACGTTCATTAAAATGAACCAGGCATGGATCCCACAGGACTTGGCCGTACCTTGTGCAGAATAGACACATATACCGGTGTTCTGCCGAAAACTGTCTTGCTATCGGATAGTGTCTGGTCACTTACTGAGCAGGTGCAGTGCTTGCGCAGTACGGAGGACAAGGAGATTCACAAAATCTCCAAAGATGAACGTCGCCTGCGCAGTGAATGTAGGTTCAAGCCCGACCATCCAAGTGGACATACGGTAGCACATAGTAACAGGGCCCCTCACGGGCTCGCTTGGCTAGGCTTCAACCTCGGATGATGTGGCTTGAACCTGGAGTCACCGTGCATCGTCTTCGGAGAGTTTCAAAATCCCCTTGTCCTACGTACTGAGCAAGCGCAGTACAGGGCGGACACTATGCGACGGGGGACAGAATTTGACACATCATTCACCACTAGCCTTACCCAGCCATTGTTGTATTTTTGAACCAGTGTTGGCTACCTCGTCCTCCTCCACCGCCGCTTCCACCTACACCGCCACATCCACCGCCACCTCAACCTCCTACTCCATTTGAATTTCGTCCTCCTAGGTCAAGATTATAATTTTTTCATTTTTTTTAATTTTCCAAGTATTTTATTTTCCCACTATCTTATCCATTAAATTGAATAATTTTTTCCAGAAAGTGAGTATTCTGGGGTATTCCCACCATATGTGCAGCATCGTGCCGTTGAGTTTCTGAGGTTCTTAATGACTTCCTGTACCTCTTCTGCTGAGAAGGGGGCCTCCAGCATTTTATTTTTATTTTTTATTTTTTTATGTTATTTTAAGTTATTTGCCTATCCACATTTGTTTGCAGTTCACTTGCCATGCTCTTAATAACATTTTGTTGCCATTTGCAGCCCTCTAGCCCTTTCCATGACTTATTTACAGCCATTTTAGTGTTCAAAAGTCCGGGTCCCATTGACTTCAATGGGGTTCGGAGTTCGGGGTCAAGTTCGGGTCAAGTTCGGTCCTAAACCCGGACTTTTTTCAGAATTTCGGCCGAACCCGCCGAACCCGAACATCCAGGTGTCCGCTCAACTCTAGTGATGTACTAACAGAGCACACACACACTAGCTCCTGGAGATGCCTGGCTGCCTTATATGACAACAACTGGGCCTTATAGCAGATACAGAGGCTGAGGTGGTTTTATGTGTGATGTACTAACAGAGCACACACACACTAGCTCCTGGAGATACCTGGCTGCCTTTGATGACAACAACTGGGCCTTACGGCAGATAGAGACTGGCTTATATGACAACAACTGGGCCTTATAGCAGATAGAGAGGCTGATGTGGTTTTATGTGTGATGTACTAACAGAGCACACACACACTAGCTCCTGGAGATGCCTGGCTGCCTTATATGACAACAACTGGGCCTTATAGCAGATAGAGAGGCTGAGGTGGTTTTATGTGTGATGTACTAACAGAGCACACACACACTAGCTCCTGGGGATGCCTGGCTGCCTTATATGACAACAACTGGGCCTTATAGCAGATAGAGAGGCTGAGGTGGTTTTATGTGTGATGTACTAACAGAGCACACACACACTAGCTCCTGGAGATGCCTGGCTGCCTTCGATGACAACAACTGGGCCTTACGGCAGATAGAGACTGCCTTATATGACAACAACTGGGCCTTATAGCAGATAGAGAGGCTGAGGTGGTTTTATGTGTGATGTACTAACAGAGCACACACACACTAGCTCCTGGAGATGCCTGGCTGCCTTATATGACAACAACTGGGCCTTATAGCAGATAGAGAGGCTGAGGTGGTTTTATGTGTGATGTACTAACAGAGCACACACACACTAGCTCCTGGAGATGCCTGGCTGCCTTCGATGACAACTGGGCCTTATAGCAGATAGAGTGACTGAGGTGGTTTTATGTGTGCTGACACACACACTAGCTCCTATAAATGCCTGCCTGCCTTAGATCACAATAGGACAGAAGGTTATACTGCAATGCTGTACTAACAGCATAGGACAGAGGGTTCTACTGCAATGCTGTACTATCAGCACGCACACACCAGACTAATCCCCAGAATCACAGCAGTTAGACTCAGCAGCAGATAATGTCACCACTCAGCAGCAGTGCAATCAACAGAATGAATATATATTCTCTAATGATCAGTATTCAGTAGTAATGATAATGATAATGAATCAGTTCAGCATCAGCATCAGCACAGCAGTCTGCCTATATCACAGCCGGAACAGAGTGCACTAGGCCGCCGGCGCGGCATCCTTTTATAGAGTGGGGCGTGTACTAACGCCCCTGAGCTATAATTGGCTACAGGCGTCCTGCCTGTAGCCAATTATTGCTCTCCTCGCTGCCGGCGATGTGATTGGCCAAGCATACGGGGTCACAGTGCATGCTTGGCCAATCATCAGCCAGCAATGCACTGCGACTGGCGCAATGCATTGCGAGCCGCTCGCATCACACGAATGTGATGCGAACGGCCTAAATAGTTCTGGGCTCGCCGAGCGGACGAACGACCGGTGCTCGATTCGAACGTGGGTTCGAATCGAACACCGGGCCCATCCCTAGTCCTAAGCACACAGCAGAGGTACTATTACCATTCATCTATTGCTGAGCTCAGTCTTAGCAATGGTTAATATGCCGCTATCAAATGCCACAGCAAGATGCTGAGTAGATGGGTCTTAATATGCCTGTAGCCAACGCTGATCCACGTGCACGCCGGCGGTGTTGAGTCCCGCCCCCCCATGACGTCCTCTCTGTTCATATAATATGAAGGAGGGAGCGCTCGCGCACGCAGCGGTTTCACATCAGGAATCCGGAGGGCGGGGGGTGATGGGAGTCACTGGGGGGAGTATACTGATGCCTGGATTCTCCCCCTCTCCCCCCCCCCCCCCCTCGAGCGGCTGACACAGTACTGCTGGACACAATCATCCAAGAGGCAAGTATGAAATGTTTAACACTAGGTATGTCATATACACCCTCTAGTGGTTGAAATAAAAACAGGCAAGGAAACATCTACTGAAATAAGAAAGAAGTCTATAGTAATCTCCCAGGATCTTCTTTAACTTACCATTCCCGCCGCAGGGTACTTACTGGAATACTCACAGTGACCCAGTCTTCACCCATCACAGCTGGTTGGAGTCATGCCAGACCTTCAAGGACGGGGTATCTTTGTGTGTAGGGTCCACTGCCTTGGACCTGTATAGCGTCCTGCCAGAGCAACCTGTGGTATAGGAATGTGACCAAGGTGCTGGATCCCAAGGCCCAGCTCTCTTAAGAGAAGCGTTACAGGTAAAACCTCATTCTTCCGTACCGAGGCTCGGGTACCATCCACTTTGGCCATGGTTTTTGGCCCTTTGAATAGATCTGAATGCCCAGCTCCTGGACCCTGACAGGACCATCTAGGGAGCATTCTCAGCACAATCCGTGACCAACATCTTAGACACTGGCGAAAAAACTGAGGTACTCCCTGTGGGGGAGGGGTTATATAGGGAGGGGGACTTCCTGTCTTTGATTATACCAGTGTCCATCACCTGAAGGTGCCATATAACCCATACAGTAATTACTGTGGTGCTCTGTGTCCCGTGATGTACGATAAAGAAATCAAAATCTCCCACAGCTGCACTCACAACTCCTTGAGGATGGCCTATTTGTTGAAATGCATTGGGGGCGAAACTTGTGCTGGCGTCATTACACTAGCAGTGGTGGTGGTTGTGTTTACATGTGATTTATTTTTGTGCCTATGTTAGCATATGTACAAATACTTATTACAATAAATCTGCGGGTTGCACTTTGGAATGCTTGCTTATCTCTTACATGGCGGAGCGGAGGTTCAAACTGTGAATTCCTGCTGATGTACTCTGGGAGTTCCTGAAGTGTCATTGAATGCCCTGTTGCTGTGATATCCCATATGGTTCTAAGGCTGTGGATGTATGACCAACTATAATTTGGGGTCTTATCGCTTGGTAGGAGGCTGCAATTGGTGGTGGTGTGGAATTCTCTAGACTGCTTATTGTCATTCACATGTGGAAATATATGATAAGATTTGCAATGGTGGTGGAACCCTCATATACTTACCTACTTGTTTCATTTGAACATTTTCATATAGGTGGTGAACATCCATCAGGATCTATGTTTATTGATTTATTAATTAGTATTTTTTTTTTGTGTCACTTTGGAATAATGGTGTCACCCTCTGAATTTTCAAGTTTTTAATTGTAATTGGATTTATGATGTTGGTACTAGGGATGCACCAATGCCACTTTTTTGACACTGAGTACGAGTACCGATACTTGACATCATGTACTCGCCGATACCAATTACCTATACCTATTGGCTATGAAGAGGGGTGGTTTGGGAGGTGGCGGGGGTTGTTGTTTGGGAGCCAGGTGATGGCAGGGTGGGAGGGGAGGGGTAAGTGAGGGCAAGGTAGGTTGAGGGTGGGGTGAAATAGGAATTGTGGGGTGGGAGAGTTTAGATGGAAAAGGCAGTGATCGCTGGGGGTGGGGATAGGAGGGTTATTGGGAGACATGGGGGCAGAGGTGACTGCAGGCATGGTACAGGAGACAGTCAGAGACTGCAGGCATGGTACAGGAGACAGTCAGGGACTGCAGGTATGGTACAGGAGATAGTCAGGGACTGCAGACATGGTACAGGAGACAGTCAGAGACTGCAGGCATGGTACAGGAGACAGTCAGGGACCACAGGAATGGTACAGGAGACAGCCAGAGATTGAAGGCATGGTACAGGAGACAGTCAGGGACTGAAGGCATGGTACAGGGAGAGAGCCCCGCTGCACAGTACAACAGGATACCATACAGTGTCTTCATACAGAGCCTCACTGTTCTCTGCCTCAGCATCCAGCCAGGGAGAGCCTGGATTCAGTGCTCTGTGTGGTAGGGAGTCAGAGCTGGAGGAGGAAGGTGTGCAGCAAGGAAACAACGCTTGTGGGCTGTTAGGATAGGCGGGCCTGCACCTAACGATGCCAATGGGAGGAGGAGGCGGGGAAGGCACTGTCCGGAGGGTAGGAGGAGGCGGGGAAGGCACTGTCCAGAGGGGAGGAGGAGGTGGTCCGTTCCCAAGCAACGTCACTTCTGGTATCGGAGCATTTGCACGAGTACCAATACTCGCGAAAATGGCTAGTATTGGCGTCGATACTGATACCAGTATAGGTATCGGTGCATCCCTAGTTGGTACACATATCACATTTATTTTTTACAATATTATGATCCTTTGTATTGTTATACATAAAACTAAGACACATTTACTATAGTAACATATCACAACATTTGTATTCCTTTCAACTTTGTTAATTGTGTTACATTTTTACACAAAGCACGTTGGCACTTTATATTGGCTTATATTGTGTTATAGATGTAATATTGTGTATTATGGTATTTATTAGGGATGCACTGATACCAGTTTTTTAACACCGAGTTCGAGTACCAGTACTTTTCCTCAAGTACTCGCCTATACCAATTAATGATAGGCAGTCTTCTTATAATTACGAAGAATTGAAATAAAACATTTTTAGTTGCTTGTCACAAGGTTGTGAAAGCTCCAATTGCACAGAACATGTTTAAAATGAAATTTTTATATAAACATACTGCTGTAGGTGCCCCCATCCCCATGTCACCACAGAAACTTGGAAACTTTGCACAAAGTTGAAGACAAATGTAAATATAAAACCCATTACTATAAGAATGTTCTGTTACACATGGATACTATCTTTTCCCTATAATATCTTGTACTGGTGTTTATTGTACTGCTTCCTGTTTCATATGCCTCTTTTTTTCAATAAAAAAATAAAACCTATTACACTTCCTCTCTTAGTACTCGCACTCAGAAATGCTCAGAGCCTGGCTCTTTTCTGAATGGAGAATACATTAACATATAATTATACCTATGTAACATCCATAATATCCATAGAATAGGATCCATATTACTAGAAGCCTTGTACAATAATGATAGGTTTTAGCTAAGGCAAAATGGCTGTCTTACCTCTTGTGTTCCCTATTGTACTGGAAGACACGAATTCTCAGCCATCTTCTCCTCTAAGGCCGCGTACACACGAGCGGACTTTCCCACGTGATTGTTTTTCCTGCCAAAAGTCCGGCGGACTAAGTTTTAAGTTCAGACTTAAAATTGTCCGCTGGACTCGCGAGTCCGGCGGACAATCCCGCGGCCTGTGTGCTAGTGAAATGAACGGACTTGCCGACACAAGATCGGAAAGTCCGTTCATTTAGAACGTGACTGCAGGTATGCGGCGTACACACGCTCGGACTTTCCGGCGGGATTGTCTGCCGGACCTAGTCCAGCAGACAAACTGCGAGAAAAAGTCCGCGGGACTTTTAAAATGAACGGACTTGCCGACACACGATCGGAAAGTCCGTTCATTTAGAACGTGACTGCAGGTAGACGGGACTAGCGAAGGCAGTGAATGCCGCCGCGCTAGCCCCGTCACCTGGCATGGATTTAAAGGGGAATCCCTACGCCGAAAAAACGGCATGGGGTCCCCCCCAAATCCATCTCAGACCCTTATCCGAGCACGCAGCCCGGCCGGCCAGGAAAGGGGGTGGGGACGAGCGAGCCCCCCCCCCTCCTGAGCCATACCAGGCCGCGTGCCCTCAACATGGGGGTGCCCTGGGGAAAGGGGGGCCGTTGCGGCCCCCCCACCCCAAAGCACCTTGTCCCCATGTTGATGAGGACAAGGGCCTCTTCCCGACAACCCTGGCCGTTGGTTGTCGGGGTCTGCGGGCAGGGGGCTTATCGGAATCTGGGAGCCCCCTTTAATAAGGGGGCCCCAAGATACCGGCCCCACACCCTATGTGAATGAGTATGGGGTACGATGTACCCCTACCCATTCACCTAAGGTGTAAAAGTGTAAATAAAAAAAACACACAATTTTTAAAAATATTTTATTGCACTGCTCCGGGGGTCTTCTTCCGTCTTGGGGGGTCTTCTCGCCGGACTCCTCCACTCTCTTCTGCTCTTTTACCTAGCTCTTTCACGAGCGGAGGAGCCCGGCTTTCTTCTTCGTCACCGCCGTCGTCGTCTGGGGGTCTCGTTTCGCTTTCGGGGGTCTTCGGGGGTCTCTTCTGTTCTTGCCGCTGTCGCCGCCTTCTGCGCCGTCTTCTTCCTCTTCTTCTTCTTCTTCTTCTTCTTCTTCTTCTTCTTCTTCTTTTTCCGATGTTGACTCGTCGCTCTCTCTGGCCAGAATGGCAGAGACACGCGGTGTTGTGACTTTTATAGGGACAAGGGGCGGGGTCACATGCTCATGTCACATGGTGACCCCGCCTCCATATGATGTCACAGTCCCAGCATCCTCCGGGACTGTGACATCATATGGGGGCGGGGTCACCATGTGACATGAGCATGTGACCCCTGCCCCTTGTCCCTATATAAGTCACAACACCGCGTGTCTCTGCCATTCCGGCCAGAAAGAGCGACGAGTCAACATCGGAAAAAGAAGAGGAAGAAGAAGACGGCGCAGAAGGCGGCGACATCGACAAGAACAGAAGAGACCCTGGAAGACCCCCGAATGCGGAACGAGACCCCCAGACGATGGCGGCGACGACGAACAAGAAAGCCAGGCTCCTCCGCTCGTGAAAGAGCTAGGTAAAAGAGCAGAAGAGATCGGAGGAGTCCGGCGAGAAGACCCCCCAAGATGGAAGAAGACCCCCGAAGCTGTACAATAAAATACAGTATTTTACAAAAATTGTGTGTTTTTTTTTTATTTACACTTTTACACCTTAGGTGAATGGGTAGGGGTACATTGTACCCCATACTCATTCACATATGTATCTTTATTAAAGGGGGCTCCCGGATTCCGATAAGCCCCCCGCCCGCAGACCCCGACAACCAACGGCCAGGGTTGTCGGGAAGAAGCCCTTGTCCTCATCAACATGGGGACAAGGTGCTTTGGGGTGGGGGGGGCGGACGGCCCCCCTTTCCCCAGGGCACCCCCCATGTTGAGGGCACGCGGCCTGGTATGGCTCAGGAGGGGGGGCGCTCGCTTGTCCCCACCCCCTTTCCTGGCCAGCCGGGCTGCGTGCTCGGATAAGGGTCTGATATGGATTTGGGGGGGGCCCCCACGCCATTTTTTCGGCGTAGGGATTCCCCTTTAAATCCATGCCAGGTGACGGGACTAGCGCGGCGGCATTCACTGCCTTCGCTAGTCCCATCTACCTGCAGTTACGTTCTAAATGAACGGACTTTCCGATCGTGTGTCGGCAAGTCCGTTCATTTCAAAAGTCCCGTGGACTTTTTCCTGCGGATTGTCCGCCGGAAAAGTCCGGGCTTGTGTGGGCGTGTGTCGGAAAGTCCGGCGGACCTCCGCTGGAAAGTCCAGCGGTTTGTCTGCTGGACTAGGTCCGGCGGACAATCCCGCTGGACTAGGTCCGGCGGACAATCCCGCTGGACTAGGTCCGGCGGACAATCCCGCTGGACTAGGTCCGGCGGACAATCCCGCTGGAAAGTCCGAGCGTGTGTATGCTGGCAGTGTATGGCAGAAACTAGGTGGGGAATAGCTTCACCAATCAGGAAAATACAGAGAGTCCATCTGTCCGTCGTGGCAGAATCTGGTGCTCCATATGCTGGCTGTGATTCCTGTCATGGAGAACATCAAAGCCAGGTTCGTGTCACAAAAGATCACTAAGACCCTCTGGTGCTCCGAGCCGGCCTCCACTCTGCAGCAACCGGACCTGTTCGCTGCGGGCTTCTGGGACAATGAGGTGAGCATGGCCAGGGACTGGGCACATGGGGGAGAGCTGCAGGGACCTCTGGGTGCCTGACATACCCTGTAATAGTCAGCAGAAGGGGAGGAGCGGGCGGGGATGGCACCTGCAGCGGAGACAGCCAGGTGGAGGGGGAGGAGAAGGGATCACTTCCAGTATCGGTTTCGGTATCGGAGCATTTGCACGAGTACCAATACTCGTGCAAATGCTTAGTATAGGCATCGATACAAGTATCGGTATTGGTGCAACCCTAGTATTTATGTATATTGAGAGTGTATAATGCACTTTAGATATACAAAGAAAGTGCTGCATATTTAGAACACTTATCTATCACTTATCTAACACTTAACATATCTAGAACACTGAAAGGCAAACTCGGTTTAGTTTCACACAGAATCACCAGATTCTTAGAAATGTCTTTATCAAGTAAACTCATCCTCAATCAGTTGTAGTGGTTCACAGGCTTTAAGAAATATACAGTGAATACATTAAATTGATATAATATGTTCAAAGTTGGGAAATCTGGGTTCTGGAAATCCCACAATAAAGCAGTCTTGCTAAGTTCATTCTCGTTGGACTTCAAGCCCTAGCTTTCAGGAAGGTAGAATTGAGGCACAGTGAGGTCTTCTGTAAAAAATATATAAAAAGTTGAAAAATATGTATGAAAAAAGTGAAAAAAAAAGTGAGAAAATATGAAAAATGAAAAACATGACGAGTGTTTACTCACTTTTTTCATATATACTTTTCACCTTTATATATATTTTTTTCCTAGAACACCACACTTGCAATCATCTCCACACATGTGGAATGTGTTGTGGCAATCGGGTATGCTATGTGGAGGTTTTCTTGGCTGGGGTGGGGTTCTTTGCCTCAGCTCCGGAACAGACAACCATTTGGGGTTCCATATTCCTTGATGCTAGCCAAGCACAGTGCTCTATTCAAAATTGTACTTCTTTACCCAACCTCTGATGAATGGCATATAGCCATGAAATGCATCAAGTTTCCATGGGGTGCTCAGTCAAGTCTGGCTCATTACCTATTCACTGGTCCATATATATCTTTCATACATTCAAAATTAATGTAACTATTAATGTGTATGTGTATAAGTTAAACGTGCAGTAACACACATAAATATACTGCATCAAACACGCAGTAACGCAAAAATATATATTACGTTAAACATGCAGTCCCTCACAGAAATATACTGCGTTAAACATGCATTAACGCACAAAAATATACTGTGTTAAGCATGCAGTAATGCATTGAAATATACTGCGTTAAACGTGCAGCAATGCTCATAAATATACTGCGTTAAACGTGCAGTAATGCACTGAAATATACTGCATTAAACGGCACGTAATACACTGATATTTGCACTAACGCACAGAAATACACTGCGTTAAATGTGTATTAAAGCTCTGAAATATACTGCGTTAAACCTGCACTAACCCACAGAAATATACTGCGTTAAATGCACAGTAATTTACAGAAATATACTGCGTTAAATGTCCACTAACACACTGAAATAGACTGCGTTAAATGGAAATAATGCACAGAAATATACTGCGTTAAATGTGCAATAATGCAATGAAATATACTGCTTTAAATGTGCACTAACGCACTGAAACATACTGCGTTAAACAACACGTAATCCACTGAAATATACTGCGTTAAACATGCACTAACACACAGAAGTACACTGCGTTAAACTGTAGTAATGCTCTGAAATATACTGCATTAAACCTGCACTAACGCACAGAAATATACTGCGTTAAACCTGCAGTAACGCACTGAAATATACTGCATTAATTGTGCACAAACGCACTGAAATATGCTGCGTTAAACGGCATGTAACTCACTGAAATATACTGGGTTAAGAGGCAATTAATGCACAGAAATATACTGCATTAAACGCTCAGTAATGCACAGAAATATACTGCTCTTAACATGCAGTAAAGCACAGAAATATACTGCATTAAACATGCATTGATGCAATGAACTATACTGTGTAAAATTAATTAAAATATACTGCGTTAAGCGGCATGTAACACACTGAAATATATTGAGTTAAACGTGCAGTAATGCATAGAAGTACACTGCGTTAAATATGCATTAACGCACTGAAATAGACTGCCTTAAACGTGCAGCAATACAATGAAATATACTACTTTAAATATGCACTAATGCAGTGAAATATACTGCATTAAACGGAATATAAAGCATGGAAATAAACTGCGTTAAACGTGCACTAACGCACTGAAACAAACTGCGTTAAGTGGCACGTAATACACAGAAATATACTGCGTTAAACATGCACTAACACACAGAAATACACTGCTTAAATGTGTAGCAATGCTCTGAATAAGACAGGTGAAGGCAAAAAAACGCGCTACCCTAACACACACAAATGATCACACAATTTGAGTAAAAGATAAATAAATAAAAAAAATAAATGGAACCTAAACCGGCTGCAGAATGGTGGGATAAACACACATGAAATATGGAAAAAAGGAAAACTGCGCCAGGTAAACAAAAATAGACAATAAGTATAAAGAAAACCAATGCACATGTGTGATCTGTGTATCTGATTTGTAGTACTTGAGGTACTAGTAACCTAAAGAATATAGTCTGCACACAGATTTAAAAAGGGCATAGGCAAACAGTATTAATATATTCACAGGTTATCACAACATAAATGACAAAGTGTTCGTCAAGAAATGTCCAAATATAAAACTGTGGGCAATGGTAGAATGGTATTCTCCGAGTGCTTATGATAGATGAATTTCAAAACAATGGATGAATGCCCTCGTATACAGTTGATTCCACTACACCAATGTGCTCCACTTCTATTAAAGTGCCATCACCAGTAAGTAGGCTCCTTACCAGATGTACAGAAAACAAAAGCACTCAGGATTGAGCCTTAACCCAGGATTCCGAACATCAGGTATGGTTTCCCCTGTCCTCCAAGATCAGTAAGTTCAGACCAGAGCTCCAAAGCGGGGGGGGGGGGAGGGGGACGTTCCAATATCAAGATGAATAGATAAAGCACTCAAGGGTGCATCCAAAGGTTACCATGTAAATGATAAAGGCAGACCATAGCATGATATTGTAAAAATGAAATGACTTTTTTGAAAACGTCTGTTGATGACGAAACGCGTTTGGGAGGACGCGCAGTGACGTCACCACGTTCGTGTTACAAGGAGAAAGGGTTTGATTGGATGCCGGCCGGCGCTTCTTTTTAAACAATCGTTGGATTTTTACTGCCTATCTTGTTCATTAAGAATGTGAGTAATATCTGATTTTTATTAAAGTCATTTCATTTTTACAATATCATGCTATGGTCTGCCTTTATCATTTACATGGTAACCTTTGGATGCACCCTTGAGTGCTTTATCTATTCATCTTGATATTGGAACGTCCCCCCCCCCCCCCCCCCGCTTTGGAGCTCTGGTCTGAACTTACTGATCTTGGAGGACAGGGGAAACCATACCTGATGTTCGGAATCCTGGGTTAAGGCTCAATCCTGAGTGCTTTTGTTTTCTGTACATCTGGTAAGGAGCCTACTTACTGGTGATGGCACTTTAATAGAAGTGGAGCACATTGGTGTAGTGGAATCAACTGTATACGAGGGCATTCATCCATTGTTTTGAAATTCATCTATCATAAGCACTCGGAGAATACCATTCTACCATTGCCCACAGTTTTATATTTGGACATTTCTTGACGAACACTTTGTCATTTATGTTGTGATAACCTGTGAATATATTAATACTGTTTGCCTATGCCCTTTTTAAATCTGTGTGCAGACTATATTCTTTAGGTTACTAGTACCTCAAGTACTACAAATCAGATACACAGATCACACATGTGCATTGGTTTTCTTTATACTTATTGTCTATTTTTGTTTACCTGGCGCAGTTTTCCTTTTTTCCAATGCTCTGAATAATACTGCGTTAAACCTGCACAGAAATATACTGGGTTAAACACGCAGTAACGCACTAAAATATACTGCGTAAAATGTGCACTAACACACTGAAATATACTGCGTTAAACAGCAGGTAACACACTGAAATATACTGCGTTAAACGTGCAGTAACACACAGAAATATACTACGTTAACTGTGCACTAACGCATTGAAATAGACTGCGTTAAACGGCACTAACCGTAATACACAGAAATATACTGCGTTAAACATGCACTAACACACAGAAATACACTGCTTAAATGTGTAGCAATGCTCTGAATAATACTGTGTTAAACCTGCACAGAAATATACTGGGTTAAACACGCAGTAATGCAATGAAATATACTGCATTAAATGTGAACTAACGCACTGAAATATACTGCGTTAAGTGTGCAGTAATGCACAGAAATGTACTGCGTTAAACGCACAGTAACACACAGTAATATACTGCGTTAAACATGCAGTAACACACCGAATTATACTGTGTTAATCATGCAGTAACACGCTAAAATAGACTGCGTTAAGCGGCACATAATGCACTGAAATATAGTGCATTAAACGTTCAGACATATACTGCGTTTAATGTGCAGTCACATTTCGAGAGACCCTAATCTGGAACGTTTACAGTTTATATAAAAGTGCAAAAAAACACACAAAAACACAAAAAAATAAAAAAGCCAAAAATAGTTGTGGTTTTATTTTTCTTCTCTCTATTGTTCTCTCTCTTACATTTGCTTTCTATTGTCTGCTCTAATGTTCTCTCTCTTTTTTTACTGTATTTTAGAACTGTAATGTTTTATTTTAGGGCTGTTACTGATTAAAATTTTCGTGTTCGTTTAATCGTTTTTTTTTTATCGATTAATCTACTAATTTCGATTAATTATGATGCACATACAGATCCAACTACTTTTAGCAGATCTCCTTGCATTGCAACTCTGCATTAGTCAGTGGTAAATGTGGTATACACTATATACAATCACCCGACACTAGTTCGTTTCGACAATCCATGACTTAACTTCACAGTTCACACAAATACGTTTTAAATTCAAACTGTAGCACTGACGTAAGTAATTTTTTTTCCACAGTAGCGTGACAATCCCTCCACCTCCGGTCTAACTAATCACTCTTACCTTATGGCATGGACCCCTGTGTAAACAGGTGGTCATGCAAGCGGGTATCAAAAGGGTTAACACGGACCATAAACTTCTCTCAGGTCTCCTTAGATCTCAGCAAGGACGCCAGGTCATGGGTAGAAAGAAAAGATCTAATTGCTCACCGCTTAAGTATAAGATTAAATTTTTGTGTTCAAACATAAACTACTCACATAAAGATGATAAAAGCATAGCATGTAAAGCCGACAATTGTGTTAGTTCCGTAGGGCAGCATCAGGTCAGGACATGCGTAGCTCCTCCCCCGTACGTGTTATGTTCAATCAAAACTTCGACGTCACCAGAATCCTCCCTATTCCCTTCGTTAGCAGATGGAGGCACTTGGGGAAGGGGGAGGAGTCCGGTGACGTCGATGTCTGTGACGTCATCGGATCTCCGACGGAACTCCCTAAAGACCCGGAAGCCGGTGGAAAAGAATTTTGATCGATCAAAAAAATGAATCGATTAATCGAGGAATTTATCTTTAATTTCCACAGCCCTATTTTATTAAAAAAATATGTTTTACTGTATTTGCTTTGCAGGTATGGTAAGTTTTATGCCCCGTACACACGATCGGATTTTCCGACAACAAATGTTGGATGTGAGCTTGTTGGTGCAAAGTCCGACCGTGTGTATACTCCATCGAACATTTGTTGTCAGACTTTCCACCAACAAATGTTGGCTAGCAGGTTCTCAAATTTTCCGCCAACAAATATTTGTTGTCAGACTTTCCGATCGTCTGTACACAAGTCCGTCGGACAAAAGTCCATGCATGTTCGGAATCAAGTATGAGCCGGAGATATAACTAGCATTTGTAATGGAGATATCAAGTACATCTTGTATGTCACTACGTTTATAATTGTTGGCCAACATTTGTGTTACCGTGTGTATCAAGTTAGAGCCAACATCCTTCAAACAAAAATCCATGGTTTTGTTGTTGGAAAGTCCGATCGTGTGTAAGGGGCATTACTGTTATACTGTTATTGTTAACCATCATTTGCTTAGCAGGAACACCATTCAGCTGCAGCGCGGGTTTATTTATTCTAACAGCAACAGCGTTTTCTCCCACGATACATAAAGCCATGACTCCAGCGCTGTAGGAGGTGATTTCACCACCATGGTTAAAAAAAAGAGCATATATGCCGAAGCATGGGGGCAGGGGTGGAGGAGCGATTTGCTCCTAACATTAGGGACGGATTGCCCCCATGTTTCGGCATATATTTTTAGGCACATATTGCGTTAAAATATTGTTTATTTTGACTATGTTTTATTGTATTTGCTTTGCAGGTATCGTAAGTCTTACTGTTATACTGTAATGTTACTTTGTTTTATTGTTAACCATGATTTGCTTAGCAGGTATGCCATTCAGCTGCAGCACTGATTTATTTATCTTGACAGCAACATCATTTGCTCCCACGATATGTAAATCAGCGACTCCAGCGCTGTAGGAGTTGATTTCACCACCACAGTTAAAAGAAAATGGTGCACGTATGACCATCATTAGAAGTGGGTGGATAAAAGGTGGTATTCTAATGGTGGGCATACCTGTTGTAATGTGTTGGCCGATTTATGTGGGACTTTATGTATTATATATATGTATTGGATATATATATTCCACACACAGTATTAGTGACCAGGCCAGATATAAGTTGACAATGTTATCTGTTACCCTTTGATGTGTAAATCTTATGTAAGTTGTGTGTGTGTGAGGAATAGCCTTTTAACCTAGTATTTATTGATGGTAATTAGACCTTGAGGTCTAACCCGGGGGGGTATTCATGGAAAACATTTGGTTGACCCCCCCCCCCCCAGTGTCAGATTAGTATTTGAGAAGACAGTCAGGATGTGACCAGTACTTTTCAATAACTATATACCATCTACGAGGAACGACGATTATATTAGATCACTACATTGGTGCCGTTCAAGAGACCAGAAGAGCATTTTCAGGACTTTGTAACAGAAGTCAGTGATAACAATCCGTGAGTTGGACAGAAGTCTGATGGAGACCCAAGACCTGTGCTGTGACTCTAACGTCTGGTTGTGACATAAGAGAGTCTGATCTACAAAATCAAACAAGTTTGGAACCCCAGAATTATTCTCTGGAGACTGGAAACGAAGAAAGGGACTGTATCGTGTACCAGAAGACCTGAGCTGGAAGCTGAAGGAGTAATTAATGCGGTGAGTAAAATATTTCTCTCTTTTTAAATTATTAATAATATAGTAAAAATGCTTACTCAGTGTGAAGCTAGTGTCAGTTCTGATAAAGTTAACAGATGGGTGTTAAAATGTATTAAGCGTCATGGCGGTCCTTATGAAGTGCCAGAAAAATATAAGCAGACATGGACTATGATGAATGAATTTTTAGAAAAAACTGTTTTTGATAGTAAAATTTCAGAAGGTAAAAGAAAAGGTTGTATTGTACAGTGCTTGTTATCTTGCTGTTTAACAATGGAAAGTTCTTTGAAAGATAAGGTTGAGGAAATTACCCAGTTACAGAGTGCAGTTGATAATAGCAACAAGGTTTGTCAGAGGTTACAAAACCAATCAGAATCTGAGACTGTAAATTTAAAATTGCATGCAGTCACCATTGGGGAAGCTCTGCTTGAGAAGTCTAAACGTTGTAATGAATTATCAGAGGAAAATGAGAGATTGAAATTAAGAATTATGGAATTAGAGAAGAGATCTCAGGAATGCAGATATGCATCGAATCGTGGATTCAGCAATCTGCAGCAAAATGCAAATACAAACATTCTATCAAATGAAACAGAACCTCATATTAAATCTGATAATTCATTGCCAGCTGCACCCACTGTGACCACCACAGTTTATAACAATAATAATAATGCAGGTGAAGTTCAGCTTGTAATGAAGCCTTTGAAACCAAAAGAATTAGATGC
Source organism: Lithobates sylvaticus (assembly GCA_028564925.1). NCBI lineage: Eukaryota > Metazoa > Chordata > Amphibia > Anura > Ranidae > Lithobates > Lithobates sylvaticus. The sequence goes on from CM053037.1 coordinate 127,024,059, forward strand.
AATTCTTAAAGAAATAGGAATGATTCCCTGCCATGATTTAAACAGATTTTTAAAATATTTTTGTGACTTGCAGAATGTCAGAGATATGTACAATCTCAACCCATCTGATTTAGACAGAGTTATGCAACATTCTATAGGAAATAGTCTTTGGGTGAGAATTAAGCAGATCTGTACTCAGCCAATGAGAACAAGGGACATATTTATGGAATTATTATGTGTTTTGTATGGTGTACGTTCTGATGTTACTGTTCATGGGAAGATCAAACAAATGCAAAGTGAATCTCCCTACGAACTGTCAGAAAGGATAAAATCTATTATGGAAATATTGGTCAGTAATAATCTTGCATTTGAGCATGGTGGCTTGTTACATATGAGTATATTTCTACATGCTTTGAATGAAGAGATTAGACAAAATATTTTACTAGTTACCCCAAATCCTCATGATTTAAAAGACGTATTGTTGAAAGCAGACAATTTATGGAGAAAGTCAAATGAGCAAGCTGTCAAAATTAATTTAGCGACATTGTTTAGGACAAATACTGAACATAAAGATCAAAAGATAATGTCTTATGATAACAATCAAAGAGGAGACACCAGGTCAAATATAGGTGATATTGATATGAAAAACAGAGCTGACCAAAATCATAATAAAAAAATATCTAAGGCTTGGATACCATTTTCTCAGTTAAAACAGAAATATGACCACTTGAAGATTGAGTACGATAAAATGAAAATAGAACATTACACATTGCTGGGACAGCTGAACAGAAATCCAGATCTGTTTTTGAATACAAATAACACTTCTATAGCAGTGGGGGGTGATGTGTAAATAGTCCTTTGTTTTAACTTCAAACAGTGTTTAAGGACCTTGCTAATTAGTTTTGTTGGAGAGTTTTTTGTCTTTCAGATATATTGGAGATACTGCATGTAAATAGCATGTGAACTGCAAGCTGAAATTTCTGGCTAGTGGGGGAGAAACGCTGAATAAACAATATCATGGACTCTCTCAATATTCATCAAGCAATTGACTTATTTTTTTGACTTTTTGGACTTGGACAATGGACTTTTCCCTATATTTTATTTTTTATTTTTTATTTTTCACCCTTTCCCATTTTTATTCATCAAGCCCTATTTTTTATTTTTCACCCTTTTCCATTTTTATTTTTATTTCTTTATTTTATTATGTTTTATTTCTTGAACTTTATCTTAAAACCAGAGCGAAACATTTAAACCTAAAATAATTTTCGTGTTACATAACATGTTGCATATTACATATTGCATATTGATCAATATATTTGACATCTAAGGTGAGATGCTGCACAATGGCTTGGCATAGCATAAATTATAGTATGTTGGGTGGTTTTCCTAAATTTATAAGAGGGGTGAGTGAAATTCATCACTCCAGTCATGATTTGAAACTTTGTTGAATCAGTCATTGATAATATTGACATATGGATGAAAAAAAAAGACATTTTACTGGCACACTTTACTGGCAAGATTTTCCACTGCTGCTTTGTCTGGATAGAAGATCTGATAAACGCTGATGTCAAGCTGATTCTATCTGAAAGTGGGGGATTATATATGGATTATATGGATATATGGATTATAGATTGGTATATAGATTGGTATACCATTCAGGTGGAATTATGGACTGAATGATTCAAGTAACTGCTCTATTATGGAGGCAATGAGGAGTCGGCCTACAGCAAATTACAAAGTACAGCAATAGCAGTTTTTTTTCTGCCGTATCCAAACCTTTTGAACTTGAAAGTGAGAGCTGGTACATGGATGGTTCTTCTTACTATAAAGAGTAGAATTTCGGGATTTGCTGGTGTTTGTGCAAAAGCATCTTTAAAAAAATGAAAACCTTGAGTCTGGAGAGGAGCATCCTGGATTTATGTGGATCGGAGCTCCCAGCACACCAAGCACACCAAGTCTACTTTCAATGAGAGATGTGATGAAGTTGAAGTTGAAAATTGAAGAATGAACTGTGACATCAGCTCGTTTTTGTGCAATATTCAAGATCTTGATGTGATATAATAAGGCCTAACAGCTATATGGGCCAAGGATGTTTACCAAACCCTTTTCAAGTCATGGTCTAAAGCTATATTATCTAATGACTTTTTCATGGGGATATTTTAGAGGCTGGTGAAGAGAGATGTAACCAGTTTCAACTTTATATTTCATATGAGCCATTGTGAAGCATCCAATACCTCAAGTCGGTAATGCTATGTTTGTTGCTTGATTTATGGGTCAGTTCTAGTAGTTAGAACGACCCAAGTGGGGGTATATGTTGTAATGTGTTGGCCGATTTATGTGGGACTTTATGTATTATATATATGTATTGGATATATATATTCCACACACAGTATTAGTGACCAGGCCAGATATAAGTTGACAATGTTATCTGTTACCCTTTGATGTGTAAATCTTATGTAAGTTGTGTGTGTGTGAGGAATAGCCTTTTAACCTAGTATTTATTGATGGTAATTAGACCTTGAGGTCTAACCCGGGGGGGTATTCATGGAAAACATTTGGTTGACCCCCCCCCCCCCAGTGTCAGATTAGTATTTGAGAAGACAGTCAGGATGTGAGGCAGTCTAGAAGATATATCTATGAGAGAAGGGTCTGGAGTCACGGGTCTAGGAGAAGATATTCCTTGTCATGTACTCTGTTGGATTTTGCCATCTGTAATAATGTTCTGTTTTGGAAGTCAATAAAATTGTCTCTCTCTGGGAGAATCGGGTTTTGCTGCGGGACAATACTTTTAATAACCATATACCATCAACGAGGAACGACTATAAGATTAGATCACTACAATACCCACCAATCAATCTCTTTTTTTCGTTCAGCCCCCAGGCTGCATCAATAAAAGAACATTACAATATATGCCCAACAAGGACCAGCAACGTACTGGTATGTTGCTGGACTTTGAGTGGTTATACCAGAATGATCATCTTGGTATCATTCTTTTCAGCCAGCGGTTGGCTTCCATGTAAAATCAATCCTAACGGCTAATTAGCCTCTAGACTGCTTTTACAAGCAGTGGGAGGGAATGTCCCCCCCCCTCACTGTCTTCCATGGTTTTCACTGGCTCTCCTGTCCCAACAGGCAACCCGAGAATGCAGCCGGTGGTTCCACCAGCTGACCATAGAGCTGATCGGAGACCAGAATGGCTCCAATCATGGCTATGGCCTAAGAGACCGGAAGCTACGAGCATTTCATGACTTAGGTTTCAACGGCTATAAACATTGCCATTGTGAAACTGGGAAAGCATTTAATCACACCGATCTTGATGTGAACCTCACCACTCCAGACCAGTCAGAGTACATGTAATTTATCATTACCCTTTGGACCTGTCCCTGTAACCAGTTTTTTACCCAAGCACAAACCCTATGGTCCAAACCTGCAGACTTCAGCTTGTAAATTAAGCGTTTAGGGGGGACTGTATCAAATGTGTGACAGACCTAGCTGGGAGAGAGGCTTTTGGAGGGGACTGAATGCTAGCCTCTTACTGACCGATTATGGGCCCTGGCATTTGGAGGAATGGTGTTCTTTGTGAGCTGTATGCCTGGGGACCCTTGAGGTGGTGCTACTTTGGATTCAGGTCCATATCCCCCCAAGAGACAGACTCTGGGAACCCTGAAAATATGATTGGATTAGATCAAATGGGACAGTAATATTCATTAACAATATCTCTCAAGAAATATGAAGATTTTATCCCATGTATACTGTGAGGTCCGTGGCCAGGAACTAATATGGGCATTCCAGGAAGTTCAATGTAGTTCAATGTAAGAGACCATTGTGTGATATTGTGGGTGGATCTGGTTCATTGTTCCTGTGGGGCCTGCAGTATTCTGAAATGTATAAAAAGAGCCTGCATTTGTTTCAATAAAGATTCAATCCTGTTTGAACCTCAATACAGAGCCTCGTCTCGTATTTGGGGGAGAATTATTCGTATGGGTTTCTTGTTCGGCTGATTGAAGTGTTCGGTAGCTGCCTTTGTGTTTGGGTATGGAATGTCCTAAATGACTTCAACCCCTTTCATACTCGGGGTGTCGTTACAACTGGTGGCAAGCAGCGGGATGATTCCCACAGCCCAGAAGGACAGGTACAAGGGGACACAGGCCAATGGAAGCACAGTATGAATAGCTAAAGCTATCTTCCCTCAAGGACTTACTGGAGAAATGGGGCCGACCGGTTAACAACCGTAAGAAGAGGGATATTATCGCAGAAATAGTCAAAATGGATAGACCCGAAAGACCCAACATAACCGAAAGGCCCAGCATAACAGACAGGACACTGAAGAGGCAAGTTTTGTTCGGGCTGTTAAAATAAGACTGGCACATTATGGTCCTAATCATAGACCTAGTTATAGCGGCTGTGGATGCAAAGAGGTGCTGCAGCAGCAACAGTCACAGCAGCACCAACTGAAAGGAGAGGAGAGGTACAGATACCAGCCACCATGGAAGAGGAATTCAGAAGGAGGTTGCGAGAGATGCAGATACAGCATAGAGGACCAGTATCAGAGCAGGTCCTGCAGGGGTGGTCTGATTATATCTGCTGCGAACTCTGGAAGAAATCGCTAGCTCTCGAGCAGCAACACCAGGGAAAAGTTCTCCCCCCCCATCCATGTAAGGTACTGGTCGCAGTATGAAGTATGAATACTGTTATTGGGGGAACAACCGAAGCAGTAGTGGACAGCTGAGTTAAGCAGGCTGATCAGGGCAGAGATGTGGTTGGACGAGAGCTACAGAGCCCTCCGGTGGTACGTAGCCCAAGGGTGCCCGTGGGCAGCGGATGACAGCCCCACGAAAGGCTTTGACTATGATGGCCTGGGATTGTTGTATTGGAGGCTGTCCAGGGACCCTGACTTTGGGAGTGATCGGGAGTGGCCTTTGGAGGAAATAATGGAGCACAGGGAGCGAAGACTGAATGTCTCGGAAGGGCACTGAGTACAGGAAGATTTGGAGTTTCTGGCCGTTCAGGAATGGGAGCTGGAGATCGCCTACAGACAGCTGCTTGATTCTGCTCAGCAGCAAGGTGGGGCTCCCTTTGCCTGGGACTATCAGGAAATACCAGTTGACAACTCTGAAATCCTGGTTGAAGAATCGGCAGTGGAAAATCTGGAGATTGCCACCCCCAAAGCTGAAGTGCTGACAACAGGGCAGAGTTCTGCTAACCTCTGCCCAGCACTGATAGCATCTTCTGGATTCCACGGACAGGAGAGGGTGAACCTCTATCTCCAGACACCAGTTGCAGAGACAGGGGATTTGATAGACTTTTCTGCTGAGGAAGAACAACCTGATGAGCCTCCAGCAGAAGAGCTGGTATCAGAGCCAAACTTCAGTGTGCTCTGCCCAGCACCAACAGCAGTATCTGTGGAGTTGCAAGGAACTTCCCCAGCTGAGGCGCTGGTCACCGGATCAGAGGGTCCAAGACCTCTGCCCCACACCTGTGGCAGTTCCGGAGGCTCATTGTGAGAAGGTGGCAATCACTTCCCAGCAGCCAGATGAGGGAACGGAAAAGGAAGCAGCCAGCTCACCTCCCCAATGGCAGCTGCACAGTTTGGGAAGGGAGGAATTCAGCCTCCTGCCCCAACGGTTAGCCGAAGTGGATGATGTGGAGTCCCCAGCAGAAGTGCTGGCAACAGGGCAGAGTGCTACCAACCTCTGCCCAGCACCGGCAACAACTACAGAGTTTCAGGGAGCCGGGGCAGTCGGCCTCCTTCCCCAACAGTTAGCTGGAGTAGATGGTGTGGGGTTTCCAGCAAAAGGGCTGGCAACAGGGAAGAGTGCTGCTGGCCTCTACCCTCAACTAACAGAGGACGAATTTCCGGTAAAGGTGGGTGGGGCTTCAGTCCCTGAATGTATACCTCAGGGATGCTGTGCAGTCGGCCTAGATCCCCAGAAGCATGACGGAGTGAGCCCAGTCACCCTGTCTTCTCTCCAGCGGCTGAAAGGACTCCAGGGAGGAGAGCCAGTCCAGGCCTCTCCCCAGCGGTGGGTATGTTCTCTGAGAGAGGCAGAGGTTGGCGGGGTGAGTAATACTCTTTTTGGGACAATTTATTTGGGGTACTGTGTGGATACCAGCATTAGAGGACTGGAACTACTGACTAACTTTAGAGTCAACCCGTCTGGGGTCTCCTCCTGTGTTAGTCTCCTGCCAAAAGGGGAGACATATGACAGACCTAGTCGGGAGAGAGGCTTTTGGAGGGGACTGAATGCTATGTAACCACTGTGTGATGTTGTGGGTAGATCCGGGTCCGCCCGCCTCCTCCTCGTCTGTGATAGGCGGAACACTCATACAGTTTTCCAGAATCGTATCAGTGTTCCTCTATCACGGACAGATGAGGAGGAGGCGGGGCGGGCTTTGTTTCAATGGACGGGTGAACAGATTGCATTACACAGCGGCAGACACACGCTGTTTTAGTAATGAAAGGTGTCTCCCGCTGTGTAATGCATTCTGTTAACCCGTCCATTGAAACAAAGCCCGCCCCGCCTCCTCCTCATCCGTCCGTGATAGAGGAACACTGATACGATGCTGGGAAACTGTATGAGTGTTCCTCCTATCACAGACGAGGAGGAGGCGGGGTGGGTTTGTTTCAATGAACGGGTGAACAGAATGCATTACACAGCGGCAGACACGCGCTGTTTTACTAATAAAAAATATGTCTCACTCGAGTATAAGCCAAGGGGGAGTTTTTCAGCCTAAAAAATGGGCTGAAAAACTTGGCTTACTCGAGTATATATGGTATATATAAATTAATGATATCTAGCTAATTATTGATAATAGGTTAAAAAAGTAGTAGTGGATAATCATTTGTGGGCTGTATTCTATATTCTATATGTAGAGACAATTATATTGGTGTGTATTACTATATGCACACACGTCATGTGTAGCCAATGGGAAGGGCTAGGGGGAGGGGGAGAGGAAATAGAAAATTTATTGTAAAAAGGGAGGCAACCAATTTTTGTCTTACTACTAATTATTTTAATTTTGATGGTGACTTCTACGTGCAGTTGCAGGGAACAGCCATGGGGGCCAATTTTGCTCCATCCTATGCCAATTTGGCCATGGGGTATTGGGAAAATAACTACATCTGGCAACAGAACCCCTTTTCTGCCCACATTGTCTTTTTCAGACAATATATCATTATCATCTGGGATGGACCAGTTGACCTTGTTACTTCCTTTGCAATACAAATCCCTATGGTTTGTCATTCACATATGTTTCAGATCCCAATAATTTGGCCTTTCTGGACTTAGAATTGGGCCATATATGAGATATCATCTTTGTCAAAAACTATATCAAGCCCACTGCGGGAAATTCCTTTCTACACCATAAAAGCTATCATTTTCCCAAATGGATACAAAATATCCCAAAAGGGCAGTTTCGTTGTTTACGACAAACTAGATACCGATTATGCTCAACAGAGCATATCCCTCAAAAGGAAATTTCTAGACAAGCAATATACAAATAGCATTTCCTACTCCTTAAAAATATTTAGATACGATTGTATAAATAGTTAAAAACTATATACGATTGAGAGCCAGTCTATGCTTTGTCGTATGATGGCTGATCTTTGTGGAGAAGCATGGAAGGGTCTAATGACTAAAATTCATTCTTCTAAAAATTCATCAAATATTTCAGATGCTGACCTAGACAGAGATTTTATGCGACTCCAACACCTGTTGGAGAAAAAGGTCTGCATATATTGGCACAAGACCTATTTCGAAAAATATACTGAACACCAAATTGTGCCTTGGGGATTGCGCATACAAATCTTCCCTAATATCAAAAAAATCTATGATCTCCTCAAGTCTTCTTGGGAATACAACTTACAATCATGTTCATTTAACATGATATCCATACTATGCAAGCAATATGAACATGAGTTGGACCAGTTAGATCTTTCCATTTCAGGCTGGTATGATGAACATGCCCCCTGCGTGTCCTCCTCCAGGTTTAGCAAGCGGGACAAGGACCTGCGAGTGCATCTGGAGGAATACACATTGGGAATTATTAATATCAAAGAGGGCAAATTTATGCGGGATAACCTAGCACATGAGAATGGTTAGGCTTACAAATGGGAAAACAACTCATATTCAAAACCCTCAACTAAACCATACCAGCAGTACTCGTCCAAAACTAATAACGAACCCTCTAATGTTTTGTCTACTTCCTTTTCTTCCAGCACAACCTATCAGGAACTTTCACAAGATTGCATTCCTAAAAAGAGGAAGGAGGATCAACCCACTTCATCCACGGAATTACTTAAACGCACCTTTGGGCCTACTTTATCTTCTAAACCTTCTACTACCTGTCCTAAATCCATCAATGTTTCCACCCCCTTCTTTTGGGCACAATCTTTGTCCTCTGCGGCATCTATTTCCACGACGCACATGCTTCCTATAGATATGAATCTTGCACCCCACACTGCCTCCCCTTCCCTGCTAAGACGGGTAAGTGAACCAACTTTGACTACAATGTTTCCCTCTACTTTACAAACAAATGAACCCAAAATAGCCCCTATTTATTTAGTCCAAGCTCCGGAACTACCCCTAGTTCATACCCACAATCAAATTATAACCTCAATCAGTCCAAAACACATGACCTAGATGTAATCAATTTATCATCTATTACCCTAACTAAAGAGCAAATACAAGTCCTACAATTAGGACTAACTTTTTGTCCTTCAACAGACTTTGATCGCTTCCAATTAGTGAAAGATATTCACCTCTTTGCTCGTAAACTATTATTTAAAGTAATTTATCACAATAAAACAACCTTAACGGAACAGCAACCGTCCACTTCAAATATAGTTCCTACCATCGCAGAGCTACAAGCACTTGAGGATCTTATGACCCTTTGGAAGGAGGCAGACATCGAGGACGAGGATACCTTGGACTTTGTTCAAATGGGTGTCACCGCCCCGGGTCTCTCCTTCCTCCTTCCGGTCTCCTTCAAGCCTAAATCATGAGCATTCCCTACCGTATCAACTAATCCAAATCTTTGGGCCTTTGTCCAACAGTTAACAAAAGAAATACAAAATTTAGATCTTGACAAATCAGGCATGTCCAATCTCTCTACTGCACATAGATCAGCTCTAAAATCACTTCAAACTAACCCTACAATTGTTATCAAACCCTCGGATAAGGGTGGAAACGTCGTTGTCATGGATGTTCCTGTGTACATAACTATGTGCCGGAACATCCTTGACAACGACGAGTGGTACAGACCTATATCGTCATTGTTGATACAGAATTTTATTACTGAATATCACAATATAATTTTTCATGCATTTAAACGAGGTACCATAGACAATAATACGTGTAAATTTTTATATGTGGCTAAACCCAAAACCCCAACTTTCTACCCCAAGCCCAAATTGCACAAATCCATGTCTAAACCCCCTGGGAGACCCATAGTCTCAGGCTGTGATGGCCTTACTGAAAAGGCCAGTGAACTGGTCGATAAGTATCTTGCACCTCACGTGACTTCGCTTTCGTCCTACATTAAAGACACTATTCACTTACTTAGAACACTTGAAGACAAACAACTCCCGGTGAGAAGCTGGCTTGTCGCACTCGATGTAGAGTGCTTATACAATGCCATTCCCCATAATCGAGGATTAGAAGTGATAGGCAAGCAAATTCAGGAACGAGGTCCTGATTCACAAACATATGATAATTTTGTATTGGAACTACTACAGTTTATTCTGACGAGAAATGACTTTACCTTCGGTACTTCCCACTTCCTCCAGATACAGGGAGTGGCTATGGGGACCAAATGTGCCCCCTCATATGTCAACCTGTATCTGGTGGGGTGGGAAAGGGAACTGTTCCCGGACACTTCCCCCTCTAACCACATTCAAAATGTGTTAACATGGCTTAGGTATATAGATGATGTACTCATATTCTGGACGGGTTCCCACAGGGACCTTCTAGCATTTATTCATTCATTATCTATTAACCAATACAACCTCAAATTCACTATGGAGTGCAGTCAAACCTCCATTACCTTTCTAGACTTAGAGATCAGAATTGATCAACAAGGCCAACTACACTCTTCCCTGTATAGAAAACCCTCATCGGGAAACACTATACTGCACGCCTCTAGTGCGCACCCTCAGCTGTTACTCAAAAGTATACCATATAGCCAGTACTTACGTATTAGACGCAACTGTAGTAATGACGGAGACTTTTATAATGCTTCTAAAGAGCTTTATTCTAGATTGAAAAAAATAGGCTATAGCCATACTTTATTGAAAAAATCCTTCAATAGAGTGAAAAAATTACAAAGAAATTAGTTGATCTTTCGTCAAAGAACCATAGATAAAACACAACCCGTCCGTCTCATTACACAGTTCTCCAATCAATTCAAACAAATCAGGGACATTTTACACAAATTCTGGCCTCTCTTGTCTGCAGACCCTATTATTCAACATTATATTAAGCCATATCCTGACATCACATACCGACGTTCACCTTCGTTAAGTGACCGCCTAACATCCAGTCACTTCTCTCTTAAAGATAGTTCAATTCAAACAAATACCAGAACGTTTGCCTGTGGTAATTGTGATATGTGTACCACTATCTCAAATTCCAAAGAAACGGTCCTTCCCGACAGTAAGATACATAAATTGAAACACAGAGTCACCTGCCAGACAGTGGGGGTAGTCTATTTGGCTAACTGCCGCTGTGGAGGCTACTACGTTGGGAAAACAAAAAGACCCTTCTTTGTTAGAATAAGAGATCACATCAAACCTCTTTTGAAATGCAAGATTACTACAGCCGTTAACCGTCATGTAGGTATCTACCACAATTTCTATCCATGAGCTATACAATTTTCAGCTTTGGAGCATGTCTCTGTCGGTACCCGTGGTGGGGAAATTGACAATTTATTGCTCCAGTTGGAGACAAGATGGATACATAACTTAGATGCCACTCGGTCACCAGGGTTGAACGAATATATTAGCTTTAAGTCCTTTCTGTAAACAATGCTAAATTATAATCTTGATGTAAATCCCTTCCTCCTTCCCACCTTCTAACACCTTTGTTCCTCCCTCTGCCATTCAGGGAGAGTCCAGCCTTAGCCTCTTAAAGCATGCTCCCAGAGAATAAATTCTCACTACGGCTTAATAACTTATTTTACTTCTTAAAATATTCTATGCTATGACTAAAATTGTTCTAAATTTACTGGTATTTGAAGCCCTAAATAATGGAATAGAGCACTTAACCAATCTACTAGTTAAACCTTGTGTTATTGAATTCTGCCAATATAATGACATATTGTGTAGTTCATTGTGCTATATAAGTTTCTTTAACAGATTGTATCTAGCTTTCTTTTAATATGAGTTTGATTTGTGATTGGATGAGCAGATTAGTCCCATGGTATTGTCAGTGCTGACTTGGCCTACTGATGGGCCTTGTGAGCTGCAATTTGCAGGCTTCCTGTCCCCCCGGTGGGCCTCCTTAGCACTGTTATAGGCATGTCTTGCTCGGGACTAATCTAGGTGTCTGGGTCCTGGGAATTAGTGCCTTGAGCCCTCCCCTCTCTTTTCCCCGCATGCCTACACTGGAAACGCTCCCCTATGTGTTATCTACCCTGGCAACATGTTAGCATTGGGTGGAGATCGCCGAATTTAGAGCACCCCCATTGGTTATGCATGGACACCCAAGGGCGGCGCCATTTTTCTAAGGCGTCCGCCCACCCTAAACCACTGCCTCTCCATCTCATGCACATACTCCGCCCGCTTCGACGTGACGTTGTCACGTGAGGCGGCGCCTTCAGCGCTAGGCAGTATGGGCAATGTAGGCCCACACTGAGCTGAAGTGCGGCGCATGCGCACTGGCTGTTTCAGTCCGCTGAGTGGGCGGCGACTATTCACACCGCCCATTCAGGGGGAAGCTACTTAAGCCAGCGGTCCGCACACTTCACAGTGTCGGACACCAGAGGCGCCTGCTCTATACCGGATCACTATAGGTGAGCTATAAGCCTTTCCTTCAACGCTCCACGCAATATCCACCTTTAAATGCCTTCAGCAATGGGCCACTTATATATTTGCCTCTTTTTTAGGAGGCTCTGTTTTCCCAAACAGCTTCAATTCTCTTGGAATCTACCTGGCAAGTGTGTATCCATCTGCCCTCATATAAACCCTCAAGTGGCTATTGGAGCCAATTATTATTTCCACTACAACCAATACAGGTAAACTTTTAATGTCACCATTTCCATTGTACAAACTCTATAACCTGCTTGGTCTATTTAAAAGACCCTTGCTCTAGGATTAATAGCACCCTAATTAGGATATACTTGGGATGCATACTAAAACAATGCCTTCCATGCTTTTCTTCATAGTGATAATCCAGTAAGGACTACTAAATCTAACTAATTCCTAAGGCCCCTCCTACCACCATCTGCAGCTTGTGCGCTCCAACGATTAATTATCTATGTTTTTAAATTAAAGTACGTATGAGGCAATAGCCCAACGGTAGTGTTATACCTATTATTATGGGGGATCAGTTTCTTCTTCCCCATAAGGGACACTACTGTCTACAAAATAATAAGTAATAAACTCTCCAACTTTAACTAATAATTAAACTTTGTTGTTAGGTCTAGTGCGTCCCCTGCAGACAATTAGGTTGGTTTCTCTTTTGGTGATCCCGCTTGGTCCCTGCCTGTTATTTCAGCCATATACCCCATTGCGGTATTTCCTAGGTGAGTGTTTCCAGTGTTTAAGATGTGCATGGTAATATGATATGCGGGCCTATCCATCTGACTGTTCTGTTTATCCAATTATGAATGATACTTTGAAATATGCTATTTACAACGTTGCTTACTTATATCTGTTTATTGCTCTATGTCTAGAGAAATACAGTACCAGCAGGCCAATCCCTGAGGAAGCCATTGAAATGGCGAAACATGTCGGCAAAAAAATGATGGCCTGCATCTGTACTTAGGCCTTCCATGAGTTATTTTTGGGCCTATGGTTGTACCCATTCATTTCTGTTGTTGAGACACCAATGTATATGTATAATTAAGATACCTACTTGTAAATTTTGGCTAATTGTCTTTGAGATATTGTTTTTTCTTGTTCTTTTTCAAAAATTGAATCATGATAGAAATTATATGTTTTTAACATTTCTAAATAAACTTTTCTTAAAAGAATTACATTGTTGACAAGAACATTATTGGCACCGCTATAATCCCTTGGTTCTACCTCCTACATTCTTTTCCATTCAATATAATAGGGATGAGGTGCTGTATAACGTTTTGGACCCTCTCAACCATTGCATCCATTTTTTCATCCAGAAGAATTGGTTGACAAAGCTTGTGAATTATATCCTAAAGGTAAACTCTACCAGATTCATCACTACATTTGACTTTCAATACAAACAATATGGATACAATTCTTGCTAACGACTGAAACATACTGCAACAAGACCTCTGCCTTTAGACCATCCTCTCTGAACATCCTAGAGCCACCTACCACAAAGCTCCCAATCTCAAAAATAAGATTGCTCCTAGCAAACTTCAACCCACGACACTAGCCCCAGCTCTATGATCCTGATACCCCTTATAGGTATGTGTAGTATATTATATCTAATGTATATATGTGTATGCATGTATATATATATATATATATATATATATATATATATGTTGTATATATACATATTTATATATGTGTTGTATGTAGTATATTGTATCTAGTATGTGTATATGTATACATATATATATGTATATGTATTATATATGTACATGTTTATATATATGTAGTGTTTTTTATGTAGTTCGCATAGGCATTCTATTTAGGCATTCTAAGACAAATTCATTATGCAAGAATATAGATTGGGGATTCAAGTCTATTCTACACCTCAAAAGGGTGTCCAGGTGTCATCTCTTAATCTAATCAGTAGTCGCACACATCAAAGACAATGTTATCTGTTACCCTTTGATGTGTAAATCTTATGCAAGTTGTGTGTGTGAGGGATAGCCTTTTAAACCTAGTATTTACTGATGGTAATTAGAATTGAGGGGGGTATTCATGGTAAACATTTGGTTGACCCCCCCCCCAGTGTCAGATCAGTATATGAGAAGACAGGCAGGTTGTCAGCTAGTCTAGAGAGAAAGACGGGTCTAGGAGAAGATAGTCTTTGTCATGTGCTCTGTTGGATTTTGTCGTCTGTAAGGATGTTCTGTTTTGGAAGTCAATAAAATCTCTCTCTGGGAGAATCGGGTTTTGCTGCGGGAAGTACTTTTCAATAGCTATATACCATCTACGAGGAAGGAACGATTATAGATTAGATCACTACATTGGTGCCGTTCAAGCGACCAGAAGAGCATTTTCAGGACTTTGTATTAGAAATCGTGGTGATAACAATCCGTGAGTTGGACAGAAGTCTGATGGAGACCCAAGACCTGTGCTGTGACTCTAACGTCTGGTTGTGACATAAGAGAGTCTGATCTACAAAATCAAACAAGTTTGGAACCCCAGAATTATTCTCTGGAGACTGGAAACGAAGAAAAAGGACTGTATCGTGTACTAGAAGACCTGAGCTGGAAGCTGAAGGAGTAATTAATGCGGTGAGTAAAATATTTCTCTCTTTTTAAATTATTAATAATATAGTAAAAATGCTTACTCAGTGTGAAGCTAGTGTCAGTTCTGATAAAGTTAACAGATGGGTGTTAAAATGTATTAAGCGTCATGGCGGTCCTTATGAAGTGCCAGAAAAATATAAGCAGACATGGACTATGATGAATGAATTTTTAGAAAAAACTGTTTTTGAGAGCAAAATTTCAGAAAGTAAAAGAAAAGGTTGTATTGTACAGGGCTTGTTATCTTGCTGTTTAACAATGGAAAGTTCGTTGAAGGATAAGGTTGAGGAAATTACCCAGTTACAGAGTGCAGTTGATAATAGCAACAAGGTTTGTCAGAGGTTACAAAACCAATCAGAATCTGAGACTGTAAATTTAAAATTGCATGCAGTCACCATTGGGGAAGCTCTGCTTGAGAAGTCTAAACGTTGTAATGAATTATCAGAGGAAAATGAGAGATTGAAATTAAGAATTATGGAATTAGAGAAGAGATCTCAGGAATGCAGATATGCATCGAATCGTGGATTCAGCAATCTGCAGCAAAATGCAAATACAAACATTCTATCAAATGAAACAGAACCTCATATTAAATCTGATAATTCATTGCCAGCTGCACCCACTGAGACCACCACAGTTTATAACAATAATAATAATGCAGGTGAAGTTCAGCTTGTAATGAAGCCTTTGAAACCAAAAGAATTAGATGCAATTCTTAAAGAAATAGGAATGATTCCCTGCCATGATTTAAACAGATTTTTAAAATGGTTTTGTGACTTGCAGAATGTCAGAGATATGTACAATCTCAACCCATCTGATTTAGACAGAGTTATGCAACATTCTATAGGAAATAGTCTTTGGGTGAGAATTAAGCAGATCTGTACTCAACCAATGAGGACAAGGGACATATTGATGGAATTGTTATGTGTTTTGTATGGTGTACGTTCTGATGTTACTGTTCATGGGAAGATCAAACAAATGAAAAATGAATCTCCCTACGAGTTGTCAGGAAGGATAAAATCTATTATGGAAATATTGGTCAGTAATAATCTTGCATTTGAGCATGGTGGCTTGTTACATATGAGTATATTTCTACATGCTTTGAACGAAGAGATTAGACAAAATATTTTACTAGTTACCCCAAATCCCCATGATTTAAAAGATGTATTGTTGAAAGCAGACAATTTATGGAGAAAGTCAAATGAGCAAGCTGTCAAGATTGATTTAGCCACATTGTTTAGGACAAATACTGAACATAAAGATCAAAAGATAATGTCTTATGATAACAATCAAAGAGGAGACACCAGGTCAAATATAGGTGATATTAATATGAAAAGCAGAGCTGACCAAAATCATAATAAAAAGGTATCTAAGGCTTGGATACCATTTTCTCAGTTAAAACAGAAATATGACCACTTGAAGATTGAGTACGATAAAATGAAAATGGAACATTACACATTGCTGGGACAGCTAAACAGATTACATTATCCAGATCTGTTTTTGAATACAAGTGACATTTCCCTAGCAGTGGGGGTGGTTTAGTTTCAACCTGTGGATGTGTAAATAGTCCTTTGTTTTGACTTCAAACAGTGTTTAAGGACCTTGCTAATTAGTTTTGTTGGAGAGTTTTTTGTCTTTCAGATATATTGGAGATTCTGCATGTAATTAGCATGTGAACTGCAAGCTGAAATTTCTGGCTAGTGGGGGAGAAACGCTGAATAAACAATATCATGGACTCTCTCAATATTCATCAAGCAATGGACCTTTTTTTTTACTTTTTGACTTGGACAATGGACTTTTCCCTATATTTTATTTTTTTTATTTTTCACCCTTTCCCATTTTTATTCATCAAGCCCTATTTTTTATTTTTATTTTTCACCCTTTTCCATTTTTTTTTTTTATTATTTTTTTATTTTATTATGTTTTATTTCTTGAACTTTATCTTAAACCCAGAGCGAAACATTTAAACCGAAAATAATTTTTCATGTTACATTACATGTTGCATATTACATATTGCATATTGATCAATATATTTGATATCTAAGGTGAGATGCTGCACAATGGCTTGGCATAGCATAAATTATAGTATGTTGGGTGGTTTTCCTAAATTTATAAGAGGGGTGAGTGAAGTTCATCACTCCAGTCATGATTTGAAACTTTGTTGAATCAGTCATTAATATTATTGACATATGGATGGAAAAAAGACCTAACTTTACTGGCAAGATTTTCCACTGCTGCTTTGTCTGGATAGAAGATCTGATAAACGCTGATGTCAAGCTGATTCTATCTGAAAGTGGGGGATTATATATGGATTATATGGATATATGAATTATAGATTGGTATATAGATTGGTATACCATTCAGGTGGAATTATGGACTGAATGATTCAAGCAACTGCTCTATTAAGGATGGAAATGAGGAGTCGGCCTACAGCAAATTACAAAGTACAGCAATAGCAGTTTTTTTCAGCCTTTTGAACTTGAAAGTGAATGCTGGTACATGGATGGTTCTTCTTACTATAAAGATGGAAGTAGAATTTCGGGATTTGCTGGTGTTTGTGCAAAAGCATCTTTAAGAAAATGAAAACCTTGAGCCTGGAGAGGAATCCTGGAGTTATGTGGATCGGAGCTCCCAGCACACCAAGTCTACTTTCAATGAGAGTTATGATGAAGTTGAAAATTGAAGAATGAACTGCGACATCCGCTCGTTTTTGTGCAATATTCAAGATCTTGATGTGATATAATAAGGATGTTTACCGAATCCTTTTCCAGTCATGGTCTAAAGCTATATTATCTAATGACTGTTTCATGGGGATATTTTAGAGGCTGGTGAAGAGAGATGTAACCAGTTTCAACTTTATATTTCATATGAGCCATTGTGAAGCATCCAATACCTCAAGTCGGTAATGCTATGTTTGTTGCTTGATTTATGGGTCAGTTCTAGTAGTTAGAACGACCCAAGTGGGGGTATATGTAGTATATTATATCTAATGTATATATGTGTATGCATGTATATATATATATATATATATATATATATATATGTTGTATATATACATGCATACACATATATACATTAGATATAATATACTACAGTATGTATCAGTGGCGAAAAGCTCGGAGCAAAACTTGTCACTTCGTTCAACATGGTAAGAAATCCTTCTGCACAGCTGGACAATTTTCATAATTGTTTGTCATATTTCATGGTTTATGGACTCACATGCCCCTGTGGGTTGATCTATGTTGGCCGCACCATTTGCCCTTTAAGGCAGCGGTTTGAAGGGGAAAAGACCTACACAGTGTCCCACAACACGTCGCTGAATTTCAACAGAAATACACTGCTGGTTTACAAGTGTGGGTCATTGAACAAATGTCCAGACTTCTCTCAGAAGCTGAACATTTCAAAAAACTATGTGCCAGAGAGACTTTCTGGATTTACAATCTTGATGTTCTCCTCCCAGGAGGTTTAAACGAGGGAATTGAAAATCACCACTGTCCACTAGTATCATTAGTGCATGATGCCGTGTATACTTTTGACTCACAATTGTCTTATTGTTTATTATTACTATAGGAGTCCTTTTTTCTTCACTTTCTATGGGGGTGGAGGGTTCCACGCTCTTGTGAGTATCTGGTAACACAAGTATTTAGATCCAGTCTGTTACTCCGTTTAATTTATTTACCTACCCCTTTGCTGATCACAAAAACCTCTGCTCTATCATGTCTGCTGGGCCTACCATTTACATGTGCATGCATGTATATATGCATGTGTGTACTTGTATATTTATGCATATGTGTACATGTGTTTGTGCCCAAGCAACTATGTACACATGCATGTATAGCATATATATATATATATATATATATATATATATATATATACACACATTTTTAAACGAAAGCTTTAGCAATACACACTAGTATTTCATCCCCACTATCTAGGCCCTCATCACGCCCTTCCCTCCCCCCTCCTTTTCCTCTCCCCTTCCCCTATATATATTTATTTGCAGTTAATTTTCTATTTTAGCTCCCCCTCCCCCTTCCTATTGGCTACACATGACATGCGTGCATATAGTAATACGCACCAATATAATTGTCTCTACATATAGAATCTTCAATTCAGCCCACACATGTATGTCTATGTCCTAGTGCACATGTATATATGTATATATGCAATTTGTATTGTTATTATAATACAGCTGCTTACTATTATCGATTGTATCATAATTCCCATTGTTCTGCTCTGTCTACCTTGGGATACCATATACTGTATATGATTTTTTCCTTCAGTGTATATACATTATGTTAATTTTATGCACATTGACCCTTTACCGATTTGATAGTGTCTCACTATACACTATCGCTCTATGCATTTGATTTTGACCACCCCCCCCCCCCCCCTCAGCTAATCATTGCTTCCAATGCACTGTGCAGCGATGCAGTGCATTGTGATTATTCAGCAGGCCGAACAAGCGGTAGAACGCCCCGATAATTTGAGTGTTCGTCGAACAGGCGAACAGCCAATCTTCGGCCCAAACTCATGCTCAAGCTAACCATTCGCCCATCCCTATTGCTGGGCCTGTTCTCGGGGTTGTGGACCCAGCCCTTCACCTAACCCCACCTCAGCTATCCCTGGTTCAGACTTCACCTTATGGGGCAGTCCCGGGAATGAAAGATTCTCTCCCTCCTCCATCTCTGGGACGCATATGGCAGCAACTGCTTCCTCAGGTTCCTGATATATCCTGATTCCTTTCAATGTGTTCATATGAAAGGTTCTTTGATCCTTTCATATGAACATTGGACAACTACATGGAGCTTTTTCTACTTAACCAGTTTCAGCGCTAACACTTTTTGCCCTAGGCTAAAATTGCGATCTCTAGCTGACTGGTCATACCACCTTTTCTGCTTCCCTTGAGCTGCTCGCAGATTGTCCCGCATGATGGCAGTCCATCTCTGAAGGGGGTCCTGTAATTCCAGGACGCAAGCCACTATAGAGGTTCCTTCCTCAACCAAGGTACGCAAAAAATAAAAGACCCAGTGGTGATTAAATACCACCAAAACAAAGCTCTATTTGTGTAAAAAAAAAGGACAAACATTTCATATGGGTACAGTGTTGCATGCCTGAGTATTTGTCATTCAAAGTGTGAGAGCACTGAAAGCTGAAAACTGGCCTGGTTAGGAAGCAGGTATAAGTGCCCAATGGGTAAGTCATAATGTGATTTTTAACTGTTCTCACATGTTAAAATAACACTTTAATATCTGATATCTTGATAACATGTGTGAGAACAATTAAAATTGACATTTAAAAATCAACTTAACCCCTTGACCTCTGGAGGATTTTATCCCCTTCATGACCAGGCCATTTTTTGCTATTTAAAGGAGAAGTACAGCCAAAGTTCTGCACTCCTATAGCCCCTTTTTCAGCAGACTGTCGACTGATGTCACCGAGCAGGTCTAGACTCAGGAAAAATTGAGACCATATTGCCCGGATCCACCCCTATGCCTGGGCTTGCATTCGCCTTAGTGTTTCAGCGAGCCGCAGAGTCTAACGCTCCCAGTAAATGTGTGGGGTCGGCAGAGCAGAGAACTGGTGACTAACAATCACCGTATCTCTCCTCGTGGAGCTCTGAGAACCGACATATCGGCGGTGTTTGATCGCTTAGTTCTCAGTCTTAAAACCGGCAGGGGACAGATGCAGCATGAGACCTAGGTAAGTATGATTTAAATAAAGAAAACAAAAACAAACAAACATTCTCATACTTAACTTTTAACACTGCGCTACATTGACTGGTAATTGCACGCTCATGCAACACTTTACCCAAATGAGATTTATATATTTTTTCACGCAAATATAGTTTTCTTTCTACTAACATATTTTCTACTTTCTGTTGCAAAACATATCCAATAAAATCAAATTTCTTCATAAATTTAGGCCAAAATTTATTCTGTTACATGTCTTTGGTTTTAAGAAAAATCCCAAATAGTATATATTAACCACTTCCCGTATGCCCACAGCCCATAAATAAATGGTGTACGGGAAGCAGTGCCAATGTGGGTTAACGTACCTGTATGTCAGCCCACATTGGAGGCTCCTGCGCAGCACCTGGGAGACCTGTGATTGGTGTGTGGCCTGATCCCTGCCATGCCCTATATAGGGTTCTGATCACCGCCATATCCCATACCAGGGTCCTGATCACTGCGATACCAGCATCCTGATTGCCGCCATACCCCATACCAGTACCCTGATCACTACCATAACACATACCAGCATCCTGATCACCTCCATACCCTATACCAGTACCATGATCACCACCATACACCATACCAAGGCCCTGATCACCGCCATACACCATACCAGGGTCCTGATCACTGCCATACCCCATACTAATGTCCTGATCACTGCCATATGCCATACCAACATCCTAATCACCGCCATACCAGCATCCTGATCACCATCATACCAGCATCCTGATCACTGCCATGCCCTATACTAGCATCCTGATCAATTTTAATATATATATATATATATATATATATATATATATATATATAGGAAGGCCAGCATGGTGGCCTGCAATTATGGGAGGAGCCCGGAGGGTATAAATACCAGACCTCTCCACGAGGCTGGTGTCGGTTCTAGCGCGCCGTATTACACGTCACCAGGCCGACAAGCAACTCAGTACACGTTCCTGAGTTGTCCGACGCTCCTCGTTCCAGATTACGGATTCGATTCCCGATCGCACCCCCAGTTCGTTCCGCTTCAGCGTCGCAGGTAGGATTTACGCTTTTTCGTCGCTACGTCGAAACCCCTGTTTTTCCACTGAGTCATTTCAACTACCATGCTATTGTTTGCTTGTTTTCCACCCCACAATTCACCCCACTTCCACTGGTTGTTACGCCCGCTACCCAGTGCAAGCATCCCCTCACTCACACGTCCACCACAAACACCCCCCCCCCCCCCCCCCCCCCCCCCCCCCCCCCCCAAAAAAAAAAAAAAAAAAAAAAAAAAAAAAAAAAAAAAAAAAAAAACACACACACCCACCAGAGCATCTGTCACTGCCCTCTCCACGCACTTCTTGCAGTCACCGCAAGTTCGTGTAAATGGGCCCCCATACCTTGCAAAATAAATCACACACACACCCACCAGAGCATGTCACTGCACTCCCCACGCACTTCTTGCCACCACCGCAAGTTCGTGTAAATGGGCCCCCACACCTTGCAAACCTCAGCAAGACAGTCCACTCCTTGCCTTCCACGGCAACCCAGCCAATGTGAGGCACAGCCGCCCCCCGCACATCTTGCTTCACCGCAGGTTTGTGTCACGGCTCCCACATCCACCTCCTACATACCTCTGCAATCGTTGCAGCTCGATCTCCATTGGCCTCGCTGCCACAACTTCCCCAGTAGCAAACTTCAGCTACTCACGCCTTTCTCTATCCCTTTTCACCTTTCCCTTAGGTCAGTAAGTCGTCCCTACAAACACCTCCCCCCCCCCCCTGCCCCCCCCCCCCCCCCAAAAAAAAAAAAAAAAAAAACACACACACCCACCAGAGCATCTGTCACTGCCCTCTCCACGCACTTCTTGCAGTCACCGCAAGTTCGTGTAAATGGGCCCCCATACCTTGCAAAATAAATCACACACACACCCACCAGAGCATGTCACTGCACTCCCCACGCACTTCTTGCCACCACCGCAAGTTCGTGTAAATGGGCCCCCACACCTTGCAAACCTCAGCAAGACAGTCCACTCCTTGCCTTCCACGGCAACCCAGCCAATGTGAGGCACAGCCGCCCCCCGCACATCTTGCTTCACCGCAGGTTTGTGTCACGGCTCCCACATCCACCTCCTACATACCTCTGCAATCGTTGCAGCTCGATCTCCATTGGCCTCGCTGCCACAACTTCCCCAGTAGCAAACTTCAGCTACTCACGCCTTTCTCTATCCCTTTTCACCTTTCCCTTAGGTCAGTAAGTCGTCCCTTGGTCTCCTATACAACAGGATCGGACCACCCCCTTTCTCTTGCCAGGTAAATTCGAGGGCTTGCATCTCTTCACCAGGGGGTCAACTACGGCCCCGAATCAGCTCTTGCAACCCATCTCTCACAAATAATTTCATGTCACCCCACCATAGGCACCAGGTCTCCCAGGCTTGACCCCAACAGAGACTCTATCACTAGGGCAGCAAGCGGTGCGTAGGTAGTCGTTGTTTCAGTTTTCCATTCTCTTCACACACCTTTTCACTACATATCCCTGTCACACATACTTATTCGGCTCAGCACCAGGCGTTAGTAACTGTCACATACTTCTATGCATGTCACTCTATTTTCGAAGCACAAGCCTTCACTACGCAGACAAGGTCACCTAATCTCATGACTTGCTGGCAGTGCAAGTATTAGCTGACCGAACCTACGTCATATTGCTACAGATCGAAACATTCCTACTTAGCAAACCAATCAGTAGCCACTCCCCCCAGTGCCGCCCTGGGGGGGCTCTGGTTAAACTGTCCGTGCCGAGCACAGACGGACACCCGAGCATCGGTTACCTGGCCAGTCACCTCCTGGCTTACCTCGGTTGTCACGCATTCTTTGAGTTCCACAGGCCAATGAAACAAACTCACCCAGCGCTCACGCGCATCCCCGATTCTCACCATACCGTCGAACGGTATCCTGCTTCGTTCACACATCTCCCCTTCCCATCCACGCAGAACACCATAGTTTTGATAAAAATTTCCAGGCGTTAGTAACTGTCACATACTTCTATGCATATCACTCTATTTTTCGAAGCACAAGCCTTCACTACGCAGACAAGGTCACCTAATCTCATGACTTGCTGGCAGTGCAAGTATTAGCTGACCGAACCCACGTCAAATTACTACAGATCGAAACATTCCTACTTAGCAAACCAATCAGTAGCCACTCCCCCCAGTGCCGCCCTGGGGGGGCTCTGGTTAACCAGTCCGTGCCGAGCACAGACGGACACCCGAGCATCAGCCACCCGGCCAGTCACCTCCTGGCTTACCTCGGGTGTCACGCATCCTCCGAGTTTACATATAGGCCCATGGAACATCCCACTCAGCGCACGCGCGCAAACCGTTTGTCCCCAATGCCCGTCACACAGGCATCCCGCCCTGCCCCCCCTCCCCCCTTCATATTTCCGCAATCCACAAACACAGATACATCCTCTCCTGCCCTTCAAAACTTAAAACTCAAAAAAAAAAAAAAAAAAAGTAAACGAGAGAAACATGCATCCCCCCCCCCCTCTTTTATTCTAGCAGACGCCATGTCTCTGGCCGGCAGCGACAATCTCAACCCCGCCCCATCACCTCCCGAAGCGGGCCCGGCAGACAACTTCGCACAAGCCTTCAGAGCTTGGACCATCCCCAGACTCTCAGCCGAGCTGAGGCGCAGGAACATCCCCTACCCCATCACGGCCAGGAAAGCTGAACTGTTCAGGCTACTGTTCCCAAGCCCATCCCCACCAAACCCACCAGACACGCAGGCATCACTACAATCAATTGCCTCGGCAGTGTCCCAGCTACACACGCTGGTCTCCTCCCTATCAACTACCATCTCTGACGTCCAGGCCAGAGTGGGGACCTTGGAGCTCCAGCAAGTTACCCCCACTCCACCAGCTGTCGCCCCCGCCACCCCCACATCATGCATTACAAGAATCCGGACCCGATCCGACCATGTCCGCTATCCCTCACTGGTCTCAACTAACCCCAGTCTGAGTCACCACCTTCACGGCGCCACCAGTCTCATAAACCTCTCATTGTCACACAACACGCTGAAAGCCTACCAAGCTGCTTGGAGGACGTACCTACGGTTTCTGGACACATGCCACGGGGGGTCACCAGGGGACCTCCACCATATCCTAGCCTTCATTTCCCACTGCTACACTCGGCTGGCGTTATCACACAATACCATCAAACTTTATCTAGCCGGTATCCAGCACTTCATTTCCTTACAAGACCCTTCTAAACCATCTTTGTTCGCTTCCCACGCAGTCAAGGCAATCCTGCGCGGCATCCTCAAAAAACAGCCGCAGGTCAATGCCAAACGCCTCCCAGTAACCGGTGCCATTTTCCGGGATTTATCGATCATGCTCTCGCATTCCCCTTTTGGCCTTTTTCCCAGCCTGGTCATCCAGGCTGCCATGTACCTGGCCTTCTACGGCTTCTTACGGCCCAGCGAGTTTTCAGTTACTGGCCCTAGCTGCAAGACGCTACGCAGGCGGCACCTCGTACGCCATCAGACCTTTTTCATCCTGCACCTCGAGGCATCCAAAACGCAGCAGACTGGCCCAGGCATCGACATCAAACTGTTCGAAACTCTCAACGCCTGGTGCCCCGTGGCAGTTCTAGATCAGCTACTAGCACACCTACCTGATCCCTCACCTGACAGCCCGTTGCTACCATTTCCGGTCAGACCCCTTAGTAGCAATCAATTCGTCACGCACGTCAGGATTCTCCTCCGCAACTTAGGTCTTGACCCAGCGAAATTCTCAGGTCACTCCTTTCGCATCGGAGCAGCCTCCGCGGCCTCCCGCAATGGAGTCCCCGATCACGTGATCAGGAGGATGGGACGATGGAAGTCCACCTGTTTTGCCCGTTACATTCCCGATCCCCAGACCGAAATGTCCCGGGCCTTCAGTAACCTTGCCTTGTAGCAGTTGCCGCTACCAAACAAATAAACCATTACCTCCCTAAAAACAAGTCTTTTGCGCCCTTTTCTTAACTACTCTCCTAGCAGAAAGGGCCTCACGGCCCAGCTCACCAGGGCTTACCTTTCGGTAGACCAGGGCACACTTCAGGTCTAGTTTGTTGTCTGTCTTGTGGCGTGTTTATGTTTTGCTCCTTCACATCGTTATGGACCGAGGGCTCCGACCATAAATAGGAAGGCCAGCATGGTGGCCTGCAATTATGGGAGGAGCCCGGAGGGTATAAATACCAGACCTCTCCACGAGGCTGGTGTCGGTTCTAGCGCGCCGTACCCGCCCACCCATTCCCTTTCTCAGAACACTCTGATATGGTTCTCTACAGAAACAGCCATTACTTCTCATGTTTTGCTCCTTCACATCGTTATGGACCGAGGGCTCCGACCATAAATATATATATATATATATATATATATATATATATATACACACACACACACATATACACACACACCATAGTTTGTAGACACTAAATTTCACACAGACTAAACAATATACACAAATCTAGTAGAATCAATTCTGGCCGAAAATTTATGAAGAATAGTTATTTGCAAACATTTTTGAAACAATAAGAAAACAGTTTTTTTATTAAATTTTTTTATTACAAATGTTCAATATTTTTTCATTTATATAGTAAAAAAAAAAAAAACTCAGTGGTGATTAAATACCACCAAAAGCATCCAGACTTGAGGTGGTTAGATGGTTTGTGTGAAAGTTATAGCGTCTACAATCTATGGTACATATACTGTATTTGAAGATTGATCTTGATTGATCGGATGTACCAACGGCCTATGTCATTTCCTGAGCCCCTAAAATGCCAGAACCCCCAAATGACCTATTTTTGGAAAGTAGACAGTCTGATGCATTTAGTAAGAGACATGGTAAGTTTTTTGTCACAATTTTTTGAAAAATGCCAAAATGTGCTTTTTTTCAACATTTTTTTTTTACATACTGTCACCAGTGCAGTGCAGTACAGCGTCATCATATGACTGGTGTAGCCATGATCAGCGACAGTATGAAAAAGTTATTTAAGTACTTTTTATTAAAAAAAATTAACTTTTTTTAACATTTAAAAAAAAAAAAATTATTTATTTTGTTTGTTTTTTGTTTTGTTTTTTTTCCATACTGTCATTTAAGTTCAGTGTCACCATAGTGACACTGTACTACTCTGGGGGGGTCGTCGGGGTAATCAGGGATTTTTTTTTTTCTTTTTACACTTTGATTGCTGTTACAGTGCTGATCACCGAAACAGCATTATTTTGTACTGTCATGATTCAGTTGTAATTTACTATTGTGTGCTATAATTGGCTCACCGCTATCACATGGTACAGGGTGCTGTGATTGGCCCAGGTACCATGTGATAGCTGTGGGTCAATTACAGCATCACTATAGGAACCACAGCTGTTATGAATTAAATTCCCCTGGCCAATCAAAGCCCCTGGAAACCGCAATCCGCTGTGTCCGGTGGACACAGCTGTTGCGGGAGTGGCGCACTGTTTGCCCCTAACCTGGAAAATTCTGGATGATGCACATACAGTATACATGATCCAGCCTGCCTGTGCTGCCCTGCCACAGTATATGTACTGTGGCCGGGTGGCAAGTAGTTGAAGTGTATGTATGGGCAGAAAAATATATCTATATATATATATATATAGCGAGGGAGAGAGAGAGATAAACAGAAATTAAAAATCTTTACCACTTTTGTGTTAGACAAGTTTATAATCAGTGAGTAGGGATGAGCCGAACACCCCCCTGTTCGGTTTGCACCAGAACCTACGAACAGACCTAAAGCTTGTGTGAACTTTAGAACCCTATTAAAGTCTATGGGACTCGAACGTTCAAAATCAAAAGTGCTAATTTTAATATGCAAGTTATTGTCATAAAAAGTGTTTGGGGACCTGGGTCCTGCCCCAGGGGACATGTATCAATGCAAAAAAAAGTTTTAAAAATGGACGTTTTTTCAGGAGCAGTGATTTTAATAATGCTTAAAGTAAAACAATAAAAGTGTAATATTCCTTTAAATTTCGTACCTGGTATGCCTGTAAAAGGGCGCATGTTTCCCGTGCTTAGAACTGTCCCTGCACAAAGTGTCATTTTTGCAGGAAAAAAAGCTATTTAAAATCACTCACGGCTATAATGAATTGCCGGCTCCCGTAATACAGAGAACAGTCATTCATTGAAAGTCATTGATAAAAAAATTAAAAAATAAAAAAAAAGCGTGGGGGTTCCCCCAAATTCAATTACCAGGCCCTTCAGGTCTGGGATGGATTTTAGGGGGAACCCCGCACTAAAAAAAAAAAAATGGCGTGGGGTCCCCCTCAAAATCCATACCAGACCCTTATCCGAGCACGCAACCTGGCAGGCCGCAGGAAAAGAGGGGGGACGAGAGTGGCCCCCCTCCCTCCTGAACCGTACCAGGCCACATGCCCTCAACATTGGGAGGGTGCTTTGGGGGTCTGTGACCCCTCAAAGCACCATGTCCCCATGTTGATAGGGACAAGGGCCTCGTCCCCACAACCCTGCCCGTTTGTTGCCCCGCCCTCCGTTATAAAAGAACTGTCAGACGGAGCGAAGCCTCACACAGCGTGAGCCTCCCATTGAGCAGAGCGGCCCGACACAGAAGAAGAGACACCGACGCAGTGGAAGAAGATGCCGGACGAGAAGACCAGAGCAAGAAGAAGCGGATCGGAGGAAGAAGAAGAAGAAGATGGAAGAAGAAGATGAAGAAACCGAAGGATGAAGAAAGGAAGAAGACCAGAAGAAAGAAGATGAAAGAAGAATTTAATAAAGGAATTGTCAAAGACCGTCTCCTGTCATTTTTAACATTTTTGTCACTTTTTTGGTGAAATGGTAGCCCTTACCATTTCACACAAGGGGGGGAGGCCGGGATCTGGGGGTCCCCTTGTTAAAGGGGGCTTCCAGATTCTGATAAGCCCCCCGCAGACCCCCACAACCAACGGCCAGAGTTGTGGGGACGAGGCCCTTGTCCCCATCAACATGGGGACATGGTGCTTTGAGGGGTCACAGACCCCCAAAGCACCCTCCCAATGTTGAGGGCATGTGGCCTGGTATGCTTCAGGAGGGAGGGGGGCCGCTCTCGTCTCCCCCTCTTTTCCTGCGACCTGCCAGGTTGCGTGCTCGGATAAGGGTCTGGTATGGATTTTGAGGGGGACCCCACGCCATTTTTTTTTTTTTTTTGGTGCAGGGTTCCCCTTAAAATCCATCCCAGATCTGAAGGGTCTGGTATGGATATTTAGGGGGAACCCGTCATCATTTTTTAATTTGACGCAGGGTTCCCCTTAATATCCATAGCAGACCTGAAGGGCATGGTAATTGAATTTGGGGGAACCCCCACGCTTTTTTTTTATTTTATTTTTTTTATCAATGACTTTCAATGAATGACTGTTCTCTGTATTACGGGAGCGGCAATTCATTATAGCCGCAAATGATTTTAAATAGCTTTTTTTCCTGCAAAAATGACACTTTGTGCAGGGACAGTTCTAAGCACGGGAAACATGCGCCCTTTCACAGGCATACTATACACACACCCCAGGTACGAAATTTAAAGGAATATTACACTTTTATTTTTCACTTTAAGCATTTTTCACTGCTCCTGAAAAAACTGCAGTTTTTAAAACTTTTTTTGCATTGATACATGACCCAGGTCCCCAAACACTTTGTGCAGGGACAGTTCTAGACTTTTACAGGGTGCTCGCGGCTTTTTGAATTTGCTGCGAACACCCCAAATTGTTCGAGTCGAACATGAGTTCGACTCGAACTCGAAGCTCATCCCTATCAGTGAAGTGCACCTGCTGTTTATCCATGGTCCAGCAAAGGGCATGAGGTTTTGTTTGAGCTGCACTTTGTCAGTGACATGCAGGAATATGTAAGGGTTCATTCACAGAGAGTGATCCACATTCAGATCGCTCTTCAGAGAGCATTTGAGAGGCATTGAGGAGGCATCATATCGCCTCCACATCGCCTGCTTTAACCCTGCCTCTACAGCTAAATGTGGTAGTGGTTGAGGGGCGATAAAAGCACGGCTCAACTGCGGGGTTTTTTACCTCAACCACTAGTGTGAACGAGTCCTTAACACATGAATGAGGCTTAACGTGGGTGATGACAGGAAAACCTGCATCTTACATTTATTTGCATCTTTATATTTGAATTATCAAGAGGTTCGAGAAGCAGTGCATAGTATTACAGGTAAAGCTATATTCCAGGTATGACCATTTTTACATAGTTACCTTGGTCTAGATTGGACTCATGTAAGTATGTATGTACTGTACCACAACTGTGGGATCACCCAGGAAACTCAAAATCACTGCTGCTACAGTGATTGCCACTAGCTTCCAGCTTTGGTTTGGGGTCCACACCCTAATGCAATAGGCTGCGCACACCTATGATATCCACATCGTTTTATGGTTGGTAAGGTTGAATAAAGACACCAGTCCATCCAGTTCAACCTGTGTGGGTGTGTGTGTGTCTGTGTATTTATGTTCCTACCACTTTCCAAATTCTTGTATATTGTGTACAATAAGATTCTCATCTAAGAAATTTTTTAAATTCGCAATACTTCCTGCTGAAACCATCAATTGTATAAGGGAGTTCCACATCCTTACCGCTCTAACAGTAAAGAGCCCCCTATGCAGTTCAAGGTTAAACAGCTTCCCATCCAACTTAATTGACTGGCACATATCTTCTTGAGTGACCTGAGACTGAATCATTTCCTCCCAATGTTGGAAACACCATTAAAGTGGTTGTAGGCGATTAGCCATGCAGTGTGTTTTTTTTTGCAATCGTAAATACCTTGCTTTTTAGTAGCTGTCACATGTCCTTCCTGATTTCCTTATCTCGAGCAAAGGGAGCCGAGTAGGAGGTGCCACAGATCCCCTCTAATGTATCTTAGATGTGGAATCTGCTCTCTGACCCTGTATCTGTGCAGCACGGATTGGTAGCTGATAGCTCCCGATATTACACTGAAACAATGCAGCTTTTACTACAAGGCGGGGGGAGAAGCAACTTCAGGTAAACAATATGGGCATTGAAGGCTGTAGGAGAAGGGAGGAGCGGAGAGGCGAGGAGACAGGAGGGCGATGAGGAGAGGAGTGGAGAGGGGAGGGGCAGGAGTGGAGGAGATTGTGATCACAAAACTAGCGGGGAGAGGGGGGGAGAGACACACAGGAGATATTCAGACCATTCTTTCAGGGCTCAGCAGCCACGATAAACACAGTCAGCTCTCAGAAGGGAAGTCAGGACCAGGCAGAATCAACCAGGTACTATAGGAGATAGAAAGGGGCAATTGGCAAAGCAAAAAGCCCTACATTACAGCTTGTACCCTAAAGGGGCAGGAGCATCAATCTTTTTTTGGGGGGGGGGGTAATAATCTCTTTAACCGCTTCCCGACCGCCTCATGTAGATATACGTCTACAGAATGGCACGGGCAGGCAAAACCAGGCACGGGTACGTCCCCTTTAAATTGCCTGCCCGTGGGTCGCGCTTTAAATAGCACTGATTTCTGTATAAATGACAAATGTCCCAAAAATGTGTCAAAAATGTCCGATGTGTACGCCATAATGTCGCAGTCACAATAAAAATCGCTGATCGCCGCCATTACTAGTAAACAAAAAAATATTAATAAAAATGCTAAAAAACTATCCCCTATTTTGTAAGCGCTATAACTTTTGCGCAAACTAATCAATAATCGCTAATTGCGATTTATTTTACCAAAAATATGTAGAAGAATACGTATCAGCCTAAACTGAGGAAAAAATATGTTTTTTTATATATTTTTTGGGGATAGTTATTATAGCAAACAGTTAAAAATATTGCATTTTTTTCAAAATTGTCGCTCTATTTTTGTTTATAGCGCAAAAAATAAAAACCGCAGGGGCGATCAAATACCACCAAAAGAAAGCTCTATTTGTGGGAAAAAAAGGACGCCAATTTTGTTTGGGAGCCACATCGCACGACCACGCAATTGTCAGTTAAAGCGACGCAGTGCCGAATCGCAAAAAGGGGCCTGGTCCTTTGGCTGCCAATTGGTCCGGGGCTGAAGTGGTTAAAGAGGAAGTAAACTCTTAAGCCCCATACACACGGTCGGACTTTTTCATCAATTTGGTCCGATCGGACAAGGTTGTTGAAAAATCAGACCGTGTGTATGCACCATCGGACAGTGTTCGTCGGTTTGTCCGTCGGACAAAGTCTTATCTCCTGCTGGAAAGATTTGCCGTCAACCCGGTCCGATCACACCAAATCCGAGCGTGTGTACGCTTGTCCGACGGACAAAGTGCTACGCATGCTCAGAAGAAATTCTGTGACGGAAGCGCTCTGTCAGGTAAAACTACCTTTCCTAATCGACACAGCACATTCGTCACGCTGCAATGTTAAAATGTCTTTAATGCAGCGCATTCTCTTTTTCTTTACAATGCAACAAGAATGACATGTTTTAGCTGCTCCTATTCACCCGCACTTCTCACAAACTTACTTCTTTATTACTTTGCAGCATTTATACACTACATGTTTATTTTTACTCAGATCGTAATACAATCTTTCTTATTTTTTTACCCATTTTTTTTTTTTTTTGGGGGAATACATATTTGAAGGAGATTTTTTTTGTTTTTTGGAGGGGGTTTGTATGTCTCAACTTAGCAAAACCACATTATTAACATTTGTATTTCTTGCTTACATTTACTAGGAGTTTGTTGGTTGTTGGTGCCCCTTGTTAATTCTACTTTAGGATTAGTGAAATGTACCTGCCTAATCAAAGAAAAACTGTCATTGTAGAAAAGTAAAACACAATAGTCAATGATTATTTCAAATCAAAAAAACCTTTATTTAGGTCTCAGCAACAGACCAAAGAGGAACGCAGCCATGGTGAAACTTGGGGAATTTGCAAAGCCTTGGACACCCATGGCAACCATCATTTTACAGACTTAAACAATTGGGGGCATGAAGAGTACCTATCTAAATAATAAGGGAGCACAATCTGGTCCTGAAGTCCAAAACATCCGGAACTGCAGCAGATGCCATCTAGGTCCCCAGGCTCTGGTCCTACGAGAGGCTCCATCTTCTCTCAGACCAGACTGAATCAAGGTCATCACTCTCTTGTCTTCCTTGTACGCTTCCTTCCACGCCGTGGTGCTGGTGCTGGTGCTGGTGGGGTGGCAGAAGGAGGAGGAGGAGGCGGAGCAAGGTCACTCTCGCAAACATGTGTGAGGGGAGTCATCTCCCCAGCCATCCCCTCATTTAGTATTTTGAGGATGACCTCCTCACACATGCTGCGTTGCCCCGCCTCCATACCCGTAAATTTACTCGTAACCAAGGAGGCAAAGGCCTCCTCGTAGGTGGGTGTGGCATAGAGGGAGGCTGAGGCATCTTTTATCAGCTGGAGCGCTGACTCTCCCACCTCCCCCATGTTTTTCGCCCTTCTGTAGGGAAGGCGGAGGGGAGAGACTTGGGAGACAGTCAGGCTCCTACGCCTACCCCCCTGTTGGCTGCCACTACCCCCTGCCTCCTCCTGACTGCCACCTTCCACAGCCACCTCCTGGCTGAGGTCTTCCTGTGTATGAAAAAGGGACATAGTTTCAGTTATTTGTTCATCAAACACACACAATTCTCATCTAGTGACTGTTGCAAAATGTTTTCAAATACAAAACCATACAATTCTCAGCCCTGCAGTTTAGATTCTTCCCAAAAATGTCTCCCACACCACTGTCTGTTGATATGTCAATCACGTTAGGAAATAAGCAATTGGGGATCCTGAATTAACTGAACATCATTCATTATTCAACAAACTGGTTACAAAACTACTATACCTGGAACAAGCTGGGCTCCTGCACATCTTCCATACTGGAAGGCCCAGGTTGCTCCTCGGAAGTCTCATCAGGGGTGGCGTGCGTGGAAGGACGCGTGCAAGGAAGAGTCGAGAGTGACTTCCTGACAGTAGCCTGGTCTTTGAGAAAGTGGAGCCTCTCATAGTACCAGAGCGTGGGGACATGGACATCAGCTGCTGCAGCTCCAGATGCTTGTGACTTCAGGACCTTATTGCGCTCCCGGAAATAGGTAGTCTTCATGTTGGTGATCTTCACTTTTAAGTTTGCGACGGTTGCCATGGGCAGGGTAGGCTTTACAAATGCCACCAGTTTCAGCAGGGCTGCGTACCTCTTTGGTCTGTTGCTATAATCCCTGTGTTTCGCCTGCCATAAGAGGGGGAATTGCCGGTATTTATCAATGAAGTGTGGGAGAAAGCTCACGTTGTAGAACGCCTCCATCACCTCTGCAAGACACAACGCCACACAAAACAATATAAATAATGTCAGCCTAAACTCTCCTAATCTTCTCCATAAAGAAGCCTCAAGTTCTAATCAGTCTAGGCTAGTTATGTACCAACGTCAAATTGTACCTTCGTTTGTAGCGATCGTCTCGTGCGTGAGCTTTCTCTCCCCTCGTCTCCCAGATCGTGGCTACGACACAGGCGTGTGACGTTTTATATACAGTGCGCATGCGTCAAACTCCGCCCGCCCCTGACGATCTTTCTCGTCTATTCCCCACCCCTTCTCTTTACGGCGCAGTGGGGAGAGCACATGGCGGGGACACAGCAGGTGCGCCCCAAATATCCCCCCAACGAGGAGGTGGACGAGGAAAGTCCGGAGGCACAAACGTCCCGATCCCGGAGCCTGAAATTCAAGGCCTCCAATATGTCATTTGGAGAAATGTTGGAGATGGTGGACATATTAAAGAGGAGCGACTATGATGGGAAGTATGGGCCTTACCTCAACCCCAATATCCGCAAGGTCAAGATCATGTCTAAAGTTGTGAGAAGGCTGTACAATCATTTTGGGGTACAACGATCCAAGGAGCAACTGAGGAAACACTGGTCAGACCTGAAACTGAGGGAGGCCGATCAGTACAGAAAGATCAAGAGAATTCTTCAAAAAAGTAAGTAGTTGTGTTTTGTGTTTGATTTCTTGCTTGCATACTGCTCCATGTGGTTTGATTTTTACAAAGTTGTACATTCCAAAATGGCCACTTTCATGTTCGTCTGTGCATTCGATCGTACTCAGCCTCGATCTTTCTGCCACTGTCATGGTCGTGTGTGTGTGTCCATTCGATCGTACGCAACCTCGATCGTGCGGCCACTTATAATACGATGTTTGGTGTTTTTTTTTGGGGGAAAGGAAGTTTGTTCTCCCTAGAAATGTCATCCAGAATGTAAAGCCAATTTATTCAATGTAAAGGAGAGGTCACCCAGTAGCTGTTTACCCATCTGGACTCGAGAGCACTAGTGCTGGGACACCCAAACCCCCTTTTTATTAGGCTTTTCCACACATGTGCTCCAGTGGATACTAGAGGGGGGTCTCCATCACACAAACTTCTACCAAAAAGCTAGTCAGTTTAGCACCTTTACAAAGTGACTACATTCATGTAGTTGACATTTGTAACTGGCCAAACTAAAATAGTGTCCGTCACTTTCAAGCAATGTTTGTCATTTCCTATTTCTGCCCTCAATAGTTTGTGTTGCTAAATCTTCCTTTTGGACATTCTCATAGGGGAGCGAAAACTTGGGCCGTCTGAGGAAACCCCCAAACCAACACCTCCCAAAAAAGGGGAAAGAGCAGAAGCAGAGGAGGAGGAGGAGGAGGAGGAGGAAGGAGAGATCATCGAACTTGGAGAAATTGTCACCACAACAGGTGAGTGTGGGAGAACACAGCTACTGGTAAGCTAATCCATGTATGGCTGCCTCATTTCCAACACCCCATTTTTGTTTGTTTGTGGTTTTTAGGTGACGTGGATGTTGTGGAAGAAAAATCGCACTTTACCACAGAGAGTGCCCACGTACTCATCGGAGAGATAATGGTCTGCAATCGAGATCTAGATTACATAAAGCAAAACATCAATGATGTTCAACAAAAATTGAAGAACATCATTGATGTTTTAGGAAAAATATGAAAACGCACCAAGTAATTAACACACATTTGTGCCAGCTTCTGAACACATTTGCAACTTAAAAACTGTCTGAAATTTGGAACATGCACACATTGTGTCCACATGTGCTAGCTCCCACCATGGTGGATGAATGGCAACGTTTTTTTGGGGGTGCAACCACTTTACGAACTACGAAAGTGGTTGTGGTGAAGGGGTTGCACCCCCAAAAAACGTCCATTCATCCCCATGATGTAAAATGGCACTTTTGAAGCTTCTAGGCATGTGTTTTCCCATCTAATGACCATTTTCAGACCCAAATTGTGTGCATGTTCCAAATTTCCACTTTTCGGGGGTGACCCCCCCATGTGATGAAGGCAAGATCAAACACACTTTGAACATATAGTCATGTCTGATCTTGTCTTCACTTTACAAAGTTGAACTTTCCAAGTTCCTAGGTTCTGTTTTGCTCCATGCCTGGTTTTACCAATTGCGGAATGTTTGTAAACAATGTTGTAAATAACCAAGATGTTGTCAGTTTTGGCGTGAAGATTGTAAACGCACTTTGTTTACAAGTTTTCCTAGTAAACTTTTATTTTTCTAAATGTGTGGCTTCCTTATTTAAAAAACACAATGCATTATGTATGTAAAATGAAAAGGATATGGGGGGCAATGGGTGTTATTTACTAAAGGCAAATCCACTTTGCACTCCAATTTTCTTTCCCTGGAAACTTTTTCAATGCACTTGTATAGCATAGCGGATTTGACTTATGTAAATGACACCCACAGTGCTTTGTACGAAAACACGGAGCACAGCATTTTTGAGAATACACACATGTCTGACCTGGTGATGAAAAGGAGTATTTTGGGTGTCAGTTATGCAGTACAAACCTTCTCTAGACCAAAGATTAGGTAGCAAACACACAACATGAGAATAATCTTTTTGGGAAGAAGAGACTGTTACCTCCTTTTGCCCAGAAAGTGCATTCCCACTGTCGAAGGCAAAGGGAAAAAATGTCAAAGTAAAATAAGCTAAAAAGAAGACTGAAATGACAAGAAATCATAGGTTGGTTAAAATATCAGATTTATTAAAAAATGCCTCTCACACATCGTCAGGCAGAGCAATGGCCCCCCTACCCACAAAGTACTCCATATATTGGTCCCGGACAACACGGGCATTTAGAGGGGGCAAGCCTGGACGTGCCACTCGAAGGGCTGTGAGTTCCGCATTTGGAGGGCCCTCCA
Source organism: Lithobates sylvaticus (assembly GCA_028564925.1). NCBI lineage: Eukaryota > Metazoa > Chordata > Amphibia > Anura > Ranidae > Lithobates > Lithobates sylvaticus. The sequence goes on from CM053037.1 coordinate 127,060,538, forward strand.
CATCTGGGCCAACGGGCACCACATAGTTCCTGTTATGTCTTTTGAGGAAGTTGTGCAATATGCAACAGGCAAGAACTATGTGGTTCAGTTTGTATTCCGCCAAGTTAAATGCCGTCAGGAAAAGGCGGAAGCGGCTGGCCAGGATGCCAAAAGCGTTCTCCACAACTCTTCTGGCTCTGGACAGCCTGTAGTTGAAGACCCTCTGGTCCGGGGTGAGGGTCCTCATCGGGAACGGCCTCATCACATGGGGAGTCAACGCAAACGCTTCATCTGCGACAAAGACGAAGGGGAGTCCTTCGGCATTCTCCTCTGGAGGTGGCAAGCACAGACTGCCACTTTGGAGACGCCAGTAGAACTCCGTGTGCGTAATGGCCCCACCATCCGATATCCGGCCGTTCATCCCCACGTCCACATACATAAACTCGTATGTTGCCGACACCACCGCCAACATCACTACACTATTAAACCCTTTATAATTATAATAGTAGGACCCCGAGTTGGGCGGTGGGACGATGCGGACGTGTTTCCCATCAATTGCCCCTCCGCAGTTAGGAAAGTCCCAACGGCTGGCAAAGTGGGAGGCCACAGTCTGCCATTCCTGTGGCGTGGAAGGGAACTGTGGAGTGAAACAAGAAAAAAAAATTAGTCACTTTGCACCTAAACATTGCAAGCAGATTAGACAATCAACATCTTGGAACAAGAGCATTGTATAAAATTGGAGGCTGGAAAGTATTTGCACAGAAAAGTAGAGGCTCCCCTTCACAGATTACTCACCCCCCCATCAATCCCCCCACTTCTGATGGGACATTGGCAATAACTAGGGTTTTGGGGGGGGGGGGTGGTGGACAGCTAACCCTCTGCACTTCATTGATTGGCAAATGGCTCAATAATGTGGGCTAGTTTGGCCAGACCCTCTGTACTTAACACTATTGGCAGGCCACAGGAAAGATCAAATAACATTTCAACCCCCCCCCCCCCCCCCAAAAAAAGGCAGGCACAGTGTGACATTATTAAATTACCAAGCAAGCTAATAGGAGGGAAAGAAGACAAAAAAATAGGAAATGGAATGTATGGAGGCAGCCCCTTGCACTACATGCTTTGCTGAATTCATCCCTAAAGATGCGCACTATAAAGAGATAGGTATATAGTGTGTATGGACCTTGGGAAAGCCAGCAGATAAAGGATTGGTACCATCTGACAGAGCAGTTGGGGGAGGGGGTTCCTAATGAGTTTCCCCCCCCCCCCCACCAAAAAAAAAAAAAAGGGGGCTCGACATGAAGTAAACCACACAGCAAACATTTGTGCATATTTTAGGGGGTGTTTTGGGGCAAACAATACTATGCAGCAGACAAAAGACATTGCTTAAGTGACTAGGCCATAGGTGTCTATTGGGGCAGAAGAGCATGCTGGGGAGGTAAGTGAAGGGAAAAATGCATGAAGGAGAAAAGGGGCACAGCATATTAGAACATATTGCAATCATGGTAATTAGGGAAGGAGGTCAAAAATACAAGTCATTAGCAAACAGAGCATACATAGAAGGGAATAGTAAAGTAGAAATGTTACCTTAATATAGTCCTCCTGCAGGACCTGAATGATGGCAGAACAGGTCTCTGGAATAATGATTCCCAGGGCCTGGGGAGAGATACCTGAAGAGAACTTCAAATCCTGAAGACTTCTCCCTGTCGCCAAGTACCTCAACGTGGCAACAAGCCTCTGCTCCGGAGTAATGGCTTGTCTCATGCAGGTATCCTGCCGGCTGATAAAGGGGGTCAGCAAAGCCAAAAGACGGTGAAAATCGGGGTCCGTCATCCTGAGAAAGTTCCTGAAATCATCAGGATTATTCTCCCGGATCTCACGAAGCAAAGGCATGTGCGAGAACTGGTCACGCTGAAGCAACCAATTCTTGGTCCACATACTCCTCGTCACTCTGTTCATGGACGGGTCTTGGCTCAAAGCTAAAAGCCCAACACCAATTCCGCGTACAGCACGAACTCGGCGACGAGTACGCACGGGAAACATCGCTCAGAAGGTCACAAAAGGTCGGCTGGTCAGAACGGACAAACAGAAAGCACCGATAAACAGCAAGGCCTGAAAGAACGAAGTGAATACCAGCAACGAGCAGACAATAAGCAGTGCAAATCAAAGCGTCCTATATCAAGATATAGGCCGCAATGACCAACAAATGCGAACTGACTACACGCACTAATAAACAGATACGCACGACAAGCACAAACTGAAGAGCAGTAACGATCTGAGTCAGAAAACTGAGAAGCGCGAATCTTAAGTCACCAAACTTCCACTAACTCTCGATAAACACGGGATCAGCAGAAGGAGCCCAACGGGTGCCTGACGTGGTGCTGAACTTCCCTTTTGTAATCTCGTGGACGACGACTTACGTCACGACGTTCTTCCGGACCGGATATTCCGACAACGTAGTCCGACCGTGTGTACGCAACGCCAACATCGGACAAAGTACGTCGGACAAAGTCCGACCGACCTGGTCCGCGGATTGTCCGAGCGTGTGTATGGGGCTTTACTTTTCTCCCCATTTTTTCTTACCTGCAAAGTAAAGGCAAAATGTGCTAGGATGCATCACATACTAGCACATTATGTGCAACTTACCTGCAAACGAAGCCCACATTGTCCCCGCTGGAAGTTGCATTCAACTTCGCCCATCTTTCTTCCAGGTCCGCGGACTCCAGTTGTGTGACTGGTCGGAGCCACGTGACGTCACGGCACAGGCTTCTGAAGAAGCAGCACAAGCGACCATTCATTTAGAGCACATGTGCCGATGACATTAGCCTAAACGGTGCAAGTAGGCTATTATAAACAAACAAATGGGGGGGGGGGGGGAGAACAGCGCTGAACCACTGACATAAAGATGAACCTCAGGTAAATAAGGCTCCTTTCACACATACAGACTGTTCGGGTCCGCCTGTCAGTTTTTTAGGCAGTTCTATGGAGTGACGGATGTCAATGGTGACATGTCCGCTGATATATGATCCGCTCAACCCTGCTAAATTCAGATGGATGGAAACCCTATTTTTCATCCGTGAAAACAGTCAGGCGGATCCGTTTTAATCTGATCCCCCATAGTGGAGAGCAGAGATCTGACAGTTCCGTCTCTCAACAGTGAGCAGAGACAGACCTGTCATCCGCCGGCTCAGCGGGGATCAACGGATCGATCCCCGCTGAGCAAACAAGGTCCATGAAAACGGACATTCATGTGTGAAAGAGCCCTTAGAGTAACACTTCAAGGCTATTATAGGCTTACCTATAGGTACAGAGAATAGGGGAAAGTTTACTTCCTCTTTAAAGACCAGGCCTTTTTCTGACATTTATAAAAATCTATATTTTTTTGCTAGAAAATAACTTAGAACCCCCAAACATTATATATTTATTTTAGCAGAGACCCTAGAGAATAAAATGGCAGCCTTGAAATTATTTATGCCACACTGTATTTGTGTAGCATTCCTTCAAATGCAATTTCTTTTGGGAAAAATACCCAAATAAAACAAAACATTAAAGTTAGCCCAATTTTTTTGTATAATGTGAAAGATGATGTTACTTCAAGTAAATAGATACCTAACATGTCATGCTTTAAAATTGCGCATTTTTGTGGAATGGCGAACTACGGTACTTAAAAATCTTCATAGGCGACAGTTTTTAATTTTTTACAGGTTACCTGCTAAGAGTTACAGAGGAGATCTAGTGCTGGAATTATGGCTCTCACTCAAACGATTGTGGCAATACCTCACATATGTGGTTTGAACACTGTTTACATATGCGGGCGCAACTTATGTATGCGTTCACTTCTGCGTGCAAGCTAGGAGGGAAGGGACGCTTTAAAAAAAAAAATCTTATTTATTTTATTTTTTATTTTAGATTTTTACACTGTCCCTTTAATTTTTTTATCACTTTTAATCCTATCACAAGGAATGTAAACATCCCTTGTAATAGAAATAAGCATGAATAAAAACATTTTGCCATTAAAAAAAATCCTCTTTGTCTGCTCAAGAACAGAAAGTGACATCAGACGTCGCTCCGGTCCTTCATGGGCATAGTGCCGAGTGGGGGGGGGGGGGGGGGGCCCAGCCATCGTTCGCACTGGATCGGTTCCGGGCTTACTGACGGCTCCTGTAAACTCAGAAACCACCGGGCAGTGGCGGGAGGGAGAGGGGGCACCTCTGCCGCCACCTATAAAAGTGATCTCACAGTGAATCCACCACTGAGGCCACTTTTATCTATAAACCGGCCGCCTGACTGGTATTTAACGTCAAAGTAATGACATACATTTACAGTTAGGCGATCAGCAAGTGGTTAAGATATTTGTATATCGCTATCATATCACCTCTTAGGCTTCTCTTCTCCAGGAAGAATAAGTAATGTTTGTAATTGTTCCTCATAACTGAGGTCCTCTAGTCCCCTTATTAGTTTTGTTGCCCTTCTCTGGATTCCCTCCAGTTCCTGCACATCACTTTTGAGGACTGGTGACCAGTAGGGATGAGCCCGGTGTTCGATTCAAACCCATGTTCGAATCGAACATCGGGCGTTCGCCCGCTCGGCGAGCCCAGAACTATTTGGGCCGCTCGCATCAAATTCGTGTGATGCGAGCGGCCCGCAATGCACTACGCCAGTCGCAGTGCATTGCTGGCTGATGATTGGCCAAGCATGCACTGTGACCCGCATGCTTGGCCAATCAAAGAGCCAGCGATGAGGAGAGCAATAATTGGCCACAGGCAGGATGGCTGTGGCCAATTATAGCTTAGGAGGTTTAGTACACGCCCCACAGTATAAAAGGCTGCCGCGCCGGCGGCCTCGCATATTGTGTTGTGTTCCAGCGTCAGTGTTATGTGCTGCTGACTGCTGACATTATGTGCTGTGATTCTGGGGATTAGTGTGTGCGTGCTGTTAGTACAGCATTGCAGTATCACATCTGGGGGGTGTTTATAGTATGCCTGTGAAGGGGCGTATGTTTCCTGTGCTTAGAACTGTCCCTGCACAAACTGTTATTTTTGCAGGAAAAAAAGCTATATAAAATCACTCGCGGCTAATGAATTGACGTCTCCCGTAACACAGAGAACAGTCATTCATTGAAAGCCATTGATAAAAAAAAAGCCATTTATAAAAAAAAAAAAAAAAAAGCGTGGGGGTCCCCCCAAATCTGAGACCCCCAAAGCACCTTGTCCCCATGTTGATGAGGACAAGGGCCTCATCCCCACAACCCTGGCCATTGGTTGTGGGGGTCTGCAGGCAGGGGGCTTATCGGAATATGGAAGCCCCCTTTAACAAGGGGACCCCCAGATCCCGGCCCCTCCTGTGTACCCCTGCCATTTCACCAAAAAAGTGTCAAAAATTGTAAAAATGACAGGAGACGATCTTTGACAATTCCTTTATTAAAATCTTCTTTCTTCTGGTCTTCCTTCTTCCTCTCTTCAACCTTTGGTTTCTTCATCTTCTCCTTCCGGCATCTTCTTCCATCTTCTTCTTCCATCATCTTCTTCCACCGATCCGCTTCTCCTTGCTCTGGTCTTCTCGTCCGGCATCTTCTTCCATGGCGTTGGCGTCTCTTCTGGGCCGCTCCGCGCAATGGGAGGCTCCCGCTGTGTGAGGCTTCGCTGCGTCTGACAGGTCTTTTATAACGGAGGGCGGGGCCACCTGGTAACCCCGCCCCCCTCTGACGCACAGGGACGTCATGGGGAATTCCCTATGGCTTTCCCCATGAGGTCAGAGGGGGGCAGGGTCACCAGGTGGCCCCGCCCTCCGTTATAAAAGACCTGTCAGACGCAGCAAAGCCTCACACAGCAGGAGCCTCCCATTGCGCGGAGCGGCCCAAGAAGAGACCAGGATGCCGTGGAAGAGGATGCCGGATGAGAAGACCATAGCAAGAAGGAGCGGATCGGAGGAAGAAGATGATGGAAGAAGAAGATGGAAGAAGATGCCGGAAGGAGAAGATGAAGAAAGCGAAGGATGAAGAAAGGAAGAAGGAAGAAGACCAGAAGAAAGAAGATTTTAATAAAGGAATTGTCAAAGACCGTCTCCTGTAATTTTTACCATTTTTGACACTTTTTTGGTGAAATGGTAGGGGTACTTTTGTACCCCTTACCATTTCACACAGGGGGGGGCGGGATCTGGGGGTCCCCTTGTTAAAGGGGGCTTCCAGATTCTGATAAGCCCCCCGCCCGCAGACCCCCACAACAAATGGCCAGGGTTGTGGGGAAGAGGCCCTTGTCCTCATCAACATGGGGACAAGGTGCTTTGGGGGTCTCAGACCCCCAAAGCACCCTCCCAATGTTGAGGGCATGTGGCCTGGTATGGTTCAGGAGGGAGGGGGGCCGCTCTCGTCCCCCCCTCTTTTCCTGCGGCCTGCCAGGTTGCGTGCTCGGATAAGGGTCTGGTATGGATTTTGAGGGGGACCCCACGCCCATTTTTTTGGCCAGGGTTCCCCTTAAAATCCATCCCAGACCTCAAGGGTCTGGGATGGATTTTGAGGGGGACCCCACGCCATTTTTATTTTTTTTTTGGCTGGGGTCCCCCTTAATATCCATAGCAAACCTGAAGGGCCTGGTTATTAAATTTGGGGGGACCCCCACGCTTTTTTCTTTAAATTTTTTAAATTTTTTATCAATGACTTTTTTTTTATCAATGGCTTTCAATGAATGACTGTTCTCTGTGTTACCGTGTTGGCCGTCAATTCATTAGCCGCGAGTGATTTTAAATAGCTTTTTTTCCTGCAAAAATTATACTTTGTGCAGGGACAGTTCTAAGCACAGGAAACATGCGCCCCTTCACAGGCATACTATAGACACCCCCCAGGTACGAAATTTAAAGGAATATTACACTTTTATTGTTTCACTTTAAGCATTATTAAAATCACTGCTCCTGAAAAAATGGCAGTTTTAAAAAAAACAAATTTGCATTGATACATGTCCCCTGGGGCAGGACCCAGGTCCCCAAACACTTTTTATGACAATAACATGCATATTAGCCTTTAAAATTAGCACTTTTGATTTCAAATGTTCGCATCCATTGTAACTAATAGGGTTCTTATGCTCGCACGGACTTTAGGTCCGTTCGCGGGTTCTGGCGCGAACTGAACCCGGGGGTGTTTCGGCTCATCCCTAGTGACCAGAATTGGACCACACACTCAAGATGTGGCCGAAACAGAGTTTTGTAAAATGGCACAATTATAGTTTTATCTCTTGAGTAAATACCCTTTAATGCATGCTCCCCCTGCTGTGTCGCTTGCATTCATGTTTTTAGCCCCCCAAGTGTATTACTTTACATTTTCCTATATTGAATCTCATTTGCCATGTGTTTGCCTGCCCCTCTATTTTATCAAGGTCTTCCTGTAAAGTTCTATATCCTGTATGAATGTGTATGTGAATGTGAATTTATTGCCCTGCTTAGCTTTCTATCAAACACTGATATTTAACTATTTTACCAACTTCTTTATCATTTATAAACATGTTAAACAGGATTTGTCCCAGGACAGAGCCCTGGGGTACCCCACTTATAATTTCAGACCATTGAGATGATACTCTATTTATGACCACCAGTGGCAGCTGGTGGGTTCTTCTTTTGGGACGGCGGCAAACAAACAACAACCATCCTGGTGCCATGGCACTGACAGCAGCCCCCTCCCCCCACACGGGCGGTCTGGCACTTACCCGCATGTATGGCGGGGCTGTGGTGTCCTCTCCTGGAGTGCTGGCAGTGGCGGCTCCAGTGTCCGCTCCTCAAGCTTCCTCCGCCATGTGTGTCCTCTTCAGCCAAAGCGCTAGGCATCAAATAGGATCACCTGATGCTTTGGTCAATTGGGAAACAGGCCTCACGACCTGCCTCCTGATTGGCGGGGAGGAACTTTAGTGTGAAAATAGCAAAAATGTATTCGCTATCGTCACACAAAAGGGTGGGATCAGGGTCCAGTGCTCTGCGCCCTGAGGCCACGCTTTTTTGAAGTCTATTAGAGCCTCTGGCTCTAATCAGATGATTCAAAAAAACACTCCCCCCCATTGGAACCCATAGTCCGGCGCCCCGATATGTAGATCATGGGACAGATGCATGGATAGGGGGGCGGCAGCCGTGTGACCTCTATGGATGGGCCGCCACTGATCACCACCCTCTGGATGCGCCCCGGTAAACAGTTTTTAAAGTACATATACTATCGTCAACGCCATGTCACCATGTCTGTAATGCATAGGGGATTTTTTTCAATGTGGACAGTGTCCTAGTTAGCAATGGGCTAAACATGCTCTAGCAAACAGTGTCTGTAGTACAGACACTCCAACTTCAGTGAGCTCCCCTCTATGTGGGAGATTCTTGTACCGTTTGCGGTAGGTACATTAATCTGTCACCCACACAAACATTTGTCACGCTGAGGAGTGTCAGAGTTCTAAAAAGTGTTTATGAAACTCTTAATAAAAATGTCACTGATTCTGTTTATAATATATACTGTATATATAGAAGGGAATCAATTGGCTTATTATGCCCATTAGTTACATCAAAGTAAATACATTTTTGTAGAATTTTTAGAAAATGCAGTCAATACCTGACAACAGATTCCCATTTACACCAGTGGTCATGAAAAGTCCTGTTCATTCTGTTATCAAAATGGTCCCAACACTTCCGAACCTCAGAAGGATAATCTGCATAAGAGACATAAAAGCAGAAAACAAAAACAGTACTGGAGTTAGCTATTGATGACTACCAGACTCTTTTCAGAATATTTTTCACATTTTAGATAGAATTAACATGTATGTAAATCCAAAAATAAAAATGTAATATATTGCAGCTTATCAGTCCTTAGATGTGGTGGCTGTATTAGTTAAAATTTTTTCAGGCATTTTTTTACTTTTATTTTCAAGCACACCGTCCGAGTGTGAATAGTCACACTTGAATGAATGGCTTTCAGGCACTTAGCAGAGACTATTTCCAGTCAGGGCCGGATTAACATAGGGGCTGATGGAGCTGCAGCTCCAGGCCCCTGCCTTAAAATCGGCCCACACAGCCAGCAGTACAAGCCCAATTTCTCCTGTCCATAAACGTCTATGGGACAGGTCGAAGCTGTGTGTATATGCAGGGGTGTCTGGCTGTACCTGTGTTGGCTCACTGTGGTTATTAGTATCACAGTACACAGTTCCCCCCTTACACAAATGGCTCTGCCTTCCCCCTCCCCTCTCTCTCCTCTCTCTGTGTGCAGTGAAGGAGCCGTGTGGGCGGGGAAGTTGTGAACAGAGCAGCCGGCAGATGGAAGGTGAACTGAACACACATGTGAGTGATGAGCTTCTGACCATCCAAGTGTCAGCTCAGTGACTCTTATCTCCCTTCTCTCACCCTTTACGTTTTCCTTCAGCAATGGCTGTTATAACTGCAGCCAATATGTTTAGACTTGGCTCCTTGTGCTTTTAGGTGGGTTCACACTGGTTTGCAAAGTTTTGGCCCATTGCTGGTGTATACGCAGGTTTCCTGCGATATACCTGCAGTCCTATTGATTTATATCAGGTTGCATGTTTTTTTCTGAAAGCACACCAAAATTTCTGCATGCTGCATCTTTGGCGCACTGTCAAAAAATGCGGCAAAAACCTGCAACCTGATATAAATCAATAGAACTGCAGCTAAAACTGCAGATACACAAGCAGTGCAGCCAAAACTGCAGCACACCAATGTGAGCCCAAAGGCTTGTACACACCCCCCTCTGTAGAACTTGGTCTGATCAATACTGCTGGCATTCATTTTACACACAGCCATACCATCCCAGCTCAGGAGGGGTGGGGGCCCCAGGGATTTGTTTGACTATGTAGGCCCTGTTCCTTCTACCCATCCAGGAAAAGTCCTGGAGGGAGTGGCAAGTGGCACGCTCTATCTGGTGGCAGGCTGTCGGTGGCAAGTGGCACACTGTATCTGGTGACAGGCTGTCGGTGGCAAGTGGCACACTGTATCTAGTGACAGGCTGTCGGTGGCAAGTGGCACACTGTATCTGGTGACAGGCTGTCAGCAAGTGGCACACTGTATCTGGTGACAGGCTGTCGGTGGCAAGTGGCACATTGTATCTGGTGACAGGCTGTCAGTGGCAAGTGGCACACTGTATCTGATGGAAGGATATCGGTGGCAAGTGGCACGCTGTATCTGGTGACAGGCTGTCATTGGCAAGTGGCACGCTGTATCTGGTGACAGGCTGTCGGTGGCAAGTGGCACACTGTATCTGGTGACAGGCTGTCAGCAAGTGGCACACTGTATCTGGTGACAGGCTGTCGGTGGCAAGTGGCACATTGTATCTGGTGACAGGCTGTCAGTGGCAAGTGGCACACTGTATCTGATGGAAGGATGTCGGTGGCAAGTGGCACGCTGTATCTGGCGACAGGCTGTCGTGGCAGGTGGCACACTGTATCTGGTGACAGGCTGCTGGTGGCAAGTGAGACACTATATCTGGTGGAAGTATGTCGGTGGCAAGTGGCACGCTGTATCTGGTGGCAGGCTTCTGGTGGCAAGTGGCACGCTGTATCTGGTGGCAGGCTATAGGTGGCAAGTGGCACACTGTATCTGGTGACAGGTTGTCGGTGGCAAGTGGCACACTGTATCTGGTGACAGGCTGTCGGTGGCAAGTGGCACACTGTATCTGGTGACAGGCTGTCGGTGGCAAGTGGCACACTGTATCTGGTGACAGGCTGTCAGCAAGTGGCATGCTGTATCTGGTGACAGGCTGTCGGTGGCAAGTGGCACATTGTATCTGGTGACAGGCTGTCAGTGGCGAGTGACACACTATATCTGGTGGAAGTATGTCGGTGGCAAGTGGCACGCTGTATCTGGTGGCAGGCTGTCAGTGGCGAGTGACACACTATATCTGGTGGAAGTATGTCGGTGGCAAGTGGCACGCTGTATCTGGTGGCAGGCTATCGGTGGCAAGTGGCACACTGTATCTGGTGATAGGCTGTCGTGGCAAGTGGCACGCTGTATCTGGTGGCAGGCTTCTGGTGGCAAGTGGCACGCTGTATCTGGTGGCAGGCTATAGGTGGCAAGTTGCACACTGTATTTGGTGACAGGTTGTCGGTGGCAAGTGGCACACTGTATCTGGTGACAGGCTGTCGGTGGCAAGTGGCACACTGTATCTGGTGACAGGCTGTCAGCAAGTGGCATGCTGTATCTGGTGACAGGCTGTCGGTGGCAAGTGGCACATTGTATCTGGTGACAGGCTGTCAGTGGCAAGTGACACACTATATCTGGTGGAAGTATGTCGGTGGCAAGTGGCACGCTGTATCTGGTGGCAGGCTATCGGTGGCAAGTGGCACACTGTATCTGGTGATAGGCTGTCGTGGCAAGTGGCGCGCTGTATCTGGTGGCAGGCTTCTGGTGGCAAGTGGCACGCTGTATCTGGTGGCAGGCTATAGGTGGCAAGTGGCACGCTGTATCTGGTGGCAGGCTATAGGTGGCAAGTGGCACACTGTATCTGGTGACAGGTTGTCGTTGGCAAGTGGCACACTGTATCTGGTGACAGGCTGTCGGTGGTAAGTGGCACACTGTATCTGGTGACGGGCTGTCAGCAAGTGGCATGCTGTATCTGGTGACAGGCTGTCGTGGCAAGTGGCACACTGTATCTGGTGACAGGCTGTCGGTGGCAAGTGGCACACTGTATCTGGTGACAGGCTGCTGGTGGCAAGTGACACACTATATCTGGTGGAAGTATGTCGGTGGCAAGTGGCACGCTGTATCCGGTGGCAGGCTATCAGTGGCAAGTGGCAGGTAACTCTGCAAAGTGATACGCTACATCTGGTGGTAGGCTATGGGTGGCAAGTGACAAGCTGCATCTGGCGGCAAGCAATGGTGGCAACTAACAAGCTGCATCTGGTGGGAAGTGACAAGCTCAGGTTCCCACTGATTCTGCATGATGGTGAGTTGAACTATTTCACTATATATTACAATGTAGTAATAGAAATAATGGAATTTGATCATCCTGACACCATATCAAGCATGATGTCAGGATGATTTTAAGTGCTAACACCAGCCATTTGCCTGACAAATCACCTCCACCGCCGATTTCCCCATCAACCCCGAGACTACATCCCCCACCCTCATCTTTTTTTGGAAAGGGGGGGTAGTCTCTGAATGGAAGTTTGGAAATGTGGTCTCTCTATGTTGCTGCTGGTGAGAGACTGCATAGCAGGTGGTATTGCTGGTGTTGCTGCTGCTCAAAGGCTGCATGAGTGATATTACTGGTGAGAGAATATTTAATTTGTTTTAGCGAAAAATTGTTAGCATTTTCATTTTGTTTCCATAAAAAAGGCCCACCAAAATCCTCAGCACCAGGCCCATGATGCACTTAATCTGGCCCTGTTTCCAGTGCTAAAGCGACTGAAAACCGCCCCAGTGTCTTATAGTTTCACTCACTTCTATTCACTCCACTGTATCTATGGAGGAAACAAAGATTGCCACCCAGACTAGACTTCAAATGTGTCCGCCTTTGTTCATCTCTACTGCATAGTGATAAATGGTAGTGATGGAAGTGGTAGTTTACAGAAATAAGAAAATATTGTCTTATGCTTACAGGTCAGCTCACAGTAAGTGACAAGGACACTGAATTTATGTCAAGATCAAAGGGTATTTTCTATACTTGCTGAAAATGTTTTTGCCTGAAAAAAAATAACTAGGGAAGCCACCACATGTAAGGATTGGTAGGCTCCAATATATTACATTCTTGTTTTTGGCTTTAGACATACTTTAACTTATGTACAGTGCCTTGCAAAAGTATTCACCCCTCTTGGCATTTTTCATGTTTTGTACCTGGAATTAACATGGATTGTTTGAGGATTTGCATAATTTAATTTACAGAACATGCCCGCAACTTTGAAGATGTTTTTGTTTTTTATTGTTAAGCAAACAACAAATAGGACAAAATAACATAAAAAGTCAATGTGCATAACTATTCACCCCCCTAAAGTCAATACTTTGTAGAGCCACTTTTTGCGGCTATCACAGCTCCAAGTCGCTTTAGATAAGTCTCTATTAACTTGCCACATCTTACTACTGGGATTTTTGCCCATTCCTCCTTGCAAAACTGCTCCAGCTCCTTCAAGTTGGATGGTTTGTACTTGTGAACAGCAATCTTTAAGTCTGACCACAGATTTTCTATTGAATTGAGGTCTGGGCTTTGACTAGGCCATTCCAACATATTTATATGTTTCCCCTAAACCACTCAAGTGTTGCTTTAGCAGTGTGTTTGGGGGTCATTGTCCTGCTGGAAGGTGAACCTCCGTTCTAGTCTCAAATCGCACACACAGAGTGGTTTTGCTCAAGAATATCCCTGTATTTAGCACCATCCATCTTTCCATCAACTCTGACCAGTTTTCCAGTCCTTACTGCTGAAAAACATCCCCACAGCATAATGCTGTCACCACCATGTTTCACTGTGGTGATGGTGTTCTTTGGAAATGTGTTGGGTTTGCACCAGACATAGCGTTTTCTTTGATGGCCAAAAAGTTCAATTTTAGTCTCATCAGACCAAAGCACTGTCCTCCATACATTTTGGGAGTCTCCCACATGCCTTTTCGCATACTCAAAACGTGCCATTTTGTTTTTTGCTAATGGCTTTCTTCTGGCCACTCTGCCATAAAGCCCAACTCTATGGAGCGTACGGCTTATTGTTGTCCTATGTACAGATACTCCTGTTCTCTTCTGTGGAACTCTGCAGCTCATCCAGGGTTACCTTAGGTCTCTGTGCTGCCTCTCTGATTAATGCCGTCCTAGCCTGGTCCGTGAGTTTTGGTGCGTGGCCGTCTCTTTGCAGGTTTGCTGTTGTGCCATGTTCATCAAATCATCAGGGATCATCAAAGATTTGGATATTTTTTCATAACCTAACCCTGACTTGTACTTCTCAACAACATTGTCCCTTACTTGTTTGGAAAGTCCCTTGGTCTTCATGGCAGTGTTTGGTTAGTGGTGCCTCTTGCTTAGGTGTTGCAGCCACTGGGGTCTTTTAAAAAGGTGTGGCTAAGATAGAACACGAAAGACACATAGCGGAGGAGAGCAAAAGAAATCCCAAGAAATTCTTTAAGTATGTAAACAGTAAAAAAGGGAGGGCAGACCATATTGGCCCCATAAAGAATGAGGAAGGACATCTGGTTACAAAGGATGGGGAGATGGCGAAGGTATTACATTTATTCTTCTCCTCAGTCTTCACGAGGGAATCGGGAGGCTTCAGTACCCAAAACTGCAGTCTTTATCCCTATGACACATCACAGGAAGCACCTCCATGGTGCAGAGGACATAATTAAAATTAGACTTGGGAAACGTAATATTAATAAATCACCAGGACCAGATGGCTTGCATCCAAAGGGTACTTAGAGAACTCAGTCAAGTAATTGCCAGACTATTGTTCCAAATTTTTACTGACAGTCTACTGACTGGAATGGTACCAGGTGATTTTAGAAAAGCCAATGTAGCACCAATATTTAAAAAGGGCCCAAAATACATCCCTGGGAATTACAGACCAGTTAGCTTAACATCAATAGTATGCAAGCTCTTGCAGGGGATGATAAGATAGACCTGTTCAATAGTAATAACTGGTCACTAGAGTACCATGTTTTGTTTGGTTTCTATACAACTTGAAACTTTGTTATGTCTAACCATCATTTTGTGGCTTTTTTGTTTCAGAAGCCCGCGATTAGAGTTGAGCGGACTTGGTCCAGTCTCCCACTAAACCTCATAGGGCGTATAAGTATTCTCAAGATGATAATACTGTAAAGTGATTTTAAATGAATAAAACAGTAGCGCTAATAATCACAGTGTCTGTGAATAAACTAAATATTTAACCTGTGTAAACAATACTGAAAAATATGTATAAACAGTGCTAAAAAAACAACAACACAATTAATCACCTATATACATAAAGTGAAAAATTAAAGTGAAGTGTGATTATATATTTTTTGCAGGTGTCCAAAAAAGGAAAACAAATCCAAACAAAAGTCCATAAACTGTTACTTATAGTGATAATGTTTAAAAAAGTGAAAAAGTGACCCCAATGATTAAGCCACTTCGGTGAAACATGTCTGGGTATGGTTACATGGCAACTGTGAGGAGCATTTAACATTCAACGTTCCAGTTACTGGGTGTGCTGTGCCGTGTGAAGTGAAAGAGAAAGGAGACAGCGTGGAGGGTGAGACATATTGGTATTAACGCCGGGTCCGCCGAGACCATAATATATCGGGTCACCACTGCTGGGTCCTTGTTTCCTGTTGAAAAGATTATGCTGAAGTGCCTTATTTTTATATGAAGGATGTGAGTACAATGGTTGAGGAAATATTTAGTTTATTCACAGACACTGTGATTATTAGCGCTACTGTTTTATTCATTTAAAATCACTTTACATTATTTATCTATTTAAGTAGCTGCTTAGTTTATTTTTATACACATAGGTGTTTAACTAATTTTTCTTTGTGCGCAGTGGTGGTGTGGAATAGTAGGAGGGCGAGCGATTTTCATACCAGTTTATTAAGATGATAATACTGTCTAAACTTAACTACTTCTTTCGGAATAGCCCAGTGTGGATTCCGCCAGTTTTTTTTAAGGAAATGGATAAATGCATCATGTCCTTTTTGTGGAATGGTGCGGTTCCGAGACTGGCGAAGTCCACGCTGCATCTACCAACTCAGCTTGGGGGTCTGGCTCTCCCGAATCTCCAGGTCTATTACTGGGCGGCAATGCTGGTCACGACGCACTGGTTGTTCGGGGGAAGGCGCTCAAATGCAGCGGTTTGTCTGGAGGCAACAGTATTAGGTTCCCTGCAAGATCTCCAAAACCTGGCGTACAGGGGCATAAGGGCATATAACGACTTACCGGGTCCCACTAAGGCGACTGTTAGAGTGTGGGTTAGGGCTAGGCGTAGATTCCTCAAACCGGAACAACGGTCCCCGGCTCAGCCACTTTGGGGGAACCCTAACTTGCCTCACCTGGGGTCGGTGCCTGATCCTCAGGTGTGGGCGAGATTTGGCGTCAAGACATTGAACGATATAATGCCCTCGGGCACCTTGCTGACATTCCCCCAGCTCAGACATGCAGTTAGGGCCCAGTTCCCCACTCCCCCGGTGTTGCAACCGGACCCAGTGGAGGATCTGTTGTCCGATGATGCCTTACAGAAGCCTTTGTCAGTATTGTATAGTACCCTACTGCCCAAAGATTTCAAAAAAATGGATCGGTTATGGGAAAAATGGTCACGGGACATACCGGTGTTGGAGCGGGAGGATTGGGAGGACTGCCTAGAGCAGGGCCCCAGGCTCGTAATTGCGGCAAGTGATAAACTCATACAAACTAAATTCCTCCATAGGGTGTACTTTACTCCAGAGCGCTTGGCCAAAATATACCCTGACAGAGACCCTCACTGCCCTCGCTGCAAAACACAAATAGGTACCTACTTACATATGTTTTGGGAATGTCCCATGTTATCCTCATTCTGGACATATATTTTTGATCAATTGAACGTTCGTCTTGAGTTGTCGGTCCCTAAGGCACCGGAGATAGCCCTGTTGGGGGTACACGATGACGACCAAAGGTCACACCATAGCAAACTGCTGATTTCATACCTTCTCTTTTATGCAAAGAAAGAAATATTGTGTCAATGGACCTCGCCCACCCCACCGGCGGTGGCCACCTGGGAAGCTAAAGTTAGTGCAGCTCTCCCCCTATACAAGTTAACGTATATTAGTCGAGGATGTCCTTGGAAGTATGATAAAGTTTGGTCACCATGGACTTCTATTTAGATGTTGTAGACTTGAATGGTAGCCCTCCGTTTTAGTATCCCCTCCCCTTTCCCTCCCCTCCTGTTCTCCGCCTATATCTCAGTGAATCACCCTGCTTTGGACCCTCTCCTGTGGTCCCTCCCCCCCCTCCTCTCTCCTCTCTTCCTTCTCCTTCCCCTTCCCCCTCCCCCCCCTATCCTCACTTGAACCTGAACAGTGTGATGGCGAAACTAGCATGGATTGTAAATGTTGTTCGTGTACTATGATCGGAGTAATATTTTGCATTGATATTTTTGTACTTGCATACTGTGGATCACTGTCCATACGTTAATGTCTATACCAACTGTAACTGATGTTTCTCTTGTACTGCACATTATTTTCTCAATAAAGCACTCCTGTTTGATAAAAAAAAAGAGTTGAGCGGACACCTGGATGTTCGGGTTCGGCGGGTTCGGCCGAACTTCGGAAAAATGTCCGGGTTCGGGACTGAACTTGACCCAAACTTGACCCTGAACTCCGAACCCCATTGAAGTCAATGGGACCCGGACTTTTGAACACTAAAATGGCCGTAAAAAAGTAATGGAAAGGGCTAGAGGGCTGCAAATGGCAACAAAATGTTGTTAAGAGCATGGCAAGTGATCTGCAAATAAATGTGGATAGGGAAATAACTTAAAATAACATAAAAAAATAAAAAATAAAAATAAAATGCTGGAGGGCCCCTTCTCAGCAGAAGAGGTACAGGAAGTCATTAAGAACCTCAGAAACTCAACGGCACGATGCCGCACATATGGTGGGAACACCCCAGAATACGCACTTTCTGGAAAAAATTATTAAATTTAATGGATAAGGTGCGAAAATAAAATACTTGGAAATTAAAAAAAAATGAAAAAAATTATAATCTTGACCTAGGAGGACGAAATTCAAATGGAGTAGGAGGTTGAGGTGGCGGTGGATGTGGCGGTGTAGGTGGAAGCGGCGGTGGAGGAGGACGAGGTAGCCAACACTGGTTCAAAAATACAACAATGGCTGGGTAAGGCTAGTGGTGTCCGCCCTGTACTGCGCTTGCTCAGTACGTAGGACAAGGGGATTTGGAAACTCTCCGAAGACGATGCGCGGTGACTCCAGGTTCAAGCCACATCATCCGAGGTTGAAGCCTAGCCAAGCGAGCCCGTGAGGGGCCCTGTTACTATGTGCTACCATATGTCCACTTGGATGGTCGGGCTTGAACCTACATTCACTGCGCAGGCGACGTTCATCTTTGGAGATTTTGTGAATCTCCTTGTCCTCCGTACTGCGCAAGCACTGCACCTGCGCAGTAAGTGGCCGGACACTATCCGATAGCAAGACAGTTTTCGTCAGAACACTGGTATATGTGTCTATTCTGCACAAGGTACGGCCAAGTCCTGTGGGATCCATGCCTGGTTCATTTTAATGAACGTGAGCTGGTCCACATTGGCTCTGGACAGGCGGCTGCGCTTGTCTGTGATAACGCCCCCTGCCGTGCTAAAAACACGTTCAGATAATACACTGGCGGCAGGGCAGGCCAACACCTCCAAGGCGTAAAGGGCAAGCTCAGGCCATGTGCCCAATTTGGAGACCCAGAAGTTGAAGGGGGCAGACCCATCATGCAGTACGTGTAGGCGTGTGCACACATACTGCTCCACCATGTTGGTGAAATGCTGCCTCCTGCTAAGACGTTCCATCTCAGCTGGTGGTGCTGGTTGTTGTGGCGTGCTGACAAAGCTTTTCCACATTCCGGCCATGCTAACCCTGCCTTCCCAGGTGCTGGCGGTGCCCCGGCTGCGTTGGCGACCTCTTCCTCCTCCTCTGCCTTCGCCTTGTGCTTCCACCGTACCCCAGCTTCCAAGTGGGAATGCCACCAGCAGCGCGTCTACCAGCGCGCGCTTGTACTTGCGCATCTTACAATCGCGCTCCAGTGAGGTAATTGAGGACAGCATGTTGTCCTTGTAACGGGGAACCCACCCTCGTAGACACTTGTAAATGACTGCCCTGAAAGCCTTGGAAATGAACCCTCTTCCTCCTCCTCATCCTGTGCCACATCCTCTTCCATCATAGCCTGAAGAGTTTTTTCAAGGAGGCATAGAACTGGGATAGTAACGCTAAGAACGGCATCATCAGCACTGGCCATGTTGGCGGAGTACTCGAAACAGCGCAACAAGGCACACAGGTCTCGCATGGAGGCCCAGTTATTGGCGGTGAAGTGGTGCTGTTCCGCAGAGCGACTCACGCGTGCGTGCTGCAGCTGAGACTCCACTATCGCCTGCTGCTGCTCGCACAGTCTGGCAAGCATGTGCAAGGTGGAGTTCCACCTTGTGGGCACGTCACATATGAGACGGTGAGCAGGAAGGCCGAAGTTACGCTGCAGCGCTGACAGGCGAGCAGCAGCGGGGTGAGAACGCCGAAAGTGCGCACAGACGGCCCGCACTTTCTGCAGCAGCTCTGGCATATCGGGGTAATTTTTAAGGAACCTCTGGACCACCAAGTTCAGCACATGCGCCAGGCAAGGGATGTGCGTCAAACCGGCAAGGCCCAGACCTGCTACGAGATTTCGCCCATTATCGCACACCACCAGGCCGGGCTTGAGGCTCACTGCCACCAACCACTCATCGGTCTGTTGTTCCATGTCCCTCCACAACTCCTGCGTGGTGTGGGGTTTTTCCCCCAAACAGGAAAGTTTTAAAACTGCCTGCTGTCGTTTAGCCCTGGCTGTGCTGAAGTTGGTGGTGAAGGTGTTACGCTGACCGGATGAGGAGGCGGTAGAGGATGAGGAGGCGGAGTAGGAGGAGTTAGCAACAGGAGGCAAACTGAAGTGCCCTGCAATCCTCGGTGGTGGAAGGACATGCGCCAAAGTGCTATCCACCTCAGGCCCAGCCGCCACTACATTTACCCAGTGTGCTGTTAGGGAGATATAACGTCCCTGACCGTGCTTACTGGTCCACGCATCCGTAGTTAGGTGGACCTTGCCACAGATGGCGTTGCGCAGTGCACACCTGATTTTGTCCCCCACTTGGTTGTGCAGGGAAGGGATAGCTCGTCTGGAAAAGTAGTGGCGGCTGGGCACGACGTACTGTGGGACAGCCAATGACATCAGCCTTTTAAAACTCTGCGTCTCCACCAGACGGAATGACAGCATTTCAAAGGCGAGGAATTTTGAAATGCTGGCATTCAGGGCCAGGGATCGCGGGTGGCTAGGGGGGTACTTCCTCTTCCGCTCCAGTGTTTGGGAAATAGAGAGCTGAAAGCTTCCATGGGACATTGTGGAGATGGTTGGTGACCCAGGTGGTAGTGTTGCTGGCAGATCCTCTGTTTGCGGGTTGGCAGGTGTCACTGTCACTACAGAGGTGGATGAAGAGGCCGAGACTGCAGCAGAAGAGGAAGCAGGAGGAGCCAGAGACCTTTCTTGGTTTTTGCGGTGTCTACTCCACTGCATCTCGTGCTTTGCACTTAGATGCCTGGTCATACAGGTTGTGCTCATGTTGAGAACGTTTATGCCTCGCTTCAAGCTCTGATTGCACAGCGTGCAAACCACTCGTGTCTTGTCATCAGCACATTGTCTGAAGAACTGCCACGCTAGGGAACTCCTTGGACCTGGCTTTGGTGTGCTTGGTCCCTTGCTGCGTTGGGCAGTAGCAGACGTACTGTCTAGGGGACGGATGCTCCGCTTTTGCACCCTGCTCCCTCTTCTGCTGTGCTGGTGGCTCTGTGCGACCACCACCTCTTCCTCTGAACTACACTGGTCACCTGCATGACGTTGATTCCATGTGGGGTCAAGGAACTCATCGTCCTCCACATCATCTTCCACCCAGTCTTCACCCCTGCCCTCCTTGTCGGTCTGCACAATGGCGAAAGCAGCAGCAGTTGGCACCTGTGTTTCGTCATCATCCGAGACGTGCTGCGATGGTCCTCCCATGTACTCATCATGAAACATAAGTGGTTGGGCATCAGTGCACACAATCTCTTCCACTTCTGGGGCAGGGCTAGGTAGATGGCCCTGGGAAACCCTGCTAACAGAGTCATCAAAAAGCAGAAGAGACTGCTGCATGATTTGGGGCTCAGACTGATTGGCTGATTTGCAAGGGGGTGAGGTGAAAGACTGATGGACATCGGCTGCAGGTGCCAACTCTGAACTTTCATCAGGAGACTGGGTGGGAGACAACGTGAAGGAACCGGAGGCACTGTCAGCAACCCAATCTACTATCGCCTGTACTTGTCCTGGCCTCAACATTCGTACAGCCTCATTAGGCGGGCCAAAATACCGCTGCAGGCTCTGTCGCCTACTTGCACCTGAGGAAGGTGTTTCACTAGTGAGTGTAGCTGGCACAGATCGACCACGTCCTCTCCCTGCAACAGGAGTGCCACCAGCAGCACCACGACCCGGGCCACGTCCTCTTTTTAATGATCTCCTCATATTTTCAAAATTTATGATCTCACCCTAAATGGGTGTTTTTGTCAATAGCAGAATACACGTACAGTTTCTAAAGCATTTATGAACACGCAGAAAATGCTATTGGGAAAAAAAAACACTGCAAAATTAAATTTTTTTGCAATGTTTTTCCAATATCAGAATACACGGATAGTGTCTACAGCGTGTATGTATGAACAAGCAGATAATGCTATTGGGGGAAAAAAAACACTGCAAAATTAAATTTTTTTGCAATGTTTTTCCAATATCAGAATACACAGATAGTGTCTACAGCGTGTATGTATAAACACGCAGAAAATGCTATTGGGGGAAAAAAAACACAGCAAAATTAAATTTTTTTGCAATGTTTTTCCAATATCAGAATACACGGATAGTGTCTACAGCGTGTATGTATGAACACGCAGAAAATGCTATTGGGAAATAAAAACACCGCAAAATTTAATTTTTTTGCAATGTTTTTCCAATATCAGAATACACGGATAGTGTCTACAGCGTGTATGTATGAACACGCAGAAAATGCTATTGGGAAAAAAGAAACACAGCAAAATAAAAAAATTTTGCAATGTTTTTCCAATATCAGAATACACGGATAGTGTCTACAGCGTGTATGTATGAACACGCAGAAAATGCTATTGGGAGAAAAAAACACAGCAAAATTAAATTTTTTTGCAATGTTTTTCCAATATCAGAATACACGGATAGTGTCTACAGCGTGTATGTATGAACATGCAGAAAATGCTATTGGGGGAAAAAAAAACACTGCAAAATTAAATTTTTTTGCAATGTTTTTCCAATATCAGAATACACGGATAGTGTCTACAGCGTGTATGTATGAACACGCAGAAAAAGCTATTGGGAAAAAAAAACACTGCAAAATTTTATTTTTTTGCAATGTTTTTCCAATATCAGAATACACGGATAGTGTCTACAGCGTGTATGTATGAACACGCAGGAAATGCTATTGGGGAAAAAAAACACAGCAAAATTAAATTTTTTTGCAATGTTTTTCCAATATCAGAATACACGGACAGTATGTCCGTGTATTCTGATATTGGAAAAACATTGCAAAAAAATTTAATTTTGCTGTGTTTTTTTTCCCCAATAGCATTTTCTGCGTGTTCATACATACACGCTGTAGACACTATCTGTGTATTCTGATATTGCAAAAACATTGCAAAAAAATTGCACAGCGTGTATGAACACGCAGAAAATGCTATTGGGGAAAAAAAACACAGCAAAATTAAATTTTTTTGCAATGTTTTTCCAATAGCAGAATACACACAGACTATGGTGTATCTCTTACTATATGCAGTGTTGGTCCTAATAGAGGTAATCCTTGCAGGTAAAACTTTTATATTTTGTCTGGCACTGGCCTCATGGCACTGTTAAAAGACTGTGCACTGCACCCCAGCCAGGGTACAATTGATTTAGGAATCTCTTCAATAATTCTCTCTGCCTCTTTCTTTTGCTTAATAAAGAAACTCCCTACTCTACTCTAGCTATCTAGATCGCTCACTGATCTAACTAATTAGAAGAAAATTAAAGGAATGTGGACTGACTGACTGACTGACTTTATCACACTAACTCCTAAAATCCTCTCTCTCAGCAGCACAGGAACCTGTCTATAGCAGAATGACGCTGTGTGCTGTGTGTCTGGACTATATATAGAGGCTGGGTCACATGCTGCACTGCCCAATCACAGCCATGCCATTAGTAGGCATGGCTGTGATGGCTTCTAAGGGCACACTAGTGAAACTAGCGTCGATTGGCTGCCCTGCAGCTGTTAAAAAGGCGCCAATACATCGCCGAACACCGGACCCGAACCCGAACTTACAGCCAATAGTTCGGGTTCGGGTTCGGGTCCGGGTCCCGGACACCCAAAAGTCCGGTACGGACCCGAACTTTACAGTTCGGGTTCGCTCAACCCTACCCGCGATCTATGTCCTTCGATTTATATGGCGAGGCTCCACTGACATGCATCCGTGAGATTTCTGGCGTGCGGCCAGAAAGCCGTAACACAATATACACTTAATTGGTGTCTGTGTTTGCGGCGGGATCCCCTTTGCTCCTTACCCTATGGGTTTTACTTTTACATCTCCCCCCTATGTTTTTACCCCCTCCTGGTAGCAATACAGTCCGGTTCTATCCTTCGTCAGCCTTCCTATGTCGCTAGGTTTATACCCTATCCATCCTGTCCTTTTGTTTTTTATCATCTATTTCGGGGCTCCTTGTGTTCCTATCCATTGTGGATGTCAGCGTTCATGCAACGGCTAACTATCTGTTGCTGTGCATGCGCAACAGCGTGGACAGGTCTGTTGGCCATATTCCTTCTTTGGCTACAAGCCGCGTCCCCGCTGTTCTATGATGCGACTGTGCTTGCGCGTGCGCTTCGCACTGCGCTCCACGCCTGCGCACACTGGCGCACCCTCTGGGCGGAGTCAGGTGTTGCAGTGATTAAACCACATATGAGACTTGCTTATGTAGCTCCTCATTATGGCGGTCATCATAGACAGCAGTACGTCTGTGTCTGAGGTCTGTCGGTACACATCGATCTCCCTTCTACTCTGGTATGTAGTTTGGCTCTATCACTATCTACCCTGTTTCTGGTTTATGCTTTTGTGGTATCTCTTTGGATGCATGCTGTTGTTAGCTCTATTAGCTTTAGCCCCCCACTCTCTGTGTCATTTTAGACGTTGTGTCCTAATATGCTCTGGTTTTGGGCCATGGAACGGATTTATGACTATTGATCAGCCACCTTGCTAGATATCTGCGCTGTTCCTTGCTTCCTAAAAAGAACCCAGATTACAATTACTATAGGAGTTGTCTTGGCATTCATCAGTGGCTTGGTAAGGTATATTTTTTGGAATCCCTAGGGTACATTTGATATCTTTAATAATACTATATTATTATATTTAAAAGTCTATGTCGTTTTAACACTATTACTTTGATTTAAATTTATCATGCTATAGGCTACCTGGTTGCCCGGGCCCCTGGTCTACCTATGATTATCATGACCCTATTCTACTACAAATTCTATTCTACAAATCACCTCCTGGTCCATTTGAAGCAGGCCTATATGTAATGGCATGTGTGTTAAGGTAGGCTTTATACAAGCATCGTTTGGTGTGTGTGTGGGAGCGGCACCTATCTTGTCCTCATCTGTTTGGACTTTTTACCTCATTAACCATGGCTGACAGCATGTACTGGATATTACTAATTAACTATTTAGTTCTTTCTCTCTCTAAATAAATATAATTTTCATCACCTACCGTATAGCCATTCTTACTGGATACACCCTCACTCTACTACTCTCACTCTTTGATGCGTGCTACACTTGGGAGCTTCACTCATGTTGATCTTGGGACATACTTCGCTAAATAATACTGAAACTGACTATTTTGACAATCGCTGTAATTATATAGCTCTACATTTGTTACTGTTATATGAATATTTATTCAATGTCTTTTCCCCTCCCCTAGTACAGCTACTGCGCTCCCGATGAAGCAAATTTGCAAAACTAGTTGAGCAAAGCGTTCTACTGTACACCACACAGCATTGCAGGACTTGTTGTGATGTGTCGTCTCACCAGTCCACTCCAGGGTTAACAACATTGTTAGAATTTTGCATGCAGGCAGAGAGGCGTGATGACGTAACGTTCGTCACGGAGGGAGGGGCCTGACAGAGCCGCAAGGCCTGCACGCTAGCAGGAACCCGGAAAGAGCTCCTACGACATGGAGAGTGAGAGGCTCCATGACCGAGGCTGACGGACCACAGGACATCCCCACTGTCTCAGAGGAAGAGCATTGCTCGCGGCAGGATCTGCAAGGCGGACGGACACGGCGGGAGTAAATCCGAACCCCCCCGCTCTCTCACCCTTACAACCCCACGGAAGCCACTCATCCGTTTCACAGAGGAGGTACCTTGTCTCGTCAGAGGCGGTAAGAGTGATCTCGGGGAACGGACAAACCGGGAGCTCAATGAAATGAAGTGGAAAACGGGCCGGTGTCCAGCAGATGAGCAGAAGTATAAGGTACCCCTGGAATGGGACATTTTAAAGAGACACACTTGAAATGTGCTATGTATTATGGGACAGGTATCATTGCTGTTTGAAAACAGAGGCCATTTAACAGCGTGCATATATAAGTGAAGTAAAATTGAAGTGGTACACCAACACAGGGAAAGAGAAAAAAATGCTGGAATTCCCAAATACTAGCTGAGGCCCAGCGCATTTTAACACAGAATACGGAGCCATTATAACCTGTTGAAGTACATCAGATATTAAGCACACAGAGTGAGCCCCTGGTATCTCCCATACATTGCCTAGCGCAACTACTTGAGTCATGGGCTGCTGACCTAGACTCTGAGTTTTTTGAAATTCAGAGCGAAACTGGGAACTGGGGTTTCCTTTTACTGCTTTGATGGTTGTCCCTTTATAATTGTTCTTATTTCAGACGAATCTGCGCAACCCGTCTTGGGAAAATTAGATTTTGCACGGGGGTTTGAAGGAATGAGGATCTAGATATCCAGAGAAACATATGAACTGCCCCCTAAGTAAAAAAACTCTGCATTGAGGGGTAACAAAAGCAGATTACAGAGCTGAAAAATGGGATCTTAAATCAGCGGAAGGAGAGATAGCTGTGAGGAAAAATAGTCCCTTCCCTTTCTTTTTTATTTTTTTATTTTTGGATGTTCTGTCTTTCTCGTTTTGGCAATATATAGTAGGCGGATATAGGGCCCTGAGCAGTATAGTAATGGGCTACTAAAAAACCTATACAGCACCATAAACCACCAGGACTCTTACTGGTCCCTGCATGTTCTCCTCTTACTTCTCAGAGTAATCATCAGAGGCAGGGGATACAGAGTGGTACCTTCAGACGTTTGAACTATCCCTGATACAGGGAACGCCATTATTGTTTGTTGCCTTTTGGGTTATGTTATGTTTTTTTTTTCCTTTTCCCTCCCACTATGCTACGTGGAAATCGGACATTGCTAAGAAATCCTCTGGGAGCCTTTGACTATGATACGGGGAGAAATACAGAGCCAGAATCTAAAATTAACCCAGCGTATAGTGGCATAATATCCACATAGACAAGGCAAGGAGGAAGGAATTTCTTTTGTTTTTTTTTTCCCAAGTCCGGGTGGTGGTCTGGGCCAAGCTACTAAGGTGGTAGAGCTCTGAGGCGTGGGTCGGAATATTTTACTTGATTACATTTGAATATTGGACCTCCTCTGGACTGTGTTGGAGTACCTCCTCTCCATCTACGATCCTTTTCCACCCCGTGCCCTGTTTTAGGACTCTGCCTGAGCTTCGATTCGGAGCCCCCCCCTTAGCCTCTCGCCCCTTTTCTTTTTACTTTGGCTCAGGAAGTTAAAGACTTTGTCAGAGAAAAGAATTAGACCCCGCTTGATATCTGACATAACCAATCCCTTTGGGTGAAGTAGGGGCAGAAGGAGAGATTTCCCCGATAGAGGGGAGGGTAAAGTAAGTAACAAACTGGGGAAACTAATAAGAAAAATAAAGGAAAGCACGATGAGTAAAACTACGAATAAAACAACAAAGGGGAGTGCCCCAAAAACTCAGAAGGCAACAAGCAGTACGATAAAACAATATATGAATCAGGGAGCAAGCCCACAAGTAATGGAACAACAGCAAGGAAAAATGGATAGAAGAAGAGGAAATGCTCCAAAACTTGGAGAAGTCCCAGATCAGTCCAGAGAAGATATAACTGCAGAGAGTGAGCTCGATATAAGTAGGGTAGAAGAGCAAAGAGCAGACTCTCAAATGCCAACGAAAGGAGAAATGATGGACATGTTCCTGAAACTTGACATTGCAATTAAAGCGGATATAAACGCATTAAGAGGAGATCTGGGCCATCTATTAACGAGAGTTGAGGAGTTGGAGGAAAAAACAGATAAACATGCCCAGGAGTTAAGCAAACTAAAGGAGCAAGTAAAAATAACTAAACGTAATCAGATGAAAATCCTTTATAGACTGGAGGATCAGGAGAATAGAAATTGAAGACAGAACTTGAGAGTTTGCGCAGTCCCAGAGAGAAGGCATGAAGATTTGATAAAAGTAATGGAAAAAATATTTAATCCCCTACTGGAGAGACCCCCAGAAGATTTTCCGAGGATAGAAAGGATCCACGGGGTAGGAAGACCTAAAAATATAGTGGAAGAAAGGCCACGGGACATTGTAGCTAGATTTTGATTCTACGAGGATAGTGCGGAGGAATGGGCCAAGGCAAGACGGGCAGCACCTCTGGTATATGAAGGAGCTGAGGTACAGCTGTATATGGATTTAGCCCCAGAAACCCTGGCAAGAAGAAGACTTTTGGAACCTTTATTGGAGCAGATGAAGTCACAGAATGTCAAGTACAACTGGGGGTTCCCAGCATGTCTTATAGGACAGAAAGAAGGAATATCAGCCAGATTAGTGTTCCCAGAGGATTTAGCAGAGTTCTGCAACAAGCTGGACCTCCAAGTACCAGAATTGCCAGGTTGGACAGACGAAGAGGGTGAATAGGAGGGAGGGAGAAAGGAGGAAGGAGGAAGGGGAAAGAAAGGAGAGGGCTTATGTTTTTGTATGCTTTGTCTTTTCTCCTCTTTGTTTTATTTCCTTTTGTGTTGATTGAATAAAGGGGGTGAGCACGGGGGGGGGAAGGGGGGAGGAGGGCTAGACGAGTGGGGAATTATAAATGAGATGTCCGGGTTCCAATGCTGGGGTGCGACCGGCATGCCCATACATACCATCCACTTTTTCCTTCTTTCTGTGGACGGGAGTATGGGCACGGGCGGCAAGCAGGGAAAACCACCTCAATAGGAAGAAATCGCAGATGGCCATGGAATACCTGGCCACCAGCGAATTAGAGGTTGGGAGAGGGCCACAGGGAAGGAGGGGAGGGGGAGGGAAGGGAGGGGGAGGGGGGGTATTGGAGGGAGAGGGGGAAGAAGGGGGGACAGGGGGGAGGGAACCTCCTCCACCTCGGTTAGTAAAGTGCCTAGAAGGATTTGTGTTAAGCATACGCATGAGGCAGAACCCACTAAAAGAAAAAAATAAGAGATGACAGAAACCCACTTCTTGACATACAACGTAAGGGGATTATATACATTAACTAAAAGAAATAAGATTCTAAATGACCTTAGGAATTATCGTGCAGATGTAGTATTCTTACAAGAAACTCACCTATCCCACGAATCAAATATAAAAATATTTTCATCAAATTACCCGACATGGTATTATGGGGACACGATTAATGCAAGAGCTAGAGGGGTAGCAATAGGGATGGCTAAAGGAATACGATTCCAATTAGAGGATAGGTTGACCGACCCAGAGGGAAGATTTTTGTTTTTAAAGGGAAAACTGGGAGAAACGGAATATACATTGGCAAACATTTACGCCCCAAATACGAACCCAGCGAAATACCTAATTAAAGTATTGGGAAAATTGATGGACTTTCAGAGGGGTTATACGATCTTAATGGGAGATCTAAATCTCTGTTTGGATCCGGGAGTTGATAGTACGTCCGTGTACAGGGGACAGGTAACATACAATTAAAAGCATTAAAACAAAAATTACAAAAATGTCAGCTGGTAGATGCTTGGAGGATTCAGTACCCAAAAAGAAAAGATTTTACGTTCTTCTCCCCTGTGCATGGGATGTACTCTAGGATAGATTATATCCTGGTGGATCACAGACTATTGGGGGAAGTAGTGGAAACAAAAATAGAAATAGCTACATTTTCGGATCATGCCCCTGTGGCAATGAGACTAAAAACCTCAGGAAATCAAAGATACCCCAATAAGTGGCGAATAAATTAAGCAATACTAAGGGATGAGGAAAGCGCTGAGAAGGTGAGGAAAGAAATAGAGCAGTACTTCCTGTTAAATGATACAGAAGGAATGACAGCATCAACATTATGGGAGGCCCATAAAGCATATGTGAGAGGAGTACTAATAGCGGTAGGAGCCCAAAAAAAAAAAAAAGAGAGGTTAGAGAAAACTAAGGGATTAAGGGAGGAAGTAGCTACAGCAGAACAACTACATAAAAACCATTTAGGCCCCCACCCTATTTTATACCAAAAATTAGTTACCGTATATACTCGAGTATAAGCCGAGTTTTTCAGCACATTTTATTGTGCTGAAAGTACCCCCCTCGGCTTATACTGGAGTCAATCACTTTTCTGCGGCAGAAAATGACATTTTCCGACCCGCCTTTGGGGCCCTGTATCTCGGGGCCTCTTAGTGCTTTCCTATTACTATGTGACCCCAAGATACGGGGCCCCAAAGTCGGTTCAGAAAATGTCATTCTCTGCTGCAGAAAAGTGCTTGACTTTTTCTGAACTGACTTTGGGGCCCCGTATCTCGGGGTCACATGGTAATAGGAACCCCATCTTTGGATATGTTGTAGGGCCATATGTTGTGAGTTTGCAAACCAAATTTGGGGTTCCTAGTACTAAGTGGCCCTGAGATATGAGGCCCCAAATTCGGTTCAGAAAATGTCATTCTCTGCTGCAGAAAATTGCTTGACATTTTCTGAACTGACTTTGGGGCCCCGTATCTCGGGGTCACATGGTAATAAGAACCCCATCTTTGGATATGTTGTAGTGCCATATGTTGTGAGTTTACATACCAAATTTGGGGTTCCTAGCACTAAGTGGCCCAAAGATACGGGGGCCCCAAAGTTGTTCAACTGTGTCCATCTGCAGCAATGTTATTTCAGGACCCTTTGGGTCCAGAGACCCCAAATTTTGGCTGTAGATAGGGGGCATCTAGGAACCCTTAACTACAAAGTTTGCACAGTGAGGCCGCAAATGGGCATTGTTGACCCTCTTTTCCACTTACAGTAGCTGCGCATTTCTCACCCTAGGCTTATACTCGAGTCAATAAGTTTTTCTATTTTTTTGTGGTAAAATTAGGTGCCTCGGCTTATATTCGGGTCGGCCTATACTCGAGTATATACGGTACTAAAAGAGGGGAATTGAAAGAACTTATAGACCAAGTGGAAAAAAGAATATTCAATAGAATAGCTCAAGAGAGATACAAATGGGGAAATAAAGCCAGTAAACATTTATCTAAAATTCTCCAAAAGAAAAAATCTGTAAATTATATAGACAAAATACAAACTGCAACAGGAGAAATGGTGCATGAGACTAAAGAAATAGCAGAAACATTCAAAAACTACTACAAGAAGCTGTTGTCAGGTCACCCTGAGGCTAGGTGACAGATGCACACCGTTGGGATCAGGAGTGCACCGCAAGGTAGTGGACCCTATGGCTGACTGCAGTGGACGGGAGTCCAGGTGATCTGGAACACGGGGCCGCTGGACACCAAGACGGATCCCACCGGGGTTAGAGCGTAAGATTCCCTGGGGCGCGGAGTCTAAGAGCCAGCTGGTGTTCACCAGAGCCTCCAGTGGTGAGGATGGACTGGGCTGCAACTGGCTCCAGGTCGCGACCCCCAGGGTCCCCCAGCTCACACCCACAGTAGGCAACAGGAGGACAGGGATAGTGAGGGATAAGCCAAGGTCGGGGCCACAAGCAGAAACGGACAACAAGGTACACGCCAAAGGTTCAGGGTCACAGGCAGACAGGGATGGTCGGGGACATGCCAAAGGGTCAAGATCACAAGCAGACAGGAATAGTTGAGAACACGCCAAGGTCGATAACAGAGACAAACATAGAGCACACGACAAGCAGGAACCAGGAAGCCGAACACACCACGGATACACAATGGTTGATCAGCACCACTGGCTTGCAGTGCACAGGTTAATATAGGTTTCCCTGATAGGTCCTGGGGTGGAGCCATGCTTAGAGGAGAGGTTATAAAACCCACCAGGTGAGAGTGGCTGGCCTCTTAGTTGGAACACATGAGGAGAGGTAAGCAAATAGGGAAAGATTACTGCATAACCATGACAGTACCCCCCCTCTTATGAGGCCTCCCCCTCCCCCTCCCCCACCTGGGTCCAGGCTTAAAGGGAAACACCAGATGGAACCTCCTTAACAGATGAGGAGCAAGGACCTCAGATGCAGTGATCCAAGACCTCTCCTTAGGACCAAACCCTTTCCAATGTACGAGGTATTGAAGAATGCCTTTACGGAGTCGGGAATCCAAAACTTGACTAACCTCGTATTTTAGGTTATCCTCGGAGACCGGAACCGATGTAGGGAGAGGACGAGAGGACTTGTAGAGGACTAAAGGCTTTTTAGGAATGGTTAAGGGCATAGTAGCAGTAGGGTGAGGCCAGGTTACAGAAGGTCCTGAACAAGAAGCAGAAAGCTCACTGGGCATGGGCTGGACTGGCATAACTAGTATAGAGGCCGACTGAGTAGTATTGTCAGGTGAAGTGACCATCTCAATCGCATCAGTCCGACTATTGCAGGACACATGCCAGAGATCACTATATACAGCGGGACGAGCAGAAGCTACTGGGATGATGGCAACAGGGGGTTTCTCTTTTGGGGTAACCTTGAGTAGGCAGGAAGAGGAACAGGAGGGACCCCAAGCCAGGATCTGTCCAGCAGTCCAGTCAACGTGTGGGGAATGGAGCCGTAACCAAGGAAGACCTAATATGATAGGAGATGAAGCCTTAGGTAAGACAAGGAAGGATATCCACTCCTGGTGGAGTGTCCCTACTGACATCTTAACAGGAAGGGTCTGGAAGCGGATAGGGCCCCCTGGGAGAACAGTGCCATCAATCGCCAAGACCACCAATGGCGTTGTAAGGGGCAAAAGGGTAAGTCTCATGGAGGATGCAGTTTCCCAATCCATGAAATTGGCAGCGGCTCCGGAATCCAGATGTGCTGAGACCGAACGAGAGGAAGTGCCGACATGAAGCAACACAGATAGGAGAAGACGAGAAGGTGAAGGTGATATTTCAGGGTCTAATACTCCACCTTCCAGATGTATTAGCCCTGAGCGTTTTTCCGGACGACGAGAACAAGTGTCACGGAAATGACCTTTGGCCCCACAATAGAGGCATAGGCCCAGAGTTCTGCGCCTAGCGCGTTCTTCGGGAGATAACTTGGTCCAGCCCAACTGCATAGGTACCTCAGCAGGCAGGGGGTGCTCATCGGATCGAAGAGAAGGGGCTGGGAGCTCAGGCTGACTAAAGAACGGGGAGTGCTGGAGTCTTTTTTCCAGGGCCCTCTCCTGAAAGCGAATATCGATCTGGTTACACAAGGTGATGACACTGTCCAGATCAACAGGAAGGGATCTTCCTGCTAATTCATCCTTCACTCTATCAGAGAGGCCATGCAAAAAGGTTGCAACTAGGGCCTCATTATTCCAGCTCAATTCAGCTGTGAGGATACGGAACTGAAGAGCATACTGGCCCACAGAAGTGGACTCTTGACGGAGACGTAAAAGAGCGCTAGCCGCTGAGGAGACACGACCCGGTTCCTCGAAGATATTCCGAAAAAGTTTCAAGAAATCAGACAGGCTAGAAACCACTGGATCATTCAGTTCCCACAGAGGGGCAGCCCAAGCTAGCGCCTCGCCTGACAGGAGGGATATAATATATGCGACTTTCGCCCGATCGGACAGGAAGTTTTGGGGCTGAAGTTCAAAATGAATTGTGTATTGGCTAAGAAACCCCCTGTAAGCCTTGGAGTCCCCAGAGAAACGGGTCGGAGCTGGTAGTTGTAATAAATGTGTGGCTGCGACTGATGCGATAGGTGCTGCAGCAGATAGCGGTTGAGGTTGTTGAACCGGGGGTCCTAATGAGGCCTGAACCTGTTCAAAACGGGATGCCAAATCCTGAAGGAATCGCATCACCTGGGTCTGGTGCGATTCTTGGGTCTCAAGTCTGCGAA
The DNA here is from genome assembly GCA_028564925.1 of Lithobates sylvaticus. Lineage (NCBI taxonomy): Eukaryota > Metazoa > Chordata > Amphibia > Anura > Ranidae > Lithobates > Lithobates sylvaticus. The sequence continues at coordinate 127,093,522 of CM053037.1, forward strand.
CTAAGCCCTGCAATGGATCATCTGCGGGTAGCGGCACATCAGCTGGGTCCATGGCTGATCAAACTGTCAGGTCACCCTGAGGCTAGGTGACAGATGCACACCGTTGGGATCAGGAGTGCACCGCAAGGTAGTGGACCCTATGGCTGACTGCAGTGGACGGGAGTCCAGGTGATCCGGAACACGGGGCCGCTGGACACCAAGACGGATCCCACCGGGGTTAGAGCGTAAGATTCCCTGGGGCGCGGAGTCTAAGAGCCAGCTGGTGTTCACCAGAGCCTCGAGTGGTGAGGATGGACTGGGCTGCAACTGGCTCCAGGTCGCGACCCCCAGGGTCCCCCAGCTCACACCCACAGTAGGCAACAGGAGGACAGGGATAGTGAGGGATAAGCCAAGGTCGGGGCCACAAGCAGAAACGGACAACAAGGTACACGCCAAAGGTTCAGGGTCACAGGCAGACAGGGATGGTCGGGGACATGCCAAAGGGTCAAGATCACAAGCAGACAGGAATAGTTGAGAACACGCCAAGGTCGATAACAGAGACAAACATAGAGCACACGACAAGCAGGAACCAGGAAGCCGAACACACCACGGATACACAATGGTTGATCAGCACCACTGGCTTGCAGTGCACAGGTTAATATAGGTTTCCCTGATAGGTCCTGGGGTGGAGCCATGCTTAGAGGAGAGGTTATAAAACCCACCAGGTGAGAGTGGCTGGCCTCTTAGTTGGAACACATGAGGAGAGGTAAGCAAACAGGGAAAGATTACTGCATAACCATGACAGCTGTATTCAGTAAAAATCAATAATCAAGAATATGGTCTTCTCGCCAGAGGAGATTTTCTAATAAATGCACAATTACCAACAATTACAGAAGAGGAGAGGGAAGGGTTAGATGCACCTATAACTCCTGAAGAAATTAAGAAAGCCTTGAAAGATTCAGCCCCAGGTAAAAGCCCGGGCCCGGACGGGTTTACAACGGCGTATTATAAGAAATATGGGGAGATCCTGGTTCCAAGACTTTGCCAGTATTTTAATGGCCTGGGAGTGGAATATGGTTTGAGTAGGGATGCGGCGACCGCCTCGATTACTGTTATACCAAAAGAGGGAAAGGATGTATCACTGTGTTCTAGCTATAGGCCGATTTCGTTATTAAATACGGATATAAAACTCTATGCTGAAGCATTGGCAAAATGGATCAAAGGCTTAATGAACACATTGGTACATCCCGACCAAGTGGGATTTATCCCAGGCAGAGAAGGGAGGGACAATGGGGTCAGGACACTCCTTTTGATACAGAGGATAAAAGAAAGTGGGTCCCCAGGTCTATTCCTGTCGATTGACGCTGAAAAAGCCTTCGACAGGGTAGACTGGGGACTTATGGTACAGACCTTGGAAGTAGTGGGATTTGGGCCAAGAATGATCCAGTGGATTCAGACACTGTACCAACATCCCACAGCTTCAATTAAAATAAACGGATTATCATCCCTCCCCTTTGAGATGAAGAATGGGACGAGGCAGGGATGCCCCCTGTCTCCCCTATTGTTTATCTTATCATTAGAACCACTCCTGGCCATTATACGAAATAATGTAGAAGTAAGAGGAATTCGGGTGGGGGAGGAAGAACATAAAATAGCAGCTTTTGCTGATGACGTACTATTTTACATTGGAAACCCAAGGACCACATTGCCAAACTTAATTAAAATCATAAAACAATACGGAGAATTATCAAATTTTTAAATAAATTTAGCTAAATCCGAGATTTTGAACATAAACCTGAGTAGAAGAGTAAAACAAGAGATTCAAGAAGAGTATCATTTCCCTTGGCGAAAAGTATTAAAATACCTCAGTATAAGAATAGCTAACTCCTTGAAGAAGATCTATAAAATCAATTATATACCACTCCTAGACGAAATTAAGCAAGAAGGTAAAAAATTTCTGAGTAAGCCAATATCCTGGATTGGACGCATAAATACCCTAAAGATGGTCATCCTCCCAAAAATAACCTATACATTTCAGATGATACCTGTAGCACTATCACAAACATACCTCAGAAAACTTAAAACAATAGTGATGAATTTCATATGGAAAAACAAAAAACCCAGAGTGTCCTTTTTAACACTAAAACAGGAAAATAAAAGAGGAGGTTTAGCAATACCTGATATCCAAAACTATTACAATGCTGTGGTACTGTCTAGAGTGGTGGAATGGGTAAGGGATAAAAATGAAAAAAGGTGGATGAAGATAGAGAATACACTGTGTAATGCACGTTTGAAAGATATAATATGGAATCCCCTAAAATTTAGAGCATTGGGCGTGAACACTCATGCACTGACACAAAAAACTATAAGAATATGGGATAAAGTTTATAAACGACTAAATGGGGATTTTAACTCACCTTTAATAGCGCTAAAAGACAACAAGTTTTTTGCATCGGGGGGAAAAAAAATTGGAGGAAATTGGATTAAAAAAGATAGGGCACAATTAAGAGATATAATGGAAAACGGAAAATTATTAACACTACAAGAATTTAAACACAAGAGAGAGTTAATGGTGATTAATTAATGGCGGTATCAGCAGTTGGGCCAGTTTGTAAAGAATTTACCCTAACCAATCAGGTCGGAAGAGGACCTGACCCAGTTGGAGCAAGTATGCACAGCGGAAAACACAAGAAATATAATATCAAGAATGTATAAATTACTTATGACGGTGGACGAGCTGGGGATCCCGCCATTCATTAGTAAGTGGCAAAGGGAATTAGGGGCACAGAAAAACACATTGACAATAGGCAAAATATTAAAATTGGCACATAATTCGGCCATGGACATTAGGACAGCAGAGACAAATTACAAATGCTTATCAGGTTGGTATGCGACCCCAGACATAGTAAGTAGATATCACACTGGAAAATACCCTGAATGTTGGAGAGGATGCAGGGAGGTTGGTATTATGGCCCATAAATGGTGGCACTGTCCGAAAATCAAAAAATACTGGGTAAAGATAATAGACCTAATTAGAGAAATGACTCAAAAGAAATTAGAGGAGGACTCGTGGGTGATTCTGTTCCATGGAACAGATGAAGGGATAGCGCAATATAGGAAATCAATAATACCACATCTCCTAAACGCAGCAAAGCGGCTTATACCTAAGAATTGGCAAGAACCAGAGAGCCCACAAATCTGGTATTGGATAGACGCAGTAGAAGAAAGCTATAGGATGGAAAGTTTGAGAAATGAGGTAGAGGAAAAAAATACAGGGTGGAAAGGAAAATGGGAGTGTTGGAAAGCTTTCAAAAAAACATGGAGTTATGCGCAAGAATTGAGAGTTTAGAGTCAGAAAGTTAGCAGACCGAGTATTGGAAACGGTGAATTATAAAGGCTGATGGGGAGCATTTCTCTGGGCAAAGAGGACCAAGGAGGGGGATGAGGTTGGGGGGGAGAGAGGGAGGGGAGGGGTGTTATTTGGAGAGGGGGGTGAGGGAGAATACTGTCTTTATTTAATAAATTGTTTAAAACTTGGCAGGGGGAAAAAAAAAAAAAAAAATATATATATATATATATATATATATATATATATATATATATATTATGCCTTTGCTAAAAGACTTAAGCTACAATGATGTGAAAAGGAGAAGGGACGAAGATGAACTACTAAGCTGAATTAAGTCTCTCATAAGATTTCGCTGAAGTGGCAAAAAAAAAAAAGAATTATGCATGCATTTACTATATTTACTATGCAAGGTAATGGTTTTATTATGAATATCTTTTGTATTTCTATGTTTAATAAATTTGTATATGTTTTTACTATTGGTGCCTATAAAGTCCATTCCTTTTCCTATGTGCTCTTTAACCACTTGCCGACCGGCACACGACGATATACGTCGACAGAATGGCACGTACAGGCAGGAGGGCGTATATATAAGTCCCTCCTTTAGCCTGTCCATGCCATCGGGAGCGCGCCGGGAGCGGCGCGCTCCCGTGCCGGTCGGGACCCCCGTGAGTCCGATCGCGGTCCCCGCAGACTCGATCGCCGCGGGGACCCCCGCGATCGTCTCACGGGAAGGCTGAACGGGGAGATGCCGAGATAAACAGCATCTCCCCGTTCTGCCTAGCAACTAATGACGCCGATCTCTGCTCCCTGTGATTGGAGCAGAGATCAGCATTCACTAGCTGACAGCCACGCCCCCCCACAGTAAGAAATACACCCCTAGGCATACTTAACCCTTACACTGCCCCCTTGTGGTTAACCCCTTCACTGCTAGTGTCATTTATACAGGAATTAATGCATTTAAATAGCATTAATTGCTGTAAAAATGACAATGGTCCCAAAAATGTGTCAAAAATGTCCGATGTGTCCGGCATAATGTCGCAGTCACAAATAAAAATCGCAGATCTCCGCCATTACTAAAAAAAAAAAAATTATTAATAAAAATGCTATAAAACTATCCCCTATCTTGAAAACGCTATAACTTCTGCGCAAACCGATCAATAATCGCTTATTGCGATTTTTTTTACCAAAAATATGTAGAAGAATACGTATCGGCCTAAACTGAGGAAAAAAAAAAATGTTTTTTTTATATATTTTTTGGGGATATTTATTATAGCAAAAAAAAAAAAAATAATGCATTTTTTTCTAAATTGTCGCTCTATTTTTGTTTATAGCGCAAAAAAATAAAAACCGCAGGGGTGATCAAATACCACCAAAAGAAAGCTCTATTTGTGGGAAAAAAAGGACGTCAATTTTGTTTGGGAGCCACGTCGCACGACCGCGCAATTGTCAGTTAAAGCGACGCAGTGCCGAATCGCAAAAAGGGGCCTGGTCTGAAAGTGGTTAATATAAAACTATTTTGAGGACGTGGCACTTTCTTACATTTACACCCCCACAGTACCATCCTGTGATTGAGGCTTGGTATACTCGTTGATTCCTATGGCTAAACATAGAACAAAAATCTACTAAAAATTTGGACTTATACGCCTTAGCAATAGCCACTGTCATACTTCCTAAGGTAGTCATTCCAAATCTAATAAGTATTAAAGCTACAATATTTGCTTGGAAACACATACTTTCCAAAACTAGACATATTAAAAAAAAAAAAAAAAAAAAAAAAAACTGTCTTCCCACAGAAGTTATTAATTACTGTAGAATCCGCTTGTCAGTGGACGATTGGACCAAACAGGGATTCCAAGTATATGAAAATCTACCCTCGAGCTACAGAGATATTATTATGAGTAAGCTTGGAAAGTGTAAGCGTTTAAAGGACTTCAATCCTAATAACTTGATAGAAATTCCATCGATAATTTGGGAATATTTTTCTCACCATAAAGACCATATTAAGAAAGGCATTTCCTTTTTTTATGAGATTCACTAGTCCCAACAAAATAATAAAAATGTACATATGCTAAAATGGGAGAGAGATCTAACTCAAACATTCTCCTGGGACCAGTGGAAAAAATCATTCCAAATAATTAACAAATAATCATCATGTATAGAACACTGGGACAATGCTCAAAAAATAATCAATTGGTGGTATTTAACCCTGTACAAATTATCCAAAATCTATCCATCCACACCCGACATCTGTTGGAGGTGTAATGAGCAAACTGGAAATCTTTTAAACACTCTTTGGAGTTGCAAAACCCTGAAAAGCTTTTGGAACTCAGTCTCAACTTTCATAGAAGATATTACAGGAAACCTTTCCACGCTTACTCCTGCTTCAGCTTTATTAGGTATAAACCTGGAGAAATATCCCACTATACACAGAACAATTGTAGTCCACATATTAATAGCCTCAAGGCTCACAGTAGCTTACCTATGAAAATCTATGGAAGCACCCAATTTATGCAATGTCATAACCAGACTGAACACCCAGGCACAATTTGAATTAATGCTAGCTTATAAAAACCACTCCACTACCACCTTTAGTAAAAAATTTAAAATTTGGTTATCTCACCCAAGAGCCTCCAATTACCTAAAAGAATGTATAATTTAAATACTTTTTACAGTTTGTAATACCTTGATCAAAGAACTATGCAATTTCCCAGTGCAGAACACTATGTCTGATATTCCTTATTTTTTGGTTAGTCGTAATTTTTAATTTCCCTCTCCCCATTATAATTTCTATACTTAAAGTTTGTATTCACTGAGGCATAGTTAAAGTGGTATACAACAAGCCAAGTATAGCGCTGTCCCCACTTTTCACATTCCAACAGTGTCCAATGTATGATGTGTTAGATTAACTCAGGGTGTTGCAGCTCTCCCGCTGTTTTGTCATGTACTTTTTATAGTTAAAGTGATGACCTTCCAGGCCTACAGCTAGTATCCATTTGGGGTAGGATGGACTAGGCCATCAAGGTTTAAACAAAGAATATATTGTATGCCTTAATAGTTTACTGTATTACAATGTTGTGTAATATATACAGCAACTTTTATGAATATGTTCTTGATTGATAAAATAATAAAAAAATTATTGTAGAAAAAAAAATCCTTAATAGATATCCATTTGTGGGTGCAGTCCATTTAACTCCTATTAATTTCCAATGCAAAATGGTCAGACCTCAAAAAACATATTCTGTTAGTGTCTCAAATTATGCATAGTCACTAGGAATGGAAAATTACAGAGAGGTATTACATTTACCATTTTAGTGCAGTGGTTCTTAGTCTCAGTCCTACCCCCGACAGGACATGGTTTTGGGAATTTATCTAATTTTTCAGCTAAAATAGCTGCCCAAAATACAAAGACATTGACTGATTTAAAGCACCTGGGCAAGATGAAGGAAAACCTCCAATAATGGCCTGTTGGGGGTACTTGAGGACAGGGTTGAGAACCACTGATTTAGAGCACTGAGCTAAAATCGAGCTCAAGATAATCCTCATTTTAATTGTGGGCATTTGAGGGAAACAAAGTGAGTGTTAGAACCCCTGCTTATCTTTTTTAGGTTGGTATTTGTGTCCCTGTCACATAGCCAAACAAGAAGTGAGGGTAAAACCCTACCAATATCTGGAAAAATGGATGAATTCCCCCTGTTTTTTTTTTTTAGCAGCAATGAGGAAACAAATTGTTCATAAAAGTTGATTAATTTTATATGTTGAAACACTGATCATAGAATATACAGTGCACACAGGAATTTAAAATATGAGCTCTGGTGTACAACAGGTGAAAAGTTGGAAAAAATTTACTGTATTCAAATAAATATCCATAGTTTGTAATTCTTATGACCATCTGGTATACTGAATACCCCAATGCATTTCAGCCTTGGATAAGTTTGCAGCCTTCTTCAGGGGGGATTTTTCTTATTTCCGCATTTCTGCAGGTATATCAAGATGATAAATATTAAACACTGTACAAAGGTCAATATCCTATATCTTTACATTTTAACCAATGGTGTTTATTTACCCTTCATACCAGAGAGATCCTTTACACACAAACCAGAGTCTTTATTCTTGACAGCTCAAAGCTTTCTCCCCAAGCATAAATCCAGGAGTCGCTGTATAGACGTCCACACCACACCTACCCCCCAGAACTGGGGCAGGGGGGCCAACCAGAATGGAGGCCCACCGACTTGCAAGTGGTGACAGTATTTGGGTGCCCTCCCTCAGCAGCAACGAAAAATGCCTACTATTAGAGGAGCAGAGGCACCTGGAAACAGGGCCGGTGCTAACACTAGGCGGATTAGGCAGCCGCCTAGGGCGCACTGCCACCTAGGACGCAACTGTGGCTGCTGTGTATACACAGCTCTCTAGTGTGGAGGTAACACAGCCTTGTGTGTAGAGCCGGGTGTTAGTATAACAGGACAGACAAGCGCAAGGAGGAGGGGAGGAGTGCAGAGACGGCGCGGCTCAGTAACTCAAGAAAGCAGAATTTTGGTGGAGCCGCTCTGCAGTACATGTGTATGGGAGCGATCTGCGCTCCCCTCCTAGGAACAATACACAGCAGCCTGGAAGTGTCTTCCGCCCAGCCACTCATGCTGAGCACTGACAGTCACACATATAAAGTACTATCTGGGGAGAGCCGCAGATCCCGTGTGTAAGGAGACACCAGTGGAGGAAAATACAGAGACTGGTTTGTTTGTAAATGCCGCCCTATACACACCACTGAGCACTGACCCCCATGCCTTTACATTGCAATTGCATTACATGATTTACATCCACCCCACTGACTGCTCTGCACACTGTGCTCTGTACACACTCAGCCCGCCCATTACATGGCACAGTAAATAGTTCCTTCGCTGTCTGCAACTTTCAGGACAGGATGATGTAAAACCAGCGTTCAGTTCAGCTCTTCCTGATAACCCCGAGCTCCCTGGAATGTCCCCCCTCCCCTGGTCACAGCGGCAGGTTGAAAGCAGAGAATGTGGGTGAGTGATCAGTGTCCAGCTACACAATGCTATTACTGATATCAGTACTGTGCAGAGCAGTCAGTGTGCTCTATTTATGTTTCTTTCTTCTGCTGGTGACCAGGCTGCTGCCCATTACTAGTCCATATGGATTCTCCTGGTTACTGCTGATACTAGTGCAGCATTTACTAGAACTGGGCTGTATTTTCCTCCACTTGCAGCATCTGAAAATTGTATTTTTCTCCTGTCCCTTCCACCAGCAGTCAGCAGCTGCAGGAAGAAAATATAGCCAATCAGTTCTAGTAAATGCTGCCCCTCCCCCAGAGGTCTGTACACCCACTGCGCCCATTATGAGGGGTCCCACCATCCCTGTGCTGAGTTCCTGGGTCTGTACACCCGCTGTGCCCATTATGAGGGGTCCCACCATCCCTGTGCTGAGTTCCTGGGTCTCTACACCCGCTGTGCCCATTATGAGGGGTCCCCACCATCCCTGTGCTGAGTTCCTGGGTCTGTACACCCGCTGTGCCCATTATGAGGGGTTCCACCATCCCTGTGCTGAGTTCCCGGGTCTGTACACCCGCTGTGCCCATTATGAGGGGTCCCCACCATCCCTGTGCTGAGTTCCTGGGTCTGTACACCCGCTGTGCCCATTATGAGGGGTCCCACCATCCCTGTGCTGAGTTCCCGGGTCTGTACACCTGCTGTGCCCATTATGAAGGGTTCCCACCATCTCTGTACTGAGTTTTAAGGTCTGTACATCTGATGTGCCTATTATGAGGGGTTCCCACTGATAGGCTGCACTGATGGAGGTGGCACTGCATATAGGTATCACTCAGTGCCCATGGGCACTGATGGGCCTGCACTTATCATCAGTGCCTTAAATTTTCTGTGTACATATCCCCTGTACAGGGCCAGCGCTACCTATAGACAAGGTAGGCACCGGCCTAGAGCACACATCAATCCGGGGCGCTGTACTGATGCCCCCACGACCTCAAGGCTCAGTAACTGACTACACCCACCAAAATGGTAGCAATCTATAAAAAGGTGGGGTATAAATGGGCAGGACAAAGGGGGTGGAGTCAGGGGTGGAGCCAAAGGGGCGGCAAAATGAGGTTTCGCCTAGGGTGTTAAAAATCCTTGCCCCAGCCCTGCCTGGAAATAGTAGTTCACATAATTAGGATTTATATTATTAGTTGTAAAATAATAACATATTAATTTATCATAAATATAAGGACCTGGAGCAGGGCCTGAATTATGGCATATAGTCTTAATATACATCACATATTTTTATTTTATTTTTTATTAGATCAAACGGTAATATGGTATTTATAATTTGTTTTGTATTAATAAATTGTACATAATAATGATTTTATAGTAATCGTTTACATGTAAATGTGCTACAAAATGTACCTACATCAACAGGAGTCAATGCGCAATAGTGTTGGGTGTTTGAAAAATAAATAAATAAAAAATGCAAAAAATGAAAAATAAAATGGAAAATGAATAAATAGATGTCAAAGTGCAACAAATCTCCTAAGAACGTGATTCAGTGAAAAAATAATGATGTTTAAGTGTATATGACTATTACTGTGTTTAAAAGATCATGTAAAAAAAAAAAATGTGTGATGGTAAGTGCTTATGTTAACACCATACTAGGGATATAATATCATGGTGTGAGTGAAATATTAAGATGTGGAAAATGGTGTGGCAGCGGTTTCCCAAAGAAAATATGGCACCTCATCCCAGAAATCTTTTGCATAAACAGATGAATAGGACAAGAGGGATTATCACGGTAGACATGTGCACAACAAAAAAATTTGTTTATTTTCGTTTCGTTTTTTTCGTTTCCGAAGAAAATCCGTTTATTTTTGTTTTTTTCGTTTCCGTTGATTCGTAACGATTCGTACATTCGTAAGTCGTCGGTGTTCGTATTCGTAATGATTCGTACATTCGCAAGAGTTATTTTTTCGTTGATTCGTTTTTTCGTTAGTTTAATTTTCGTTTATTCGAAATTCGGACGCATTCGTATTTATTCGTACATTCGTAACATTCGTAGATTTGTAATCGGAGCATAATTCATAATTTTATGTAAAGTGTATGCTATTATTAAATTTTAATAATTTACGAATCGAAAAAAAAAAGTTACGAATCGAAAAAAAAAGTTACGAATGTACGAATTTTTTCGTTCAATCTATTCGAAGCACGTTAAGCAGCACCACTGTAAGGGACACGGAAAATTACCAATTCAACAAAAAAAAAAAAGTTACGAATCGAAAAAAAAAAAGTTACGAATCGAAAAAAAAAAAGTTACGAATCGAAAAAAAAGTTACGAATGTACGAATTTTTTCGTTCAATCTATTCGAAGCACGTTAAACAGCACCATTGTAAGAGACACGGAAAATTACCAATTCAACAAAAAAAAGTTACGAATGTACAAATTTTCGTTGTTCCTGTTTTCGTTTTTTGGATTTTCTTCATTCGTACATTCGTTGTTTCTACTTTGTTTTTTTCGGATTTTCGTTGTTTTTTGGATTCGTTCGATTCAAACGATTCGTTAATCGGATTCGTACGATTCGAACGATTCGTTATTCGGAAAAAAAAAGAAAAGCGAAAAAAAAAAAAAAACTAATTGCACATGTCTATATCACGGTGCCGATTATAGATCACAAAAAATGTCTAATATGAAACATACTATAATTTTTTAGAAAAGTTTATTATTCATAGAAAAATAGAAAAAAAAAAAAGGGATAAAAAGATATAGAACAACAGTGACAATGTACAAGATTAAAAATTGGTCTCTAATCACATAAGTAGTATTAAAGCACACAAAATAACAATGGGGGGCCAGTATGTCAATGGCCTGGATGTGCTCTTGGGTCAGTTCATCCCGACATGTTTCGCCATAAGAATGGCTTCCTCAGGGAAAATGTATTGTGACCAATATTGAAGAACAACAGTTCTATGAAAAGAAAAACAGAAAAAATAATAATAACAAGTATTGGTAATAAACAATTGGTGGATATACACAAGTGCGCTGCATAGCCCCGGCAACACCATCACAGTCGGGACACACCCGCTGCAGCCCAGACCTTGCAGATGTATTGTGCTGCCACAATCCCAAACAACCCCATACATACCCCCGAAAGAGCTCCCCTGCACCGAGGCTGGCGTGGCTTGAAATACGGGTGATGCACCCCAAGATGGTATCAAGCCCTAGTGCAGCTACAGGGGGTATTGAACAAACGTTGAGGCTAAGAAACCAAAAGACAAAAGACAATCTTACCATCCGAATTTTTTTTTTTTAAAGAAAATTCAAGAAAGAAGCCTCTTAGTGTGACCCCAAAACCCGAATTAGCATATAAACTGTGGCCAGAACAGGCCTACATGTATACATACCCAATAAGATAGGGAAAGAAAAAATTGTCTCAAAGGAACAGAGGCGCTGATGCAGTAAATAATGGAAATAGGGCAGAAGCCAATCCCAAAGATACTGTTGAATAATCTCTGCTGTAACAAAAATATAATATGTGGTAGTGTGTGGGACATTTGTAACAACACAAGTTTAAAAAGTAACAAAACATTAACTCCTGCAAAGTCCCAAAAAATAGGGGAAGAGAGAACCTTACCAAAGCTATATGACAATAGATAAGTCTGTTAGTCTGGGACTAGGACAGAGTTATGATGAGTATGAACCAGCAGCAGCGATGCAGGGCGATAACAGCCAAGATGTCCACCGAATAGATTTCTATTAAATATAGGAAAAAAAAAAAAAAATAATAATAAAAAAGAAAAAACATTCCATAATGAGGTGTATGGCCAGAGCTGGGGAGATGTGTGGAGTAAACCCCCCAACAAGGGAAGACCGGACCAAGTACTGACCTAGTAAATGAACAGCAACCAGAAAGCGCCTCCGTTGAGCCAGCGGAGAAGCCGCTAGCTCACTGGTCTATTTAAACCCCCCACCCAATAGACGCACTGACGTCAGTGTCAAATGGGAGTCGACAAAAAACGATAACCGTGCATGCGCCGAGTGGGTGAAAACTACACTACCCGAAATACCTAGCGTCATCCGCATAACGTCGGGGAAGGGAGAGAACCAACCCCCGGCACGTCGCTGCAGCAATCTCCAGAGGAGGAGGAGATTTAAGATGGAAAGAGGGACGTGTTTAAGGGGCAGTGTTGTAGACACATTAGGAATGTAAACAGGGCCGGTGCTACCACTAGGAAAACTAGGCAGCCGCCTAGGGCGCCCTGCTGCTGGGGGGCACCTGGCCACTGGTGTTCCTACTCTCTTCTCTCTGCAGCAAGCAACTAAGTCTCAGCATCAGCAGGCAGCCGCCACTCCATTTGCAGATTGTGCCAGAGGCGCAGCGGCGGTGGAGGACTGTGTCTGTCTCCCGAATGAATTGAAGCAAGCAAACATTCATTGATGGGCACTGGTAGGCTGCATTGATGGGTGCTGGTGAGGCTGCATTAATTGGCGCTGGTAGGTTGCATTTGATGGGCACTGGTGAGGCTGCAATAATGGGCGCTGGTGAGGCTGCAATAATGGGCGCTGGTGAGGCTGCAATAATGGGCGCTGGTGAGGCTGCAATAATGGGCGCTGGTGAGGCTGCATTGATGGGCGCTGGTAGGCTGCATTGATGGGCGCTGGTGAGGCTGCCTTAATGGGCGCTGGTGAGGCTGCATTAATGGGCGCTGGTGAGGCTGCCTTAATGGGCACTGGTAAGGTCCATTAAAGTGGAAGTAAACCCTCTGGGACCACTTGGACCTACAGGTAAGCCTAGATTAAGGCTTACCTGTAGGTCCAATAAATATCTCCTAAACCAACATGGTTTAGGAGATATTTAGAAAAGAAAAAGGCACCGCTATCTACGGTGCATGTGCCGTAGACAGCGGCGCGCAGGCACACTGATCGAGCCACACTGATCGACCGAGATCATGGCGATATGCTGCTCTCGTGCGCCGGAGTGACGTCATCGCCGCTCCAGCGAATCACAGCGCTGGAGCGGCAAGACCCGGAAGTCACTACGGCCCTGGATGGCAGCGCAGAAGATCGTGGATGTAGACCGCTATGGGGGCTTCGTTCTCAGGTAAGTCATTCATAATGAGCTAGTATGCTATGCATACTAGCTCATTATGCCTTTGCCTTGCAGGTTCCTATTTAAAAAAAAAAAAAAAAAAACGCTTTACTTCCTCTTTAATGGGCGCTGGGGAGGCTGTATTGATGGCCACTGGTAAGGCTGCATTAATGGGCGCTGGTGAGGCTGCATTGATGGAAGCTGGTAGGCTGCATTTGATGGGCACTTCATTAAAAAGGTGGGGTATACAAGGGCATGGCAAAGGGGGTGGGGTCAGGGGTGGAGCCAGGGGGGCGGCAAAATGAGGTTTTGCCTAGTTTGTCAAAAATCCTTGCACCAGCCCTGAATGTAAATAACACTGGAAAAATGCCGGAGATCAAGGGGCAGGCTTGGTGTCCACTCAGTAAGCCCTTGGGTGTCCATGTAGCTGCAGGCCAGATAAGGGTACAAAGCCACGTAGATAAAGCCAACACCAGCAATTGTATGGGCGGGCCAAAATCCCAAGGAGGCTGCATAAGGCCAAAAAGGAGGGGGCAGCAAACCAGGCATTGACTGGGAAGAGCACATCACCACACCATAAGCAGAGCAAATGCTTGCAACCAGATGAATAAAACCAGGGCCATACAGCGCACAAAGGAAATCCAGCAATTGATCAATTTAAATGTTTAGAAAATACCAATAATAAACATTGTATCCATTAACCACTTGCTTACTGGGCACTTAAACACCCTTCCTGCCCAGACCAATTTTCAGCTTTCGGTGCTCTCACACTTTGAATGAAAATTACTCAATCATGCAACACTGTACCCAAATGAATTTTTTGTCCTTTTTTCCCACAAATAGAGCTTTCTTTTGGTGGTATTTGATCACCTCTGGGTTTTTTATTTTTTGCGCTATAAAAAAAAAAAAGACCGAAAATTTTGAAAAAAAAAACACATTTTTCTTTGTTTCTGTGATAAAATTTTGCAAATTATTAATTTTTCTTCATAAATTTTGGCCACAATTTATACTGCTACATCTCTTTGGTAAAAATAACCCAAATTAGTGGATATTTTTTGGTCTTTGTGAAAGGTACAGACTCTACAAACTGTGGTGCGAATTATACAAAATTGATCACATCTGATGTACTGGTGACCTATCTCATTTCTTGTGACCCGAACAAGCCAGGAAAGTACACATACCCCCCAAATGACCCCTTTTTTGAAAGTAGACATGGTATCAAGGTATTTAGTAAGAGGCATGGTGAGCTTTTTGATGTTGTAATTTTTTTCCCAGAATTCTTTGCAAAATTAATTCTTTTTTTATTTTACATTTTTTTCCACAAAATTGTCATTGTAATAGGTTCATTCTCTCACATGGCATGTGTATACCACAAATGACACCCCAAAATAAATTCTGCTACTCCTCCTGAGTATTACGATACCACATATGTGGGACTTTTCCACAGCCTGGCCACTTAGAGAGGCCCAACATGCAGGGAGCGCCATCACGTGTTCTAGGAGCATAAATTACACATCTAAATTGTTGACTACCTATTACACTTTTGAAGGCCCTGGAGCACCAGGACAATGACACGTGACACTGACGTGGCACTGATGACAGGTGGCACTGATGACACTTGACACTGATGTGGCACTGATGACAGATGGCACTAATACGGGGCACTGATGACACGTGACACTGATGACAGATGGCACTAATACGGGGGCACTGATGACACGTGACACTGACAGATGGCACTAATATGTGGCACTGGTGACAGATGGCACTTATACGTGGCACTGATATCATGTGGCACTAATACATGGCACTGATGAGAGATGGCAGTAATACGTGGCACTGATGACAGATGGCACCGATACGTGGCACTGATGTGACACGTGACACTGATGACAGATGGCACGTGACACTGACAGGTGGCACTGATGACAGATGGCACTGATGACAGATGGCACTAATATGTGGCACTGATGACACGTGGCACTGATATGGCACTGATGACAGATGGCACTGATGTGGCACTGATGACAGATGGCACTGACGTGGCACTGATGACACGTGGCACTGACGTGGCACTGATGACAGATGGCACTGGGGACAAATGGCACTGGGGACAAATGGCACTGGGGACAAATGGCACTGGGGACAGGTAGCACTGGGGATAGGTGGCACTGGCAGATGGCACTGGGGATAGGTGGCACTGGCAGATGGCACTGGGGACAGGTGGTGCTGGGGACAGGTGGTGCTAGGGACAGGTGGTACTGGGGACAGGTGGTACTGGGGACAGATGGCAGCGGGGACAGATGGCAGCATGGCAGCGGGGACAGATCACGTTATTTCTTTTTTTTATTTATTTTTTTACTTACGGCGCACCGGTGCCGTTCATCTCTCCCTCCTCACACGCTGTCTGTGTGAGGAGGGAGAGCGGCGCTGAGAGATGATCTCATATGTTTGCATATGAGATCATCTCTCATTGGACACGCCGATCTCGCTGTAAACGGCCGCTGTGATTGGCCGTTTACAGCGATCTGTGACTGGCTGTGTCCGACGGACACGGCCAGCACAGAACTTCCCCGATGCGCGCTCTCAGGAGCGCGCATTAGGGAAGTAAACAGGAGGACGTCCAGGGACGTCCTCCCAGCAGGGAGCGTCTGCGCTGCAGCCGTCTTTCGGCTATAGCGCGGGCGCGTAGTGGTTAAATAATTTGAGATATAGATAGAACAACTGCAACAATGTAGAATAAACTTGAATAAAGATCAATCAATAAATATAATTCATATAAATGCTTACATGGAAATATCCATTGTGTCAGTGACATAGTGTGTATAATGCCTAAATATCAATTACTATGATTATATGAAAAATACTAAAAATTTACATTCATTTGTTATTATTTATTTCTGTTTCTTTGTAATTATTAATAAGCCTGACAAGTAGGTGAGGGTCTACACAGAAGAAATTTGTGCCCATAGTGGAGGGAATAGTGCAACAGTAATAACGGTGTGGAGGGGACCAAGGCAAAAAATAGAATCAAAACAAAGCAAAAAAATATTACAGCAGAAAAAATAAAGAAATAAGATTTAAATGTAAGAAAATGAAAACAGTAGTAAATAGTTATATGCTATCCATGTCACAAGAAAGACTTGAAACGGATGTACTCATTAAGACCTGGGTACTTCGTAGCATCCAAAATGTGTATCCATTTAGTTTCAAGTTGTAGTAAGGTGGTGTCTATTTCCCCGCCCCAAGCATGTGTAGGAACATGCTCCAGGGCTGAGAAGCGGACAACACCTGGATCAAAATTGTGAACACGCCCAATATGTGTGTTCAAAGCAGTTGTACATAGACGTTTAAATACAGGTAGAATATGATCTCTGATTCTCTTAACCACTTCAGCCCCGAACCAATTGGCAGCCAAAGGACCAGGCCCCTTTTTGCGATTCGGCACTGCGTCGCTTTAACTGACAATTGCGCGGTCGTGCGACGTGGCTTCAAAACAAAATTGGCGTTTTTTTTTTTCCCACAAATAGAGCTTTCTTTTGGTGGTATTTGATCGCCCCTGCGGTTTTTATTTTTTGCGCTATAAACAAAAATAGAGCGACAATTTTGAAAACAATGCAATATATTTAGCTTTTTGCTATAATAAATATCCCCAAAAAATATATAAAAAAACATTTTTTTTCCTCAGTTTAGGCCGATACGTATTCTTCTACATATTTTTGGTAAAAAAAAAATCGCAATTAGCGATTATTGATTGGTTTGCGCAAAAGTTATAGCGTTTACAGAATAGGGGATAGTTTTATAGCATTTTTATTCATATTTTTTTTTTTTACTAGTAATGGCGGCGATCAGCGATTTTTATTGTGACTGCGACATTATGGCGGACACATCGGACATTTTTGACACATTTTTGGGACCATTGTCATTTATACAGCAATAAATGCTATTTAAATGCATTAATTCCTGTATAAATGACAGTTGTAGTGAAAGAGTTAACCACTAGGGGGAGGGGAGGGGTTATGGGCTCTGACGTGTGTTGTGTTTTTTACATTAGGGGGCGGGGCTGACGTCTGATGTCATTGATCGGCTTTCCCGATGACCGGGAACAGCCAATCAATGACAGGCAGAGTAGGAAGCGCGGGGAGAGGTTTGTTTACACAAACCTCTCCCCGTTCTTCAGCTCCGTAACCCGATCGCGGGACACCAGCGGCGATCAGGTCCGCTGGTCCCGCGGCCGGGGTCACGGAGCTCCCGACCCGGTCGCAAGCGCGTGCGCCGCCAGCGGCGCACACGCGAACCCACGGGCAGGCATTTAAAGGGCCACGTACAGGTACTAATAACCACACTGACAAGCAGCCAAATATACCACTCCTACAGTTTTACAGGTAACAGAGTATTTTACCTTATGGGTATGGCCATTTGGTAAAAAAGTATCTGTGTAATTGAGATTGAACAGGCAGATATTACATCTGCCACAAGGAAAAGTGCCCCTTCTAGTTTCGTTATAGGTGATTTTAGGCATAAAATGGCTTGTAACTAAAAAGTCTTTCATTGAAGGAGATCTGCGATATGTGATTAAAGGATATGATTTCACAAATTTTTGAACTATGGGATCAGCCGTCAATAATGGCCAGTACTTAGTCAAAACATTTTTCATTTGTAGATGTTGTCTTGAAAACTGAGTAATAATTATACGTACAGGTTGGTCTGTAGGTGAAGCTTTTGTGGAATGAATAAGATCCTTCCTATTTAAGTGCATAACTTTGTTAAAAGTCCTTTTTAATAGAGACTTGCTATAGCCCCTTTGATACAGTCTGAGATAAAAGTCATTAGCTGCCAAGCGAAAATCAGCTTCCAGAGTGCAATTGCGTCTTAGGCGAAAAAACTGGCTATATGGGATGCTGCTCAAAAGTGAGCGAGGGTGTGCACTACTGTCATGTAAGATGGTGTTGCCAGACGAAGGCTTATGGTAGAGAGAGGCATAAAATGGAAAAAGAAACTGCGCTACGGGAATTATACCCAGGAAAGGGTATAGCTAAATAACAATGGTACAGAGGTTTGGGAAAACCTGGTCAGAAGCTGCAACTCAACTGCAAAACATAACCACAGTGATAACAAATAAAAAAGAAAAAATGAGTAAAGCTAAACTAAAAATTGTGATGCACCCAACAGTGTTGTGATGGTGACTAAGTGATAACATTAATTATAACTTAATTAATGAGCATAAAAGAATACAATAAATACGGTGATGAATATGTAGACCAAAAGGTTAAGTGTGGATCAAAAATTAGATCCTAAATGCAAATTGATGAAAACTCACACAAATCAAATGAATAAAACAGTGATATAAAATTCTGAGCCTGGATGGCACAAAAATGTATAATGTGAATCAAAAATGTGTCCAAAGTGCATGCGCATCTGGGTGCGTTTCTCAACGCATCCGAATGCGTTTTGCTGAAAAATTACACCCGTGCAAAAAATGAAAGAATCAGTTCAATTATCAAATCAAAAGTTCTTCAAAACAGCCAGAAGTTATCCACCACCAAGATTATTGAGATTTCCTCCTTACCAGCTGTCCATGACACCCCACTACAGAGTGTCAAAGTATGCCTGTGTATAGATAGCCTTCCTTGGGACCCTCAAGGGATAAGGTGGACACCAGCAGCCTCGATAGATCACTCCATAAGCCAATGAACCGGATCAGATCTCAATTTAAGGAGCAGCACATGAAGGAAAGAAAGGGGGGCTTGGATACTGTTAAACCCAAGATTTTATTAAAACATAAGAAAAAGTTACACTCACATGAAAATCAATCAGTTCAAGCCTGAAGTGTTGTGCACCGGCCGGCCACACCAAACACAGACCCGTCTTCCCAGGATAACCAATAGTGTAGACAAGGTGACGTCAGCGCGTCGCTCCGCCCTACCGGTTTCGCAATAGAGTTGCGTCGTCCAGGGGCACGGGCGGCGCACTGCGTCACCTCCCTAAATAGTACCAACTAACTAGCCAAGCCTCGCTCTGAGCTCCCAATCCCGAGCGGGTCTCGGCATGCCAATCGTGATCTCGCGAGATTTGCGGCTTCCAATCAAGGGCCGATCTCGTCCAGCTGGTCGAGGTCTCGCGGGACCCGCAGCTCATAGTACAGCAGCCATCCAAGCACAGATACGAAGGGGCTCGGCAGGCCCACTGTGTTGTTAACAAGACTCGTAACCAGGGACAAAAATAAAACAAAACAAAAATGTTGCCACCAGGTTAGAAGCGCCCGGATGTCTATGGGCCGTTTCAGATGGATCATAAAGACTCTAAAAACTCATTCAGTGTCAGCACTACTCCGGAAACCCGGAAGTGATGCAACTGAACACACTGGGGACACCAAACACCTGTAAAGCATATCAACCAAAAAATAGTATAAATATTTTTGGTTATTATTACAAAAATATTACCAAAATATTCTTTCTTCTTTAAAAATATGCAGTAAATCTAGCTAACCTCAGAGACCATATCATCACATCCCCCTAGCCTTGAGGCGATTCGGTTCGCATTGTAGCGCTATACAAATTATTCATTCATTCATTCATTCATTCATCACATCCCCAGAATCAACTGCAGGTAATGTGAGGAACGGCCCGAGCACTCTATCCCAAATGGCTTATTAAATCTATAAAAAAATTAAGAATAAAATGGGATATGAATATATTTGCACAATGTCACTCCCTCATAAAAGGGATAGACAATATTTCGCTGGAATAGGTCACCGTTGGACTCGCCAGGGGGATGTGGTAAATATCACAAACCCCCTATGTGAGAGCAACATGACCCATACATTGTGTTAAAAAATTAAATGAATAACCCATGGGAAGCTAAATATACTATGCTCACAAAGGCAAAAACTTCTTGAGAATAAATAAAAACAAAAATTCTCTTTCCAAAATAAGAATTATCCCTAGTGACAGAATAGGGAAAGACCTATTTTTTCTATTACTAAAAACCTCCGGAGCTCTCCCGCTAAGATCCACGGAGCTCAGAGCAGTAGACTTAGAAGCCAGGCAGCCGGCACTAAACCATCGTATGCATAACCACAGTGTTGGTCACATTATACTAAGCCGCTTCTACTAAATCTGCATATATAACTCAAAAAATGATATGCAAACAAAATGATAATATTGCAACATACTCTAGATATGGGTACAATAGATGTAATAATTGGTTCTAACTCAACCACCATTAGTGACTGGACCCTCGAGTGTGGACAGCACAGGAAACTTGGCTAGGAATTATTAATAAAAGCGTTCACGTCCGTGTCCACATTGAGGCCATGGGGGACGTAAGTCTTTAATCTATAAATCCAGGCCATTTCCTGTATCGAGATCTCCCTGACCAAAGATCCTCCCCTCCAGTGGGGTCTATATTTGTCTATGCCCATGTAGAGCGTATTTGATGGATCTCTATTGTGTACCTGATCGTAGTGCCTTTTCCATCCAACATCGCACCATCAAAAACCTGATACAGAAACACTGGCACCTCCTAGCTAGTGATCAGGTTCTTGGCACAGTGCTACCGGAAAGGCCACAAGTTATCTTTAGAGGGGCCTCCTCTCTGGCGAGTAGGATTGCTCATAGTGTGCAGGACCCACCTAGGGAAAACAGGTGTTTCTTTCAAAATCTCACAGGTTACTATAGGTGCAAAAATTGTCAGGTCTGTACCCTGAATATATGCAGGGAGAGAAAAATATGTAACTTTGTTTCAACCAGTACCTCGAGATCCTATGAAGTAGAGCCCTTCATAACATGTTCATCCGAAGGGGTGGTCTATCTGATCCAGTGCCCATGCGGGCTCCAGTATGTGGGGAGGACCAAAAGGGCCCTTCGAGTTAGATTAAATGAACACATTAGCAATATCAGGAGGGGCTTTGACAAACACTCGGTGTCAAGGCACTACGATCAGGTACACAATAGAGATCCATCAAATACGCTCTACATGGGCATAGACAAATATAGACCCCACTGGAGGGGAGGATCTTTGGTCAGGGAAATCTCGAGACAGGAAATGGCCTGGATTTATAGATTAAAGACTTACGTCCCCCATGGCCTCAATTCCTAGCCAAGTTTCCTGTGCTGTCCACACTCGAGGGTCCAGTCACTAATGGTGGTTGAGTTAGAACCAATTATTACATCTATTGTACCCATATCTAGAGTATGTTGCAATATTATCATTTTGTTTGCATATCATTTTTTGAGTTATATATGCAGATTTAGTCGAAGCGGCTTAGTATAATGTGACCAACACTGTGGTTATGCATACGATGGTTTAGTGCCGGCTGCCTGGCTTCTAAGTCTACTGCTCTGAGCTCCGTGGATCTTAGCGGGAGAGCTCCGGAGGTTTTTAGTAATAGAAAAAATAGGTCTTTCCCTATTCTGTCACTAGGGATAATTCTTATTTTGGAAAGAGAATTTTTGTTTTTATTTATTCTCAAGAAGTTTTTGCCTTTGTGAGCATAGTATATTTAGCTTCCCATGGGTTATTCATTTAATTTTTTAACACAATGTATGGGTCATGTTGCTCTCACATAGGGGGTTTGTGATATTTACCACATCCCCCTGGCGAGTCCAACGGTGACCTATTCCAGCGAAATATTGTCTATCCCTTTTATGAGGGAGTGACATTGTGCAAATATATTCATATCCCATTTTATTCTTAATTTTTTATAGATTCAATAAGCCATTTGGGATAGAGTGCTCGGGCCGTTCCTCACATTACCTGCAGTTGATTCTGGGGATGTGATGATATGGTCTCTGAGGTTAACTAGATTTACTGCATATTTTGAAAGAAGAAAGAATATTTTGGTAATATTTTTGTAATAATAACCAAAAATATTTATACTATTTTTTGGTTGATATGCTTTACAGGTGTTTGGTGTCCCCAGTGTGTTCAGTTGCATCACTTCCGGGTTTTCCGGAGTAGTGCTGACACTGAATGAGTTTTTAGAGTCTTTATGATCCATCTGAAACGGCCCATAGACATCCGGGCGCTTCTAACCTGGTGGCAACATTTTTGTTTTGTTTTATTTTTGTCCCTGGTTACGAGTCTTGTTAACAACACAGTGGGCCTGCCGAGCCCCTTTGTATCTGTGCTTGGATGGCTGCTGTACTATGAGCTGCGGGTCCCGCGAGACCTCGACCAGCTGGACGAGATCGGCCCTTGATTGGAAGCCGCAAATCTCGCGAGATCACGATTGGCATGCCGAGACCCGCTCGGGATTGGGAGCTCAGAGCGAGGCTTGGCTAGTTAGTTGGTACTATTTAGGGAGGTGACGCAGTGCGCCGCCCATGCCCCTGGACGACGCAACTCTATTGCGAAACCGGTAGGGCGGAGCGACGCGCTGACGTCACCTTGTCTACACTATTGGTTATCCTGGGAAGACGGGTCTGTGTTTGGTGTGGCCGGCCGGCGCACAACACTTCAGGCTTGAACTGATTGATTTTCATGTGAGTGTAACTTTTAGTTATGTTTTAATAAAATCTTGGGTTTTACACTATCCAAGCCCCCCTTTCTTTCCTTCATGTGCTGCTCCTTAAATTGAGATCTGATCCGGTTCATTGGCTTATGGAGTGATCTATCGAGGCTGCTGGTGTCCACCTTATCCCTTGAGGGTCCCAAGGAAGGCTATCTATACACAGGCATACTTTGACACTCTGTAGTGGGGTGTCATGGACAGCTGGTAAGGAGGAAATCTCAATAATCTTGGTGGTGGATCACTTCTGGCTGTTTTGAAGAACTTTTGATTTGATAATTGAACTATTTCTTTCATTTTTTGCACGGGTGTAATTTTTCAGCAAAACGCATTCGGATGCGTTGAGAAACGCACCCAGATGCGCATGCACTTTGGACACATTTTTGATTCACATTATACATGTTTGTGCCATCCAGGCTCAGAATTTTATATCACTGTTTTATTCATTTGATTTGTGTGAGTTTTCATCAATTTGCATTTAGGATCTAATTTTTGATCCACACTTAACCTTTTGGTCTACATATTCATCACTGTATTTATTGTATTCTTTTATGCTCATTAATTAAGGTATAATTAATTTGATCACTTAGTCACCATCACAACACTGTTGGGTGCATCACAATTTTTGGTCTAGCGCTACTCATTTTTTCTTTTTTCTTTTTTTCTTTTTTATGGTAGAGAGAGGTACGAATAATTCCCTTATCAACTGAAATCTGCAGGTCGAGAAAATTAATTTTCAACTGACTGCAGTCTAGGGTAAATTTTAAATTATATTCATTATCAGCCAGTAAGTCAACCAGCCACGTGAGTTCATCCTTGGTACCAGTCCAGAAAAATAAAATATCATTGATATATCGATGCCAAACCAAAACATGTTGTAGTAAATTAGAAAAAAAGATCATTAGAAAAAAGATCCCTCTCCCACCCCCCCAGGTACAGATTGGCATAAGAGGGGGCACATTTGGTCCCTATAGCCACACCCTGTACCTGGAGGTAGTGGCAGGAACCAAACATAAAAACATTATGGGTCAGGATGAACTCGAGCAGCTGGAGGACAAACTGGCCGTATTTTTCAAAGGTAGAGCCATGTTCTTTCAATTGGGTCTGAATAACTTGGATGCCTTTTTTGTGTGGAATAGAATTATATAGACACTCGACATCGAGGGCCACTAGCCATGTGTTAGGAGGAAGTTGTTTGCTATCCAAGATACGGAGCAAGTCTATTGTGTCTTTAACATAAGAGGAAAGTGATATTACGTGTGGAAAAAGATACTTGTCGACCAGTGCACTCTCGTTCTCAGCCAATCCCTGGCAGCCCGATACGATCGGTCGACCAGGTAGATTCACTAAGGACTTGTGCACCTTCGGTAATGAGTAGAACGTGGGAATTTTTCGGGTTCTTCACATTCAAGTATTTCCAAGTGTCTAAATCAATGGTGCCTAGTTGATATGCCTTGAAGATTAAATCAAAATATTCGGCATTTTCAAATTTTCAATTAGGGTTTTAGATATAGATCGGTACCATTGGCGGATACTAAGGATGTCCAGGCACATATGTTCATAGGCCCGGACATCCATAACCACAACATTCCCCCCCCCCCCCCCTTTGTCGGCCGGCTTGATGATCAAGCCTGGATGACACTGGAGGTCTTTAAGTGCCGAACAGGCCTACATTTATACATACCCAATAAGATAGGAAAATAAAAAATTGTCTCAAAGGAACAGAGGCGCTGATGCAGTAAATAATGGAAATAGGGCAGAAGCCAATCCCAAAGATACTGTTGAATAATCTCTGCTGTAACAAAAAATATAATATGTGGTAGTGTGTGGGATTAGCCACAGTTTATATGCTAATTCGGGTTTTGGGAAAGAGGCTTCTTTCTTGAATTTTCTTTAAAAAAAATACATTTCTGATGGTAAGATTGTCTTTTGTCTTTTGTTTTTTTAGCCTCAACATTTGTTCAATACCCCCTGTAGCTGCACTAGGGCTTAATACCATCTTGGGGTGCATCACCCGTATTTCGTGCCACGCCAGCCTCGGTGTGGGGGAGCTCTTTCGGGGGTATGTATGGGGTTGTTTGGGATTGTGGCAGCACAATACATCTGCAAGGTCTGGGCTGCAGCGGGTGTGTCCCGACTGTGATGGTGTTGCCGGGGCTATGCAGCACACTTGTGTATATCCACCAATTGTTTATTACCAATACTTGTTATTATAATTTATTCTGTTTTTCTTTTCATAGAACTGTTGTTCTTCAATATTGGTCACAATACATTTCCCCTGAGGAAGCCATTCTTATGGCGAAACATGTCGGGATGAACTGATCCAAGAGCACATCCAGGCCATTGACATACTGGCCCCCCATTGTTATTTTGTGTGCTTTAATACTTCTTATGTGATTAGAGACCAATTTTTAATCTTGTACATTGTCACTGTTGTTCTATATCTTTTTATCCCTTTTTTTTTCTATTTTGCTATGAATAATAAACTTTTCAAAAAATTATAGTATGTTTCATATTAGACATTTTTTGTGATCTATAATCAGCACCGTGATAATCCCTCTTGTCCTATTCATCTGTTTATGCAAAAAAAATTTGGGATGAGGTGCCATATTTTCTTTGGAACACCGCTGCCACAGCATTTTCCAAATTTTTTCTACGAATTTGGTGTGTAAACCACACCACCATTTGTGGCCGGTTGTCTTTTAAACATTAAAGACAGCTTATTCTGTCCTTCGGATTGAATATCTCTTTTCTGCTTTTTTGTCTCTATAGAATTTCGTTTTTGTTCATTATTTTTAAGTAAACATATCTATGTTTGTAGGAGTTTAAGTACATTATTTTCTTTTTCCTTTTTGTAATTTATACGCCTGGCACGTTATAGTTTTTGGTTGGAATAGTGTCCACCATGGCGGGGTTCTGTGGAGAGGCATGGGACGGGTTCATGACCAAAATTAGGTCTTCTCAGAAGGATATCAATATTACTGATGGTGAACTTGATCGATCCTTAATGAGATTAAGACGTTTGTTAGAGAGAAAAGTCAGAATATACTGGCATAAAACTTATTTCGAGAAGTATTCTGAACATCACATTGTCCCTTGGGGACTCCGTATTCAGATATTTCAAAAATGTCAGAAAGGTTAATGATTCCCTAAAAAAATCTTGGGAAAATAACCTGCAATGTTGCTCTTTTCAGATGATTTCTATTCTGATTAAGCAATATGATCTTGAATTGGAACAGCTCGATCTTCAAAATGCGAGCTGGTACCAAGATATTTCTATTGGTGAGGAATCTGAAAGATTTATAAAACGAGAGAAAGATTTACGTATCTATTTGGAAGATTATACAAAAAATATCATTAGTACTAAGGAGAACAAATTCCTTAGGGATAAGTCTGCCCACGAAAATGACTATGCATATAAATGGAACCAAACCAGTTTCAAAAAACCCGCTACTAGATCTCCTACTCCTCATGTTACTCAACCTGACATTGATATTCCTAATGTGGCTTCTTTTTCTTCTAGTGCTTCAACTTCCTATAGAGACTTGTCTCAGGATAGAATCCCTAAGAAAAGGAAGGGTACAGTCACTTCTACTGATTCACTGCATCGCTCATTCGGACCTCTACAATGCTCCTCGGGGGTTCGTTCTAATCTACCTACCACGCATGCTTAAACACCCACTTCTACCCAACCACGTTCTATTACGACTACTTTACAACTTTTATCTCAGCCCGCACCGGGTATCACAGCACCTTGTCCTCTATCTTTTTCTTCTTCTTCTGCAACATGCAGGGTAAGTGAACCTATATTATCTACTATGTTTCCTTTGAGTTCTCAATCCATTGATCCACGTATTGCACCGATTTTTTTAGTGAAAACACCCGAAGTGAACCCGAGCCCGACATCACTACCTCCGTCCAAGGAGGTCAAGATTTAGAGGTACTGAACCTCTTCTCTACTGCTCTGACAGAGGATCAGATTCATGTACTCAAACTAGGACTTACTTTTTGTCCTTCAGGAAATTTGGACAGGTTCCAATTTGTCAAAGACATACACTTATTCGCTAAGAGACTTCTATTCAGGGTTATCTACGATAAACCCTCTGATATTGACCGGTCCAACTTTCCCCCAATGGAGTTTTCTCAGATGGAACTCCAGGCTATGGATGATCTTATGTCATTATGGGAGGAGGGAGACATTGGCGATGACCAATTACCGACACGTTCAGCGCCGGGTGTTGCTGTCCCCGGTGTGTCCTTCCCCCCTCTATCTTCCTTTAAACCTAGATCTAAGTAATTTCCTTTGCTTCAAACTAATCCCAATATTTGGGCATTTGTCCAACAAATTACCTCTGAAATAAAAACATTGGAATTGGATGATCGATTACAACATAATCTATCCTTTAGATACCGTAAGGCACTTAAAGACCTCCAGTGTCATCCAGGCTTGATCATCAAGCCGGCCGACAAGGGGGGGAATGTTGTGGTTATGGATGTCCGGGCCTATGAACATATGTGCCTGCACATCCTTAGTAACTGCCAATGGTACCGATCTATATCTAAAACCCTAATTGAAAATTTTAATGCTGAATATTTTGATTTAATCTTCAAGGCATATCAACTAGGCACCATTGATTTAGACACTTGGAAATACTTGAATGTGAAGAACCCGAAAATTCCCACGTTCTACTCATTACCGAAGGTGCACAAGTCCTTAGTGAATCCACCTGGTCGACCAATCGTATCGGGCTGCCAGGGATTGACTGAGAAGGCGAGTGCACTGGTCGACAAGTATCTTTTTCCACACGTAATATCACTTTCCTCTTATGTTAAAGACACAATAGACTTGCTCCATATCTTGGATGGTAAACAACTTCCTCCTAACACATGGCTAGTGGCCCTCGATGTTGAGTGTCTATATAATTCTATTCCACACAAAAAAGGCATCCAAGTTATTCAGACCCAATTGAAAGAACGTGGCTCTACCTTTGAAAAATACAGCCAGTTTGTCCTCCAGCTGCTCGAGTTCATCCTGACCCATAATGTTTTTATGTTTGGTTCCTCCCACTACCTCCAGGTACAGGGTGTGGCTATGGGGACCAAATGTGCCCCCTCTTATACCAATCTGTACCTGGGGGGGGGGGTGGGAGAGGGATCTTTTTTCTAATGATCTTTTTTCTAATTTACTACAACATGTTTTGGTTTGGCATCGATATATCGATGATATTTTATTTTTCTGGACTGGTACCAAGGATGAACTCACGCGGCTGGTTGACTTACTGGCTGATAATGAATATAATTTAAAATTTACCCTAGACTGCAGTCAGTCGAAAATTTATTTTCTCGACCTGCAGGTTTCAGTTGATAAGCAAATTATTCATAATCTCTCTACCGTAAGCCTTCGTCTGGCAACACCATCTTACATGCCAGTAGTGCACACCCTCGCTCATTTTTGAGCAGCATTCCATATAGCCAGTTTTTGCGCCTAAGACGCAATTGCACTTTGGAAGCTGATTTTCGCTTGGCCGTTAATGACTTGTATCTCAGACTGCATCAAAGGGGCTATAGCAAGTCTCTGTTAAAAAGGACTTTTAACAAAGTTATGCACTTAAATAGGAAGGATCTTATTCATTCCACAAAAGCTTCACCTACAGACCAACCTGTATGTATTTTTACTCAGTTTTTAAGACAGCATCTACAAATGAAAAATGTTTTGACTAAGTACTGGCCATTATTGACGGCTGATATTATAGTTTTTTCAATTTTTTTTTAAATCAAATCCTTTAATCACGTATAGCAGATCTCCTTCAATGAAAGACTGTTTAGTTACAAGCCATTTTATGCCTAAAATCACCCATAACGAAGCTAGAAGGGGCACTTTTCCTTGTGGCAGATGTAATATCTGCCCGTTCATTCTCAATTCCACAGATACTTTTTTACCAAATGGCCATACCCATAAGGTAAAGTACTCTGTTATTACATCGGCAAAACGAAACGTCCATTCTTTAACCACTTCAGCCCCGGACCAATTGGCAGCCAAAGGACCAGGCCCCTTTTTGCGATTCGGCACTGCGTCGCTTTAACTGACAATTGCGCTGTCATGCGACGTGGCTCCAAAACAAAATTGGCGTCCTTTTTTTCCCAAAAATAGAGCTTTCTTTTGGTGGTATTTGATCGCCCCTGCGGTTTTAATTTTTTTGCGCTATAAACAAAAATAGAGCGACAATTTTGAAAACAATGCAATATTTTTAGCTTTTTGCTATAATAAATATCCCCAAAAAATATATAAAAAAACTTTTTTTTTTCCTCAGTTTAGGCCGATACGTATTCTTCTACATATTTTTGGTAAAAAAAAATCGCAATTAGCGATTATTTATTGGTTTGCGCAAAAGTTATAGCGTTTACAAAATAGGGGATAGTTTTATAGCATTTTTATAAATTTTTTTTTTTTTACTAGTAATGGCAGCGATCAGCGATTTTTATTGTGACTGCGACATTATGGCGGACACATCTGACATTTTTGACACATTTTTGGGACCATTGTCATTTATACAGCAATCAATGCTATTTAAATGCATTGATTCCTGTATAAATGACAGTTGTAGTGAGAGAGTTAACCACTAGGGGGAGGGGAGGGGTTATGGGCTGTGACGTGTGTGTGTGTTTTTTTACATTAGGGGGCGGGGCTGACATCTGACGTCATTGATCGGCTTTCCCGATGACCGGGAACAGCCAATCAATGACAGGCAGAGTAGGAAGCGCGGGGAGAGGTTTGTTTACACCTACCTCTCCCCGTTCTTCAGCTCCGTGACCCGATCGCGGGACACCAGCGGCGATCGGGTCCGCTGGTCCTGCGGCCGGGGTCATGGAGCTCCCGACCGGGTCGCGAGCACGCCGCTGGCGGCGCGCGCGCGACCCACGGGCAGGCAATTAAAGGGCCACGTACAGGTACGTGATTTTGCCTGCCCGTGCCATTTTGCCGCAGTATATCTGCGTTAGGCGGTCGGGAAGTGGCTAAGAGAATCAGAGATCATATTCTACCTGTATTTAAACGTCTATGTACAACTGCTTTGAACACATATTGGGCGTGTTCACAATTTTGATCCAGGTGTTGTCCGCTTCTCAGCCCTGGAGCATGTTCCTACACATGCTCGGGGCGGGGAAATAGACACCACCTTACTACAACTTGAAACTAAATGGATACACATTTTGGATGCTACGAAGTACCCAGGTCTTAATGAGTATATTAGTTTCAAGTCTTTCTTGTGACATGGATAGCACTCTTTAAGGCTGTCATATTGACTATTTACATTATCTCTGTGGACTACTGTTTTCATTTTCTTAAATTTAAATCTTATTTCTTTATTTTTTCTGCTGTAATATTTTTTGCTATGTTTTGATCCTATTTTTTGCCTTGGTCCCCTCCACCCCGTTATTACTGTTGCACTATTCCCTCCACTATGGGCATAAATTTCTTCTGTGTAGCCCCTCACCTACTTGTCAGGCTTAT
The DNA here is from genome assembly GCA_028564925.1 of Lithobates sylvaticus. NCBI lineage: Eukaryota > Metazoa > Chordata > Amphibia > Anura > Ranidae > Lithobates > Lithobates sylvaticus. The sequence continues at coordinate 127,123,955 of CM053037.1, forward strand.
TAATAATTACAAAGAAACAGAAATAAATAATAACAAATAAATGTCAATTTTTTGTATTTTTCATATCATCATAGTAATTGATATTTAGGCATTATACACACTATGTCACTGACACAATGGATATTTCTATGTAAGCATTTATATGAATTATATTTATTGATTGATCTTTATTCATGTTTATTCTACATTGTTGCAGTTGTTCTATCTATATCTTAAATTATTTAATGGATACAATGTTTATTATTGGTATTTTCTAAACATTTAAATTGATCAATTGCTGGATTTCCTTTGTGCGCTGTATGTATTTTATTCATCTGGTTGCAAGCATTTGCTCTGCTTATGGTGTGGGCACTATTACCCACACCTAGTGCTCTTCCCAGTCAATGACTGGTTTGCTGCCCCCTCCTTTTCGGCCTTGTGCGGCCTCCTTGGGGTTTTGGCCCGCCCATACAATTGCTGGTGTTGGCATTATCTACGTGGCTTTGTACCCTTATCTGGCCTGCAGCTACATGGACACCCAAGGGCTTTCTGAGTGGACACCAAGCCCGCCCCCTCGATCTCCGGCATTTTTCCAGTGTTTTTTACATTCCTAGTGTGTCTACAACACTGCCCCTTATACACATCCCTATTCCATCTTAAATCTCCTCCTCCTCTGGAGATTGCTGCGGTGCCGCGCCGGGGGTTGGTTCTCTCCCTCCCCCAACGTGATGCGGATGACGCTAGGTATTTTGGGTAGTGTAGTTTTCACCCACTCAGCGCATGCGCGGTTATCGTTTTTCGTCCGCTCCCATTTGATGCCGACGTCAGTGCGTCCATTGGGTGGGGGGTTTAAATAGACCAGTGAGCTAGCGGCTTCTCCGCTGGCTCAACGGAGGCGCTTTCTGGTTGCTGTTCATTTACTAGGTCAGTACTTGGTCCGGCTTCCCTTGTTGGGGGGGTTTACTCCACACATCTCCCCAGCTCCGGCCATACACCTCATTATGGAATGTTTTTTTTTTTTTACTATATTTAATAGAAATCTATTCGGTAGACATCTTGGCTGTTATCGCCCTGCATCGCTGCTGCTGGTTCATACTCATCATAACTCTGTCCTAGTCCCAGACTAACAGACTTATCTATTGTCATATAGCTTTGGTAAGCTTCTCTCTTTTTTTTTCTCTCTATTTTTTTGGACTTAATGTTTTGTTACTTTTTAAACTTGTGTTGTTACAAATGTCCCACACACTACCACATATTATATTTTTGTTACAGCAGAGATTATTCAACAGTACCTTTGGGATTGGCTTGGCCCTATTTCCATTATTTACTGCATCAGCGCCTCTGTTCCTTTGAGACAATTTTTTCTTTTCCTATCTTATTGGGTATGTATAAATGTAGGCCTGTTCTGGCCACAGTTTATATGCTACTTCGGGTTTTGGGGTCACACTAAGAGGATCCTTTCTTGAATTTTCTTTAAAAAAAAAAAAAAATTTGATGGTAAGATTGTCTTTTGTCTTTTGTTTTTTTCAGCCTCAACGTTTGTTCAATACCCCCTGTAGCTGCACTAGGGCTTGATACCATCTTAGGGTGCATCACCCGTATTTCGTGCCACGCCAGCTTCGGTGCGGGGAAGCTCTTTCGGGGGTATGTATGGGGTTGTTTGGGATTGTGGCAGCACAATACATCTGCAAGGTCTGGGCTGCAGCGGGTGTGTCCCGACTGTGATGGTGTTGCCGGGGCTATGCAGCGCACTTGTGTATATCCACCAATTGCTTATTACCAATACTTGTTATTATTATTTTTTCTGTTTTTCTTTTCATAGAACTGTTGTTCTTCAATATTGGTCACAATACATTTCCCCTGAGGAAGCCATTCTTATGGCGAAACATGTCGGGATGAACTGACCCAGGAGCACATCCAGGCCATTGACATACTGGCCCCCCATTGTTATTTTGTGTGCTTTAATACTTCGTATGTGATTAGAGACCAATTTTTAATCTTGTACATTGTCACTGTTGTTCTATATCTTTTTATCCCTTTTTTTTTCTATTTTGCTATGAATAATAAACTTTTCTAAAAATTACAGTATGTTTCATATTAGACATTTTTTGTGATCTCTAATCGGCATCGTGATAATCCCTCTTGTCCTATGCACATTGTAACTCTTGTTTAATTTTTTATTTAATTACATTTTATCGGATTATCCTTAGATTAATCAACGCTGATGTTATTACTAAAAAGTACCAGCAATAGGACATATAAACTGTAGCTCTTGTATCAGTCATGACATTTACCTGATACTGTAGCTAGCTTTGCTGACAAACAAGTCCCATGGAAGCTGCAAACAGCCTCTATGGTAATTATCTGTGTTGCAGCAAAGAATAAGTTTAAAAGTGCCAAAGATAACAATATAAATCTAGAAAAAGCCTCTGCTAATATAAGCCATCTTACCTGTCCTTAGTTAGAAAGTGTCTCACACTGCTCACGCCAGGGATCAGCTAATCCTACCCGGCGTGTGCTCAGTATTTAAACACTTATTTGCCTAGTTAATCATATTCAGGTGCCATATTCATTGTCTCAATTACTGATTGCCGGCATGTTATCATGTTCAGGTGCTTTGTTGCATTAACTCGAGTGCTTATACTCCTAGACAGAAGGGGGAGGGACAACCCATGGTCACCCCCTCTGCATTCCGGAAGACACCGCCGTGTCCTGGAAGCCTCCGACGTCTCTGACGCAATTGCGCAACATCGATATGAGAGATTCCCACGCATGCGCGACAGCGACCCGCCATTGAATTGTAGCGGCATGCGCGCCAACTCCCACTGATCGTTCAGTGACGATCACGGAACCCCGCCGGCAGAGAGGACTACCTCCCGCAGTGTAAATGATAACACCGCGGGGGCTACATGAGGGGAGACAAACACAGAGTGTGTCCTCCCCCTTTCAGACCCCCGTGCCGGGAATCCGACAGGCTCCCGGCCGCACCCCCCCCCCCCCACACGAGTTGAGTGGTGTGTATGAGTGGACGATCAGCCGACTCCCGGAGACCTGCAAGATTGGGAGAAAGGCTGGAAAAACAATTGGTTGTAATTATTAGTGTACAGTTGAACATAAAGCACCAACAATTTTTTGTATTAAAGCAATAATTCTTTAAACTACCTACCATAACATTATTTGTAATAGTAATACCTCATTAGAGCTAGGGTAGAATAAAAGTACACATTATGGTGAAAATTTAAATTAATAATAAAGTATATTGATTCATTTGAAAAATGTATGTCTATCGCATAGACAATTATGGTAACTCAGGCATACTAGTACCTTCGCCCATTTAGTACCCCTTGGCTCAGTATCGGTGTGAGGGCATGGATGGGGAGAATGCCACTGCATTTTACCTGATTATGCGGTGCATGTTATATTATCTATTTGTATGTATGTTAATACATTTTTCCTAAAAGTGTTGTGGTATTTTGTTTTATACATTTTTTCCACATTTAAAGAGATACACTAGTCTAAAAATTATACTAGTCCCTATATCTACCCAGGAGAAATAATTCTCCTGGTTCCCCTGATTCCAGGTGGTTATTTAGAAATATATTCATGCATGTATTAAGTAGATGGTACCTAAATTAGTTTTTTTAGTCTATATCTTCATATTTATTAGATCTCTTTACCACATTCTCAAATCCATGCTGTCACAACCTTACTGGTTTTGCTCAAACTGTAACCTTTTAAGAAGGGTACAAAGGAAACTGATTCATTAAGGCCTGGATAAGTCATGGCCTTCAGTCGATAAATCCATTTTTGTTCAATTTTCAACAGTTGCTTGTTCCAATCACCGCCTCGATTGGGAATGTGTACCCTATCGAGTGCGGTGAAGGAAACTTGTGGCATACTGTACAGGTGTTGTATCGCAACAAGGGGGAGATAGACATTCCCTATTTCCATACTATAGATATGTTTGGAGGTCCTACACCAGAACCTCTGCCGGGTTTTTCCTACGGTCTGACAGTTTACATAGTGTCTTGGTTTGAAAACCTGTCAATCAGGTAATGTGAATGTTTTTTTCTTTTCTAATTGATTGGCAATGGGCACAATGTCCACATGGGTATGTGCCAAGTGTCTTACAGTGTTTTTTGCTTACTCTGGAATATTCACTATTAACCAATTTAGATGCTTCCCTTCTGTAGGTAATTGAAGGGACTGGGGTTACAAAATGCTCTGTGAGGATGGGCCAGTGCTAATAATATTCTGTATATTCTTATGCGCATGATAATGAAAGTCTCTTTTACTTTTTTACTGTTTGTGGGATTGCTTTCATGGAGTAAACTGTCTCTTGATTGTCGAACAGATTATATGCCCTGCGTAGACTGCAGCGGCTATATCCGCTATCAAGCAGGCGTGTTTGAAGCTTGCCTGCTTCTATTTTAAATAAAGTCTCATCTGAGCAGTTTCTCCTCAAGTGGAGATATTGTCCATATGGGATGGAATTCTTTAATGGGAGAGGGTGGAAGCTATCCGCGTGTAATATAGTATTACCTGCTGTATTTTACCTATGTAAGCTGCTTATAAGGTTTCCCTCAAGATCTAATTCAACTTTTAAGTCCAAAAAAGTCACTGATTTTCTATGATATTCCCTTATGAATTTCAAATTGTAGCTGTTGATATTTAGGTGGTCAAAAAATTGAAGGAGAGCTGCCTCTGAACCTTTCCAAACGATGAAGATATCATCGATGTACCCGAGCCACGTTATTATGTGGCCCAGGTACCCGACAAGATCCCCATCACTGGAAAGGGACCTCTCCCACTCCCCCAGGTACAGATTGGCGAAGGATGGGGCACAGTAGGTCCCCATTGCTACGCCTGGAGGTAGTGGGAGCCATCAAATAAAAAATAGTTGTTGTTCAAAATATGATTCAAGCCATTTAGAATTAATCCATTTAGAGCCCTGTCATAACAGGAGCTTCGGAATAGAGCACTCTGGATGGAAGATATACCTTTACTGTGTGGAATAGAGCAATATAAAGATTCCACATCAATCGTAACCAACAGTGCTTTTTCTGGAGGTTTCAATGCCTTGATTGTTTGTAAAAAAATGTATTGTGTCCTTAGTGAATGAAGGTAGTGCAAATACCAAGGGTTGCAAATATGCATCGATAACTCTGCTTAAGTTCTCAGGGATTCCTCCGTTATCAGATACAATGGGTCGTCCAGTAGGGTGTAAGGGATCTTTGTGAATTTTTGGAATACTATAAAATGTAGGCATTCTTGGATGCCTAGTTTTAATATATTCATAAAGGTTTTTGTCTATGGTGCCCTCTTTGTAGGTCCCCTCAATAAGGCCATAGAAGGCAACATTGGATTTCTCAATGTGTCTTACATGTATGGATTTTTCGACACATATCCTTATATCCCTTGTTGTCCATTAGGACAACGTTTCCTCCTTTGTCCGAAGGTTTAATTATAAGTGACTCTCTAGCCTGTAAGGTTGTACAGGCTTGACTTTCATTGCTAGGCAGATTACGTGGAATACATTGTCTATGTGGTATTTTCGCTATATCCTTCAGAGTTAGTCTTATAAAGGTGGCCACGCTTGCATTAAGATGCAAGGGTGGAAATTTTGTGGATGGTCTTTTAAAAATAGGTATTTGATCAGGACCGGGTTGCCTCGCTTAAGAGAGCAGGGTTTCCAGATCCAATTGGACAATGAGCTCTTCCGTGTTGTTTTCATTTTAAAGTAATGTTAGGTCTCTTAGGGCTTTGAACTCCTGAATAGAATATTTTGATCAATCCGTAGTATCGGTTTCCTTAAGTGATGGTGCGTATTGACATTTTAAAAGTAATTTTCTTGCAAACAAATGCAAGTCCGTGACTAGTTCGAAAGAATTGAAATTCTGTTCGGGACAGAAACTCAAGCCCCTAGACAAGAGGCGGATTTCTGCATGTGAAATTGTTGTCTATGACAAATTAATGACATTTAAGGGTTGTGTTGTAGGCGGATTACATGAGGTTCCATCCCTCGCCCTGCTTTGATGTTTTGTGGGGAGTGAACTCCCCGGGTAAAGTTTTCTGTTACATTGAGTGTGCAGAAGTGTGTGATGGCCGATTAGTTACGTAGGTTGCATCTGATAAAGAGGAATCGGATTCTCCCAGAGTAGCATGATGGTTTACTCCCCCCCGAGATGGGGTTGGGATATCTTCATGTGAATTTCCCTGTTGCATGTACCATATATACTCGAGTATAAGCCGAGTTTTTCAGCACATTTTATTGTGCTGAAAGTGCCCCCCCTCGGCTTATACTCGAGTCAAGCACTTTTCTGCAGCAGAAAATTAAATTAAATTTGGGGCCCCGTATCTCTGGGCCTCTTGGGGCTAGGACCCCCAAATTTGGTGTGCAAACCCAGTGGAACCAACACTACAACATATACATCAAGATGGGGTTCCTAGCACTAAGTGGCCCAGAGATACGGGGGCCCCAATGTCAGTTCGGAAAATGTCATTCCCTGCTGCAGAAAAGTGCTTGACATTTTCTGAACCGACTTTGGGGCCCCGTATCTCGGGGCCACTTGGTAATAGGAACCCCATTTTCCAGTTCGACTGAGTTTGCATACCAAATTTGGGGTTCCTAGCACCAAGTGACCCCAAGATACGGAGCCCCAAATTCGGTCAACTGTGTCCATCTGCAGCAATGTTATTTCAGGACCCTTTGGGGCCAAATTTTGGCTGCAGCTAGGGGGCATCTTTGAACCCTTAACTACCAAGTTTGAAGTTTGGGGGACCTATGGCTGCAAATGGGCACAGTGAGGCATGCAAATGGGCACAGTCAGGCTGCAAATGGGCATTGTTGACCCTCTTTTTCACTTACAGTAGCTGCGCATTTTTCACCCTAGACTTATACTGGAGTCAATAAGTTTTCCATCTTTTTAGGTGGCTCGGCTTATATTCGGGTCGGCCTATACTTGAGTATATACGGTAATCTGAATCTATGTCTATTGTGCTTTTTTTTTGGTCTTGTTCAAGGGAACTTCTATTATTTCTACCTCTCTTTTGTCGTCCACACCCCCCTATTGCTAGTATGCAGGTCGTGGGTGGGCGGAGGAGAATTAGATTGGGAATAGTGATAACGTTTTCTAGATTGGGGACGATCATGTGGGTGTCCTCTGGGGTAGGTTTTGTGGGTTAGGCTTTACCTTCAGAAAAAGATGTTTTATCTCTCCAAAATGTAATTTCTTTGTTTTGGAGGATATTTTTATTGTATACTGATAAGTGCTCCTTTAGTTTAGTTTGTAACTTCAGATACAGTGTATGGCTCTTAAATTGGGCCAACTGTATCTCCAAGTTATCGATCTCCAGATCTAATTGGGCTATCTGTTTGGAGTATTCTTTGATGAGTATAGTCATCATATTTGTTGAACAATCCTGTAAGTTTTTTTCCCATTTCTTTTTACATTCATCACTAAATTTGTTCTAAGCTTGGAAAAATTTGGACTCTCAGTCCATAAGGATTAATTTTTTCTTTTATGTATCGATTAAAAGATTTAACATGCCAAAAAAGCGCGGATTATCCAAGGCTGAAATGCATTGGGGTATTCAGTATACCAGATGGTCATAAGAATTACAAACTATGGATATTTATTTGAATACAGTCTCTTTTTTCCAATTGAATGTATGACTTTTATTTATACCCATATTCAGTGAAACGTTCCACCTGTTGTACACCAGAGCTCATATTTTAAATTCCTGTGCGCACTGTATATTCTATGATCAGTGTTTCAACAAATAAAATCAATCAAATTTTATGAACAATTTGTTTCCGCTTTGCTGCTAAAAAAAACACGGGGAATTCATCCATTTTTCCATATCTATTACGGGGTGTGTAGCTATCTCAGTTTGTCTTTTGGGCCCATTCCCATATCTAACCTACCAATATCTTTCCTTGGGGACACACAGGTCAATCTAACTAGTGTCCCCATTAGGCAAATTAAACACCCCTTCCTCTCCTTTGGGCGCATATGAGCTAAAATATGACCTTTGGTAAAGATAGAAGCTTTTGGTGAGAATGAATAAGATGTCGAGTTGATACATCTGTATCGATGATACAATGTTATAAATAACCATCAGATATTCAATATTCTATAGCATACTATTACTTTGTAAAGAATTGTTCATATACTAATATATTACTTTCTTCATTATAAATGTGACAGACCTAGCCGGGACACAGGCTTTTTGAGAGGACTAAATGCGAGCCTCCTGCCAACCAATTATGGGCCCTGGATTTTAAGGGGCACAGGGTGAAGGACCATCAATAACCATCAATAATCTGTGCTAGTCAGATTCAATGCTGTATATATGTGTATATATAATGTGTGTTGTGGGTGCTTTCCAACCCAAGAGCAACGGAACTCTGATGCCAGATCCATATCTCCGCTGGGGTGACCAAAGTCTTCTATCCTGATCTTGGATCCCGGTGGAGGTTTGGATGTCCCAGACTGAAGGAAGCACAATCCCACTGCTGCCACCAATGTGACGGATCCTGTACTCAAGGTGTCCGCCATAAATGCTTCCTAAGTCCTGGAACATGAGTCCAATGGATCTGGTTATAGGAACCCCCAAGAACTAGACATCATCTTTATTTGACATGTCACACAAATTTATACAGCCAGATGACTAAAACCTAACAATACACCTGTAACAACTTAACATAAACAAATTAACTAATCCCTTTAAGCAGCCGATGTGACTCATCAGGATTTCACTACAGGTCAGACTTGTTGTCACCGAGCTAAACACAGTTGATTATAAATTATCATAATTACGACCACAATACATTTTATCACAATAGCAGGAGACCACCAGTAACAGACGGACCGTCTACTACATTGTACAGAGGACAATGTGATCAGCTCTCTCAATTAACATCTTGAGTTTATGACACTAGCATCTGACAGTGTGTGTCCCAGCAGCATGACACAACACGCATTATATATACACATATATACAGCATTGAATCTGACTAGCACAGATTATTGATGGTTATTGATGGTCCTTCACCCTGTGCCCCTTAAAATCCAGGGCCTATAATCGGTTGGCAGGAGGCTCGCATTTAGTCCTCTCAAAAAGCCTGTGTCCCGGCTAGGTCTGTCACAATAAGCAACCCTTATCTGTATTTTGATACAATGAGTGACTTCCAGGATGAGGAATGGACTCACCTTATTTCCGGCTATGAGACAGACTTCGAACAAGGGGACCAGGTAGAAACACAAATTTCCTCTCTTATTCAAAAATGTACTCGTATTTTGGAAAGAAAATCTGTGCTTTTTTGGCATGTTAAATCTTTTAATCGATACATAAAAGAAAAAAGGAATCCTTATGGACTGAGAGTCCAAATTTTCCAAGCTTAGAACAAATTAGTGATGAATGTAAAAAGGAATGGGAAAAAAACTTACAGGATTGTTATACTATCTCAAAGAATACTATACAGTTATACTATACTCATCAAAGAATACTCCAAACAGATAGCCCAATTAGATCTGGAGATCGGTAACTTGGAGATACAATTGGCCCAATTTAAGAGCCATACACTGTATCTGAAGTTACAAACTAAACTAAAGGAGCACTTATCAGTATGCAATAAAAATATCCTTCAAAACAAAGAAATTACATTTTGGAGAAATAAAACATCTTTTTCTGAAGGTAAAGCCTACAAGTGGCTAACCCATAAAACCTACCCAGAGGACGCCCACGTGATCATCCCCAATCTAGAAAACGTTATGACTATTCCCAATCTAATTCTCCTCTGCCCACCCACGACCTGCATACTAGCAATAGGGGGCGTGGACGACAAAAGAGAAGTAGAAATAATAGAAATTCCTTTGAACAAGACCAAAAGAAACACACAATAGACATTCAGATTACATGCAACAGGGAAATTCACATGAAGGTATCCCAACCCCATCTCGGGGGGGAGTAAACCCTAATGCTACTCTTTATCAGATGCAACCTACGTACCTAATCGGTCATCACACACTTCTGAACACTCAATGTCACAGAAAACTTTACCTGGGGAGTTCACTACCCACAAAACATCAAAGCAGGGTGAGGGATGGAACCTCATGTAATCCGCCTACAACACCCCCTAAATGTCATTAATTTGTCATCGACAACAATTTCACCTGCAGAAACCCGCCTCTTGTCTATGGGCTTGAGTTTCTGTCCCGAACAGAATTTCAGTTCTTTCGAACTAGTCACGGACTTGCATTTGTTTGCAAGAAAATTACTTTTAAAATGTCAATACGCACCATCACCTAAGGAAACCGATACTACGGATTGGTCAAAATATTCTATGCGGGAGTTCAAAGTCCTAAGAGACCTAACATTACTTTATAATGAAAACAACACGGAAGAGCTCAATGACCAATTAGATCTGGAAACCCTGCTCTCTGAAGCGGGGCAACCTGGTTCTGATCAAATACCTATTTTTAAAAAAACATTCAGGAAATTTCCACCCTTGCATCTTAATGCAAGCGTGGCCACCTTTATAAGACTAACTCTGAAGGATATAGCGAAAATACCACATAGACAATGTATTCCACATAATCTGCCTAGCAATGAAAGTCAAGCCTTTACAACCTTACAGGCTAGAGAGTCACTTATAATTAAACCTTCGGACAAAGGAGGAAATGTTGTCCTAATGGACAACAAGGGATATAAGGATATGTGTCGAAAAATCCTCGACAACAAGGATTGGTACAAAACCATATATGTAAGACACATTGAGAAATCCAATGTTGCCTTCTATGGCCTTATTGAGAGGACCTACAAAGAGGGCACCATAGACAAAAACCTTTATGAATATATTAAAACTAGGCATCCAAGAACGCCTACATTTTATAGTATTCCAAAAATTCACAAAGATCCCTTACACCCTACTGGACTACCCATTGTATCTGGTAACGGAGGAATCCCTGAGAACTTAAGCAGAGTTATCGATGCATATTTGCAACCCTTGGTATTTGCATCACCTTCATTCACTAAGGACACGATACATTTTTTACAAACAATCCAGGCATTGAAACCTCCAGAAAAAGCACTTTTGGTTACGATTGATGTGGAATCTTTATATTGCTCTATTCCACACAGTAAAGGTATATCTTCCATCCAGATTGCTCTATTCCGAAGCTCCTGTTATGACAGGGCTCTAAATGGATTCATTCTGAATGGCTTGGATCATATTTTGAACAACAACTATTTTTTATTTGATGGCTCCCACTACCTCCAGGTACAAGGCATAGCGATGGGGACCTGCTGTGCCCAATCCTACTCCAATCTGTACCTGGGGGAGTGGGAGAGGTCCTTTTCCAGCGATGGGGATCTTTTCGAGTACCTGGGCCACAAAATAACGTGGCTCGGGTACATGGATGATATCTTCATCGTTCGGAAAGGTTCAGAGGCAGCTCTCCTTCAACTTTTTGACCACCTAAATATCAACAGCTACAATTTGAAATTCACAATGGAATATCATAGAAAATCTGTGACTTTTTTAGATGTAAAAGTTGAATTAGATCTTGAGGGAAACCTTATAAGCAGCTTACATAGGAAAAATACTTTTAAGTACACAATGGGGTTTATTTACTAAAGCTGGAAAGTGCAAAATCAGGCTCACCTCTGCATAGAAACCAATGAGCTTCCAGGTTTTATTACCAAAGCTTAATTGAACATGATCATCACACACTCATTATTTAAACAACTGTTTATGTTGTACACTAGTATTTATTTTCTTTTTTACCATCACTGCACATAGAGACACATCATGCCCATTCACTATTTATCCTTACATAATTTACTATTGTTCCCAATCACATACATAATACATATTAATTAAATATTTGTTCCCAGATATTTTGGTTCAAAGAACAAACACTCTACCACTGTTGTCAAACGGAGATCCCCCCTCCACCCAAGCGCTTTTCACCACCATCCGTTGATATTTTTATTGTATACTGATAAGTGCTCCTTTAGTTTAGTTTGTAACTTCAGATACAGTGTATGGCTCTTAAATTGGGCCAACTGTATCTCCAAGTTATCGATCTCCAGATCTAATTGGGCTATCTGTTTGGAGTATTCTTTGATGAGTATAGTCATCATATTTGTTGAACAATCCTGTAAGTTTTTTTCCCATTTCTTTTTACATTCATCACTAAATTTGTTCTAAGCTTGGAAAAATTTGGACTCTCAGTCCATAAGGATTAATTTTTTCTTTTATGTATCGATTAAAAGATTTAACATGCCAAAAAAGCGCGGATTATCCAAGGCTGAAATGCATTGGGGTATTCAGTATACCAGATGGTCATAAGAATTACAAACTATGGATATTTATTTGAATACAGTCTCTTTTTTCCAATTGAATGTATGACTTTTATTTATACCCATATTCAGTGAAACGTTCCACCTGTTGTACACCAGAGCTCATATTTTAAATTCCTGTGCGCACTGTATATTCTATGATCAGTGTTTCAACAAATAAAATCAATCAAATTTTATGAACAATTTGTTTCCGCTTTGCTGCTAAAAAAAACACGGGGAATTCATCCATTTTTCCATATCTATTACGGGGTGTGTAGCTATCTCAGTTTGTCTTTTGGGCCCATTCCCATATCTAACCTACCAATATCTTTCCTTGGGGACACACAGGTCAATCTAACTAGTGTCCCCATTAGGCAAATTAAACACCCCTTCCTCTCCTTTGGGCGCATATGAGCTAAAATATGACCTTTGGTAAAGATAGAAGCTTTTGGTGAGAATGAATAAGATGTCGAGTTGATACATCTGTATCGATGATACAATGTTATAAATAACCATCAGATATTCAATATTCTATAGCATACTATTACTTTGTAAAGAATTGTTCATATACTAATATATTACTTTCTTCATTATAAATGTGACAGACCTAGCCGGGACACAGGCTTTTTGAGAGGACTAAATGCGAGCCTCCTGCCAACCAATTATGGGCCCTGGATTTTAAGGGGCACAGGGTGAAGGACCATCAATAACCATCAATAATCTGTGCTAGTCAGATTCAATGCTGTATATATGTGTATATATAATGTGTGTTGTGGGTGCTTTCCAACCCAAGAGCAACGGAACTCTGATGCCAGATCCATATCTCCGCTGGGGTGACCAAAGTCTTCTATCCTGATCTTGGATCCCGGTGGAGGTTTGGATGTCCCAGACTGAAGGAAGCACAATCCCACTGCTGCCACCAATGTGACGGATCCTGTACTCAAGGTGTCCGCCATAAATGCTTCCTAAGTCCTGGAACATGAGTCCAATGGATCTGGTTATAGGAACCCCCAAGAACTAGACATCATCTTTATTTGACATGTCACACAAATTTATACAGCCAGATGACTAAAACCTAACAATACACCTGTAACAACTTAACATAAACAAATTAACTAATCCCTTTAAGCAGCCGATGTGACTCATCAGGATTTCACTACAGGTCAGACTTGTTGTCACCGAGCTAAACACAGTTGATTATAAATTATCATAATTACGACCACAATACATTTTATCACAATAGCAGGAGACCACCTTTTCCAAAAATTCACAAAGATCCCTTACACCCTACTGGACTACCCATTGTATCTGGTAACGGAGGAATCCCTGAGAACTTAAGCAGAGTTATCGATGCATATTTGCAACCCTTGGTATTTGCATCATCTTCATTCACTAAGGACACGATACATTTTTTACAAACAATCCAGGCATTGAAACCTCCAGAAAAAGCACTTTTGGTTACGATTGATGTGGAATCTTTATATTGCTCTATTCCACACAGTAAAGGTATATCTTCCATCCAGATTGCTCTATTCCGAAGCTCCTGTTATGACAGGGCTCTAAATGGATTCATTCTGAATGGCTTGGATCATATTTTGAACAACAACTATTTTTTATTTGATGGCTCCCACTACCTCCAGGTACAAGGCATAGCGATGGGGACCTGCTGTGCCCAATCCTACTCCAATCTGTACCTGGGGGAGTGGGAGAGGTCCTTTTCCAGCGATGGGGATCTTTTCGAGTACCTGGGCCACAAAATAACGTGGCTCGGGTACATGGATGATATCTTCATCGTTCGGAAAGGTTCAGAGGCAGCTCTCCTTCAACTTTTTGACCACCTAAATATCAACAGCTACAATTTGAAATTCACAATGGAATATCATAGAAAATCTGTGACTTTTTTAGATGTAAAAGTTGAATTAGATCTTGAGGGAAACCTTATAAGCAGCTTACATAGGAAAAATACTTTTAAGTACACAATGGGGTTTATTTACTAAAGCTGGAAAGTGCAAAATCAGGCTCACCTCTGCATAGAAACCAATGAGCTTCCAGGTTTTATTACCAAAGCTTAATTGAACATGATCATCACACACTCATTATTTAAACAACTGTTTATGTTGTACACTAGTATTTATTTTCTTTTTTACCATCACTGCACATAGAGACACATCATGCCCATTCACTATTTATCCTTACATAATTTACTATTGTTCCCAATCACATACATAATACATATTAATTAAATATTTGTTCCCAGATATTTTGGTTCAAAGAACAAACACTCTACCACTGTTGTCAAACGGAGATCCCCCCTCCACCCAAGCGCTTTTCACCACCATCCGTTGTTGCAAGTGTGTATTATGCTGTCTCAGCTCCCGCAATGAAGTCTGTGCCTCCGACCCTCTCCATGACGGTCTCAGTTGTCGCACCCTTTGCCAGGGTCGGTAAGTGTGTCTGGTCAATAACCATTATTACGGTCTGTCCATAGTCTGTTTTTTACAAAGTATGGCTTATCATATCCATATTTGTTACAGGAATCTGTCGCATCTGCTCCTGACGAGTGGGGAAACACCCACGAAACGCGTAGAGCTATACCCTGATGCCACAGCCATACCAACCACATGTCTATGATGGTATCAATACCATACAGTATTATCATATACACATTCCATGCGACCACCACTTTGGCTATTTGGCATTCTGTCTGTAGCGTATGCAGGTTATACTATTGTTCTAGATGCCAGCAATTTGATTACTATGTACTCATTTAGATTATCCTTATTCATCATGCTGATATTTTGTACATATTACACATGGCTGTACATATATGAAATTAATTTTGATTGTATACTGTCATGAAATAAATACCGTTTATACCTTTTACCTCTGCACTCTCAACTGCTTCATTTAAAGGCCCAAATGCCCTTTTTTTGCATATACTAGATATAGGGATGGAGGCGCATACCCACGCTTCATTTAAAGTCCCAAAAACCCTCTTTCTTTACAAACCCATATAGGGATGGAAGCAGCTGAGAAATTGGACTAGCAGTGTTCCCCTGCTACCCATGCCTGAGGTTTTCTCTTGGATATTTGCATGCCCCATACGGGATCTTCATACCTGGAATAATCATATATACTTGTTGTTTATTCTGTATGTTGTCATGGCTTCAACAATAATATTAACAGACGGCACTATAAGTACTGGTCTCATGGTTGTATAGAATTATGAATGCTTTTTCCTTCTTTGCACACTTATCGCAGGGCAGCGGATTGTGCCACTGTGGTCTACCGTGCTTGTTGGTGGTGTTGTGGGCTGTCATTGCGGGAGCTGCGATGCGCATCGTGGGTCCACCCCTCCCTCCCCCCGCACTTTGTGCTCGGGAGGCTCCGGTGGACACCCCCTTGCGCATCGGCGCCACAACCTTGACGTCAAGCGCGTGGCGTCTTTCTTGATGTCTGACGTCCTAGTATCACCTGCGTGGCATTCGTGAGTGGGTTTTGGCGCCAATCGCTGAGCGTTCAATCAGCTCGGGTGCGGATGTCCTCCCACTCACTATTCACGCATGTGGCGTTGACGGCATATATATAGACTCACCCCCCAGTTGGAGCGGGCTGCTCATATGGCCGGTCTCCTCCTGGGGAGCCTACACACTGGCTGTCTCCCCGCCAGTGTTGTATGGTATGCAGCATACAGGTAAGCGCTTTTGGTGTTTAGGGTCACTTCGGCTGTCACATTTTTAGTTTTTTTCGGTCCTTTTTGCATTTTTTTTTTTTTTTCACTTTTTTCGGTCCCTTTTTGCATTTTTCCTTTTTCACTTAGTACACTTTGTTCATCACTTTATTCATTCATCACACACTCATTATTTAAACAACTGTTTATGTTGTACACTAGTATTTATTTTCTTTTTTACCATCACTGCACATAGAGACACATCATGCCCATTCACTATTTATCCTTACATAATTTATTATTGTTCCCAATCACATACATACATAATACATATTAATTAAATATTTGTTCCCAGATATTTTGGTTCAAAGAACAAACACTCTACCACTGTTGTCAAACGTAGATCCCCCCTTCACCCAAGCGCTTTTCACCACCATCCGTTGTTGCAAGTGTGTATTATGCTGTCTCAGCTCCCGCAATGAAGTCTGTGCCTCTGACCCTCTCCATGACGATTTCAGTTGTCGCACCCTTTGCCAGGGTCGGTAAGTGTGTCTGGTCAATAACCGTTATTACGGTCTGTCCATAGTCTGTTTTTACAAAGTATGGCTTATCATATCCATATTTGTTACAGGAATCTGTCGCATCTGCTCCTGACGAGTGGGGAAACACCCACGAAACGCGTAGAGCTATACCCTGATGCCACAGCCATACCAACCACATGTCTATGATGGTATCAATACCATACAGTATTATCATATACACATTCCATGCGACCACCACTTTGGCTATTTGGCATGCCGTCTGTAGCGTATGCAGGTTATACTATTGTTCTAGATGCCACCAATTTGATTACTATGTACTCATTTAGATTATCCTTATTCATCATGCTGATATTTTGTACATATTACACATGGCTGTACATATATGAAATTAATTTTGAGTGTATACTGTCATGAAATAAATACCGTTTATACCTTTTACCTCTGCACTCTCAACTGCTTCATTTAAAGTCCCAAATTCCCTATTTTTGCATATAATTGAACATGCTGGGGTTAGAAGCTCATTGGTTTATATGCAGGAGTGAGCCTGATTTAGCATTTTCCAGCTTTAGTAAATAAACCCCATTGTGTACTTAAAAGTGGGTTATGCCTGTACTATATTACACGCGGATAACTTTCACCCTCTCCCATTAAAGAATTCCCATATGGACAATATTTCCGCTTGAGAAGAAACTGCTCGGATGAGACTTTATTTAAAATAGAAGCCGGCAAGCTTCAAACACGCCTGCTTGATAGAGGATATAGCCTCTGCAGTCTACGCAGGGCATATAATTGAACTGTTCGACAATCAAGAGACAGTTTACTCCATAAATGCAATCCCACAAAAAGTAAAAGAGACTCACATTATCATTCGTTTCACGACACAACATAAGAAAATACAGAATATTATTAGAAAGCACTGGCCCATCCTCACAGAGGATGAAATAGTAAAGCATTTTGTAACCCCAGTCCCTTCAATTACCTACAGAAGGGCAGCATCTTTAAAAGATAAATTGGTTTATAGTGAATATTCCAGAGTAAGCAAAAAACACTGTAAGACACTTGGCACATACCCATGTGGACTTTGTTCCCATTGCCCATTAATTAGAAAAGAAAAAACATTCATATTACCTGATGGAGGTTTTCAAACTAAGACACTATGTAAACTGTCAGACTTGTGGGGTCGTATACCTGATGACCTGCGAATGTGGTGCCTACTATGTAGGAAAAACCTGGCAGAGGTTCTGGTGTAGGACCTCCAAACATATCTATAGTATGGAAATAGGGAATGTCTATCTCCCCCTTGGGCGACATGTTGCGATACAACACCTGTACAGTATGCCACAAGTTTCCTTCACCGCACTCGATAGGGTACACATTCCTAATCGAGGCGGTGATTGGAACAAGCAACTGTTGAAAATTGAACAAAAATGGATTTATCGACTGAAGGCCATGACTTATCCAGGCCTTAATGAATCAGTTTCCTTTGTACCCTTCTTAAAAGGTTACAGTTCTGGCAAAACCAGTTAGGTTGCGACATGGATTGGAGAATCTGGTTAAGAGATCTAATAAATATGAAGATGTAGACTAAAAAAACTAATTTAGGTACCATCTACTTAATACATGCATGAATATATTTCTAAATAACCACCTGGAATCAGGGGAACCAGGAGAATTATTTCTCCTGGGTAGATATAGGGACTAGTATATTTTTTAGACCAGTGTATCTCCTCAAATGTGGAAAAAATTCATAAAACAAAATTCCACAACACTTTTAGGAAAAATGTATTAACATACATACAAATAGAAAATATAACACATGCACCGCATAATCAGGTAAAATGCAGTGGCATTCTCCCCATCCATGCCCTTACACCGATACTGAGCCGAGGGGTACTAAATGGGCGAAGGTACTTGTATGCCTGAGTTACCATAATTGTCTATGCGATAGACATACATTTTTCAAACAAATCAATATACTTTATTATTAATTTTAATTTTCACCATGATGTGTACTTCTATTCTACCCTAGCTCTAATGAGGTATTACTATTACAAATAATGTTATGGTAGGTAGTTTAAAGAATTATTGATTTAATACAAAAAATTGTTGGTGCTTTATGTTCAACTGTACACTAATAATTACAACCAATTGTTGTTTTTCCAGCCTTCCTCTTAATCTTGCAATGCTCCGGGAGTCAGCTGATCGTCCACTCATACACACCCCTCTTCTCGTTGTAGGGGGGAGGTGCGGCCGGGAGCCCATCGGCTTCCCGGCACGGGGGGGGTCTGAAAGGGGGGCACACTCTGTGTTTGTCTCCCCTCATGCAGCCCCCACGGTGTTATCATTTACACTGCAGGAGGTAGTCCTCCATGCCGGTGGGGTTCCATGATTGTCACTGAGTGATCAGTGGGAGTTGGCGCGTATGGGCGATCGGCCGCTACAGTTTAATGGCGGGTCGCTGTCGCGCATGCGCGGTAATCTCTCACACCGACGTCGCGCAATTGCGGCAGAGACGTCGGAGGCTTCCGGTACACGGCGGTGTCTTCCGGAACGCCGAGGGGGTTACAGGAAAGCCACGCATATCGGCTCCATGGGTTGTCCCTCCCCCTCCTGTCTAGGAGTATCAGCACTCGAGTTAATGCAACAAAGCACCTGAACATGATAACATGCCGGCAGTCAGTAATTGAGACAATTAAAAAGGCACCTGAATATGATTAACTAGGCAAATAAATTATCCATTTTATTTTTAATTTTTTTAATTTTTTATTTATTTATTTTTCAAACACCCAACACTATTGCGCATTGACTCCTGTTAATGTAGGTACATTTTGTAGCACATTTACATGTAAACGATTACTATAAAATCATTATTATGTACAATTTAATAATACAAAACAAATTATAAATACCATATTACCATATGATCTAATAAAAAATAAAAAAAATTGAATTAAAATACATAATGTATAAATAAGACTATATGCCATAATTCAGGCCCTGCTCCATCTCCTGTCCTTATATTTATGATAAATTAATATGTTATTCTTTTACAACTAATAATATAAATCCTAAGGAGGGGGGGGACCCAAATACTGTCACCACTTGCAAGTCGGTGGGCCTCCATTCTGGTTGGTCCCCCTGCCCCCAGTTCTGGGGGGTAGGTGTGGTGTTGACGTCTATACATCGACTCCTGGATTCATGCTTGGGGAAAAATCTTTGAGCTGTCAAGAATAAAGACTCTGGTTTGTGTTGAAAGGATCTCTCTGGTATGAAGGGTAAATAAACACCATTGGTTAAAATGTAAAGATATAGGATATTGACCTTTGTACAGTGTTTAATATTTATCATCTTGATATACCTGCAGAAATGCGGAAATAAGAAAAAAACCCCCCTGAAGAAGGCCGCAAACTTATCCAAGACTGAAATGCATTGGAGTATTCAGTATACCGCATGGTCATAAGAATTACAAACTATGGATATTTATTTGAATACAGTCTCTTTTTTCCAATTGAATGTATGAATTTTATTTATACCCATATTCAGTGAAACTTTCCACCTGTTGTAATGTACACCAGAGCTCATATTTTAAATTCCTGTATATTCTATGATCAGTGTTTCAACAAATAAAATCAATCAACTTTTATGAACAATTTGTTTCCTCATTGCTGCTAAAAAAAAAAACACGGGGAATTCATCCATTTTTCCATATCTATTACGGGGTGTGCAGCTAGCTCAGTTTGTCTTTTGGGCCCATTCCCATATCTAACCTACCAATATCTTTCCTTGGGGACACACAGGTCAATCTAACTAGTGTCCCCATTAAGCAAATTAAACTCTAGCATTTTGTTGTGTACACCCTACATTATTATGTATTTTGGAGTTTATTAAAGGCAAATCCACTCTGCAATACATGTGTACTCGCTGTAAATCTGAGGGGAAGCACTGGTGATTTTATCATCCAATCTTCCAATCATGTCGAAGCAAAGATGCATTTTTTTTTTCTTTTTCCTTGCATGTTCCCCTCAGATCTCCAGCAACTGCACTTCCAGGTGCACTTGTAGTGCAAAGTGGATTTGCCTTTAGTAAATAAACCCCAAAGTCCAAGGTACCTAATAATTTGGGGTGTACAGAGCAAAATGCTAGAGTGCAATTTACCTAATGGGGAAGCTAGTTAGATTGACCCGTGTGTCCCCAAGGAAAGACATTGGTAGGGTTTTACCCTTACTTCCTGTTTGGGAATGTGACAGGAAATTAATAAATTTGAAGGAGAAAGTGGCAAAATTTGGGAGGCATCTTCACCCTATCAGGGGTGCAGACATCCCCAAAAACTGACACGACTTCTAATCCCTCTGCACTCTATCCCCAAGCAAAAATAAGAGGATTTCATTTAGTTTAACTTTGCAAAGACACATTCCTAAGTTCAACTGTGATGCATGCCAATGGCCCACTTAGACCTTGTTTAATATTAAACACCAGTTGCCTTTCACTAAAAACATTTGTTATTCCAGTCCTGGAAATCTGCATCTACTTTACTATTAATTTACATCAAAATATGGATTCCTGCAGCTAAATGCATCTAGATGTGCGAACGCTGTCTATGCGAGATGCGCGAGTGCTGTGTGCGCATAGGTATGTGCCCGTAGCGCATATCTGGTTCCTGGAAGCGGTGGACAGCACACAGGAATGACATCATGCTCCTACAGGAAGTTGCTTGTACTGCTGCTAATTTCTTCCCACCACCATGCCCCACTCACTGTTCTCTGAGGAATAGATGATAGGGCGGCACAGTGGTATAGTGGTTAGCACTCTCACCTAGCAGTAACAAGGGTCACTGGTTCAAATCCCAACCACGACACTACCTGCCTGGAGTTTGCATGTTCTCCCTGTGCCTGCGTGGGTTTCCTCCGGGTACTCCGGTTTCCTTCCACAATCCAAAGTCATGCAGGTAGGTTAATTGGCTTCTGTCCAAAATTGGCCCTAGTATATGAATGGGGACCTTGGATTGTTGGCTCCTTGAGGGTAGGGACATGTGATGTAAGTGTGCTATGTACAGGGATAGGGACAATTGTAGACACTCCCTCAGGTTGAACTGGATGGACTGGTGTCTTTATTCAACCTTACTAACTATGAAACTCTGAAACTATGATCCTTATTTGCAAATTAAGAAAATATTTTTACTGTAACATGGGGTGGTGTTTATGTGGGTCCCTAACACACATTCAGACATATTAGGGCCAATTAGGCAGGATTTTAGGCAACATGTTTTTAGAGTGTGGGAGGAAACTAGAGTACCTGGAGGAAACCCACACAGGCACAGGGAGAACATACAAACTCCAGGCAGATAGTGTCACGGGCAGGATTCGAACCAGCGACCCTTTTTTTTGCTAGGTGAAAGTGCTAACCACTACACCACGGTGCTGCCCTAATATATATCTATAGATGTAGGTTCTTTTGTCCACCAGCAGAGAGAAGTTGGGTAGATGCCACACTCCCAATTCTGGAAGCATAGTAATGGTCTAGCACAGGAGTCTTCAAACTACAGCCCTCCAGTCGTTCAGGAACTACAATTCCCATTATGCCCAGTCATGTCTGTGAATGTCAGAGTTTTACAATGCCTCATGGGATGTGCAGTTCCACAACAGCTGGAGGGCCGTAGTTTGAAGATTCCTGATTCACTCTAGCATGTCTTGAAAAAAGGTGTGTTCTCGTGTGCCTTGTATAATGCCCAAGAAATATCCATAGGAAAATACAAGTGGGTCATGGCACATCTACATTTCAAATTTGGCACTTAAGATGGTCATGCACTATGCAATCTGGTTGGGCAATCTCTGTACAACTCGATGTTTCGGCAAAATAGGTAATAGGAAGACACACTTGAACAATTAATTCTAATTATAGGAAATCAAACAGGCTCCTGCACTAAATCTATTTTTTTTAAGATCTAACTGATTGCAGTGTATGGTCACCTTTAAAGATCAAGATCGGAAAATATTATTTTATTGGGCATTAAAAGCTCTAGTGCAACTAATTACCTTCAGAAGTCACATGATCTGTCATTACATATACACACCTTTTTGAAAGGCCGCAACACCTAAGCAAGAGGCACCACTAACCAAACACTGCCATGAAGACCAAGGAACTCTCCAAACAAGTAAGGGACAATGTTGTTGAGAAGGTTTAGGTTATAAAAAAAATATCCAAATCTTTGATGATACCTAGGAGCACCATCAAATCTATCATAACCAAATGGAAAGAACATGGCACAACAGCAAACCTGCCAAGAGACGGCCGCAAACCAAAACTCATGGACCGGGCAAGAAGGGCATTAATCAGAAAGGCAGCACAAGACCTAAGGTAACCCTGGAGGAGCTGCAGGGTTCCACAGCAGAGACAGGAGTATCTGTACATAGGATGACAATAAGTCGGACGCTCCATAGAATTGGGCTTCATGGCAGAGTGGCCAGGAGAAAGCCATTACTTTCAGCAAAAAACAAAATGGCACGTTTTGAGTTTGCGAAAAGGCATGTGGGAGACTCCCAAAATGTATGGAGGAAGGTGCTCTGGTCTGATGAGACTAAAATTTTACTTTTTGGCCATCAAAGAAAACGCTATGTCTGGCGCAAACCCAACACATCATATCACCCAAAGAACACCATCCTCACAGTGAAACATGGTGGTGGCAGCATCATGCTGTGGGGATGTTTTTCAGCAGTCGGGACTGGGAGACTGGTCAGAGTTGAGGGAAAGATGGATGGTGCTAAATACAGGGATATTCTTGAGCAAAACCTGTACCACTCTGTGTGTGATTTGAGGCAAGGATGGAGGTTCACCTTCCAGCAGGACAATGACCCCAAACACACTGCTAAACAACACTTGAGTGGTTTAGGGGAAACATGTAAATGTGTTGGAATAGCCTAGTCAAAGCCAAGACCTCAATCCAATAGAAAATCTGTGGTCAGACTTAAATATTGCTGTTCACAAGCGCAAATCATCCAACTTGAAGGAGCTGGAGCAGTATTGAAAGGAGAAATGGCCAGTGGTAAGATAGCTCATAGAAACTTATCCAAAGCGACTTGGAGCTGTGATAGCCGCAAAAGGTGGCTCTACAAAGTATCGATTTTAGGGGGGTGAATAGTTATGCACATTGACTTTTTCTGTTATTTTGTCCTATTTGTTGTGTGCTGCACAATAAAAAAAAACATCTTCAAAGTTGTGGCCATGTTATGTAAATTAAATGATGCAAATCCTCAAACAATCCATGTTAATTCCAGGTTGTGAGGCAACAAAACACGAAAAATGCGAAGGGGGTGAATACTTTTGCAAGGTAAAGGGGTATGCTTTGTGTTTAATGAATCGCACTGCAAGTGGAGCACATCGTGTCGCTATAGACATGAATGCTTGTTTTGTGCAGGGGGGAATCCGGTAGCAAAAGGTTATAAGAAAGCGGCAGGTGCTGCTCCGAGTCAGCGCCATATTTTTCACAAGAGCCTGCACGCCTGTGAGGCTCCAAAACATGTGCCCTTGGTTGGAGCAGTATCTAAACAGGGAGAAGATGCATTTCTTGCTTAATAGTTTTGAGTTTGGTTTTCCTATCCCGGAATTCAAAGGGTGAGAGTTTCAAGGTAGTTCCCAACCTACAATCTGTTTCAGCTTTTCCTCAGGTTGTGCGAGAAAAGGTTAGGAGAGAGATTGACGATGATCGCATTGCGGGTCCTTTCCTGTCTCCCCCTTTTCAGAATTTTAGAATTTCGCCCCATTGGTGTGGTCCCCAAAAAGGAGCCCAATACTTTTAGGTTTCTTTTCCTCCGGGTTCTTCATTTGTTATGTGGGGGAGGGGTGGATTTCTCACTTTTTATAATTACACAGGATGTGCCTCTCTTAGGCTAGTGCATGAGATATGTAAATCACCTGTCAATCACAGCAAGGGGGCGTTTTTGACAAAGTTTTTAGCACTTTGTCAAGATCTTTCTAACTGAACAATAAAAGAGGATTTCTCAGGGCTGGAGTAAATCTGTGAGGCAAGACTGGGCTCAAATGAAAGGAAATCTTATTCTCTACATTATGACATGACAAGTGGTTTACATCCACTTTAATGCTAGGTCCTTTTTTCAGGAAGATTTCGTGGAGGCAGATGCTCTGCAGTTGTTCACAGATGCAGCAGGCCATGGAACATGCATTGGAGTTGTGGTGGTTGGCCGGAATCCTGAGTTTTCAAGAAAGTTATCAGTAATATTGTCTTACTAGAGCTCTTTCTGGTGGTAGTGGCGGTTGAATTGTGGGGTTCTGAGTTCGCTAACAAGCGTATATTGCGGCATACAGATAACAAGGGTGTGCTATACACTGTGAATTGAAGAATGCGCAAACGGAAAGCTGACAGAATCTCATCGGTCTCCTATTCGGTTCCCTCCGGCCATACCACGGAGTCTGTGGATTCCATGGAGATTGGTGAAATTAGGGGACCACTTTCCCCAGCCGAGAGGTCTAGGCGAAGGTCCCTTCAGCTCTGTATATATTGTGGCGCGCCACATCACATCGCTGAAGACTGCTGCATACTCAGGAAGAAAAGACCGGGTAAGTCAGCTTACCTATGGAAGCTAGTAAACCCCCACTTACCAGACTCTAACTATTTCAAAATTCTTGTCTCTCTGCAGTGGGACCAAACCTGAATTACTCTCGAGGCTATGATTGACACTGGAGCGTGTTGGAACTTTATAGACTCACATACAGTATTGTTAAAACCAATAAAATTCCTGTATCCACTAAATGCCAACCTGCCTCTCTTAGACTTATTGATGGAACTACTTTAACCTCGGGTCCCATCACTACACAATCACAACCTCTGCTTATGGTGACAGAATCTACACATATAGAATACATCTGACTAGATGTGATACCGTCTCCCCATTTCCCTCTCATACTAGGTCTTCCCTGGCTGCATACACACAAACCCACTCTACGTTGGGAAGACAGCAGTGTGCTCCTTACCTCTCAATATTGCCAGGAGACATGTTACAAAGACTTCTTTATCACAGGTGGAATCACTGTCCCCAACGGAAGTCAACCTGGTACCTAGGGCATACCAAGATTTCACTGATGTCTTCAGCAAAAAGAAGGCAGAGCTTCTACCCCCACATAGACCATATGATTGTCCAATTGAGTTACTAGAAAAAAGAAAAGGGCGCACCGACCTTTGTGCATTATCACTAAAAGGCTTTATTAAAAAGATTAAAACAGCAGATTTTCTACTCGCAAACGAGTACAAGTTGAAGGCAAATGCATAGAAAAACGTCCACAGCTAGGAGCTTCCAACCTCAAGTCTTGAATAACGAGGGAATCTGATACCTCCTCTAGCGAATGGCTGACGCGTTTCTGGGGAGAACCCCTTTCCTCAGAGCCTACAAGCGGGCACTGGTCTCATCTCCCCCCATTTGCATCTGCTCTCCTTTTGTAAGAAGGATGCACAAGTGGGCGTGATCAGGCACCCCCAGGCCCCTCCTCTTAGTACGTATACCTATCTCTCACAGAATGTATAGTAGGCAATAGGTAGATAGTAACTCTATAAGCCAGTAGTAGTATACCGAAAATCCTCTAATAATATCCCCAGAGAATCACATGGAAGTATGAGGTATTTACCTTGCAGGGATATGCTTCTGTCTGGCGTGTGTCCCACTATGCTGACAGTTAACCTAGCTTTGTGTGAGGCGTCCTCGACCCGGAAGCGCAGGTGTATTGGCGCTCCACCCGCAACTTCCGGTCGTCCCAAGCCTCCCTCTCAGGCTGGCCAAGTGCCTACTCGTGACCCGGAAGTGCGGGTATGTTTGCTCTCCACCCTCAACTTCCGGTCGTCCCAAGCCTCATTTTCATGCCGGCCAAGCACCTACTCGCGGTGCTGTATACATCTCCTGCGCCTGCGCTCATCCCCCTTTAGGCTGCCCTCCTGCGCATGCGTACGCGCACACTGTGGCCGATCGCGGAAGCATCAGGGCATGTGTATTCTACCCGATGCCTCTGCTGACGAAACAGTCCTCGAGAGACAGCTGAGCAAGGGGGAGAAAAACAATAATAATGAAGGGGGAGTTTATAAAGGGATCAGCGTAATAGTAGCCCAAAGAGGAGAGGATACTGGTGGTGCCCGGACCAGCCCAACCCAAATGTCCACAAATATCCAGGGCAACAGTATATACAGTATAAAATGCAAAAATAGCAAAAATAGCAATGGCAATAAAGCCATATGTATATACACATATACACACACCCATGTATTCGCACATACATATATACACACATACACACACACATATATATACATATATACATATGTGCGCACATGAAACCGTATACACTACAGATGCAAAGGGGAGCAAACAGGCACAGTATTCACAGCCAAATCGTTACTACAAGTATAGAGTGGGTGGGCAACTAATTAAAAACTTAAAATAATTTAATTTAAGTGAAAAATGGCTAATATTAATAAAATAATTATTTTTTTTTTATAAAAAACGCCAGAAAGGTGACGGACTCTACCGATAACTGTCCCTCTATAACTAACAAGGCTAGCAAAACTATGGCACACCACTATTCATGCAGGACTAAAAATGCTGAATACTGAATCTTATTTGCATATATACACGCACATGATTAGGGTGCATACAACTGTGTAAAAATCATCATAAGACCTCTACCTCTACAACAAGACCATTCGCCCACCTGAAAAAATCCCCACGAGAGACTTACTATTACTGCAAAAAAAATTTGGAAATGTAAGTCAAACCGCAGTCTATCCCTGGCTACCCTCATGGCCGCTCATACTACCCTTATTCTGTTGGACTAAAACTAAGTTGAGACTAGGACATTACACTTGCGTGGACATGTATTATAGGTGCTGGCTATTTACTCTCTAGTGCCCATTCTCCATACCCATGTCCAGCCAGAGCATATAAAATGACTCCTGAAGTGGCTGGAATGTGTGTCAAAAAGTGAGGTCTGTTGACGATATACGGAAAGGCAGCTCCATACTACGTGAACAGAGCTCAAACCTATTTTTCTAAAATCTGTATTTCAGCTGCATATCTAAAACTAGGTTATGCAGTTCTATTTCTTCATTTAGGCCCTTAGGGGCCATAGTGTCTAAGGTGAAGATCCAGTAAGCCTCCCTTTTACATAGTAGCTGGTACTTTTTACCATTATCTAGCTCATTTGGCATAGCCTCAATACCAAATACCCTAAGACCTTCTATGCTACTATCATGAACTTCCTTAAAATGCCTGGGTACAGAGTATTTGTCTTTTTTCGTCAGGATATTGCTTCCTAAGACACTGCGCAGAGAATCCATTTGGTATCTCTTTCACACATGTGGTAGATGACGTTTCCCTGGTCTTTCTTGATTTAGAATTGCGGGCAGATGATGAAGGAAGAATCTATTCAAAAACTCACTTCAAACCAAGTGCCGGTAATTCTTACCTCCATGCTCGTAGCCATCATCATCCACAATGGATCCGGAATGTCCCCTTTGGCCAATTCTGTAGACTTAAGCGGACTTGTACCCTCAAACAGGATTATGAAGAACAAAGTGTGGTCCTTAAGAACAAATTTAAAGAGAAGGGGTTTACGGACGAGTATCTAGAGGAAGCCTTCCAGAAGTACCTCGTACAATATGACACCAGTGAGATGGAGAGAACAAAAAAAGTGGAACCACAGAGGGACGAACTATTGCAAGTTCGATTTTGCACTAGGTTCAGCAACAAAGCGAATGCAATACAGAAAGTTATAAAAAAGAATTGGAGGATATTGGAGTCAGACCCCATTCTTAAGACACATCTCCCTCAGTGTCCCAATATAATTTTTAGGAGACCAAAACACCTTAAGAGCATTATTGCCCCAAGCAGGATAAAGAAAACTAGAAGTAGAGGCCCCAACAATCCTTGGACTACGTTATTCGATCAAAAGGGGAGCTACAGATGTGGGGTCACTAACTGTGGGAACTGCATGTACATGCACCACAGAAAGAAAGAACTAATAGGTGCTGATGGCAAAATACATAATATCAAGCAGTTTATAAACTGTGGGACCCCATATGTCATATATGGGCTTCTGTGCCCCTGCGGCC
Source organism: Lithobates sylvaticus (assembly GCA_028564925.1). Classification (NCBI taxonomy): domain Eukaryota; kingdom Metazoa; phylum Chordata; class Amphibia; order Anura; family Ranidae; genus Lithobates; species Lithobates sylvaticus. Next base: position 127,152,600 of record CM053037.1, read on the forward strand.
ACCTTTATATTGGTCGTACATCAAGACAAATGAGAACAAGGATGAATGAACATAGAAGCAATATCCTGACGAAAAAAGACAAATACTCTGTATCCAGGCATTTTAAGGAAGTTCATGATAGTAGCATAGAAGGTCTTCGGGTATTTGGCATTGAGGCTATGCCAAATGAGCTAGATAATGGTAAAACGTACCAGCTACTATGTAAAAGGGAGGCTTACTGGATCTTCACCTTAGACACTATGGCCCCTAAGGGCTTAAATTAAGAATTAGAACTGCATAACCTAGTTTGAGATATGCAGCTGAAATACAGATTTTGGAAAAATAGGTTTGAGCTCTGTTCACGTAGTATGGAGCTGCCTTTCCGTATATCGTCAACAGACCTCACTTTTTGACACACATTCCAGCCACTTCAGGAGTCATTTTATATGCTCTGGCTGGACATGGGTATGGAGAATGGGCACTAGAGAGTAAATAGCCAGCACCTATAATACATGTCCACGCAAGTGTAATGTCCTAGTCTCAACTTAGTTTTAGTCCAACAGAATAAGGGTAGTATGAGCGGCCATGAGGGTAGCCAGGGATAGACTGCGGTTTGACTTACATTTCCAATTTTTTTTGCAGTAATAGTAAGTCTCTCGTGGGTATTTTTTCAGGTGGGTGAATGGTCTTGTTGTAGAGGTAGAGGTATGATTTTTACACAGTTGTATGCACCCTAATCATGTGCGTGTATATATGCAAATAAGATTCAGGATTCAGCATTTTTAGTCCTGCATGAATAGTGGTGTGCCATAGTTTTGCTAGCCTTGTTAGTTATAGAGGGACAGTTATCGGTAGAGTCCGCCACCTATCTGGCGTTTTTTATAAAAGAAAAAAATATATATTTTTTATTAATATTAGCCATTTTTCACTTAAATTAAATTATCTTAAGTTTTTAATTAGTTGCCCATCCACTCTATACTTGTAGTGACGATTTGGCTGTGAATACTGTGCCTGTTTGCTCCCCTTTGCATCTGTAGTGTATACGGTTTCATGTGCGCACATATGTATATATGTATATATATGTGTGTGTGTATGTGTGTATATATGTATGTGCGAATACATGGGTGTGTGTATATGTGTATATACATATGGCTTTATTGCCATTGCTATTTTTGCTATTTTTGCATTTTATACTGTATATACTGTTGCCCTGGATATTTGTGGACATTTGGGTTGGGCTGGTCCGGGCACCACCAGTATCCTCTCCTCTTTGGGCTACTATTACGCTGATCCCTTTATAAACTCCCCCCTTCATTATTATTGTTTTTCTCCCCCTTTCTCAGCTGTCTCTCGAGGACTGTTTCGTCAGCAGAGGCATCGGGTAGAATACACATGCCCTGATGCTTCCGCGATCGGCCACAGTGTGCGCGTACGCATGCGCAGGAGGGCAGCCTAAAGGGGGATGAGCGCAGGCGCAGGAGATGTATACAGCACCGCGAGTAGGTGCTTGGCCGGCATGAAAATGAGGCTTGGGATGACCGGAAGTTGCGGGTGGAGCGCAAACACACCCGCACTTCCGGGTCACGAGTAGGCACTTGGCCAGCCTGAGAGGGAGGCTTGGGACGACCGGAAGTTGCGGGTGGAGCGCAAATACACCCGCGCTTCCGGGTCGAGGACGCCTCACACAAAGCTAGGTTAACTGTCAGCATAGTAGGACACACGCCAGACAGAAGCATATCCCTGCAAGGTAAATACCTCATACTTCCATGTGATTCTCTGGGGATATTATTAGAGGATTTTCGGTATACTACTACTGGCTTATAGAGTTACTATCTACCTATTGCCTACTATACATTCTGTGAGAGATAGGTATACGTACTAAGAGGAGGGGCCTGGGGCTGCCTGATCACGCCCACTTGTGCATCCTTCTTACAAAAGAAGAGCAGATGCAAATGGGGGAGATGAGACCAGTGCCCGCTTGTAGGCTCTGAGGAAAGGGGTTCTCCCCAGAAACGCGTCAGCTATTCGCTAGAGGAGGTATCAGATTCCCTCGTTATTCAAGACTTGAGGTTGGAAGCTCCTAGCTGTGGACGTTTTTCTATGCATTTGCCTTCAACTTGTACTCGTTTTTGAGTAGAAAATCTGCTGTTTTAATCTTTTTAATAAAGCCTTTTTAGTGGTAATGCACAAAGGTCAGTGCGCCCTTCTGTTTTTTCTTTTTTCTAGTATTTATGAACACCCATTGTTCTGAGAAGGGCTGCAAGACGTTAGACATTACCTTGAGGAATTTTTTACATCTTGAATCAAGAGACCAGACACCAGAGCGCAGGAGAATTTGTTGTGTGTTTGCCGTTTATCTTTGGGGACTCCAGCTGCTAGGTGATTGGTCCAGGTGATATAATTTACTACGGATTAAAACAGCAAGTATGGTACTATCCATTGAAGAAAGACAGATAAGGAGAGCGTCGCTAGCAAAAGGTTTTTTGAATAGTATCAACAACTATGAACAGCAACTAGAAACAAGCAACGTTGTTGAAACCGCCGAAGTTATACCGAATAGAGAGAAACTGATGATATCGATTTTTTATAAACTTAAGCACCTCTTAGAGAATGAAATGACCCAATGGTGGGATATTATATTGTTGCAGGAATATTTGGAAGTTAATAGAATCCCAAGGGGTCTGAGAATCACGAAAATTTGTCGTTTTTTAGATGATGATATTAGAGAAGAATGGACTAAAGAAATTAGGTCATTCAATAAATCCTGGTTAAATTTGATCATTAGTCAAAGGGAGAGAAACTTAGAACACATCAAGCTTGACTTAGCTAGCATTCAGGAGCAGCTATCAGAATTCACTGATCTAGAATCCTTTGCTGTATGGGATCTGAAGATCAATGAACAAACAACTGAATTCGAAGCTGAACTGATTGCTAAGAAATCTGGTAAATTTGAGAGAGATAGGCAGGATTACACGATGGGGTGCGAGTTCTATTGGAAAAAGGATAAAATGGGATCTAAGGGAACAGGGGGCGATATAGAGCGGCTAGATCGCCCAGTGGACCAGGCCCCATTTGGAAATAGTAGGAATGGGAACATTAGAAATGAAAACAGAGGCCCTAATAGCAATAGATATGGTAATAAGAACAAATATCAGAAGAATAATAATAGGAATAGAAATAGAAATAAGAATAGAGATAAAAACATAAATAAAGATCATATCTATAACAGGAATGGGGGAGATAGTAATACAAACGACAGGAGGAACAAAGATAGTTTGCTCTATGGTCCATCTAGAGGGAATGTACATGATGACTTTCCACCCCCTCCCCCAGCACGAGAAAGTTCATTTGGGCACTCTGGCCCAAGTGTCCTATACGAAAAAATGGATGAAGGGGCACAGAGGATTGGGGACCTTACTAGGCAGGCCAAAGGGGACTGCCTCAATTCAGTACCACAGGAAGAGGGAGGCTCGAAAGAGTTAGCTATGGACCCATCTATACGAACACACCAGACTGGAGATGTGACCGAGAAAGAACAGGGACTCCCACAAAGACCAAGACCCAATGCTACTTTGGGAGCGGGAAGCAAAGTCAGGAACACCAAAGGACTACAAGCAAAAGACGATTTGTCTTTTTTTGTGGAAGGAGCTGCGGGGAAGACGAAACCCGCAGCGCAGAAATACAGTACATCCCGAATGATCTCACCACCGAACACCAGGAGGCAACTACAGCAAAAGCTACGAGGAGAGGTCGTAGGGGAGGGCGGCGAACTTCAAAAGAATCTAAAGTAGGAGAAGGCCACTCTACAATAAGAATATTCAACTTGTCAAAATGTGAATTTCCAGAATCAGAATTAAAGCTGCTCAGAAGGGGACTTAACTATGCCCCAGAGAGCCCACCTAACCTGTTTGAGCTGTTCATAGATTTGAATAAGTTTATACGGAACTTGACCCTAAAACGCCACTTCAAGCTCAAGGAAATTAATGGTTTGGAGGATAAAAAGGCTGAGACGATTGTTCTCCCTTCCCCTAGCGACTTCGATGATGAAGGAATACTAGAAATTCTGGAAGAACTATATGCCGAAAGAGGTAGAGACCCTATGGAGGGGATCCCTCCCTTGAGTTGTGAAGATAGGATCATTAGCACAAATTTTAGACCAAAATCAGGGTTCTATCCCCATTGGAATAAAGGCAACTGTATCCCGGCATTCTACGAGGTGGTGATGGGTGAATTTAGGAAAGTATGTGGGAACCAGATTCGGAAGTTCAACAAAGGCCATGAGGTCGATCTGGATGGTCCGCTTAATAGCCTGAAGAAAAATTCAGAAATAATAATAAGGAAAGCAGATAAGGGGGGTGGCCTAGTTATACAGGATTAGGACCAGTATGTGAACGAAGCACTAAGATTAATTGAAGATAAAAGTACTTATGAGAAACTTACTTGGGATCCCACGGCCCTTTATGGCACCGAGCTTAAAATACTTGCAGATAAAGCACTTGCCAACAAAGTTATCACCAAGAACGAATATTACTTCTTGCTTCCTAAACATCCTGTAGTGCCCCATTTCTACCACATTCCGAAGATACACAAGGATATGGAGAAACCCCCAGGTAGACCAATCATAGCTGGAATAGATAGTCTTACCAGCAACCTGGGATGCTATATATATTATTTCCTCCAAGGGCTTGTCACTAATTTACCATCTTATATTAAAGATTCAGGACACGCCCTTGAGATCCTTAGCGCATACACCTGGGAGAGAGGCTACAGATGGCTCTCTCTAGATGTGGCATCTCTATACACCTCTATACAGCATGAATTCGGGTTAAGAGCAGTGGAGTATTATCTGACTGACACGCATCTGTGCAATCCTATTCAGGCCCAATTCCTATATGACTGCATTGAATTCACATTGACGCACAATTACTTTACATTCATGGATGGATTCTATAGGCAGATCAAGGGTACAGCTATGGGGGCTAGATTTGCCCCAAGTTATGCAAACTTATTCATGGGGTATTGGGAGCAGAATTACATTTGGGCCAACAACCCTTTTGGTGGCAACTTGATTTTGTACTCGAGGTACATCGATGATATTCTCATCATCTGGGGTGGAACCGATGATGATTTGAAAGGCTTACTAAGACACTGCGCAGAGAATCCATTTGGTATCTCTTTCACACATGTGGTAGATGACGTTTCCCTGGTCTTTCTTGATTTAGAATTGCGGGCAGATGATGAAGAAAGAATCTATTCAAAAACTCACTTCAAACCAAGTGCCGGTAATTCTTACCTCCATGCTCGTAGCCATCATCATCCACAATGGATCCGGAATGTCCCCTTTGGCCAATTCTGTAGACTTAAGCGGACTTATACCCTCAAACAGGATTATGAAGAACAAAGTGTGGTCCTTAAGAACAAATTTAAAGAGAAGGGGTTTACGGACGAGCATCTAGAGGAAGCCTTCCAGAAGTACCTCGTACAATATGACACCACTGAGATGGAGAGAACAAGAAAAGTGGAACCACAGAGGGACGAACTATTGCAAGTTCGATTTTGCACTAGGTTCAGCAACAAAGCGAATGCAATACAGAAAGTTATAAAAAAGAATTGGAGGATATTGGAGTCAGACCCCATTCTTAAGACACATCTCCCTCAGTGTCCCAATATAATTTTTAGGAGACCAAAAGACCTTAAGAGCATTATTGCCCCAAGCAGGATAAAGAAAACTAGAAGTAGAGGCCCCAACAATCCTTGGACTACGTTATTCGATCAAAAGGGGAGCTACAGATGTGGGGTACATGCACCACAGAAAGAAAGAACTAATAGGTGCTGATGGCAAAATACATAAGATCAAGCAGTTTATAAACTGTGGGACCCCATATGTCATATATGGGCTTCTGTGCCCCTGCGGCCACCTTTATATTAGTCGTACATCAAGACAGATGAGAACAAGGATGAATGAACATAGAAGCAATATCCTGACGAAAAAAGACAAATACTCTGTACCCAGGCATTTTAAGAAAAGTTCATGATAGTAGCATAGAAGGTCTTAGGGTATTTGGTATTGAGGCTATGCCAAATGAGCTAGATAATGGTAAAAAGTACCAGCTACTATGTAAAAGGGAGGCTTACTGGATCTTCACCTTAGACACTATGGCCCCTAAGCGCCTAAATGAAGAAATAGAACTGCATAACCTAGTTTGAGATATGCAGCTGAAATACAGATTTTGGAAAAATAGGTTTGAGCTCTGTTCACATAGTATGGAGCTGCCTTTCCGTATATCGTCAACAGACCTCACTTTTTGGCACACATTCCAGCCACTTCAGGAGTCATTTTATATGCTCTGGCTGGACATGGGTATGGAGAATGGGCACTAGAGAGTAAATAGCCAGCACCTATAATACATGTCCACGCAAGTGTAATGTCCTAGTCTCAACTTAGTTTTAGTCCAACAGAATAAGGGTAGTATGAGCGGCCATGAGGGTAGCCAGGGATAGACTGCGGTTTGACTTACATTTCCAATTTTTTTTTGCAGTAATAGTAAGTCTCTCGTGGGGATTTTTTCAGGTGGGCGAATGGTCTTGTTGTGGAGGTAGAGGTCTTATGATGATTTTTACACAGTTGTATGCACCCTAATCATGTGCGTGTATATATGCAAATAAGATTCAGGATTCAGCATTTTTAGTCCTGCATGAATAGTGGTGTGCCATAGTTTTGCTAGCCTTGTTAGTTATAGAGGGACAGTTATCGGTAGAGTCCGCCACCTATCTGGCGTTTTTTATAAAAAAAAAAATAATAATTTTTATTAATATTAGCCATTTTTCACTTAAATTAAATTATTTTAAGTTTTTAATTAGTTGCCCACCCACTCTATACTTGTAGTGACGATTTGGCTGTGAATACTGTGCCTGTTTGCTCCCCTTTGCATCTGTAGTGTATACGGTTTTATGTGCGCACATATGTATATATGTATATATATGTGTGTGTGTATGTGTGTATATATGTATGTGCGAATACATGGGTGTGTGTATATGTGTATATACATATGGCTTTATTGCCATTGCTATTTTTGCTATTTTTGCATTTTATACTGTATATACTGTTGCCCTGGATATTTGTGGACATTTGGGTTGGGCTGGTCCGGGCACCACCAGTATCCTCTCCTCTTTGGGCTACTATTACGCTGATCCCTTTATAAACTCCCCCCTTCATTATTATTGTTTTTCTCCCCCTTGCTCAGCTGTCTCTCGAGGACTGTTTCGTCAGCAGAGGCATCGGGTAGAATACACATGCCCTGATGCTTCCGCGATCGGCCACAGTGTGCGCGTACGCATGCGCAGGAGGGCAGCCTAAAGGGGGATGAGCGCAGGCGCAGGAGATGTATACAGCACCGCGAGTAGGTGCTTGGCCGGCATGAAAATGAGGCTTGGGACGACCGGAAGTTGCGGGTGGAGCGCAAACACACCCGCACTTCCGGGTCACTATTAGGCACTTGGCCAGCCTGAGAGGGAGGCTTGGGACGGCCGGAAGTTGCAGGTGGAGCGCAAATACACCCACGCTTCCGGGTCGAGGACGCCTCACACAAAGCTAGGTTAACTGTCAGCATAGTAGGACACACGCCAGACAGAAGCATATCCCTGCAAGGTAAATACCTCATACTTCCATGTGATTCTCTGGGGATATTATTAGAGGATTTTTGGTATACTACTACTGGCTTATAGAGTTACTATCTACCTATTGCCTACTATACATTCTGTGAGAGATAGGTATACGTATTAAGAGGAGGGGCCTGGGGGTGCCTGATCACGCCCACTTGTGCATCCTTCTTACAAAAGGAGAGCAGATGCAAATGGGGGGAGATGAGACCAGTGCCCGCTTGTAGGCTCTGAGGAAAGGGGTTCTCCCCAGAAACGCATCAGCCATTCGCTAGAGGAGGTATCAGATTCCCTCATTATTCAAGACTTGAGGTTGGAAGCTCCTAGCTGTGGACGTTTTTCTATGCATTTGCCTTCAACTTGTACTCGTTTGTGAGTAGAAAATCTGCTGTTTTAATCTTTTTAATAAAGCCTTTTTAGTGGTAATGCACAAAGGTCGGTGCGCCCTTCTGTTTTTTCTTTTTTCTAGTATTTATGAACACCCATTGTTCTGAGAAGGGCTGCAAGACGTTAGACATTACCTTGAGGAATTTTTTACATCTTGAATCAAGAGACCAGACACCAGAGCGCAGGAGAATTTGTTGTATGTGTGCCAATTGAGTTACTCCCAGACAGCAAAATTCCTTTTGGGCATATATATTCATTATCACAGCCTGAATTGGCCCATTTAAAAGAATATATAGAAGAACATTTGAAGAAAGGTTTCATAAGACTGTCCACCTCACCCGCAGCAGCAGGCATTTTTTATCTGGAGCAAGGATCAAAGCCAACGTCCCATCATCAATTATAGAGAATTGAACTAGATCACTGTGAAAAATAGATACCCCCTTCCTCTCATCCCAGAATTATTGGAACGTCTGCAAACGGCGAAGTTGTTCACCAATTTTCACCAATGATTTGAAGGGCGCGTATAATCTGGTCAGAGCGATGAATGGAAGACTGCTTTCCGCACCCGTTACGGCCGTTATGAGTAACTGGTCATGCCCTTTGGCCTGTGCAACGCACCTGCCACTTTCCAGTTCCTCGTGAACAACATTTTCAGGGACCTCCTCGATGTTTGTTTAGTAGTATATCTAGACGACATACTTATATACTCTGACAACATCACAGACCATCGCAAGCATGTCAGATGGGTTCACTCTAGGCTGCGCACACATAATTTATACGTCAAATTAGAGAAGTGCATTTTCGTATCCAACACCGTCGCATTCTTGGGTTACATCGTTTTCGAGAAAGACATACAGATGGATCCTGTTAAATTCGGATGTATCCAAAAATGGCCCAAACCCCTGTATTCAGGCACTTCAAAGATTCCTAGGATTTAAAAATTTCCTTAGTTGTAAAACCATTAACCCAACTAACCAGTATTCACACCAACTATGCATGGAACACACAAACTCAGGAGGCCTTCGATACCCTGAAATGTCGGTTCACTACTGCACCCATCCTACGCTTACCAGACCCTAACCTACAATACATCCTGGAGGTAGATGCCTCCCATCTGGCCCTAGGGGCTATCCTATCCCAAAGATCGTCCATTGATGGACCGCTTCACCCTGTGGCCTACCATTCCCGATCCCTTCAATTACCCAGTAGGAGTAAAGGAGTTGCTAGCAGTGAAATCCGCCCTGGAGACTTGGAGACACCTACTCAAGGGTACCTTACTACCCTTCATAGTGTACTCAGGCCATCAAAACCTTCAATACATTCAGAGCAACAAAACACTCTCCTCCAGAGAGATACACTGGGCTCTCTTCTTCGATAGATTCCACTTTGTCATCACCTACCGACCTGGATCAAAAAATGGAAAGGCTGATTCACTATCTCGCCTAGAAGAACACCAAAGTACAACTGGCAGAAATTCCCAAATCCTCAGACAGCAGCAAATTTTATGCACCATTTTGACCCTCAAAGAGGAATTGCAGCAGGCCCTAACCTCAGAAAACCCGCCAATGCAATTATAGGAAGATGAAGAAGGGTTCCTCTAAAAAAATTATTGGTGTACATCCCAACTCCTCTACACCATCGAATTCTTCAACTTACTCATGAAGTACCCCTAGCTGGGCATCCCGGCATCACCAGGACCCTTGATCTCCTTCGCCACCACTTCTGGTGGCCGAAGATGGAGGAGTCAGTAAGGGAGTACGTGTCCTCCTGCAAGACTTGTGCCTGCTGTAAACACGAATCCTGACCCCCTTTTGGTCTCCTCACAAGTCTCCCTATACCCGAAAACCATGGCAGGCCATTTCACTTGACTTTATCGTTGAGTTACCCTGCTCAGGGTGTTACAACACGATCCTAGTCGCAGTCGAATACCTTACCAAAATGGCTCACTTCATGCCTCTCACGAAACTACCAAACTCCAAAGAGACGGCCAAGATCTTGACACAGCATGTCATGGAATTTCTTCCAGAATTGTGTCAGATCGAGGAACACAGTACATCTCCAGATTCTGGAAAGCTCTCTGTCTAAAACTCCAGATTAACCATTGATTATCAACTGCCTACCATCCTTAAACAAATGGGAAAACTGAACGGGTAAATCGCTGTCTAGAACATTATATCCGTTGCTACTGCACTTACCTACAAAACGATTGGCATGAGTTACTTCCCCTAGCAGAGTTTGCATACAACAACAATACCAGTACTACCACAGGTTGTTCACCTTTTTATGCTAACTACGGTTTCCATCCCTCAGCAGATACCTACCAACAACCCTGCGGCTGAAGATTTTATCAACACCTTAAAGAACCTCATTCCTCACCTACGCGACAACATCACTAGAGCCCAAAGCAGACAAAAGGCCTACTACGATCTTCACAGGAGAACTCCAGCCTCATACAAGATCAGAGATTTAGTATGGCTATCCACCAAACACCTTAACCTGCAGATGCCCACACGCAAATTTAGTGGGTTATCCATTGGTACTTTTCCCATCCACTCAGTGATCAACACGGCAGCAGTGAGGCTAAACCTACCGTCGTCCCTATGTATTCATCCGACCTTCCATGTCTCCCTGATAAAACCCTACCATCCCAGGAGGAATACGAAATCGCTCAGATCCTGGACTCCCGGCTACATAGAAACCGCTTACAGTATTTGGTCCATTGGAAGAACTACGGTCCACAGGATGACTCCTGGGAACCCGCCTCCGAGGTTCATGCCCCACGGCTTGTCCGCCTCTTCCATTCTCACAATCCTGACAGGCCTGCTCCCTTGGCCCCCAGGAGGGGTCCCTCAGGGGGGGGGGGGGGGGGGGTCCTGTAATGTTCTTATCCCTCCACTGGAGGCTCTGACATCTCTCCTGTAATGTTCTTATCCTGTAATGTTCTTATCTCTCCACTGGAGGCTCCGACATCTCTCCTGCAATGTTCTTATCTCTCCACTGGGAGCTCTGAGATCTCCACAAACTCCATTGCAGATTGATGACATCACAACGACATCAACCGGCTTCTCCTCTTGTCCCTACTTAAACAGCTGACGCCATTTGCTTGACGTTCGTGCTAAGAACCTGAAGCCAGGCAAAGATCTCCATCTCCGTCTTCACTCTCTATTGGGCTGGTCAGAGCCCCGACTACCATCTCACCTTTGGGCCGGACAGAGCCCCGTCTACCACCTAGTTTTTGGGCCGGACAGAGCCCCTCCAACTTCCAGTTTTTGGGTCAGACAGAGTCCCTTCCTCACTAGTAGTCAGAGGCTCTCCTCTGCCCTACCCACTGCCTACTCTGGCCGCAGAAAACCTTACCTATTCCTCTGCACAACGGAGACCAGTATATCTCTCAAAAAGCCACTAGGTGACCCCATCACTAGAAATCCACTCACTGCGAGTATCTTTACGTTTCCTATAAACTTTATTCCCGTGTACTGCTACTACACTTAAGTTACCTCTGATACTCTCCGTTATGGCTGTGTATTACCACTCTAAATAAAACCAGTTGTATTTCCAAACTTATCTGAGCCTTCCTACCTGATAGCTGTCAAATTTACGAATATCATATTCATAGACTTCCGAAGCTGTGATCCACACTATCCAACATAGTTTTCTGCCTGAAGCATTACACTTGCGGAGGCCCTAGCTGTGGCTAGAAATCATAAATCCCTGGGGTATGATTGTCTCCTTTCTGAGGTATACAGTAGATATGGGGAAGTGCTCCTGCAAGCTCTGTTAAGAGCATTACCTGAGGAGGTAGACACATGGGAATTGCCGGATACAATTGTTGTAGTTCTCCTCAAATAAGGGAAGAATAAACTGCTCCCTGTGTCATGGTCAGGGGTTAGAATCATTGACCAGTAGCTACAGCAGTAGAGGGACTCCCACTGACCAGTAGGATAGGTACAAAGGCAGTCACCCTGTGGGATGACCTGGGCTCACCCGAGGTGCAAAGTCAAAGCTCTTGATGGGGAGATGGATTTTGCTGCGTGTTAGTACCAGGTAACAGTCCTCAGGATCGCCCCACCAGGAGGTGACCTGCAGTAGCGGATAAGCAGGTAGAGATCAAACAGAAGCGTGGTCAGTAAACAAGCCAAAGGTCGGTAACAAGTAGTTGCATGTTGAGATCAAGCTGAAGAGTAGTCAAGGAACAAGTCAAGGGTCAGTAACGAGTGGTAGTAAAATACGGATGGTAGCGGTAAAGACAAAAGGGAAATATTGGATGGAGAGAACACAATAATCTGACAAACAGGAAGTGCAGAGACATGGCTTAAATCAGGAAGTTAATGGGCGGAGTAAAGAGTTCAATGTTCATGACAAACAAGGTTCAAGGCAGGATCTTTCAAGGAATTGTCCAAGGAACAGTCCAGCATTCCAGTTGGCTTAGCAAGTAGAGACATTGCCTAACACAGCAGAGGTTTTGGGTTCAAATCCAGGCCCTGACAGTATGGCTTATAGGGCCGTGTTTGAGGAAACCTCTGGTGGTATTCTCTTGTTAATCTATGGCCCTCCAGTTGTTCATGAACTACAATTTCCATCATGCCTAGTAGGGATGAGCCGAACACCCCCCCGTTCGGCTCGCACCAGAACCCGCGAACGGACCTAAAGTCCGTGCGAGCTTTAAAACCCTATTAGTTATAATGGATGCGAACGTTTGAAATAAAAAGTGCTAATTTTAAAGGCTAATATGCATGTTAATGTCATAAAAAGTGTTTGGGGACCTGGGTCCTGCCCCAGGGGACATGTATCAATGCAAATTTTTTTCGGCCGTTTTTTCAGGAGCAGTGATTTTAATAATGCTTAAATTGAAACAATAAAAGTGTAATATTCCTTTAAATTTCGTACCTGGGGGGTGTCTATAGTATGCCTGTAAAGGGGCGCAAGTTTCCCGTGTTTAGAACTGTCTCTGCAAAAAGTGTAATTTTTGCAAGTAAAAAAGCTATTTAAAATCACTTGCGGCTAATGTGTATTTACGGCTCCCGTAATACAGAGAACAGTCATTCATTGAAACTGAAAGTCATTCATAAAAAAAAAGTCATTGATAAAAAATAAAAAAAATGAAAAAAAAAAAAAGCGTGGGGGTCCTCCCAAATTCAATAACCAGGCCCTTCAGGTCTGGGATGGATATTAAGGGGAACCCCAGCCAAAAAAAAAATGGCGTAGGGTCCCCCTCAAAATCCATTCCAGACCCTTGAGGTCTGGGATGGATTTTAAGGGGAACCCTAGCCCAAAAAAATGGCGTGGGGTCCCCCTCAAAATCCATACCAGACCCTTATCCGAGCACGCAACCTGGCAGGCCGCAGGAAAAGAGGGGGGGACGAGAGCGGCCCCCCCTCCCGCCTGAACCGTACCAGGCCACATGCCCTCAACATTGGGAGGGTGCTTTGGGGTCCCCCCCAAAGCACCTTGTCCCCATGTTGATGAGGACAAGGGCCTCTTCCCCACAACCCTGGCCATTGGTTGTGGGGGTCTGCGGGCGGGGGGCTTATCGGAATCTGGAAGCCCCCTTTAACAAGGGGACCCCCAGATCCCGCCCCCCCTGTGTGAAATGGTAAGGGGGTACAAAAGTACCCCTACCATTTCACCAAAAAATTGTCAAAAATGTTAAAAATGACAGGAGACGGTCTTTGACAATTCCTTTATTAAAATCTTCTTTCTTCTTTCTTCATCCTTCGGTTTCTTCATCTTCTCCTTCCGTCATCTTCTTCCATCTTCTTCCATCTTCTTCTTCCTCTGATCCGCTTCTTCTTGCGCTGGTCTTCTCGTCCTTCTCGTCCGGCATCTTCTTCCGTCGGCGTCGGTGTCGGTGTCTCTTCTTGGGCCGCTCCGCGCAATGGGAGGTTCCCGCTGTGTGAGGCTCCGCCCCGTCTGACAGGTCTTTTATAACGGAGGGCACCTGGTGACCCCGCCCCCCTCTGACGTCATGGGGAAAGCCATAGGGAATTCCCCATGACGTCCCCGTGCGTCAGAGGGGGCGGGGTCACCAGGTGCCCTCCATTATAAAAGACCTGTCAGACGGAGCGGAGCCTCACACAGCGGGAGCCTCCCATTGCGCGGAGCGGCCCAAGAAGAGACACCGACGCCGACGCCGGCGGAAGAAGATGCCGGACGAGAAGGACGAGAAGACCAGCGCAAGAAGAAGCGGATCGGAGGAAGAAGAAGATGGAAGAAGATGGAAGAAGATGACGGAAGGAGAAGATGAAGAAACTGAAGGATGAAGAAAGAAGAAAGAAGATTTTAATAAAGCAATTGTCAAAGACCGTCTCCTGTAATTTTTAACATTTTTGACACTTTTTTGGTGAAATGGTAGGGGTACTTTTGTACCCCCTTACCATTTCACACAGGGGGGGGCGGGATCTGGGGGTCCCCTTGTTAAAGGGGGCTTCCAGATTCCGATAAGCCCCCGCCCGCAGACCCCCACAACCAATGGCCAGGGTTGTGGGGAAGAGGCCCTTGTCCTCATCAACATGGGGACAAGGTGCTTTGGGGGGGACCCCAAAGCACCCTCCCAATGTTGAGGGCATGTGGCCTGGTACGGTTCAGGCGGGAGGGGGGGGGGGCGCTCTCGTACCCCCCTCTTTTCCTGCGGCCTGCCAGGTTGGGTGCTCGGATAAGGGTCTGGTATGGATTTTGAGGGGGACCCCACGCCATTTTTTTTGGGCTAGGGTTCCCCTTAAAATCCATCCCAGACCTCAAGGGTCTGGTATGGATTTTGAGGGGGGCCCTACGCCATTTATTTTTTTTGGCTGGGGTTCCCCTTAATATCCATCCCAGACCTGAAGGGCCTGGTTATTGAATTTGGGGGGACCCCCACGCTTTTTTTTTTGTTTTTTATTAATGAATGACAGTTCTCTGTGTTACAGGAGCCATCAATTCATTAGCCGCGAGTGCTTTTAAATAGCTTTTTTCCTGCAAAAATTACACTTTTTTTCAGGGAAAGTTCTAAGCACAGGAAACCTGCCCCCCTTCACAGACCACCTATAGACACCCCCCAGATGTGATACTGCAATGCTGTTCTAACAGCACGCACACACAAATCCCCAGAAATAGAGCATATCTTGTCAGCAGTCAGCAACACACTGACACGCTGACACTGTGACTGAAACATAATATGCGAGGCCGCCGCCGATGCGGCCTCTTATACCGTGGGGCGTGTACTAAAGCCCCTGAGCTATAATTGGCTACAGGCATCCTGCCTGTAGCCAATTATGGCTCTCCTCGCTGCCGGCGCTGTGATTGGCCAAGCATGCGGGGTCACAGTGCATGCTTGGCCAATCATCAGCCAGCATTGCACTGCGACTAGCGCAATGCATTGCGGGCTGCTCGCATCACACGAATTTGATGCGAGCGGCCCCAATAGTTCTGGGCTCGCCGAGCGAGCGAACGCCTGGTGCTCGATTCGAACATGGGTTCGAATCGAACACCGGGCCCATCCCTAATGCCTAGTCATGTCTGTGAATATCAGAGTTTTACACTGCCTCAAGGGACGTGTAGTTCTGCAACAGCTGGAGGGCCGTAGTTTGGAGATCCCTGATCTAGGAGCATGAATGTTCTTCTCAGGCTCCCAAGAATTTTCTTCTGGCCCATATCCTTCCCATTTGACCAGATATTGTAATTTGTTGCTAAAGGTCCTGGAATCAAGAATTTTCTCCACCACAAATTCTTCTTCACTCTGAACCTCAACAGGTTGGAAGAATTCTTAAAAAAAAAGAGTAGCGATATGTGAAAAACAGGATGAATCTTCATGCTGTCTGGAAAATTTAAGCAAAAGGTGACTGGATTGATTTGAGCAGAAATCTGAAAAGGTCCTACAAAATGTTGGCCCAGTTTTAAGTGGAAGTAAACCCCCCTATCGTTTTCAGCCAAGGAAGCTGCCATCTTTGCCTCTGTTTAATCTTCAACTGCCACGGTGCTGCACATGTGATCCGTTATGACACCAGCCATTGGATGGTTTGACTGTTTGGTTGAGAGCACAGCCAATGTGCAGTTAGCATTCACGGCATGTCTTTTTTTTTGAAACTGTTAAATCGATGGGTTTACTTCCGCATTAACAGATGGACTGTGAACCTTCACATTTTTGGTAGATAACCAAACTTTGTCACCCACATAAAATGTGGGAAGTGACTTGCGATGTCAGCAGCCTCCTTGTAACAGTCCTGAGCCTCCTTCAGACTCAGAGTATCAATCAATTTGTTCCCAAATCCTTTGTAATGTATTAAGTCTAACAGCAGGATTTAGAGTTGAGATAGGAAGATCAAGAAACTGGATGAAACCCGGTGTTTAAGTAAAAAGGACTTTGCGAGGTGGAGCCATGTTTAGAATTGTTATAAGCAAACTCTTCTGTAGGAAGATAGTCCACCCAGTCATCCTGACAACACGTTGAAGGTACTCCTCCAATGAGCCATCTTAGTGAGACGGTCGATGACTACCAAGATAGTGGTCATTTTTCTGAGGGAGGTAAATCAACCACAAAGTCCATAGAATTGCTCACCATAGTCTTGATGGAACAGGGAGTGGCTGGAGTAACCCAAAAGAAGAAGATCAGTGAGTTTTATTGTGTGCACTGGTCAGGCACAAAGTCACAAAGCCACATAGCTTTCGACATCTCTCTAGTAACCAGGCCCCCAAAAGGAGCGTGACAAAAGTTATTGTATCTTATAAATCCCAAAATGTCCCACAAGTTTAGAGTCATGAAGTAACCTGAGGGCTTCAACGCGAGTAGATTTAGGTACATAGAGATGAAGTGCTTGGGTCCAAAAGCCATTTTTGTATTCAAGGTTAATATCCTTAGGAGGATGATTGAGAAGTGGGTCGTTCTCATACCCCTTTTTTGAGGAGACTTAGGAATGTCTTGAAACTTGTGGCCCCTAGAAAGTTATTTTGAGGAGGTAGGATTGTACATTCAGAGTCACCTTCCTGGAGAGGCTCAGACAACATCCTTGATAGGGCATCTGCCTTGCCATTCCTCGATCCAGTTCGATACAAGATAATAAAATTGAACCTGGAAAAGAATAGAGACCAACGTGCTTGTCTAGAAGACAATTTCTTGGTAGAACTAATGAATTCCAAATTTATATGATCAGTGAAAACAATTACAGGATTAATAGCAAATGCCTCCTTTCAGGAAATGCTTCTTTGGTTGCCAGCAACTTCTTATTCCCAATGGAATAATTCCTTTTGGCTGAAGACATTAAACAAGAGAAGTAAGTGCAAGGATGAAGCTGCTTCTTCACTCCGCTTCACGGAGAAAGGATAGCTCCCATGAGTGTGAAGCATCCACTCCCACGATAAAAGGTAGTTTGGGATCAGGATGTACCAATATTTGTGCAGAAGTGAAAAGAGTCTTTAGCTTGCTAAAAGCAGTCTGTGCCTCAGATGACCACACAGAGTGCACCCCTTTCTTTGTCAGCTGTGTAATTGGTGCCATCACCTTAGAAAAGTTTCTTATTCATTTTCTGTAGAAGTTGTCAAACCCAACAAATTGTTGTATCTCCTAGGGGCAGGCCAATCTACTACTGCTTTGATCTTCTTGGGATCCATGCTCACTGCTTCTGGAGAAATAATATTGTGTACCCCAAGAACTGGATCTTGGTTCATTCAAACTCACATTTCTGCAGTTTGATGTAAAGTCGATTCTTCCTTAATCTCTCAAAGACAGTTGCAAACATGCTTGTGATGCTTCTCCAGGTTATCGGAAAAGAGGAGAATATCATCCAGAAAGGCAATCACCAACTGGTCCAACAGATCTCGAAAAATATTGTTACCGAACCGTTAAAAAGGTGCAGGTGGGTTACAAATGCCAAAAGGCATAACTAAGGACTCGAAATGCACATATCTGGTTCTAAAGGTGGTTTTCCATTCATCTCCTTGACAAATGCGGACAAGGTTATATTCCGCTGTAAGTATAGTTTTGTCAAGATTTTGGCAGAACAAAGTCTTTCCAACATTTCAGAGATCAAGGGGAGTGTATAATGGTTTTTAATAGTGATTTTATTCAAGTCTCATTAGTCTGATAAAGCCCTTCTCTAAATGCTCATCAAGCCACTCCCTTAGCACCTTTAATTCAGGTTCTGACAGACTGAATAGGTGGCCAAAGGGTATTTCTGCCCCTGGGGGCAGCTCAATGGGACAATCAAATGGGAAGTGAGGCAGTAGTTAGTCGGCATTCTTCTTATCACAGACACCCTGAAACTCATGATATTGTGGAGGCAAATTGTTATACAACTGGGTAGTTACCACATCAACTTGTGATTTCTTCATCAGTTTAGAACTTGTTTTACAAGGACCTCTACAATGTTTTTTGCAATGGGGGGATGCAAAACATCTCTCCCATTGATGGACGGATTGTGAATAGAAAACCAAGGAATGCCCAGAATGACAAAATATGGGTGAGGTAATCAGCTTAAAGCTGATCATTTTACAATGGTCAGTCTCAAATTGGAGTACCAGAGGAACAGGTCCTGACAATGAAGGTGAATCATCAACAGTCTTCATATCAAAAGAGGCAGATTTATTTCTTGTTTGAATATTATTGCTTTGGACCAACTCTATGTCCATTAGGTTTTCCCTGGCCCGGAGTCCAGCAGAGCAAAGAATTTCATGGCCCTCTGTAATAAGTTTGATAGGATGACAAATGAGACAGTAAAGAAATTACTTTAAATAGATACGTAATGATGCTTGTGAAAGGGAATGTGCCAATAAACACAAATGGTGATGCTAAAGAGAGATACTATGGATATGTGGAAGGTGGAAGATGTGAAATGACAAAATACCATATACGTGTTACTAACAAATAATCCTGGTGCATTGAATAATATATCAAATAATGTGATCGGGTGATCAAAATGATAAACGCATAATAAACCAGAACCAGAACTAGATGATCAGGCTCAGATAATCTTACTCCTAGGGAGAGATATCTTGCAAGTCCACAAAGTAAGAAAACTGATCAACGGTCCTCAAAACACCCCATATGCCCAAAAACTGAAACTCGGATGGGTCATTATAGGTGATGTTTGCCTGGGAGGTGCACACAAACCGGCATCTGTTAATAACCTGCTCACTGGTACCCTCGAGAATGGTCGTCCTTCTCTTTTCCAACCTTGTCAAAATCACATCCTCATAAAGGAACTACCACACAACAACCCTTCCTTTCCTAAGTCCTCTCTGTGACAGCAATACCTATGACGATGACCAAAGCGACTTAGGAAGCACAGTGTTCAAGAGAACAAAGGAAGACAACCAGGTAGCAATGTCCATTGAGGATAGGCTCTTCCTAGAAGTTATGGAAGGAGTATGGAGAACGTGGCTAATAGCTGGGTTGCACCTCTTTGCTTTAGACTACAAAGATGATGTTTGCCTAACAACAGAGAACTAGCCTATAAATGCCTCACTTCCCTAAGACACAATCTTCAAAAGAAACCAGGGATGACAGAACATTTCCTTTCCTTCATGGAGAAAATATTCCAGAATGGTCATGCCAATATAGTCCCAAACCTTAAAGACTCTGAGGAGAAACTTAAAGAGGAATGCTGGTACTTACCCATATTTGGAGTCTATCACCCTAAGAAGCCAGGGCAGATTAGAGTGGTATTCGATTCCAGCGCCAAGCATGAGGGTGTCTCTCTAAATGATGCCCTCTCTGGTCCTGACCTTAACAACAGACTATTAGGAGTACTTCTCCGCTTCCGCAAAGATTCAGTCGCATTCATGGCAGACATACAGCAAATGTTCTATTGCTTTCTTGTTAAAGAAGAACACCAAAACATTCTGAGGTTTCTTTGGTTCAGGGACAACAACCCCTCTGGAGACATCACAGAATACTGCATGAGGGTGCACATATTTGGCAACAGTCCTTCCCCTGCAGTTGCTATACATGGCTTTAGACACTCTGCTAGAGTGGGAGAGCCAGAGTATGGGTCAGATGTCAAACAGTTTGTGGACAAGGATTTCTATGCAGATGATTGCTTGAAATCACTACCCACAAATGAAGCCGCAATCAGTCTCCTCAAAAGAACTCAGGCAATGCTTGCTGGTTCCAACTTAAGACTCCACAAGATTGCTTCCAACAGTAGAGAAGTTTTAGAAGCCTTTGCTGTCCAAGATCATTCTAACGAGTTAAAGGACTTAGAGCTAGGCACAGACTCACTTCCCATGCAACGCAGCCTTGGTTTGCTTTGGGACTTAAGATCTGACACATTTACCTTTCAAGTAAACACAGAAGAAAAACCCTTTAGCCGTAGAGGTGTCCTGTCTACCATTAACAGCCTGTATGACCCCTTAGGCTTTGCAGCACCTGTTACCATCCAGGGTAAGGCACTACTGAGAGACTTAACCTGTGAGTGGCTAGATTGGGACCACCCTCTCCCCACTGACAAGAAGAACCTATGGCTAGAGTGGAAGGACTCACTAACAGCTCTATCCGACCTTAAAATTCCACGACCATATGCTCCTCTGTCATCTGCAGACATTCAGATGCAAAGACTTTGTGTGTTTTCGGATGCTTCTGTTAAAGCAATTGCTGCTGTAGCTTACCCAAAAACCATAGACACTAAAGGACAATGCCACATAGGGTTTGAAATGGGGAAAGCAAAACTTGCACCACTTCCCAAACACACCATACCCAGGCTGGAACTTTGTGTTGCAGTATTGTCTACAGATCTAGCTGAACTAATTGCAATCAGGGTCTAACTTTGTAGGAGCAGTAAAATAACTTCAAATTCCTTCTAACTTGGACGTTCTCAGAGTAAAAAGATACTTGAGTGAACAAGACTGCACATGGATCTTTAACCCACCTCACTCTTCTCACATGGGAGGTGTTTGGGAGAGGATGATAGGCATAGCCCGCAGAATTCTTGATTCTATCTTTCTACAAGTAGGAACTGCAAGGCTTACTCACGAATGTTTAGAGACATTTATTGCAGAGGTTACAGCTACCATTAACGCCAGATCTTTGACATCAATTTCAAGTGACTCTGAAGATCCAGTGGTCCTCACACCTGCCATGTTACTCATGCAAAAGACTGGTCTTGCCGGTGCTCCAGCTGGAGAGTTTTGTGAGGTGGAACTATTACAAACGTCAATGGAGACAAGTACAAACCCTTGCCAATACCTACTGGAGCCGGTGGAGGGAACAATATATATCTACTCTACAAGAAAGGAGAAAGTGGCACACTGAAAAGCCTAATCTTAAACCTGGTGATGTTGTGCTCATGAAAGATTGCCAGACATGAAGGAATATGTGGCCTTTAGGTCTGATCACCAAAGTACTCCCAAGCAAGGATAATCGTGTCCGTAAGGTCGAGGTCAAGATCTTTCAACAGAATGAGGTTAAAGTGTTCTTAAGACCAGTGACTGAACTTATTCTGTTGCTTTCTACGGAGGACTCTGTTAGTGACGTCACTTGACGTCAGGCGGGGAGTGTTCTGTCCACCAAACTTCTATTCTGATTATCTGTGTTGTTTAAAATAACCTGTAAGGTTTTGTAATTTACCGTATATACTCGAGTATAGGCCGACCAGAATATAAGCCGAGGCACCTAATTTTACCACAAAAAAATGGGAAAACTTATTGACTCGAGTATAAGCCTAGGGTAGGAAAGAGGGTCAACAATGCCCATTTGCAGCTTCACAGTGCCCATTTGCAGCCATAGGTCCCCTGAACTTGGTAGTTAAGGGTTCCTAGATGCCCCCTAGCTGCAGACAAAATTTGGGGTCTCTGGACCCAAAGGGTCCTGAAATGACATTGCTGCAGATGGACACAGTTGACCGACTTTGGGGCCCTGTATCTCAGGGCCACTTGGTGCTAGGAACTAGGAGCTAGGAACCCCATGTTGAAATGTTGTAGTGTTGGTTCCACTGGGTTTGCACACCACATTTGAGATTCCTAGCACCAAGTGGCCCCGAGATACGGGGCCCCAAATTTCGGGTCAGAAAATGTCATTCTCTGCTGCAGAAAAGTGCTTGATTGGAGTATAAGTCGGGGGGGGGGCATTTTAAGCACAAAAAAATGTGCTGAAAAACTCGGCTTATACTCGAGTATATACGGTACATAAGACAATCATATGTGGAGTACAACCACCATCTAGCATTCTCTTTTGGTATTGCTTCAGTTCTGTTTTATTTGATTTCCTGTATGTGTAGTTAAGGAAGTTGTTAGTACGTATGGAATTCTGGGTAGAATATTCACAGGAAGTGAACCAGTCACCATGTTTACAAGACATTGCAAGAAGCAAGACATGTCTTTCTCAATCCATCGCCATCACCCCTTATGCCCCGTACACACGGTCGGAAATTCCAACGGAAAATGTTGTCGGAAAATCCGACCGTGTTTGGGCTCCATCGGACTTTTTTTGGAAATTCCGACGGAAAAAATTTTAGATCCTGCTCTCAAATTTTCCGACAACAAAATCCGATCTGACTTTTTACGATCGTGTGTAGAGAATTCCGACGGACAAAGTGCCATGCATGCTCAGATCAAATTATGAGACCAAACCTATTGGCTACTAGCCTCTACGTAGTTCCGTCGTACGCAACGAATGTCACCACGTTCAGAATGATCCGATTTTCCGACAACTTTGTCCGACCGTGTGTATGCAACACCAGTGTCGGACAAAATCCGTCTGAAAAAATCAGACGGATTTTGTGGTCGGAATTTTCGACCGTGTGTATGTAATGCCCCATTAGAGAACTTAAAAAGTAAGTTTTTACTATCTGATCCTATATTGTATATTGTTGTTTCTGCAATGTATGCTGTATTGTAGGCAATATTGTATTTATTGAGGTCTATTTCTGTTATTTTGTAGTTTCACCTGGCTTGTTCCAATAAAACTGAGATCAAAGAAATATGGTATCTGAAGTTATTGGGTCAAGAAGGTTAGCTATATGTCCTTGAGACAGAACAGGTAGCACATCTTTGAGGCCTCTATCAGATTTCAAAATATGCCAATGTCGTGTTATAATTTTTTCAATTTTAAAATTTTGGAGAGAGATTCTAAGCCTCATAAAAACAATCACCGACGTTACCATAAAGGAAGATCCTTGGATATGCTTATTTCATGGGACCGACGACCCAATAAAACAATATATAAAAACATTGATCCCCCAGATGCTAAATGCAGCCAAGGGTCTTATCCTGAAAAAATGGCAGCATGAAGAAGCACCAACCAAAAAAGAATGGGCTTTAAGAGTGGAAGAAATATATCACCTTGAAAAACTGAGATATAATGGAGAGGAAGGAGAAGAAGATGATCTGAAAAAATGGAAAAGATGGCAGACATTCAAACAAACTTGGAAATATGTCGAAACGATTAAATATTAGGGAATAAAGAAACGGCTCGGGAAAAAGGAGAAAAGAAAAAGAAAAAAGACGAGAGGTATTGGGAAATAGGGTGGATGGGACCGGGGGGGGGGGGGGGGGGGGGGGGGGGGTGTGAGGGAAAAGAAATAGGAAGGAAAAAGAAAAACTTCACACACTATAAAAGAGTAATAAAAATCTAAAAGGGATTATAATAAACAGTATATGATAAGTTTCACGGTCTAAATTTCTTAGCAATAAAACTCCACAATGATGTGAAATATAACGAGAGATATAAATGAATACGAAGTTGAATAATAATCTCTTGAATATTGCTGAAGTGGAAAAAAAAAATATATTTTTTCCAATTTTCTTATGCTGAATATTATACTCTAATATAACAGGGACCAGATCTTGTTGACATTCAGACTTTCTGTCTTCAGGCAAAACTTCTCTTTGTATATGCGTCACTTCTTATATTTTTTCTTTGATGAAATCCTTGTCATATCCCTTCTGTATGAATCTTTCACCAATCATATTGGCCTGTATAAGGAAGTCTCCTTCATTAGTACAATTGCGTCTGAGTCGCATGATCTGACCTTTGGGAATGTTAAACAACCAATTCTTATGGTGACAACTTTTGATTGGTAAATACGTTTTGCGATCAACATTTTTGAAAAAGTTTTTGTGACAAATTTATAATTTACTTGTGATATTTCCAAATCGAGAAACGGAATAGTTACATAGTTACATAGTTAGTAAGGTTGAATAAAGACACCAGTCCATCCAGTTCAACCTGAGTGCCTACAATTGTCCCTATCCCTGTACATTGCACACTACCCTCAAGGAGCCCACAATCCAAGGTCCCTATTCATATACTAAGGCCAATTTTTTGGACAGAAGCCAATTAACCTACCTGCAAGTCTTTGGAGTGTGGGAGGAAACTGGAGTACCCGGAGGAAACCCACGCAGGCACAGGGAGAACATGCAAACTCCAGGCAGGTGGTGTCATGGTTGGGATTTGAACCAGTGACCCTTCTTACTGCTAGGCGAGAGTGCTAACCACTACACCACTGTGCCACCTAGTATCTTCTGCTATCTGCCAGGATAGTACAATGTTCTTGTTGCTATTATTAAGTTTATCAAAAAATGAAACTAATTGATTACGATCGCCCTTTCAAATCAAAAAAATGTAATTGATATATTGTTTAAAGAAAAGGAGTTCTTCAGGCGGGTCAGACAAAAACGATTCTTCCACCCATTGGGACATAAAAAGACCTGGGACACTAGGGGCAAACTTGGCCCCCTTAGCCACCCCGGTCCTTTGTTGGTAATGCTTCCTGGTGGTGGGATTCATTGATTTTTGTGTTACACGGACCTTTCTCACTCATCATATTATTATATGGACTTTATCCTCCCACTGGACTATTATTTTTTGGATTTGTTTGTGTTTTTGTGAACTTACATCAGTATTTATTTAGTTCTATGTTTAACATGTTTATTATGCGTTTATCATTTTGATTACCCAATCACATTATTTGATATATTATTCGATGCACCAGGATTATTTGTTAGTAACACGTATATGGTATTTTGTAATTTCACATCTTCCACCTTCCACATATCATTAGTATCTCTCTTTAGCATCACCATTTGAGGGCCTCTCTTTCTTGTTTGAGTTCCAGGTGGTGTCTGCGATCCAATGTCTGAATTCAGCTGTGTACAGAGTGCCTACCCTGCCGCAAACTCTGCAAACTTCAATCGTCAAAAACCTGGTTCATCGCAGTCACAAAAGTCTCAATTATTCAGAGTGGCGTTGTCTTGTATCTACGAGAGGCCCAAGCTAGAGCGTCCTCAGTCAGGAGGTTGGTAAACAAACATTGCCTTCCTTTTTCAGAAAGAAATGCAGCAGGTTGCATTTGGAAATAAATGTAAGGAAACCTCTGTAATGGTGGTGATCTCCATTGAACTTGAGTGGTAGAGGCATACGTGCGTTAGCATCATCTCGGGAACTTAATTTGAGCAACTGTTTCTGCAGAGCATGGATTTCCTCCTGTTGCCCTTTTACCACACTTTCCAGTTTGGAAAAATTTTCCTGGTATTGTGGGAGATTAGGTCGTGGGGATCACCCTTTCTCGAAATGAAGGCCAGTGTGCAGGCAGTTTCTTTAAAATCTGACGGGTTGCCAGCTTTATTTAAAAGTGGTTTGCAAAGTCATAAAAATAAACAAAAAATAGTAAAGTAAATCCTTGCCGTCCAACGCTAAACTAAACAGTAGACTGCTCTCTATATGGTGTGGGGCTGGTCCCCGTCACCCACAAAACATGAGGTAAAGCAAACCTTCTTTTTCAATCGAAACAAACAGAGCTCCTCTCTCTAAGATTCCCTTCTGATTCTCTGGCCAGAGCCCTGCTATGCTCTCTTTGTGGTCATTTAAAGTCCACCTGAGCATGGACTCAAGTGGACCACAACTGGAACCAAGCCTGCTACAGAGGCTGCAAAAACCCAGGCCGGATTCCGGTTCAGTCTCATTCCGGTTCAGAATGCAAGTTGAAATATACAGATTATCGATGACCTCACCTCATACCGTCACATATCCTCCCCCTCTGCTCAAGCCCCTGTGGCTGAGCAATTGTCCCAAGCATACAGTACATGCGGGAGAGGGCATCTGCATTGTTTTGTAGCTTGCCTGGCCTATGCTCTACTGTAAAATTAAAGGGCTGTAAAGCCAGGAACCACCTTGTCACACGGCAATTTTTCTCCCTGTTGTCACACATCCACTTTATTGGAGCATGGTCGGTGACCAGCTTAAATGACCTCCCCAACAAGTAATACTTCAGGGAGTCTAAGGCCCATTTAATAGCCAGACACTCTTTTTTGACAATGGCATAGTTTTTTTCGTGCTTGTTTAGTTTCCGCTCAGGTATACAACCGGGTGCTCCTCACCATCTCTGTTCTGGGATAGTACAGCCCCCAGGCCCACCTCAGAGGCGTCCATCTGTACCACAAACTCCTTTGTGAAGTCTGGGGTCACTAGCACCAGTAGTACACAAAGGGCCTGTTTTAATTTCTGAACCGCCTCCTCGGCTTCAGGATTCCATTTAACCATGACCGACCCTCTACCCTTCGTCAGGTCGGTCAGAGGGGCGGCAATGGTGGCAAATTTGGGTATAAACCGTCTGTAATACCCCGTAATGCCCAGGAAGGCCCGAAATTGTTTTTTGTTCACTGGTTGGGGCCATTTTTGAATTGCCTCAACCTTATTGCCAATAACGTACCCAAGGTATTTTGCCTCCTCCTAGCCTGTGGCATATTTTTTTGGTTCCACTGGCACAGGAGGTGTGAACCCCTTTTTCAATTCCAGCAGAGCCTCTGCGAACTGCAGGTTCATCTCCTGCTGGGCCACCTGTTGTTATGCAGCGGCCTCCTATTGTTGGTTGGTTTCCTGCTGAGTTGCATTGGCCTGTAGCATGCCCTTTAACATTTCCTCCATCTTCAGAAAGTGCCCGCATTCTCCACCACGTGTGGGAGATACCGCTCGAGGGGATCATCTTTTCTCGAAATGAAGGCCAGTGTGCAGGCAGTTTCTTTAAAATCTGATTAGTTGCCAGCTTTATTTGCAAGTGGTTTGCAAAGTCATAAAAATATACAAAAATAGTAAAGTAAATCCTTGCCGTCGGGCACTAAACTAAACAGTAGACTGCTCTCTATACAGTGTGGGGCTGGTCCCCATCACCCACAAAACATGAGGTAAAGCAAACCTTCTTTTTCAAACCAAACAAACAGAGCTCCTCTCTCTCAGATTACCTTCTTAGTTTCAGGCCAGGGCCCTGCTGTGCTCTCTTCCTGGTCATTTAAAGTCCACCTGAGCATGGACTCAAGTGGACCACAACACCCAGACCGGAAACAAGCCTACCACAGAGGCTGGAAAAACCCATGCCGGATTCCGGTTCAGTCTCTTACAATAGAACGAATGCAAGGTGAAATATACCAATTATCGATGACCTCACCTCGCATACCGTCACAGTAGGTAACTCTTGAAGCTCGGCAATTTTCTGTCTAAAAGGAGTTATCGCATTTGCGATAGCGCCCTCCATGTTTTGGCCAGATTATTTTGTCACAGTCAGGGGTCAGGCTTAGAGACCAGTACCTATAGCAGTAGAGGGACTACTACTGACCAGCAGGATAGGTCCTTGTGGATTCACCAAAGCTCCTGATGGTGGAGATGGATTGGAGATTGGAGATGGAGATGGTCGCGGACCTCAGGATCACCCCACCAGGAGGTGAGCAAGCCAGGGTTGAGTAGCGGATAAGCAGGTAGGGATTAAACTGAAGTGTAGTCAGTAAACAAGCCAAAGTTCAGTAACAAGTAGTTACAGGCTGAGATAAAGTTGAACAGTAGTCCAGGAACAAGCCAAGGGTCAGTAATAAGTGTCAGTAAAGATGGCAGCAGGAAAGACAAAAGTGAGATAATGGCTGGAGAGAGCACAATAATCTGGCAAACAAAAAGTGCAGAGACATGGCTTAAATCAGGAAGTTCATGTGAGGAGCAAAGAGTTCAAGGTTCAAGACAAACAAGGTTCAAGGCAGGATCATTCAAGGAATTGTCCAGGGAACTGTCCAGCATTCCAGGTGGCTCAGCAAGACGGGATATTGCCTGACACAGCAGAGATTATGGATTCAAATCCAGGCCCTGACAGTACTCCCCTAGTCCTTGGATGTCATAGGTCCGTGTTTGAGGAAACCTCTGGTGGTATTCTCTTGTTAATCTATGGCCCTCCAGCTAGTTTCTGAACGGCCATTTGTCAACCAGACATGTTGCGCAATCTTTTTTTTTTCTTGGTTGAATAATAATGATTTATTTGTTATATTTTCTATATTTTTGGATGCATAGAATACACTTTTTGGTTAAGTTCTATTGGCATGATATGGCATCTTGATATTGGCATATATGATATCAGCATGTCTAATTGTATTTGTTTTCTTTTTTTAATGCACAATAAAAAAAATTGTAGAGAATAATACTTGGCTATGTGTTTTACTTCAAATGACAGTTTGGGAGTAGGCAGTTACATTGAAAAAAAATACAATGTAAAATTGACAAGGAAAACCAACATAGTTATATCTTTGATCTTAACAACTATGGGATAATGGTGTTGTGGTAGCTTGCCCCAAAAAAAAAAGAAAAGAAAAAAAGCATAATAATATTATTCTTGATATCACTAGAAAAAAATAAAAGCCTTTTAAAAATATGTCAATTCCCTATTAAGAAAGCTAGTTTACAAGACCGACTTATGGCTCATCCTTGCTTCTGAGCATGCGTGTTTGTACTTTGGACTTTGGACTTATGTCAGACGGACTTGTGTACGCACGCTCGGAAAATCTGCCAACAGACATTTGTCCGCGGAAAATTTTAAAGCCTGCGATCCAACATTTGTCCATGGAAAATCCGACAACAATTGTCTGATGAAGCACACAAACGGTCGGATTTTCCGCCAACAGCCTGTCATCACAAAATTCCCATTGGAAAATCAGATCGTGTGTACGAGGCTTAAGTCTAGATCAACGGTGCGCAATATTAGATGTCTCTTTACTAATATGCAGATACCCGTGGACAATTCAGGGTATAGGGCCATACTCCCCTTGGATGCTGCAAAAGCCTTCAACAGCATTGAATGTCCTTACCTCTGGGAAGAGCTGTCCCGCTTTGGCCTGGGAGATTGTTTTATTAATTGGGTGCGTATTCTTTACACTGCCCCTAGGGCTCGAATCTGCATAAACAATGATCTTTCTGATTCCCTCTATTGGTAGAGAAGCATGTGGCAGGGGTGCCCTTTGTCACTGTTACGGTTTGCCCTCGTAGGTAGGTAGAGCCTCTAGCTACTATGGCTCGTAGGTCTCCTGATATTGTGGGATTTTGCAGGGGTATGGTGGAAGAAAATATCTTCTTGTATGCAGACAACACCATGTAGTATTTGGGTGACATGTAGGGATGAATCGAACATCCCCGGTTTGGTTTGCACCAGAACATGCATACAGGCAAAAAATATGTGCGAACATGCAAACACCATTAAAGTGTGACTCGAACGTGAAAAATATAAAGGCTTATATGTATGCAAGTAATTGCCATTAAAGAAAATGCAAATCAATGCAAATTTTTTTTTTAAAAACGCCCGTTTTTTCAGGAGCAGTGATTTTAATAATGCTTAAAGCGAAAAAATAAAAATGTAATATTCCTTTAAATATCATGCTTGGGGGGTCCCCTTAATCTGCCTGTAAAATGGTGCTATAAAATGACATTTCTAAAGGAAAAAATGTAATTTAAAATTGCTCGTGGCTGTAATGTATTGACAGTTCTCGGCAATATAGATGAAAAATCAAGGATAAAAACAGCGTGGGGTCCCCCAAAATCCACACCAGGCCCTCAGGGTCTGGTATGGATATTAAGGGGAACTCCATGCCAATTTTTTTTAAAAAACTGCGTGGGGTCCCCCAAAAAATCTAGGTCCTTTGGGTCTAGTATGGATTTTAAATGGAACTCCACGCCAATTTTTTTTTTTAAAAATGGCGTGGCCCCCCCCCCCCCCCCCAAAATCCATACCAGACCCTTATCCTATATTTGATTTTCAATAATTCTGGAGAATTGTATTTTTATATTATTTTTACTTTCAATAATTTTTATTGAATTTTCAGTGAAAACATGTTAACACAGGTACAAGTTGATCATTACATTACATTACATTACATTACATACATTACATTAGGTACTCAATAACAAATTGTAACAAAATGAATAGAATACAACGAGATCCTATGCACCCTCAATGGGGTGTCTATTACATTTTCATACTCGGAAGGAAGAGATGATTCTTCACTCCCAACACCCCTCAAGGGATCTAGCTATGTCAGGAAGTGAGGGGCAGCTCCCCCTGAAGACAGAATGTCAGAAAGTTCTTAAAGGTTTTTTGGGCAACAGAAACAGGATAGACCATTATAGATTATATCGTATATGGAAGGTGTTTTCATATAAATTTTATGTTCCATTCTCTAATCTATCTCATTTGGTGGTTTTCATTATTTCTCATTAATTTAGCAAATTTTGTCTTTTTATGTTTTTCAATTAATGTTTTTTGCTTTAGATTTTCACACACATTTGCACATTTGCGCTCACCCCATCTAGGTGGGTGCTTAGTGTATTTTTGTAAATGGTGATAGGTAAATTTAGCCAGGGCCTTGCATTTTTTCTAGGCCCGGTTGATAATTTTGGAGGTGGGAGTGTTAGAATAGAGGGTGTGTGGCCACCTACACTCTGGCTCAAGGAAGTCCCCTCATCCTTCCAGTGGAAATGTTCTGGAAGGGAGGCAGGATTTGGGACCTGAGTGGCAGGCAGCTTATGTGGAGAGCTCATGGACCAATCATTAAATTGTATTGGCAGGGGCAGGACTCGCATATAAGCTGGGGGTCAAATGCTTCCGTAAGGAGGAGAAGAGAATTCAAGATGTAGAGAGTGCAGCAGCAGACTTGAAGGCCTGGGGGTTCAGAGACCCCAGTGCTGGATAGCAGGAGCAGGCTTGAAGGCCTGGGGGTGCTGGATAGCGGGAGAACACGTTGCCATGTAGACCAGAGGAGAAACTGGGCGTCCCAGCCGGGGATGCGCCGGACCATGAGGAGGAGGAGGAAGTAGGAGTAAAGCGGATGGAGGAAACTGGGAATTGACCTTCTGTGGGTAACATGGACTGTCGATTGGGAGTGAGCAAAGGGAGTGCAACCCAGTAGTGCTTATCTGTAAACTTGCTATGTGCTGAAGGACCTAGTGAGAGACACTTACCAGAACTGACATGGGCTGATTGCAAGAGTCAAGGAATTAGGCGGTGAGGCCTAGGACTTTGGACTCTACACCCACAGTATTATTCAGAGTGATGCTGGTCAGTTCACAAAAGGAAAGTACACAGGATCAGAGCCAGGAACCAGAATCAATAGAGGCAACTCATATCTTCTATCTACTTGTTCCAATAACACAAGCTCAAGAATAAAGCTTTAGAGAATATAAATATTGTCTGGTGTTTGTGAAACGTTGCATGGGAAGGAAGGACGGGGCTATTAACATAAAGGTAATGAACAACTTTGCAGCTCCCAAGGGTGTAGTGCGCTACACACTCATAAAAATGTATTTTAGTGTATCCTCCTGTATTTTTTGCTGTGTGGGCTTGCTGGCACCAGTAGTTCTATGGATTGCGTTATTGCTGTTTTTTTTCAAATCCATGGCTTTAAAGACAGGAGTGTAATACACAGTGGAATGGCATTGAAAAAGAGGCGGAGCCATGAAACGCGTACATCTGCACATGCCTAGACACAGACTTTGATCTCTGTAGCCCCAGAGGAAACTGCACACACATTGCTGGCCGCATGGCTTCTCTGCAGCAGCCTTTTTGTTTTGTTATTTTTACTGCACTGCATTTTAGTCTGTAATTCGTCCTGTTTAAAATTACACTAACATTATTATTCTGGTATGAAACATTGCAAAGTTATTTACAAATGAATTAAAGTGTGTTTTCAATTTTCTAACTTTTTAAAAAGTGAAACATGTACAGTACATATATGTTAAAGATATAAAAATATCAACAAACAAATCAAAAAAAGTTTACATATTATTAGTTAATAAAATAGAAAAAAAAAAAAAATCAGCAGGGCTGATTAGTAATAATAAGGGGGAATACAGACAAACATTTCATTAAATAAAAACAAAATTGTCATCCCTGTGATCTGCAGATGAACAAACAGAAAGATACAAATGAAACAATGTTTCTTTGTATCTTTCTGTATTCTTGGTTAAGCGATATTGTTAAAAAACATTGGCAGACTGCTTTTTGTCTTTTACAGCACCTGCTGCCGACCTTCTTTATGTACTCGAAAAAGCTGTGGTGATTAATCAGAGCTGATTTGCTGATTACTGGGACAGGGGAGGTCCCAGCAGCAGAGCATAAGGACTGAAAATGTTACACATGTCCCTGTGTCCATCTTTTGGGCATGTGTAGCATGCCCAAAGTCTATAAATGGTTAATAAATTCACAGACATTTCTTAAATTCTGTATTCACTTTGTCATTATGGGGTACAGAGTGTAGATTAATGAGAAAA
The DNA here is from genome assembly GCA_028564925.1 of Lithobates sylvaticus. Lineage (NCBI taxonomy): Eukaryota > Metazoa > Chordata > Amphibia > Anura > Ranidae > Lithobates > Lithobates sylvaticus. The sequence goes on from CM053037.1 coordinate 127,185,097, forward strand.
AAATAATATAAACATCTGTAGTATCAGGCTGCAACATAACAAAATTTAAAAAAGTGAAGGGGGTCTGAATACTTTTAGGTACGCACTGTATGTCTGACCTTACAAAGAAACTATGAGGGCCCATTAACATGTGACTTATTTTGACACCCTTGCTGAATGCAGTCCCAATGCATAGACAAGGCAATTTGCCCTATGTTCTATTAGTTCAGGTCACACCCACTGTGTAGTGGTGTAAGCAGAAAAAAGTAGGACATGGTGTTTTTTTTTTCAGAGCAGTGTGTTGTGACACAGTACACAATACCCCAACTAGCTGCAGTGAATGTCACCTTTTGACATTTCAACAACATTGAAAAAAATGGAAGCAGTGTGATGTATCATTTACAGTGCAAGGGCAATGCTTCCTTCATAGCCCACACCTGCAGTCACCTTTTAACTCAGTTGTAGGTGTGTGCGAGCTCTAAAGCATTATGGGAGGGTTCCCCCAGAGGAGTTTTAAAGCAGCAAAGTAGATAAATAATGAATGTGGTTGGAAAAATAAGTTCTTTATTAAAAATTAACATACAATGTTTCCACAAAAGTTAAAATATGAGCTCTTAAATGGAGCATGCCCCAAAGTGCAAAGAAAGCAAACACAAAATAGTACATAACATTGCATAACAACATGTCTAATGTATGACAAATATTGACGCGTTTCGACCGAGATCTAAAGCAATTCACTTAAAAAAAATATCATAAATCCCAACCCCAAGCTTAAAGAGGAGGTCCACACCCCAACAAAAAAAATAAAAGTCAGCAGCTACAAATACTGTAGCTGCTGACTTTTAATGTGAGGACACTTACCTGTCCTGGAATCCAGCGATGTTGGCACCCCAGACGATGTTTCCATCGGCTCTCGGCTGCTGCTGCCACCAGTGCCTGTAAGGGAAACCAGCAGCAAAGCCTTGCGGCTTCACAGCCAGTTCCCTACTGCACATGCACCGGGGGAAAGAAGGGGGCAAAATTTGAGTGAGGCCCCCTGCCTCACTCAAAGTTTGTTCTATTTACTTTTATTATTAAACAAGTGTGATTTAACTGTACTTCTGTCTCGGTCTGATTCATGGTTTCTGACAGTAGGCGAAGGCCATGAATTCAGAAGATGCACTCAATCCACTTGTTGGTAATATTTTTTCCAGATTGGATGAGCAGGATCACCGCATGGAGCAGTTTGCCGCGGCGTTGCAAAAGGTTCAAGAGTCTCATGGCTCACCTGGAATCTTCCACTGTGGCTGCTCCGGTACAACCTGTGTTGCAGGCTGTCCCTGCTGTTGCTCCAGTTTCTGTGCAGGCACCTGCCTCCAGTATAACCTCTATAGGAGGTATGTCTGGTTCCGCTCCTCTTCAAAATTTGAGTGAGGCCCCCTGCCGTGGGAAGGAGGAGGGGGCCAAAATTTAGGAGGACTTTGCCCCATCTCGCTGCTGCCAGGTATCTGTCAAAAACAGGTATCCCCCATGAAAGGTGCCTAATGTGGCACCGGAGGGGGGAGGAAGCAGATAAGCGGAGCTTCCCCTTTTGGGTGGAGCTCTGCTTTAACAATTGTGATGTATTGAACATTTTTGTGGATCTGGGAGGGTCAGCAGCATGTTGTCAGGGCTGGGCTCAGCCCTTCCTTCTCTATACTGGCCGCTCATCTGTCGGCTAATTGCCAGCTCCTATCTCTCCACAGTGACTCACCTGTTGATGATATCCTGCTCGTCAGTCAGTTACTTAAGCCGTCCAGCCCAGATGATTTCTGCCTTCGCCTTGGTCAACATCACAGAGACCTTCTCTAGTCTTGACTACGTTTGTTCTATTTACTTTTATTATTAAACAAGTGTGATTTAACTGTACTTCTGTCTCGGTCTGATTCATGGTTTCTGACAGTAGGCGAAGGCCATGAATTCAGAAGATGCACTCAATCCACTTGTTGGTAATATTTTTTCCAGATTGGATGAGCAGGATCACCGCATGGAGCAGTTTGCTGCGGCGTTGCAAAAGGTTCAAGAGTCTCATGGCTCACCTGGAATCTTCCACTGTGGCTGCTCGGGTACAACCTGTGTTGCAGGCTGTCCCTGCTGTTGCTCCAGTTTCTGTGCAGGCACCTGCCTCCAGTATAACCTCTATAGGAGGTATGTCTGGTTCCGCTCCTCTTCCCCAGCGATTTGGCGGCAATCCAGTCCAATGCAGAGGGTTTCTCAACCAAGTTGAGATATACTTTGAGATACTGCCCCAGCCGTTTCCCACAGACAGAAGCAAAGTAGGTTTTGTGATATCTTTGCTTTCTGAGAGAGTTTTGGTCTGGGCAAACCCTCTATGGGAGACGCAAAAACCCATTGTCCTGAGTTACCCAGACTTTGTGGCTTCCTTTAAAAGGGTATTTGACGTTCCCACATGCTCCACTTCTGCTGCCAAGTGCCTCATGTCCATCAAACAGAGTACAGGAACTGTTGCCTATTACGCCATTGAATTCCGTACTCTGGCAGCAGAGGTTGCTTGGAGCAATGAGGCCCTCGTGGCTGCTTTTTTTTATGGCCTCTCGGATACCATCAAGGATGAGATAGCAGCCCTAGATATACTCACTGAGCTGGAGAAGTTGATCACGTTTGCCATCCTCATCCACTCCAAGAAAAAGATTCCCTTTTAAGGAGCGCTTGCAGAAGCCTCCTGTACATTTGTCTCCAAGCTTTGCAGTCCCACCATTGCCTCCCTCACCTCCCATGCCTCCTGGTACCAAGTCGGTCAGTGAAGGTGAACCCATGCACTTGGGCTTCCCGGGTCTCTCTGTGGATGAGAGAGCCCTTAGGAGGAGGGAGAGATTGTGTCTTTATTGTGGCCAGGCAGGTCACTTTTTGAAGTCTTATCCTACCCGTCCAGGGAACGCCCGAACCTTGAGGTCCTGTCATGGATAGACTTTAGGTGGCGTTGTTTCATCCCCAGTTATTCAGAAGGATAAGCCCTTGCTTCCGGTTACCCTTTCTTGGGCTGAGTCGTCCATCGAGATACAGGCTCTAATCGACCCTGGGGCTGCAGGCCCGTTCATGGATGCTGCCTTTGTATCGAAGCACTTGATTCCGCTGCAGCTGCGTGACACTCCACTTGCCATTGAGGCTCTTGATGGGAGACCTCACCATGAGATAATCCAATTCCAAATTATTTCCTCACCTAAGTTTATGCTGGTTATTGGTTATCCTTGGTTACAGAGGCACAACCCCTCTTTTGATTGGCTCCATGCTGAGGTTCTCTCCTGGTCCCCACAATGCAGTAAGACATGCTTCCAAAAGGTAGCCAAGGTCCTGTGCACCTCTTCCCTCTCCTCCCTGCCAGGGGAGTACCGTGATTTTAGCGATGTCTTTGACAAAGTTCAAGACGGTAGTTTGCCTCCACACAGGTCGTATGATTGTGCAATTGACCTTCAACCTGGTGCCATACTCCCTCGTGGGATAAGGCCATGGAGAAGTATGTTGCAGATGCACTTTTTCAAGGTTTCATCCGCAAATCCTTGTCTCCTGCTGGTGCTGGTATCTTCTTTGTGAAGAAGAAGACCTTGTATTGATTATAGGGGTCTCAATCGTTTCACGATTAACCGGTTCCTGACCGGCGCACAACGATGTATGTCAACAGAATGGCACGGACAGGCAAAAGGGCGTAAGATTGCCGCCGTGCCATCGCATGCGCGCTGCCGGTCGGGACCCCCGTGAGTCCGGTCGTGGGTCCCACGGACTCGATCACCACGGAGATACCCGCGATCGTCTCACGGGATGGCTGAACGGGGAGATGCGGAAGTAAACAGCATCTCCCCGTTCTGCCTATTAACTAGTGACACCGATCTCTGCTCCCTGTGATTGGAGCAGAAATCAGTGTTCACTAAATCACAGCCACGCCCCCCCACAGTTAGTAACACACCCCTAGGAACACTTAACCCCTACACTGCCACCTAGTGGATAACCCCTTCACTGCCAGTGTCATTTACACAGGAATCAGTGCATTTAAATAGCACTGATTGCTGTATAAATGACAATTGGTCCCAAAAATGTGTCAAAAATGTCTGATGTGTCAGCCATAATGTCGCAGTCACAATAAAAATCGCTGATCGCCGCCATTACTAGTAAAAAAAAAATGATTAATAAAAATGCTATAAAACTATCCCCTATTTTGTAAACGCTATAACTTTTGCGCAAACCAATCAATAATCGCTTATTGCGATTTTTTTACCAAAAATATGTAGAAAAATACGTATCGGCCTAAACTGAGGAAAAAATATGTTTTTATATATTTTTGGGGGATATTTATTATAGCAAAAAGTAAAAAATAATGAATTTTTTTAAAAACTGTCGCTCTTTTTTTGTTTTTATAGCGCAAAAAATAAAAATCACAGGGGCGATCAAATACCACCAAAAGAAAGCTCTATTTGTGGGAAAAAAAGGACGTCAATTTTGTTTGGGAGCCACGTCGCACGACCGCGCAATTATCAGTTAAAGCGACGCAGTGCCAAATCGCAAAAAGTGGTCTGGTCTTAAGCCAGCAAAATGGTCCGGTCTGAAAGTGGTTAAGAATGCTTATCCGAGTCCGTTGATTACGGAGTTATTTGACCGCCTCAAGGGAGCAACAGTTTTCACGAAGCTTGATTTGAGAGGGGCGGGGGGGGAGATTTGATCTTATGAGTATTAAGGAGGGCGATGATTGGAAAGACATGCAATTATGAGTACCTCGTAATGCCTTTTGGCCTTTGCAATGCTCCGGCAGTTTTACAGAAATTTAGAAAAGATGTCCTCTGAGATATGTTGCAGTTATGTTGGTTTATTTCAACGATATCCTCATATTTTCCAAGTCCCTGGAGAGCCACCACACAGATGTCTGTCGTGTGCTTCAGAAACTAAGAGAGAACAATCTCTATTGTAAATTGGAGAAGTGCAAATTCCATTGTGAACAGGTTAAATTCCTGGGTTATGTAATTTCCAATGCTGGTTTTTCGATGGACCCAGAGAAACTTTCAGCAGTCCTACAGTGGCCCGACCCATGGGTTTACGTCCTCTGCATAGTTTTCTTGGCTTTGACAACTATTATCGGAAGTTTATTCGTAACTCGTCTCTGGTCAAGCCCCTGACTGATATGACCAGAAAGGACGGTAAACCACAGAGTTGGTCTCCAAAGTCCATTAAGGCCTTCGGGTGACTCCGAAACGTTGCACTCTCCTTGTGTTGTGATCATGCAATAAATAAATCCATTTGGACGCTAATTTGTGTCGATCCATGATGTGCTGGCGAATATCTACTTTAGAAGTGCAACATAATCACCAGCTACACCCAGTGGCTGTAGCTGTGTGAGAAAAAAATTTCAGTTCTGTGTTGTGTGCAGGAGAGCCAAGGAGGAGATCCTGCTGCCTGTGCTCAGGCTCTGTATGTACAGTGCAGGGATAGGAGCTGAGGAGCTAAGTGCCCTGTCAGCAGTCACGTGTGTTGTTTCTCCTTCCAGCGGTGACCCCTGTCTTTTATCCTACAGCAGGGACCCCTGTCTTTTTTCCTTCCAACAGAGTGACCCCTGTCCTCTCCCCTTCCAGCATTGACCCATGTGTTCTGCCCTGTCAGTGGTGATCGCTGTCTTCTATTCTTCCAGTGGCGACCCCTGTCCTTTCTCCTTCCAGCGATGACCCCTGTGTTCTGCCCTGTCAGCAGCGACCCCTGTTCTCCCGCTGTCAGCGGTCACCCATGCCCTCTCTCCTGCCAGCTGCAACCCCTGTCCTCTCTCCTGCCATCAGCGACCCTGCCCCTTAAACCCCTGCCACTTCTAATAGTTTGCCCATTCTTTTGCTGCAGTTACTCACCTCCTTCGGTGTCCCTCATTGTCAAGTTCTAAAGTTGTCCTGTGAATGGCTGAGTGCTCAATCTGACTAAATTTTGTTCTGAGAGCATGATGGGAAGTCTCTATCTGCTGCTGGAACACAGTGCTGGATCCTGTATGTAGCTGATTTTACATAAAGTTTACCCAGATCTGACAGAAAGCACATCTATTAGTTAAAGTGATAGCTAAAGGTTAGTTTTTTTTTGTTTAAAATAATAAACATGTTATACTTACCTCCTCTGTGCAAGAGTTTTGTGGACCCGATCCCCCTCTTTTGGGGTCCCCCAGAGGCGCTCCTGGCTCCTCCCCGCATCCAGTGCCTCCACGGAGAGCCACTTTCCATGGGGGCATTTGTGCTCCCAAGTCATTCTGCTGTGTCCATTGACACAGACAGCAGGACTCGACCCCGCCCCCCAGCTCCCACGTCACTGGACTTGATTGACAGCAGCGGGGGCCAATGGTTCCCGCTCCTATCAATCTATCTAATGAGGACCCGAGACAGAGGCTTGAGCTGCTGTGCTCGTTCTCATCTCTGGAAAGATCGGGTTCAGTTAAGTAAAAGGGAGGCCCTGGGTGGCAGCTGTACCACAAAAGGTTTTTCACCTTCATGCATTATATCAGACTTTACAACCCTTTTAAGGAAATTGTTTATTTGTGCCACACCCACAATTTGTCACAGCGTAGCTAATTATTGTCCTCTGGGAACCCAAGCCTGAACCCCCCAGGAAAAAACATTATCTATGGCCCGGGCTGCATGACATAAAAAAAATTTGCATGCTCCCTCTGAAACTTGCCAGGAAAGAAAAGCTTTGGTAAACATCGGACATCACTACAGCAACTAGGCTGCTTTTAACAGTTAAAATCATAATTATAGTCATAAAGAGAAGACAACAGTTGCCATCTCTGCATTCAAAAGAAAGCCATGAGTGCATATCTGCATAACTTACCTTCAGCAATAATATTATTTCTTGTGCTGGATACATTGTCTTCTGTTCGTGTCATGTTCCCAGGTGCTATTGTTGAGCCAGTAGCTGTTGGAATAAACACAGGTTAAAATGTGTGCCTCATTTTTAGATCCTGCTGCTAATCATCTTAGTCAATGTATTTTTCCCACTAATATCACCTGTAAGAAAAAGGATACTTTAATTCATCAAGGCAGCAAAACACAGTTTCAATTAGGAAGGGCTTTGTACAGCAAGTCAATAGCATAAAGCAAACAAAACATATTTTTGTCCAGGCAAATAACTAAACTCAATTTATTCCCTCGTTCCACAAAAACAAACAGATTGCACATGTCATTTTTTAATGTTCTGTCAGCACTCAGTATTTTCACCCAACTGCAGCTTCTGGCAGCAAGAGAGAGCAAGAGTATTGAGCATTAGTCAACTCACATATATAAATGCCTGTGCACAGCTGAGACCAAAAATGAAGCATGGTTACTAGTTAAGATATGTACCTAGGAATGGAGGCTAATTTGCACCCAAAGGTCTACAAAGCCTCCAGGCTCCAGAAAATGGCTTAACTTAAGAGTCTGAGAAAATAATATGCTTGTGCTCTACATATCAGTCATCAATTCTGATACATATATATGTGATACATATAAACCATCAACAATCCTACCAGCACCTCACAATATATATATATATATATATATATATATATATATGTAGCGGTACCCCCGTAGGGGCTGCTGATTAACTCAATACCCCACTGGCTACCCCGACTCTGCGGATCCTCTCTTACCTCTGACACCTCGGGTATCCAGTTTTCCATATTGTAAAGTGATGTTGTCAATGAAAAACAGACAACAAGCTGCTGAACCAATTAAATAAATTTACTGTAATATATATGCTGAACATAAAAGAAAGTGCAATTCAGTATAGACAGTAAGTAACAATTGACAATATGACAGACCTAGCCGGGACACAGGCTTTTGGAGAGGACTGAATGCGAGCCTCTTGCCAACCGATTATGGGCCCTGGATTTTAAGGGGCACAGGGTGAATGAGAACCCCACTATAATCTGTGCTAGTCAGATTCAATGCTGTATATATGTATATATAATGTGTGTTGTCTCATGCTGTTGGGACACACACATGTTAGATGCTAATATCATCAACTCCAGCCACCTGTCTGTTGTCTTGTATAATGTAAATGAGTCCAGTCTGGCTTGACAGAGATTCTAAAGAGTATTTCATCTATTGTTGTATCTGCTAATTAACCCTGCAATTGAATGAAGGAGTCCAGTGTTGATTTAGATAATTAGCTCAGTGTCAGGATCAGCGGCTAGGGAGACCAGACACTTAGCTACACCAGGGAACTGAGACCAAACAAAGGATATATATAGTAAAGTGATATTTATTTATAGTGAAACACAGCAAACCATTAACACAGCACACAGTAAATGTGAACATAAACAAACCCCAAAAGACAAATAACAAAGGAACCTAACTACTAACTATATACAAAAACCATCTAAAGGACAAGGATTAGGGAATGCAAGGTTGCAAGGAAGGGGGATCTCAACAGGGTACTCAAACAGAAGCAAGGCAGCAAGGTACAGACTGGATCAAGCTAGGCACAGCAAGGAAGGGACCAGAATCGTGACGCGCCGGGGGAAGGGAGGAGAAGCCTTAAGTAGCCCCCAGGCAGCTGAACATTAATTGGCCTGATTACACCAGCCTGCTGGTTCCTGGGTGACACCTGCTGGTGGACACTGGAACTGCAGCAAACAGCCCAGAGCAGGATAGTGCCACCAGCAGGCGAACTTAATCCTAACACGGTTAATTCTGTTTCTGGCTACGGGTGTATTGTTAGAATAATATGAGCAGGAGGGGGGACCTCCTCTTCTATTGTATTATAAATACTTGTCATTTTGGTTCTAATAAATCAGTCCATGTTGAGCAGTAGGGATGAGCCGAACACCCCCCCGTTCGGCTCGCACCAGAACCCGCGAACGGACCTAAAGTCCGTGCGAGCTTTAGAACCCTATTAGTTATAATGGATGCGAACGTTCGAAATTAAAAGTGCTCATTTTAAAGGCTAATATGCATGTTAATGTCATAAAAAGTGTTTGGGGACCTGGGTCCTGCCCCAGGGGACATGTATCAATGCAAAAAATTTTTTTTAAAAACGGCCGTTTTTTCAGGAGCAGTGATTTTAATAATGCTTAAATTGAAACAATAAAAGTGTAATATTCCTTTAAATTTCGTACCTGGGGGGTGTCTATAGTATGCCTGTGAAGGGGCGCATGTTTCCCGTGTTTAGAACTGTCTCTGCGCAAAGTGTCATTTTTGAAAGTAAAAAAGCTATTTAAAATCACTCGCGGCTAATGTTAATTCACGGCTCCCGTAACACAGAGAACAGTCATTCATTGAAACTCATTCATAAAAAAAAGTCATTGATAAAAAAAAAAAAAAAAATGAAAAAAAAAAAGCGTAGGGGTCCCCCCAAATTCAATAACCAGGCCCTTCAGGTCTGGGATGGATATTAAGGGGGATCCCAGCCAAAAAAAAAAAAAAAAAAAAAATGGCGTAGGGTCCCCCTCAAACTCCATACCAGACCCTTGAGGTCTGGTATGGATTTTAAGGGGAACCCTAGCCAAAAAAAATGGCGTGGGGTCCCCCTCAAAATCCATACCAGACCCTTATCCGAGCACGCAACCTGGCAGGCCGCAGGAAAAGAGGGGGGGACGAGAGCGGCCCCCCCTCTCGCCTGAACCGTACCAGGCCACATGCCCTCAACATTGGGAGGATGCTTTGGGGGTCTAAGACCCCAAAAGCACCTTGTCCCCATGTTGATTAGGACAAGGGCCTCTTCCCCACAACCCTGGCCGGTGGTTGTGGGGGTCTGCGGGCGGGGGGCTTATCGGAATCTGGAAGCCCCCTTTAACAAGGGGACCCCCAGATCCCGGCCCCCCCCCGGTGTGAAATGGTAAGGGGGTACAAAAGTACCCTACCATTTCACCAAAAAAGTGGCAAAAATGGTAAAAAGGACAGGAGACAGTCTTTGACAATTCCTTTATTAAAATCTTCTTTCTTCTTTCTTCATCCTTCGGATTCTTCATCTTCTCCTTCCTTCATCTTCTTCCATCTTCTTCTTCCATTTTCTTCTTCCTCCGATCCGCTTCTTCTTGCGCTGGTCTTCTCGTCCTTCTCGTCCGGCATCTTCTTCCGTCGGCGTCGGCGTCGGTGTCGGTGTCTTCTTGGGCCGCTCCGCGCAATGGGAGGCTCCCGCTGTGTGAGGCTCCGCTCCATCTGACAGGTCTTTTAAAACGGAGGGCACCTGGTGACCCCGCCCCCCTCTGACATCATGGGGAAAGCCATCATGGAATTCCCCATGACGTCCCTGTGCGTCAGAGGGGGCGGGGTCACCAGGTGCCCTCCATTATAAAAGACCTGTCAGACGGAGCGGAGCCTCACACAGCGGGAGCCTCCCATTGCGCGGAGCGGCCCAAGAAGAGACAGAGACACCGACGCCGACGGAAGAAGATGCCGGACGAGAAGGACGAGAAGACCAGCGCAAGAAGAAGCGGATCGGAGGAAGAAGAAAATGGAAGAAGAAGATGGAAGAAGATGAAGGAAGGAGAAGATGAAGAAACCGAAGGATGAAGAAAGAAGAAAGAAGATTTTAATAAAGGAATTGTCAAAGACTGTCTCCTGTCCTTTTTACCATTTTTGCCACTTTTTTGGTGAAATGGTAGGGGTACTTTTGTACCCCCTTACCATTTCACACAGGGGGGGGGGCGGGATCTGGGGGTCCCCTTGTTAAAGGGGGCTTCCAGATTCCGATAAGCCCCCGCCCGCAGACCCCCACAACCACCGGCCAGGGTTGTGGGGAAGAGGCCCTTGTCCTAATCAACATGGGGACAAGGTGCTTTAGGGGTCTTAGACCCCCAAAGCATCCTCCCAATGTTGAGGGCATGTGGCCTGGTACGGTTCAGGCGAGAGGGGGGGCCGCTCTCGTCCCCCCCTCTTTTCCTGCGGCCTGCCAGGTTGCGTGCTCGGATAAGGGTCTGGTATGGATTTTGAGGGGGACCCCACGCCATTTTTTTTGGCTAGGGTTCCCCTTAAAATCCATACCAGACCTCAAGGGTCTGGTATGGATTTTGAGGGGGACCCTACGCCATTTTTTTTTTTTTTTTTTGGCTGGGATCCCCCTTAATATCCATCCCAGACCTGAAGGGCCTGGTTATTGAATTTGGGGGGACCCCTACGCTTTTTTTTTTGTTTTTTATTAATGAATGACAGCTCTCTGTGTTACAGGAGCCATCAATTCATTAGCCGCGAGTGATTTAAATAGCTTTCTTCCTGCAAAAATGACACTTTTTTGCAGGGAAAGTTCTAAGCACAGGAAACCTGCCCTCCTTCACAGGCTACCTATAGACACCCCCCAGATGTGATACTGCAATGCTGTTCTAACAGCATGCACACACATATCCCCAGAAATAAAGAACATATTGTTGTCAGCAGTCAGCAGCACACTGACACGCTGACACTGTGAGTGAAACATAATATGCGAGGCCGCCGCCGCGGCGGCCTCTTATACCGTGGGGCGTGTATTAAAGCCCCTGAGCTATAATTGGCTACAGGCATCCTGCCTGTAGCCAATTATGGCTCTCCTCGCTGCCGGCGCTGTGATTGGCCAAGCATGCGGGGTCACAGTGCATGCTTGGCCAATCATCAGCCAGCATTGCACTGCGCGGGCCGCAATGCATTGCGGGGCCGCTCGCATCACACGAATTTGATGCGAGCGGTCCCAATAGTTCTGGGCTCGCCGAGCGAGCGAACACCCGGTGCTCGATTCGAACATGGGTTCGAATCGAACACCGGGCTCATCCTTATTGAGCAGCTAAACAAGTCTCGTCTTGTTTTGTGCTTGTGAGCGGTTGGAAAATCTGATATCTATATTCAGACTGGGAGGAAGTGGTATATGACGAAAGCACTCAAGCGGAGTGTAGGGACGTTTCGTCACAGACAACATAACATATAAGCTTTAGAATTGTAAATCAGACAGTTGCCATAATGTGTGTATGCCAACAGGCGAGCAATGGGATAGGCGTCCAATATACTAAACCTATATATTAAGCGCTTTCCCTCCAACCCCAAAGCATACACACTGATTCTGCAAGAAATGCTATGAACATGCACTAGTACAACACTATATATATTATATATATATATTCTGTACTCAAGGGCTCCCCCTAGGTTGTAATGTAATGTTCTGGATGCAAAATAAACTATGATGCTTGGTGAAAGATGATAGAAGTCTCTTGTTTTCTTGATCTTCAGCTAGCTCAGGGTATTAGACTGCAGTATTTGTAAATCCAAACAGGGAAATAAGTATCCAGCAGACTGTAGAATGAATAATGCTCTGGTAGTTGTGTACTTATGACAAAAGACACTTATGATAATTCCTCCTTAGCAGTGGATGTGTTGCAACATTAACTTTATAGCATATGGAAAAGCAACCCTGCAGTTCCGCTGTATGCAGTCTATAGATAAGCAGGATCACTTCTGTGGGACTAAAAGTCTCACACGCAGTCTGTAACTATCTAACTCAGTAACAGGGCACTATATTGATCTGGGTAAGTGCCTGCTCACCACAACAGGTGTTTGTAAGGCTCCTTTTCTGGCATCTCAGTCCCGATCCAAGCCGGCGCCGTCACACAGCACCGCTCCTTCCAATGGCCGATGCAACTGCAATGCAGGAAACCTTTAGAAATCTTGAATCCTCCGTCCACCCGCTGGTCCAGCTAACCGTGCTCTGGAACTCCTCAGAGGCCAAACGACTCCGCTCCTCACCTTCCAGGCCGCAGTCCGTCGGTCACACACAGACCCCACTGCAGGCAGGCTCTGAATGGCATCCCGAGAGGCCGGAAAAATGGTCGTGCTGCCCCCTTTTATCTCGTTAACATGCCAAGAAATATAAAGAACTTCTTTACTTCACACAGCCTCTATATGCATAGTGCTCCCGCCACCACATGCAATACTCACTCTTTACTAAAAAGGGTCAAACACGCCTTGAACTATGTGCAACAATCCCTTCAGGAAATCCTTGCTGGTTCTTGGTAACCCTTATTGGACTCCTAATATCCAGATAATGGTGCAAATCTGATAAGGGTTCCTTCCACTGTGCTACTAAAGACTTGGATAAAATGTAATCCACATTAGCTCTACGTGTTACGCCACCATCCACGTGGCTTCATCTAGAGGGCATGGCACATGTGTCAACTTTCCCTGTCTAAGGGCAGAAAGGAGGTTTGTGCCATTATCACACACCACCATTCTTGGCTCCAGCTGACATGGCATGAACCACCTCTAGGCCTGTCCCTGCAGAGCTGTAAGAATCTCTGCTCCGGTGTGGTTCCTGTCCCCTAAACACACCAGCTGAAGCACTGCATGGCACCTTTTAGCCTGACTCATTGAATAGCCGTTTGAATGCTTAGGGGGTACTTGAGGTTCATAGGACAATTCAGCAGAGGAGGGCATGGAGGGGGAGGGGGTAGAGCTGACAAATCTGGAATCATCACCAGCTGTATGGAGACGTGGGGGCACAACAAGCTGCAGCACTGAGCCCTGTCCTGCATCCTTCTGAGCTGCAAGCAGAGTTACCCAGTGTCCTGTGAACTAAATATATCATCCCTGCCCATGCTTTCTGGATCACGTGTCAGCAGTAACGTGGACTTTGCAGCTGACTGCCTTGCCCAACGATGCCACAACAGTGCCTTCCACGTGATGGTAGAGAAATGGAATGGCATTACGTGAAAAGAAATAGCGACTGGGAACCTGCCTTTGTGGTACAGCACATTTTGAAAATTCACAGAAGGGGGCAGAATCCACCAGGTGGAAAGGCAGAAGTTGTAGAGCCAGCAGCTTTGACAAGCTTGCATTTAGACACTGGGCATGTGGGTGGCAGGGACTGTATTTTTTTTCTGCTGCAGCAGATGGGGCAGAGAAATTTGCAGTCTATAGTCTACAGCTGTTAGTGTGACACCCTGAGCTATACCATCATCCCTGTCAGTGGAGGCTGCTGAGAGGTCATGAGGTATAGCAGGGACAGACTGAGGTGAGTAAGGAGGAGGCACAGATTTGTGCCCATTTTGTGTGGCTTTTAGGTGCTCTTGCCAACAGGCTGAGTGGTGGGAGGTTAAATGCCTTGTCAAGCATGTGGTACCCAAATGGTTGGTGTTTTTGCCATGCTTGATGCACTTGAGAGAAAGTTTGCAAACAACAACAGTGCGATCGGCTACACATGTACTAAAAAATGCCCAGACAGCTGAGCTGTGGAAAGTGGGCCAGGAGATAACAGCTCCACAATTCCACTCTTCCATGATGGCTGGCTTGTTGGGGTTGTGCCTCACCTTCACTTTCCTCATCTCCTCCTCCCAAGTCGAGTCAGTGACCTCATCATCATCTCCTTCATCCTCATTACCACTGGAGACAACTTGGCAATATGCTGCAGCTGGGGGAATATGACTGCCAATTTGTGTACCAGTGTTTTTCCCTCTCTGTAGGCTCATGTTCCTGCCTTACTCAACCTCAGAGTCAGAAGCAACATCTGAATCAAGTAATGGCTGTGCATCGTCAAGGCGCAAGTGACTGACGCTGTGTTTAAATAACTCCACTGACTCCTCCATGCCTGATGCTGGGGCTATGGCAGGAATAGCTGTAGACAAAGAGGCAGGTTTTGCCACTCTGGCAGCTGCAAGGGACTGCACACTAGTCTCTGCTTGGGTGACGGAGGATGAGGAGAATGAGGACGGTTTAGTAAGCCAGTCCACCACCTCCTCTGCATGCTGTGGCTGGATAGCACGGGCAACATCACTAAACAGAGGAAATTATGCCCTGCCTGAGGACTGACCACGTCCACCTTTGCCTGTGGACACATACGCTGCTGGCCCCCCTTTACAGTGCCATGGGAACGTCTGCCTCTCCTTGCTGTCCTCCCAGACATGATGGGGGGAGTGGGGGGTGCTTATTAACAAAATGCAAAAAAAATATGTACGGGGATGCACTTTAATCAATGGAAATTGGTATTTGGTGCACTTTAATTTGAGTATTCACGACACAGACACTCTACGAATAAACTATAATATACTCTGTCAAGCGTGCAGTAACGCACAGAACTATATAGCGTTAAACTTGCAGTAACACAATGAAATATACGGCGTTAAACTTTCAGTAACGCAATGAAATATACTACATTAACCACTTCAGCCCCAGAAGACTTTACCCCCTTCCTGACCAGAGCACTTTTTACAATTTGGCACTGCGTCACTTTAACTGACAATTGCGCAGTCGTGCGATGCTGTACCCAAACAAATGTGTGTCCTTTTTTCCCACAAATAGAGCTTTCTTTTGGTGGTATTTGATCACCTCTGCGGTTTTTATTTTTTGGGCTATAAACAAAAAAGTGCGACAATTTAAAAAAATATATAGTTTTTACTTTTTGCTATAATAAATATCCCCAAAAATGTCTTTAAAAAACACATTTCTTCATCAGTTTTGGCCAATATATATAAAATAGTAAAAAATGTGGCGCTTGCAAATAATTAATATAGAAAATAGTATAAAATAGTAAAAAATGTGGCGCTTGCTACTGGATAGGATGCCAATCCTAGGGGGGACTCCAAAGGATGGTTCTCAAAAAGCGTCTGAGGATTAATATCTTAAACCATCAGTATATAGCAGCAAAGTAATTAAACAGTGCTATACCAATATACAGTATTCAATAAATAAATAAATAACTACATAAAATTAATAAAAAAGTGCATCCAATGGCGAAATAAAAAAAAATAAAAATCAGTGCAAAAATTTTTTTTTCATATATTGCAAACAATAATTCATGCAATAAATAATCTGTGCAAAAATAGCAAATATGCCAAGCAATAATTCAGTGAATCAGCAAATATTAGTGCAAAAAATGAGTTGTGAACAATAAGCATGTGCAAAATAAGCATGTACAAAATTACAGAGAAATGTGCCAAGAGCAAATACAAATAATCCAATAATGTGGTAGTCCAAAATAATCAAAATAATCGTGCTCAAATCAAACGTCCTGTGCACTCCAGATTGCTAGTGCTGACACAGCTCCCATACACAATGCAATCACTATGTGGATCAATTTCTCTGTGTGGTGAATCCTCCAAGTAGCAATACAGTCCTCTAGCAGTTAACAGTGATCTCCTCCATGCATTTTTCAGTGTGCCAATCCTAAGTGTTTCCCCCAGCCTTTTACCTCTAGGTAAGGAGTAAACAGCCTTACACTGAGAAAGCAATAGATCTCCTCCTCAATGTCCTCATTGCAGTTCCTTTAACCACTTCAGCCCCGGACCAATTTGCAGCCAAAGGACCAGGCCCCTTTTTGCGATTCGGCACTGCGTCGCTTTAACTGACAATTGGGCGGTCGTGCGACGTGGCTCCCAAACAAAATTGGCGTCCTTTTTACCCACAAATAGAGCTTTCTTTTGGTGGTATTTGATTGTCCCTGTGGTTTTTATTTTTTGCGCTATAAACAAAAATAGAGCGACAATTTTTAAAAAAAATATACTTATACTTATTCTTATTCTTCTACATATTTTTGGTAAAAAAAATCGCAATTAGCGATTATTGATTTGTTTGCGCAAAAGTTATAGCGTTTACAAAATAGGGGATAGTTTTTAGCATTTTTATTAATATTTTTTTTTTTACTAGTTTATAGCGATTTTTATTGTGACTGCGACATTATGGCGGACACATCGGACATTTTTGACACATTTTTGGGACCATTGTCATTTATACAGAAAACAGTGCTATTTAAATGCACTGATTCCTATGTAAATGACAGTGGCAGTGAAGGAGTTAACCACTAGGGGGTGGGGAGGAGTTAGTGTGACGTGTTGTGTGTTTTTTTACAGAAGGGGGCGTGGCTGACGTCTGACGTCACTGATCGGCTGTTCCCGATGACAGGAAACAGCAGATCAGTGACAGGCAGTGTAGGAAGCGCTGGGAGAGGTTTGTTTACACAGACCTCTCCCCGTTCTTCAGCTCTGTGACCTGATCGCGGGACACCATCCTTAAGGAGAGTAGAGTCAGGTGACGCTGTGTGTTTGATCTCGGCCGGGATCGCACACTTCTCAAACTACTGCTGGTTTTATTTATCTTCAACTGTAAGTTTTTACTTTTGTTTAATAAAATCCTTTTAAAATACTGCACCATGGAGTCCTTCCCTCTTTCTGGCCCCATGTCTATTGGTTACCTGGAGAGGTGGTGAGACGCTGGTAAGGACGCTATCTTAAAGAAACTGCATGAGGAGGAGATCTATTGCTTTCTCAGTGTAAGGCTGTTTACTCCTTACCTAGAGGTAAGAGGCTGGGGGAAACACCTAGGATTGGCACACTGAAAAATGCATTGAGGAGATTACTGTTAACTGCTAGAGGAATGTATTGCTACTTGGAGGATTCACCACACAGAGAAATTGATCCACATAGTGATTGCATTGTGTATGGGAGCTGTGTCAGCACTAGCAATCTGGAGTGCACAGGACGTTTGATTTGAGCACGATTATTTTGATTATTTTGGACTACCACATTATTGGTATTGCTTATTTTGCACATGCTTATTGTTCACAACTCATTTTTTGCACTAATATTTGCTGATTCACTGAATTATTGCTTGGCATATTTGCTATTTTTGCACAGATTATTTATTGCATGAATTATTGTTTGCAATATATGAAAAAAAATGTTTGCACTGATTTTTTTTTTTTTTTTGCCATTGGATGCACTTTATTATTAATTTTATGTAGTTATTTATTTATTTATTGAATACTGTATATTGGTATAGCACTGTTTAATTACTTTGCTGCTATACACTGATGGTTTAAGATATTAATCCTCGGACGCTTTTTGGGAACCATCCTTCGGAGTCCCCCCTAGGATTGGCATCCTATCCAGTAGCAAGCGCCACATTTTTTACTATTTTATACTATTTTATATATTAATTATTTGCAAGCGCCACATTTTTTACTATTTTATATCTATTATTGGTGTGGGAACACTCTAATGGTGGCTGCGGCAATTTTTGCTATTTATTTTAATCTTCTACTAATTTTTCCCTGTTGGTTTGCGCATTTGGTCACCCCCCTTGTACGCATTTGGCCAATATATATTCTTCTACATATTTTTGGTAAAAAAAAAAAAAAAATCGCAATATTGATTGGATTTCGCAAAAGTTATAGCGTCTACAAACTATTGGAAAGATTCATGGCATTTTGGTAATGGTGGTGATCTGTGACATTGCGACGGACAGATCAGACACTTTTCACAAATTTTTGGGACATGTGACATTTATACAGCTATCATTTCTATAAAAATGCACTGATTACAGTGTAAATGTCACTGGCAGGGAAGGGGTTAACACTAGGGGGGGATCAAGGGGTTAACTGTGTATTCCCTCAGTGTGTTCTAAATGTATGGGGATAGGAATGACTAGGAGAGGAGACAGATCGTTGTTCCTACTTGGTAGAAACACACGATCTGTCTCCTCTCCTCTGACAGGACAGGGATTTGTGTGTTTACACACACAAATCCCCGTGCTGGCTCTCGTGCACGCAATCGCAAAATGCACATTGGGTCCCCCGCCAATCAGAGGGCGTGCACGGGAACCAGTTAAATTTGCATTAACGCAATGAAATTTATGGCGTTAAACTTGCAGTAACGCAATGAAATATACAGTGTTAAACTTGCAGTAATGCACAGAACGATATGGCATTAAACTTGCAGTAACACAATGAAATATATGGCGTTAAACTTGCAGTAACGTGAGGCCCATAGTATAGCTTCAAATAATATTCCATTGCAGTGGGTAGAGAACTTCAAGTACTTAGGATTGATAATCTCTCGCCAAGCCTCTGAATTTATTTCCTTGAATTTGACCCCGATCCTAGGAGATATTGGTTAAATCTGAAAGTGTGGAAGTCTTTACCATTATCATTATTGGGATGTATTAACCTTTTTAAAAATGAAAATTATACCAAAACTAATGTACCTTTTTAAACATTCTCCTCTGTGGCTCCCTGGCTCCTTTTTTACAAGATTAAATCAACTTTTTTCATCCTTCATATGGGGATCAAAGAACAGATGTAAATTAACCATCCTGATGCGTCCTTGTGATCAGGTTAGTTTAGCGTTCCCGGATCTACATAAATATTTTTTGGCAGCTGGTTACGGCCATATGGTGGTTGAGTCCGGATTTAACCAACTCCTCCACACGGCAGCGGTGGTGGGCTCTATAGGGGCTCTTAAGGTACTCGTATTCAGGGGTCATAGGGTACCCTACCAGTTGACTGCTTCAATGCTCAACACTATTCGAGCTTTGGAAGCTGGCCTTAGATGAGAACATTATCCCAAAGAAGCGATTTCTCCCAATGCCCCTTTAGGGCTAAATCCTACACTTAATTTTATAAATTACCAGAGCCTTTTGCATTGACTAAGTATAATGTCAAACTACTTTCTCAGGTGGTTACTGATCTGAAAATGCCCCCTTTTTCTACGCTTGTCTCAACTTTCAGCTTGCCTGGTTCTCATTTATTTAGATATCTATAGCTTTCTCATACATTTCATGCCCATTTTCTACAAGATAGTTTAATGATTACACAAGCCACTCTAGAATCAGTGCTTAGGTCTGAATGCACAAAAAGGTCCACCTTGAGGTTGTATTCCCATCTTAACCTAATTTCCCTACTGCCATTGGAGGGTCTTGGGGCTAGGTGGGTGTGAGACATACCGGATCTGGACATGTAAGACTGGAGGAGTGTGTGGGATTTTCCTTTGCAATCTTTAAGCCCCATACACACGGTCGGACTTTTTCATGGATTCTGTCCGATCGGACAAGGTTGTTGAAAAATCAGACCGTGTGTATGCACCATCGGACAGTGTTCGTCGGTTTGTCCGACGGACAAAGTCTTATCTCCTGCTGGAAAGATTTGCCGTCAACCCGGTCCGATCACACCAAACCCGATCGTGTGTACGGTTGTCCGACCGGACAAAGTGCTACGCATGCTCAGATCACATTACAAGACCAAAGCTATTGGCTACTAGCCTCTACGTAGTCCCGTCGTAGGCAACAAACGTCACCACGTTCAAAATGATCGGATTTTCCGACAACTTTGTCCGACCGTGTGTACGCAAAACCAACATCAGACAAAGTATGACGGACATGGTCCGACGGACCTGGTCCGCGGATTGTCCGACCATGTGTATGGGGCTTAAGTGTCTTTGAGAGACTGTATCATCCAACTAAATTGGTACATCTTACACCAGGGGTGCCCAACCTTTTGAAGAGTGAGGGCCACTTAAGCGACTTGGTAACCGGTTGCGGGCCACAATTAGCAGAGCAGTAGCCCACTCTATGGGTCCTCTGATCCAATCCGCCCAGACGGAATGGGATTGATCCCCCCTTTTTTTTGCGGATCAGATTGGAGGTAGGCGGGTGTAAATGGATACAAATCTGTTTACATCTCCCGTTTCATAGAGGTGAATGGAGAGTCTGATTGGGTCGGACTGATTGTGTAAGGGGCCTAAGACTGTTTTCACACTAATGCAGTGCAGTGCACCTGTATCTATCCTGTGGGTTAGCTACACTGCCATAGACTTCTATTATATCCTGCAGGAGTGGTGCACTTTCTGAAAGCGCACCAAACCCCCAAGGTAATAAGAGAAGTCTATGCCTCAGTGCAGGTAACCTGAAGGTGCACTGCAATTTTAGTAATAAACTAACCTTTAATAACAGTCTTCCATTCAGGTATCGCCTGCTGTTGCTGTCCCAGGCAGAGTGCATTTGGTATCACTCTGCCTGTGACAGGAGTCGGCACTATACAAGAAGCATCAGCTTACACAGCTCTGCTCCACAGCCACTTGTTTTCTCTACCGCCAGCTTAAATAACAACACAGACGCTCTGGGTGGTACCAGTAAATTTGACAAAGTTTGGGCAATGTGGCTGAGTAAGGCATATACGGCATCTAATGCTTATGGGGGGACTTAAGTTTATTGCATATGGGTTGATAGTTAATTTGATAAACGTTATGGTTTAGATCTCATTCGAGTGAAAATATTTTTATTTTTCATTAACATTTTTTTTTGCTCTAAATTGCTATTTTAAATTGATGGCTACTATATTATATTATGTAATGTGATTTGATTTTGAAGCTGCTTCATTATTTTAATTCAATGTGTATGATGTTTTATTATGTCTTGTTTTGTCTGTTTGTTTATTAAGAAATAAATAAAAAAACTTTAATCAATACAATGAAATATACGGCGTTGAACTTGCTGTAACGCACAGAACTATATGGTGTTACACTTGCAGTAACGCAATGAAATATATGGCATTAAACTTGCAGTAACACAATGAAATATATGGCGTTAAACTTGCAGTAACGTAAAGAAATAAATACTTTGTTAAACTTGCAGTAACGCAATGAAATATACAGCGTTAAACTTGCAGTAATGCACAGAACTATATGGTGTTAAACTTGCAGTAACACAATGAAATATATGGCATTAAACTTGCAGCAACACAATGAAATATACAGCGTTAAACTTGTAGTAACGCACAGAACTATATGGCGTTAAACTTGCAGTAACACAATGAAATATACAGCGTTAAACTTGCAGTAACGCATAGAACTATATGGCGTTAAACTTGCAGTAACGCAATTTAATATACAGCATTAAACTTTCAGTAATGTAATGAAATATACTGTGTTAAACGGTCACTACATTCTACACTACTGTAAAGATGAATGGTCGCACTACACTCACAATGACTGAACTATCCCTACATTCACACTAATGTAAAGATGAATGGTTGCACTACACTGAACTATCCATGGATGCACACTAAACTGATATTCTACACTGATAATAGTAGATAATCTACACACAAGCGGATTTTCCGTCAGAAAAAACTTGGATGGTTTTTCCAACGGAATTCCACTCAAGCTTGGCTTGCATACACGCGGTCACACAAAAGTTATATGAACTTTCGACCGGCAAGAACGTGGTGACGTACAACACTACAACGAGCCGAGAAAATTAAGTTCACTGCTTCTGAGCATGCGTCAAATTGTTTCCGAGCATGCGTAGGAATTTTGCGTGTCGGAATTTGTACAGACGGAGTTTTCCGACCAAACTTTTTCCGACCAAAAAATAGAGAACATGCTCTTAATCTTTTGCTGGCGGGAATTTAGCCAGCAAAAGTCAGATGGAGCATACACACGGTCGGAATTTCTGACCAAAAGCTGTCATCGGACTTTTGCTGGCGGAATTTTCGATCGTGTGTACAGGGCATACCTGTCTAATAGGACTGAACAGAGCCCTGTTCTATCTCTCGCCTCGCCGCTATCACACTACAAATGGCCACTATTGGAAGAAAACTTTTATAGTGTGGGGCGGGATTAAGAGCAATAAGCCATGATTGGATACAGTCATCATGATAGCATCCAATCAGGGCTCTGACAGTGCTCTGTGCACGATTGGGCGAAGCTTTCATTGCTTCAGCCAATCAGGGCTTTCAATGCACTGTTCGGTGGCACAGTACATTGTGGTCGTTCAGTGGGTCGATCAACCGGTCTAACGACCCTATAATTCGGTAGTTTGGAGAATTTCCGAACATTTAATGTTCGGCCCGAACCATTCGCCTTTTCTTAATTGAGACCTGTGTACCTACGATCTGTAAACCAGAGAACTGCATACCTGAAATTTGTAAACCAGAGACTTGTACACCAGAGACCTGATCTTAATTATTCCTAATCCCATGTTTTCTGGGGGGGGGTTTGTCCACTGGTATCCTATCGCCTTGTGACTTTGGTTTGGATTTTCAACCTTGATTTGCCTGCCGTTTTGTATCTTGTTGCCAGACTGTTGCTCAAGCCTGTTGCACTAACCTGCACTTTTGTTTTGTTGCCTACTCAGGCTCTCTCCACCACAGCTCCACAATCACATACTCGTGTAGCGGGGTCGTACCCCTTTTAGGGGAAAAGACTACATTCCCCATAATTCCCCAGGCTCCCGGGCTTGTTTCCGCCCGAGAGGCTGCTGGGGGAGGTGATAAAAAGGAGGAGGAGAGACCGCCTCTTCCTCTTCTGATGCCGCATCTGACTGGGCTGCCTCTTGTGACTGGTCTCCCGCTTCTGACTGAGCTGGTGACGCGGAGACTTGTTCCTGAGGAGACACCTGTGCGGACCGGGACTGCTGAAGGCCTGAAGCCTGGGCCTTGCAGCAGGTGGAGAGAGACTCTCATCCCTCAGAGTCAGCAGCAGCGGAGCGGAGACTCTTCCCTACAGTCGGTCGGTCGGAGCTGAGGACCGGAGCGCAGGGGCTGTGACGGAGGAGACCGGAGCCGCCATTGGAGGGACCGGAGCTGAGGACGGTACCCCAGGATTGGTGAGAGAGCTGAAAGGCTCATCCTGCATTGCTATACACACATTTATGCCTATTGAACTGCCAAGGCACAATTTACCTCAGAGCAGCAAATGTTACTTTCTGTGGATTACAAATACACCATTTAAAGCTACATGTGCACCACCTCTACAGATTTATTGCCGGTGAAGAACACTGTACTTGTACAAGGACTGAGCTCTATTACTAGGGATCAGGCCTGGTCCGTTAGGTAGGCGCAGATAGATTTATTGCACCTCAGGGGTGCATAGCAGACGGTCGCCACACTTGGCGCTCCGTTCCCTATTGCTAGTTTGTTACATACATGTGTACATGTTAAAGTGCATATTGCAGGGACCTGCTAAAGTATTGTAAGTCATATGTTTAAATGCATGTTACTATTTCTTTTCCTTACTGCCAAAGTAAAGCCAGTTATTCTTATCTCAGCAGTCTGCTTGTGAGTTCATACCCATTACACTTAGAGTATAAGTGATATTTATATGTGCATAGATACATACCCCTTTACTAACTGTGCCAGAGCGGGTAGAGCAAATTGCCGGGGGTTGGTGGAGCTGTACTCAGGGACCCAAAACAAACCAGCGGCCCTCTTAACTGGGGGTATCGCTACACGTGGGGGCTCGTAATCCGGGATCCTGAGTCAGCGGGAAAAAGCCGCCAGAAGGTACCGGCATGGACCCGATAGAAGTGGGACGGTGGTCCGCAACATGGGCCACTGATCCAGCCGCAGCAGCAGTCATTGAACTGCCAGGGATATGGCAGAGAGAGGCAGTCAAGCAGCTCATAATGTCCCTATCCCCATGCCAAAAGTCATGGATAATGGACATGAGAAATGATGCTGGGTATACATATGCCTTAATAGAATGGCAGGAAGAGACTCCAGAGCAGTTCAGGAGCCAAAGCATACAAGCACCGAATGGTCAGGCCTATCAAGTGCTGCATGCGCTGCCGCGCAAGGGAGACTGTTCTCCTGTGAAAGCTATGCTATCCCCAAAGAAGGAAGAGCAGAAGGGCGCGGAAAGCCCTGCACCCGCACAAACTACTCTTAGCGCAGAACTGTGTGCTGTCCTAGGAGAGATTGTGACTCAGTGCAGAAGAGACCCTGGGGATTACCCAATGTCGGGATACAGGAAACTCCGGATGTTCTCAGGGAGGACACCTGTACCCTCGGGAGAAGAGAGATTTGAAGAGTGGTTAGATGGTGCCACGCAGGCCTTAGAAGAATGGGAGGTCCCAGAAGGTAGAAAGAAGCAAAGGATTGTTCTCAGGGAGGACACCTGTACCCTCGGGAGAAGAGAGATTTGAAGAGTGGTTAGATGGTGCCACGCAGGCCTTAGAAGAATGGGAGGTCCCAGAAGGTAGAAAGAAGCAAAGGATTGTTGAGAGCCTAAAAGGACCTGCCTTAGAGGCCATACGCAATCTGAAGACAAGCAAGAAGGATTGCACTGCCCAGGACTACATAGACATCCTGGAAAGTGTGTTTGGTGGGACGGAAAAAGTTACAGAACTTACCTATCGACTGGAACACTGTTACCAGAAGACAGGGGAGAAGCTGTCAGAGTACATGGGATGCATAGACAAGATCCTGCATAGGATTATCCTGAAGAAGGGGATAGATCCAGGGAAGGTAGATGAAGCCCGTGCCCAGCAGGTGATGAGGGGAGCCCAACCCCTGGACCCTGTCGCACTAATACTACGCACCCGGCAGGATGGGAAGAGCCTGGACTACCCTGATCTCATTCGAATGGTCAGAGAAGAAGAGGCCATGTTGGAAGAGAAACGGGAGAAGCAGGTGATGGGGTCTACAAAGCTTCCAGTGGCCACGGTCAGGTCGGCCTTAACCCCTGAAAGAGAGACAGAAGTAGATGCCCTGAAGTTGCAGATGTCTCAGATGATGGAGATACTGACGTCTCTAGTGGCGAAAGAGACGCCCAGTCCCAAGAAAGAAACAAGCAGGAGGGAATTGTTTCCAGCTGTTTCAGCACCAGCATCCCCACCTGACTACGGTGAGATGATCTGTTTTAATTGTGGAGGAATTGGTCATATTGCAGCTGTATGTTCCAGTCCCAAGAAGAAGAAAACAGAAAGCCGCCAGCCGGCGGGAAACGCCAAAGGGCCCCGGTGAAGGAGTCAACGGGGTGCCCATCACCTTCAGTGAGCTCCAAGAAGGATAACAGGAAAAGAAAGCGAGGAGATCAAACCCCTCAAAAGGGGCCCAGGGATCCTCAACCAAGGTACACTCCAGAGAAAGGGGGCAAGACCCCTCCGAAGAGACACAGCACTCCCAAGCGAGAACCCTTAAAAGTGAGAGATAACAATGTCCCTCAACGGGTTCACACTCCCACTAAGAGGGAGAAAATGAATGCATACCAGGCTCAAGAAAGGATCAAGTGCAGATCAAGTGAGAAGGAAAAGAGTCCAAAGAAGAGGACAGCACCAACTCGGCCCTACCCAGAAGAGCTGGTTGGCCCATCTCCTACTGTACCCATCCAAGTGGAAGGAGTGTACACGAAGGCCCTCCTAGACACTGGAGCACAAGTGACCCTATTGTACAGGGACTTCTACGACAGATACCTGAGTCATCTGCCAATACAGAAGATAGAAGAGTTGGAGATACAGGGATTGGGAACTCAGAGTTTCCCCTATGATGGATACCTACCCATACGGTTGACCTTTGACCCATCCGTGGCTGGAAAGGCTGAAGTGTTCGACACCCTAGCAGTGGTGTGCCCTCGTCCACCTGGAACCAGCAAGACTTCCCTGATCATAGGGACGAACACGGACCTAGTCAGAAGGCTTCTGACCCCCCTGGTGAAGAAAGAGAATCTTTCACCTCCCAAGATCCATCCCATGCTGAAGGCAGCCTACCAGCGGTTGGTCCTAGAGCAGAAGACCCCAAGTGAGGGGATAGGAAGGGTATGGAGGCTTGGAAAAGAAGGAGCAGTGTTACAGCCTGGAGAGGTGACCTGCATGAGAGCCACGGTGAAACTTAATTGGGAGCAGCCTGGCCCCTTTGTAATGTTGGAACCCGACCCAATGGAGGGTCATTCAGGTCTGGAAGTGATACCAGAAGTAATCTCATTGAAGGACCTGAAGAAGGCTAGAGGAAGAGTCCCCGTCAGTGTGAGGAACCCCACGGAACGGCCCGTGGAGATCCCTGCCAGGATGCTTCTGGGACAGGTGAGTCCTGCTGTCCCAGTTGGCTGGTCAGAAGTGAAGGGGACGGGTGAAGGAGAAGATGTTTGGAAGAAACTCTCCATGGAAAACCCAAACCTACCTGGAGCTTGGAAAGAGAGAGCCAAGGCCCAGCTGACCAGATGGGAGAAGATTTTCTCTAAAGATGAGTTTGATGTGGGGTGTGCGAGGAGTGCCACCCATCGAATCCGCATGCAAGAGGACAAGCCATTCAGAGAAAGAGTCAGGCGAGTCCCGCTAGCAGATCTGGAGGATCTGAGGGAGCAGCTTGCGGAACTGAAGAAGACGGGAGTGATTCGGGAGTCCAGAAGCCCCTATGCCTCCCCAATAGTGGTAGTCAGGAAGAAGAATGGGTCATTGAGGCTCTGCATTGACTACAGAACTCTCAACAGGAGGACCATTCCTGACCAGTACACCACGCCAAGGATAGAGGATGCCTTACAGAGTTTATCTGGAGCTAAGTGGTTCAGTGTGATGGACCTCAAGAGTGGGTACTATCAAATCCCCATGCATCCAGAAGATAGAGAAAAGACTGCCTTCATAACCCCAGTAGGATTCTTTGAGTTCAACAGGATGCCTCAGGGCCTATCTGGAGCTCCTGCTACATTTCAATGCCTTATGGAGAGGACAGTTGGAGACATGAATCTCATAGAAGTCCTTGTGTACCTGGACGATGTCATTGTCTTTGGAAAGACTTTGGAAGAACATGAAGCCAGATTGGAGAAAGTACTGAAGAGACTCAGTGAAGAGGGACTCAAACTTTCTCCCGAGAAGTGTCGGTTCTATCAGTCCTCTGTGAACTATTTGGGTCACATAGTGTCTGAAAAAGGAGTGGCTACAGACCCTGAGAAGTTGGAGGCAGTTACTTCGTGGCCAAGGCCCACAACAGTTACAGAACTTCGGTCTTTCTTGGGGTTCTGCTCCTACTACCGCAGGTTTGTGGATGGGTTTGCCCGCATTGCCAAACCCCTCAACGAGCTGCTCAAGACAGAAGGAGAGGAAGATGGATTGGGGCCTAGGAGGTCCGGTGAGTCGGTCCAAGACCAATGGAACTCAAGGTGTGAAGAGGCTTTCAGAACCTTGAAGAGAAGTCTCACCACAGCCCCAGTTTTGGCCTACGCTGATCCCACTAGACCATATGAGCTACATGTTGATGCCAGCCATGAGGGCCTAGGTGGAGTACTCTACCAGGAGTATGAAGACCAGCTACGACCAGTGGCCTATGTGAGCCGGAGCCTGACCCCCTCCGAGAAGAACTATCCCACCCACAAGTTGGAGTTCTTAGCCCTCAAATGGGCAGTTGTTGACAAACTGAGAGACTATCTTTATGGGGCCGAGTTTACTGTAAAGACAGATAACAACCCCTTGACCTATCTATTCACCACCGCCAAGCTGGATGCAACTGGACACAGATGGTTGGCGGCGTTGTCTGGATTCAATTTCAGCCTCAAGTACAGGCCAGGGGCTGGAAATAGAGATGCAGATGCCCTGTCCCGAAGATCCCATGTCATAGCTGATGATTGGGAAGACTGGACCCAAGTGGCACCAGAAGGAGTGCGAGCCCTTTGTCAGGGGGCTGAACTCCAAGCCAGAGGAGGATCCAGAGCTGAAGAGATAGGAGTTACCACAGTGGGAGTCCCAAAGTGTTACTGTGGGGTAACTCAATTAGAAGAAGAGTGTCTACCGAAGCTGTCCAAGAAGGAGTTAAGGTGTGACCAATTGGAAGATCCCATGGGGAGATTGGTCCTGGAAGCCCTGGAAGACAAGAGTCCAGAGGGACTTCGCCTTCACCCTTCCAAAGAAGCTCGCCTACTGAGGAGAGAATTGGACAAATTACAGGTGCATCAGGGGGTAGTCTACCGAAGGGGCCCCTCTGATGGCCCAGAAGATAAGTGGCAGTTGTTTCTCCCAGAAAAGCATCGAGAGGCTGTGCTGATTGCCCTACATGACCAGCATGGTCACTTGGGAGCAGAGAGAACCTTCCAACTTGTCCGAGACCGGTTTTATTGGCCCTGCATGAGGGCCGAAGTGGAGGAGTATTGCCATTCCTGTGCAAGATGCATTCAGAGAAAGACTTTACCCCATCAAGCTGCCCCAATGGGCCATCTACAGAGTCAAGGCCCAATGGATCTGGTATGCATTGATTTTCTCTGCCTCGAACCCGATTTGAGTGGATTGGGAAATGTTCTGGTGGTAACCGACCATTTCACCCGTTATGCTCAGGCTTTCCCAACCAAGGACCAGAAGGCCTCTACAGTAGCCAAGGTACTTCTGGAGAAGTACTTTGTTCACTATGGACTGCCACAGAGAATCCATTCAGACCAAGGAAGGGACTTTGAGAGTCGCCTGATCAGGAAGCTACTAGATTCTCTGGGAGTAGAGAAGACTAGAACCACACCATATCACCCTCAAGGTGATGCCCAGCCTGAAAGGTTCAACAGGACCCTATTGAACATGTTGGGAACTTTGGAAACAGAGAAGAAGCAACATTGGAGTCAACACATTTCAGCTCTGGTGCATGCCTACAATTGCACCACAAGTGATGTGACAGGTTTCTCCCCTTACCGGCTTATGTTTGGGAGAGAAGCAAGATTGCCAGTGGATTTGGCCTTTGGCATTTCCTTAGACCATGCCTCTGCTGCCTCCCACAAAGGATATGTGGACAGACTGAGGCACAGTCTGAAGATAGCTTACGAGAAAGCTCAAGCGGCCTCTGACCAGAGGGGGGCCCGAAACAAGAGGAACTTTGACCTGAAAGTTCGAGTACAGGACCTACAGCCTGGGGACCGTGTACTGTTACGCAATCTAGGGATCCCTGGAAAACACAAGATTGCTGATAGATGGAGATCAGAGCCATATATCATCTGTAGAAAACTTCCTGGATTGCCTGTCTACAAGTTGAAGCCAGAAGGGAGAGTGGGGCCTTTGAAGACCTGGCATAGGAATCACTTGCTCCCACTCACTGAAGCAGTCAGAATACCTCCAGCAAGAGACGTACCTGAATCTGTTTCCATTCTGGATACCCCCAGACCCAATACTAGGTCTCAGACATCCCAAGTTAGGGGTGGACAGGACCCCCAACCAGCAGAGGAAGAAAGAGGAGAACTTGAATGGCTATGGCCTTCCTCAACTCCAGGAAATTCCGCCATAGATATTCCACCTGCTGAGGATGTGGAAGATAAAACATTGAACCCAGAAGCCACAGAGTTTGTGCCATTCAGTGTTGTGCCTGAGTGCTGGGAAGATATCCCTGGTCTCTACTCAGAAGAAGAAGTAGATGTTCCAGAACCAGAGATGTTGCCAGAATGTGTTCCTGAAGAAGTCCCAAGAGAACAGAGAGCTCGCAGAGTTGTGAAGCCTCCCAAGAAGTTGACTTACCCCAAGATGGGAGAAAGTTCAGAGGACTCTGTTACCACAGCAAGGAGAAGTGCTGAACGCCCTGACCCATCCACTGTTCATTTGGTGGAGGGCAACCCCAGCTCACTCTCTGGCACAGTTAAACAGGTCGCCCACACTGAAGTGACCTGTCGACAGGACAGCTCCCCATCTTGTGTTAATTGGTGGGAAGCTCCCCTGTCTAAATTAGGTGAACGTGTTGTTTCCAAGAAAGCTTGTAATTTGAACACTGTCTTTGGGGACCAAAGATTCAAAGTGGGGGGAGTGTGTAGCGGGGTCGTACCCCTTTTAGGGGAAAAGACTACATTCCCCATAATTCCCCAGGCTCCCGGGCTTGTTTCCGCCCGAGAGGCTGCTGGGGGAGGTGATAAAAAGGAGGAGGAGAGACCGCCTCTTCCTCTTCTGATGCCGCTTCTGACTGGGCTGCCTCTTGTGACTGGTCTCCCGCTTCTGACTGAGCTGGTGACGCGGAGACTTGTTCCTGAGGAGACACCTGTGCGGACCGGGACTGCTGAAGGCCTGAAGCCTGGGCCTTGCAGCAGGTGGAGAGGGACTCTCATCCCTCAGAGTCAGCAGCAGCGGAGCGGAGACTCTTCCCTACAGTCGGTCGGTCGGAGCTGAGGACCGGAGCGCAGGGGCTGTGACGGAGGAGACCGGAGCCGCCATTGGAGGGACCGGAGCTGAGGACGGTACCCCAGGATTGGTGAGAGAGCTGAAAGGCTCATCCTGCATTGCTATACACACGTTTATGCCTATTGAACTGCCAAGGCACAATTTACCTCAGAGCAGCAAATGTTACTTTCTGTGGATTACAAATACACCATTTAAAGCTACATGTGCACCACCTCTACAGATTTATTGCTGGTGAAGAACACTGTACTTGTACAAGGACTGAGCTCTATTACTAGGGATCAGGCCTGGTCCGTTAGGTAGGCGCAGATAGATTTATTGCACCTCAGGGGTGCATAGCAGACGGTCGCCACACTTGGCGCTCCGTTCCCCATTGCTAGTTTGTTACATACATGTGTACATGTTAAAGTGCATATTGCAGGGACCTGCTAAAGTATTGTAAGTCATATGTTTAAATGCATGTTACTATTTCTTTTCCTTACTGCCAAAGTAAAGCCAGTTATTCTTATCTCAGCAGTCTGCTTGTGAGTTCATACCCATTACACTTAGAGTATAAGTGATATTTATATGTGCATAGATACATACCCCTTTACTAACTGTGCCAGAGCGGGTAGAGCAAATTGCCGGGGGTTGGTGGAGCTGTACTCAGGGACCCAAAACAAACCAGCGGCCCTCTTAACTGGGGGTATCGCTACACTCACATTTGGACATTTGGCCTAGCCACCCTAGATCCTCAATTAGCCCTTTACATGCCCTGCATATTAGGGGAACTCCTGGCTTCCCAATGGTGCTCTCGTGAGCTTGATTCATCATGATCTTTGACCAAACTACTTCCTTAGGTCTTATAAATATATATATAAGTATCACTGGCAAAGATTCTATTGTTCCCTGTGCAGGTGTCAGAACACTTGATAGGCACATGCTAGTGTGCTTTTCCCTTGTAAGGCAAAGTAACAGGTTTTTTTTAATGCTGGCCCCTACACCTTATATATTTATCTTACCTTCACTCATTTTCCACTGTGTTCTCCCAAGACTATCACTGAGCTACACTCTTTTCTGGGGCTGGTGGGCTATTACCAGTGTTCATCCCCAAGATCACATAGATCACTGCACCACTCACCCAGCTGCTAAGTGGTTCATTTACACAGAGGAAAGGGGGATCCTTCCACTTGATTCAGTCCCAGTGGTAAGAATTGCAACAGCTGGCCTGAAACAAAATCTCACAATCGCACCCCTCTTGGCCTAAGCCAACTACTAAAAATCCTTTTGAGTGTACACGGATGGAACTTTACAGGGCCCGGGGGCCCTCCTTGCCCAGGTGTAGAATGGTCATGAAAGATTAATTGCATATGCAAGTTGCAGTCTGTGGCCCACTGAGCGAAACCCATACAATTATAGTTAAATTAACTAAACTTATTAGCTCTGGTGTGGACCATCATGGAAAAGTTTGCAGAGTTCCTCAAGGGGGCAGAAATCGAGGTCTTCATGGACGATAATCCCCTCGACTATCTGGAAACTGCCAAATTGGGGGCACTAGAACAGAGGTGGGATGCCCGCCTGGCCCGGTTCAACTACAAGCTAAATTTTAAACCTGGGAAGTTCAATGTGTGGATGCCCTCTACCGCTACCCGCTGGAACACCCAGGTGAGGACATGAACTTAAGTCCGGAGGACTTGAAGGTGGCCCCAGTTCTGCCCACAGCCTCCTCTTCCTGCTCCCTCAGGGGTTAGCAACAACACTCCCAGGCTGGGACTTTTGAAATCTACAACCTCTGAGAATGGGCCTTGGGTTCAGCAAAAAGGCCCTGTCCTGATCCAGGTACAGCGTTTACTTTCACAACGGCATACACCATCCTCGTGGGAGTGCCAAAAGGTTGCTGGATACGGTAAGAGCGATTCTGAGACAATTTGTGTCCCATGGCATAATACTGTATCAGCATGCACACATTCCCACTGAGCAGTGGGACATTCTACAAATTGTGATCCCTCACTCACACATTCTCCATGCCTCTAGTGGACATTTCGGGCCAGATCGTACCAAAGAATTAGTCAGGAGATTTTTCTTTTATCCACGATTAGTGGAGTGAGTGCAACAGACTTGCCAGAAATGTGCAGCTTGCACTGTGCACAAAATTTCCCCCGAGAAGACTATACCAATAACTATCACCACCTTGGAAATCGTTTATCTAGTGAGGATGGCCCTCTTTACAGTTTTCAGCTCTACCTATGGGTTTCGCTATGCCCTAGTCTTCATACCATTTTACTAAGTTCACTGTGGTGGTGTTAGAATATTATTCCAAATTCATAATTTGGCACTTATAGGTGTTATATTATATTCATGACAAGCTTGCAAAATATATTTGTATTTATGGTTAATCATAATAAATACAGTATGAGCAAATGACTTTGATCAATTGATTTGATAAGATTTTTCAGCTAAAGCCGAGTATATGCTAGAAGTTTCTGGTGTAGCTAGTTTGAGAATGACATATAAAGTATCTTGGTATAGAATGTCATGGGAAGTCAAATATAGACACGTATTTATGTAGCTAAAGGGATAATACATAATGTAGTTAAAGTTTGTAATATGTGTTATTAGTAAATGTTTGTGTGACAGACCTAGCCAGGACAGAAGCTGTTGGAGGGGACTGAGTGCGAGCCTCTTGCCTTGCGATTATGGACCCAGGCATTTGGGGGAACGGTGCTGTTTGTGAGCTGGTTTTACTTGGATTCAGGTCCATGCTGGCCCCCCAAGACACATAGACTCTGGATATCTATATGCCATATCAGCAATAGATATATATTTTATCTTTGGTTGCCTGCACACTATGGTCGACGGCTAACAAAATCACCTATTGTTGATGACAATGGGCAGGAGACATATAGTGATGCATCATACAGACTGCGACAATTGTTATTATGTACAATGGGTGAAGATGTTCCGTCAAGTGAAACACTTAAACATTATTCATTACAGACTACTGCAGAAGACCCTTTTCAGTTTAAAATGTAATTCTGCAAAGCTTATGAAATTATATTTGCAGACAATGACCCAGGTTTGAAAATGGCTTTCATAAAAAAAATTAAATTCCTTGACCCATCTTCACTAGCTATAGCTCAGGAACAACAAACTTTAAATGATATAGTAAGCTTCACTGATAAAATTAGAAGACAATTGATGCAAAGCAATCTCACACATGAGGTAGCTATAATTCAATGTGACAAATATAGTCAGTCTACACATGTCAGAAACTACAGGTCTTAGCAAAATTGATGACAACAGATGCAGACAAGTGAAGCAAGGAGGTTCTATCACGTGTCTTTATGGTCATAAATTTGACCATATAGGAAAATATTGCTGTAAATTTAAGAGAGACTCACAAATAAAAACTAAATATATGGAGAATGAAAAATCTGCTTTTGTACAACCTGCTTTTTTATGTCAAGATAAAAGTTTGGCTGAATTACCTTATGCCACCAAAGTCAAACAGATCAGTAATTTGACTGTTAACAGCAGTTCAGACAAAATGGAAAAAGCAGCTGTCACTGACAGTGATGGTTTATTGCCATTGCCAAAATTAGAATCACATTGAGAGTCCATTCCTCTACCATTACAATATGTTGCTCCAATTATATTGGATGAGAATGGTAAACCATATATACAAGGTTAGCTGAATGGTAAAAATATTAATCGTCTCATTGACAGTGTATCTCAGATTAGCCTTACCAGAGAAAACATACCTGTGAAACCTAATTCTCCTGTAATATAGTGGGTTTTAATAATACAGGTAATTCCACTTCTAGACAGGTATCTAATGTAACATTTGAAGTACCTGGACTAGAAGGGCCCGGGAGCGAGCGCAGAGTAAAGGAGCATAGCAGAGGGCCAGCATGACAGGAGTGATAAGGGGGCACAGCAAGGGTTAAAAATAAATAGAGGGGAATGTAAGTAGATAGCTGGGTGGGGTTAGGAAGGCAAGCAGGTGGGAGGGGTTTAATTTATTTAAGTCCCGGGGGGTTTTTCCCGGGCAACATTCGAGATTTTAGCCAGAAGGGAGAAATTCCCACCCACCCTCCCTGAATGTGTTTGGGTTGTACTAATGCTTTTATTTCAGGTGCGGTTTCAAGAGAAGTCATGGCAGCATTCCGTTGGCGGTGGTGTGGTCTTTTATGGTGGTAACTAACCCATGAGATGGAAGTGTTGGGGACTCAATAGTGCCATGGGCCCCCTTGGTGTACAGTTAACACGGATTAGCTGAAGAGGATAATCTGGACACTGCGGGTAATGAGTTGTCACCGGGCTGATGTTTATCACGGCCGGAGGCCTAGTACGATAGCAGGCCCGCAGTGAAAAAGTGGAACATAGTTATATGGGGAAGTGCCGTTTAAGACCACCGGGTGGGAGAACTGATATTCTGTTTATGGTTAATAAAGTTTATATATATTTTATATATATTTGATATTTGTTAATAAAAGGCTGCTATGGCCAGTTATACCCCAATTAAAGAGTGGTCTCGTT
Source organism: Lithobates sylvaticus (assembly GCA_028564925.1). Lineage (NCBI taxonomy): Eukaryota > Metazoa > Chordata > Amphibia > Anura > Ranidae > Lithobates > Lithobates sylvaticus. The sequence goes on from CM053037.1 coordinate 127,220,127, forward strand.
TCTATAAGTAAGATTATGGGGAATAAGGTGGTGGGGTATAATAATGGGCGGCAGCCGTTATAAGGTGGGTGCATCTTATCTACACTGGTCAAGTGAAAACTAACATTGATATTTAGTTCTGTCACGGTGCAGAGAATATACTTGGCATTGATGTAGTCAATAAACAAAAGTGGGTGATTGATTTGCCTAATAAAAGTATTTGGAAACATCCATATAGGCCTAAATCAGTGCTTATTGATCCCTCTGTATACAGTAATGTTGGTTCCATTACCAATATGTCTACAGAACAAATATGGCCTGATATTGATGGTAATTCTGCTTTAAAGGAAGTGGTTCAATGTTTTCCAAGTTCAAAAATTACATAGGAACTTTGAAAAATACCGAACTGAATATTGAGGGAAAAGATCCAAAACCCCTTAATCAGTATGAATTACCACTAGAATCAATTGATCCACTTTCATTATTCAAGAATTTGTACAACTTGGAATCGTAAAGAAAGCTAAATCAGTGGTAAATAACTGTATTTGACCTATCAAAAAAAAAAATGATAATTCATATTCTTTATTAGTTGACTTAAGGACAATGAATAAACATATCACAAATAACCCAGTTCTTCCTGATAAATCTAACAAAGTTAAATTTGAATGCTGACTTATACATTCACTTGATTAATACCTGGCCTAGGTATTTAAAGAATAAGTTGGACCTCTTATGATAGGGAGCAGAAATGGGGATATAGGAGCTTGTACCATCATCCAGAAATCAAGTGATATAGGGGTTGGGAGCCTGATCCCCACCTAGGCTACCAAGAAATTTGGGGGCAGTTTGGACTATTGCGGTACAATAAGGGCAGTACAATAAATAATATAACAAAAATATAAGATTTACATGTGATTTTATTGATGCCAAAAAACAAATCATCATTTATATATTAAAAACATGATTGTGATACAACTATTTGTCACCAGTGAGTAGTTACAGTAGAACAATTGATCACAGATGTCATTTTCCTCAACTAGTTTCGCGGACATTAGCCGCTTCATCGGGAGGTTATCTGTGATTGGATCAAAGAAACAGTATTATAATTGAAAGGTGAAGGGATAAAACATTGTCATACAGCATCATGATTAAGAACGTTTATGGGGATGGGAATGGGGAGGGAGCAGCACAGCTTACCCATACTTCAGTAGGCTTGAAGCTCACAATACTACCACCTGATGCAAAGTCCCCCGTGGCAACCCGGGGGAGCTGCATGGTGTGCTGGTTGGAGTCTAGATAGATAAGGTAAAGGAATCAGTATAATATCGGCTTATCGAATTAAAGCTAGTGAAAAGGTGAAGGGAAATAGTGAAGAGCATGTGGGTGAAATTACATGGAAAAGAGGAAAAGGGATACACACTTGTATCTTGTTCTACTGTAACTACTCACTGGTGACAAATAGTTGTATCGCAATCATGTTTTTAATATGTAAATGATGATTTGTTTTTTGGCATCAATAAAATCACATGTAAATTTTATATTTTTGTTATATTATTTATTGTACTGCCCTTATTGTACCGCAATAGTCCAAACTGCCCCCACATTTCTTGGTAGCCTAGGTGGGGATCAGGCTCCCACCCCCTATATCACTTGATTTCTGGATGATGGTACAAGCTCCTATATCCCTATTTCTGCTCCCTATCATAAGAGGTCCAACTTATTCTTTATATTCATTAGGTGGATAACACACCGGGCGCGATGCTAGGCAGGGTCTACTGGTGAACGATCCGGGTGGTTTGGGCTGCCCTTTGCCCCCCACTCTGACGTCTCCATTTAACCCCTTCCCCTAGCATTTAAAAAAACTCCCCCCACTGACTTTATGTCCTTGGAGGGTGACCTCTTCTAATATAATTATTCTTTTATAAGCAGCTTAATTTTTGTTATGGTTAGCCTCATGCAGCTATTGATTTTTAGATTTCCATGGGTCGGGCTTGACAAATTCTATTATTTTACCATAGGCCACTTGCCTTCCCTGACCATGATGTACCCCACCATGGTCTCTAGTCGTTAGCCCTTTTGTACCCTGGACCTCTTTTAAATTTATAGCTGCATTGGCTTTATGGGATGTTCCTCCCAATTACCTGACTAATTATTTATATCTTTGATATACTAATTTTGTACCTGTGTTAACTAATATTTATAAATATTTACTGTTAATATTTTCCCCCCCTACTATCACTAATGAGCTCCCTGTTTTCCCTTTTTTCCCCCCTCCATGATGGGCGTCAGCTCGACCTTCTCCACCTGTGTCCCTCCTTGGCAGCCCCGTGAGCTTCCCGGTGGTGGAGCCGATCCCGTCCCTGGGACGGTCTCCTCCCCTTGCACTGGCCCTGTTAGGGACTCTGTCCCCTGGGCCTAGAGACCAGTGTGCATGCGCGATTACCACGCGCGTGCGCTATTTGGAAGCTCTGACCCTGCGGCATCATATGCGTGGCGCCGCGGGGATAGTGCGCATGCGTGCGTGTCATCACCTTGTGCGCGCACGCTGTGCGCGAGTTCTGACCCGATGGCGTCACGCACCGGCGCCTATTGCCACTGATTGAGCGTCACAGGGTTGGGAGCTGCATAAAACAGGCATCTGCCTGTGGTGTGCTGGTCTGGACCTGAGCTCCCGGGATTGTGTGCTCCAGTCAGCCCTTAGTAAGTGCTTTTTCTGAATTTTTACATATTTCTATCAAATTCCAGACAATACCCTGTACCTTCAGGCACTGGCTTTGGTAATTTAACTGTGTTCCCCCTTTCTTGCTTTTTCCATAGGAGACACGGGCAGGGGTGGATAAGCTACATTATGCTCCCACCCTGGGCCTGTGCCCTCATGGCTATATACTGGGGCCACACACTGGCAGCTTCTTCCCTAGTGGGGTTGCCACTCCCGGGATCCAATTAATCTCATTATCAACATTAACAGGTATATCCAGCTTCTCCTTAGTCACCTTATCCAACACTAGCTCACTCATTTTCCGTTGTTGTAAATTTGTCTTCACCACTTCAAACATTCTCTTCCCTTTCCCCTAGTTCCCAAACCTTCCCTTCCTACCATTCCCCTTTTTCTTTTTCTTTCCCTCCCCTTTTTTATTTCTTCCCTTGCCTAATCTCTCTGTCCTTCCCCTCATTCACCCTTTGCCCTCTTTTTCCCTCCTTGTCCCTATCCTCTTTTCTTTTCCAACTTTCCTTCCCCTTCTTTTTTTCCCTCTAACCCCTTATCTTCATCACACAGTCATCTTCACTCTCACCCTCACCTGGTTCACCACTTATCTGTTTTCTTGTCCCAATATCAACCACTCTTCACGATTTAACTTCCACTTATTATTTGTAGTTCCATTTTTTCCCACAAAATCCTGGGCACAAGTGTGTATCCCTTTTCCTCTTTTCCATGTAATTTCACCAACATGCTCTTCACTATTTCCCTTAAATACAAGTAAAAAAGGCGCAACAACACAAGTATATATACCTCATACAGGATCACCAAATAGTCCGGGGATGGTAATAGTATATGTATATATATGCATGTACATATATATACTCTAAAAGATTAAAAATGTCGTTTGGTCAGTCAGGGCAGCCTCCCAGGAGAACCAGAGAGCGGGTTCCAGTGAAGTAGAAACAAACAAGGAAAAGGGGGGCGCCTCTGAGTATATATAAAAAATTCAATTTATTAAAACAACAATATCCACTCACATGGAGGTACATGGTGTCACACTCAGGTCCTGCATGCTGGGCTGGGAAGGTTTAGCAAGTCCACTTCACTTTTCTTTAAGCTTGCTTCTTTGTCACAGGGATGTGGATATAGCAGAGCGTAGTACTGATGAGGGAACTTCCCAGAGGTCCAGGTGCAGGTGCAAGACAGTCCAGTCTATGAGTGGGGGCACAACAAAGCCCGTTTTGCAGAGCAGGGGTTCCAGTGGTGGGGTACAGTGTGGTGAGAGGTCGCCAATGCCGGGAAAGCGCTGTGGTATTTTCCAGGGAGCCGTCAGTTTCACCTCAAAGATCTTAGAGACACGGCCGTGTGCTGGGGAGGCAGAAACGAGGCTTGGGGAGCAAACACACGGCGCCGTCGCCCGGCTGTGACGTCACCGGTATGCAACGCGTTTCGGGATTGGCTAGCCACTGTTTAGGGGAGTGGCCGCATTCCTTTTTCAAGCATGGTGGTATAGGGAGCTGGGGGCAGTTATGTAGATAGAAGGGGAGGGGGCGTGGCCGGAGCGGGATGTTAGAACGGAAAGTCACTGGAGCTGTATACAGCATTTTAAACCAAGGAGGGAAAGGAAGGGGGGGGGGGGGGGAGAGACACAATGCAGGAGAAAAAAAGGGCACAACATATATGTACTGGAAAGGGACATCTACAAGATACTCTAACGAATAGTTAGAGAGGGGGATGATTATTAACCACTTCCCGCCCGGTCAATAGCAAATTGACGTCCGGGAAGTGGTTTCGTTATCCTGACTGGGCGTCATATGACGTCCTTCAGGATAACAGCCGCCGCGCGCCCGTGGGGGCGCGCATCGCGGCGATCGGTGGAGCGGTGTGTCAGTCTGACACACCGCTACACTGATCTCGGTAAAGAGCCTCCGGCGGAGGCTCTTTACCACGTGATCAGCCTTGTCCAATCACGGCTGATCACGATGTACACAGGAAGAGCCGTTGATCGGCTTTTCCTCACTCGCGTCTGATAGACGCGAGTAGAGGAGAGCCGATCGGCGGCTCTCCTGACAGGGGGGGTATGCGCTGATTGTTTATCAGCGCAGCCCCCCCTCAGATGCCCACACTAGACCACCAGGAAAGCCCCCAGGACCACCAGGGAAGCCCCCAATACCACCAGGGAAGCCCCCAGCATGTGGATGGCCAGGTACATCCCCCATGGCCATCCACATGTTAAAAAAAAATGCCAAAAATATGCCAATCAGTGCCCACAGATGGGCACTGATTGGCACATCATATTTAATTAAAAAAAAAGTTAAAAAAAGGGATGCCCAGCAATGCCACCCATCAGTGTCATCAGTGCCACTCATCAGCGTCCATCAGTGCCACCTATCAGTGCCCATCCGTGCCCACCCATGCCCACTATCAGTGCCACCTATATGTGTGCATCAGTGCCGCCTATGAGTGCCCGTCAGTGCCGCCTATGAGTGCCCGTCAGTGCCGCCTATGAGTGCCCGTCAGTGCCGCCTATAAGTGCCCATCAGTGCCACCTGAGTGCCCATCAGTGCCGCATACCAGTGCCACCTATCAATGCCCATCAGTGCCACCTATCAGTGCCCATCAGGGCCGCCTATCAGTGCCCATCATCAGTGCCACCTCATCGGTGCCCCCTAATTGATGCCACCTCATCGGTGCCCATCAGTGCCGCCTTATCAGTGCCCATTAGTGCCGCCTTATCAGTGCCCGTCATTGAAGAAGAAAACGCACTTATTTACAAAAAAAATTAACAGTGACAAAGAAAAACTTGTTTTTTTGCGAAATTTTCGGTCTTTTTTTGTTTGTTGCGCAAAAAATAAAAATCGCAGAGGTGATCAAATACCACCAAAAGAAAGCTCTATTTGTTGGAACAAAATGATAAAAAATTTGTTTGGGTACAGAGTAGCATGACCGCGCAATTGTCATTCAAATTGCGACATCGCTGAAAGCTGAAAATTGGCTTGGGCGGGAAGGTGTCTAAGTGTCTGGTATTGAAGTGGTTAATAATAGTTATTAACCTAGAAACACCATTATATGCAGAACAATATGTAAGAAAATAAGAATAAGAATGATGGATATATCATTAAAAACACATTAAGAGATACATATGAGAAAAATTATTATATATATATGTATACATATCAAAAAAATACACATTAGAAAACCTTCTAAAATATATTTAAAAATATATTAAAAAACATATAGAGGACGGAGAGAGGTGGGGGGAGGGGAGAAAAGGGCTGGGTAAGGGAAAATAAGCGTATATGTGAATAATAGTTAAAACGCGAGAAAGCAAAACAGGTGATCAAACTAGGAAATACCTTATATAGCCTTAAAACAATACTTCTAAAAATACTGATACTTACTATGGAGATGCACGAACCTGCATGTCCCAGCCCATATATATACCCACCTAGCGATTACCACCAAAACAATTGGTTCCTTGTTTTATATTGTATACTGCATCTGCACTTTGTATTTGTATCTCATGTTTGTTCTTTACAGATACCCCCTCCCTTAAGTGCTCTTACCTGATCCGTCATTTTTCATTTTTTCTTTTTCCCCCCCCCCCTCTCCCCCTCCCCCTCCACCCCCCTTTTTTTCAAATTTAATTCTAATATTTGATTGTTAATTGTCATCACAACCTCCATACGCACCATATCCCCCTCTTTTTTTTTTTTTTAACATGGATCTCCTGAAGGACATAGAGACCCATAGACACAATGTTTTAGAAGACCTATATACTATTTTGCCATCCACCATTTTTGCTAATGACATCAAACTACCTGGAGCCATTAGATATACATTATGTGGAAAATTTAAACATCTCGAAAGAATTTTTAAAAATATTAACCAACAGTGGTGGGATAAATTCTTTTTAGAACACTACATCACCACAAAAACTTCACCTCGAGGACTAAGAGTCACGAAAGACTGTCCCTTTCTAAATCCCACCAATAAAAAAGAGTGGGAAAATATATCAGAATTTTGCACATCAAAATGGATGGAAATTCTTATTGAACATAGGTCCCACGTATATGAAAAACTCAGATCTGAAGCAAAATCCCTAGCTCAAAATATCACTGAACGGGGAGTTATTGTCCCCATCACCTGGCTTGAAATTCTCAAAAAGAACACCAAGTCGGATGAAGATTATCTAGTTAAAACCAAGCTAGGTAAATTCAAAAGAGACCTAGATGATTTTAATTCCAACCGTATTTTCGATTGGAAACTAAAAAATAACTGAACCCCCTGTTCCACACCAACTGTATCCCCATCCCCCACCTATTGTGTCCCTCTTACCCCCTCTTCTTCAGCTCCCACATCATGACCATACCAAAATACCCACACATCAACGCTCTACCTTCCCCCGTCCCCTTCTTTTATCTCAGTCCACCTTACCCCTTCCCCCATTAATGAGCCTACCCATTACCCTAAGAAATTGTCCTAGGTTTTTCCCTAATCACCCCAGCCATATGAAAAATAACTACCAAACCACGAGAACCAATAATTTACTCATTGACCTCGGAAAATTCTATAATAGACCATCTTATGTAAAGAAGAACTACAGAACCATTAACCACAATAATACATCCACTACTCATCTTGTAAAAAACTGCACAATGGTTTCTATCCCTGATGTACCACGATCAAATAGTAATGAAACCATGCTGATTCATAACACACCAAACCATCCATATGTTGAACCTATGGATACCCTACCCGTGGCCCTACCCGTGACCAATACTATTGAATACCTTACACCTACCCCTGTAGCCAATAATATATCTAAAGAGATGCCTGATAACGGCAATATCCCCCTCCAACCCCCTCTACTACTAAAAAATATATCTACATCACATGTGATATGCTCTCCTATACTAGCTGACCCTGTTACTTTTTTAGTCCAAAGTCCTCCTCCAACCAACCGGCGAAAAAGAAAACACGCCGGAGAGGCTGTAGAGGAGGACAAAAACTTAAAAACAAACATACAGAAATCCCGCAAACTGTAAAAATTTTCAACCTTTCCACTTTTCAGCTCTCTGCTGCTGACAGTAGTTTACTAAGCAGAGGACTAAACTTCACACCTGTGAACAAGCCCAACCCTTTTCTTTTATTCAAAGACCTCAGTAGATATGTTCGCAATCTGACACTGAAAAGGTTTTTTAACGCCAAACAGAACAAACCGACCACTGACATTAATCATTCCCCAGTCCTCCCACTCCCAGATTCTTTTGAATATGATGGAGACATCATTGATATTCTTGAATCTCTCACTAGTGAAGATGAGACCTTAAGTCTCTTCACACAGCACCTTGCCACGTCACCACCTATCATACACTCATCCTTCAAACCTAAATCTATTTTTTACCCAGCCCAATCCAAAGGCCCTTATCTTGAAAGCTTTTACAGAGTCGTATACGCTGATTTTTTTAAACTTTGTCAAAAATCCTCTACTGTCCCATCTCGCCAACTTAACTTATCCATATCCGAAACCCGAGCCCTAGATGTCCTGATTAATAAGACAGATATTGTCATAAAATCAGCCGACAAAGGAGGTGGAATAGTTCTGCAAGACAAGGCGGACTATATCACAGAAGCATACAGACTCCTTTCTGACACCACCACATACAAAAAACTAAATAGGGATCCTACCATTGACTTCTCTGTTGAGGTCAATGTTTTAGTAAAATCTGCTCTGGACCAAAAAGTGATTAACAAAACAGAAGCCTAATTTTTAAAAAAAAGTTTTTATCAAGTACCATATTTTTATCACTTGCCCAAAGTTCATAAAAGCCTGATTAATCCCCCTGGTAGACCCATTGTGGCCACCATGGACAGCGTTACCACTAGCTTCAGCCAGTATATTGATCAATATCTGCAACCCATCGTCCAACAGCTGCCATCATACATTAGAGATGGCAAACATCTTCTAGAACTCCTGACACCCTACTCATGGGAACCTTCTTAAGCCCCATACACACGCTCGGATTATCTGAGGACCTGGTTTTGCGTACACACGGTCGGACAAAGTTGTCGGAAAATCCGATCATTCTGAACGTGGTAACGTTTGTTGCCTACGACGGGACTACGTAGAGGCTAGTAGCCAATAGCTTTGGTCTTGTAATGTGATCTGAGCATGCGTAGCACTTTGTCCGTCGGAATTCGCTACACACGATCGGATTTGGTGTGATCGGACTTTGTTGTCAAAAAATCTATCCAGCAGGAGATAGGACTTTGTCCGTCAGACAATCCGATGGAAACTGTCCGATGGTGCCTACACACGGTCGGAATTTCCGACAACATTGTCTGATAGGACAGAATCCATCGGAAAATCCGACCGTGTGTATGGGGCTTTATAGGTGGCTGTCCCTAGATGTGACCTCGTTATACACATCCATACCACACCTCTTTGGTCTACTAGCGCTGGAGTATTTTCTAGCACAAGACCCTCTTATTAATCCGCGCCAAGCCGCCTTTAATTTGGAAGCCACAAATTTTTGTCTCACACACAATTATTTTAATTTCAATGGTGATTTTTATCTGCAAATACAGGGGACAGCCATGGGAGCCAATTTTGCCCCATCCTATTCTAACCTTTACTACATTACGCAAAATAATCCTTACTCTGCAAACATTATATTTTATGGTCGCTATATTGACGATCTAATCGTCATTTGGGATGGCACCCCTGACCTAATTCCCCTTTTTGTTGAACATTGCAACTCCAATACCTATGGCCTGTCATTCACATATGCTTCTAAACCCTACTAGCCTGGCCTTTCTCGATTTAGAGTTAGGTCATGCCAACGAGACCATTATTGCCAAGAACTACACGAAGCCGACAGCTGGCAACTCCTTCTTGCATTATAAGAGCTGTCACTACCCAAAATGGACAAAAAACATACCTAAGGGACAGTTCTGTCGCCTTCGACAGAACTGTACCCTTGATACTGACTATGATAAACTTAGTATACCTCTAAAGAAAAAATTTGCGGACAAAGATTATCCATCTGAGCTTGTTGATGAAGCATGCGTTTTGTACTGTACTGTAAGGGTAAGCCTGTTAAAAAAGTGAGAGAGAATATGGACCACTCCCTGAGATTTCTCACTACCTTTAACTACCAATATAGAAAAATGGAATCATTCTAAACAAACATTGGAACATTCTCCAACAAGATCCCCTACTTAAAAATATTCTCCCAACTACTGCCAAAATTACATACCGAAAGGCCCCCAACCTTAAAAATAAAATTGCACCCAGCAAACTCCAAACTATACAGACCACCCAAAATACCAACACCCTCATACCCTTAATAGGCATGTACCAATGCAAAAAAACCATGCTGTAAGACCTGCTCCTTTATCTATCATGGCAAAAAATCTTTTCAGTGTAAAGGCAAAACCTATCCCATTGACCATTTCTATAATTGCTCTTCAGATTTTGTAGTTTATGGCCTTACTTGCCCGTGTGGTCTCGTCTACGTTGGACGAACAATTTGTCCTTTGAGACAGCGGTTCGGCCAGCACCGGCGTCTCATTGAGGGAGGTAAGGATATGCATAGTGTCCCCCGACACTTTGCTCAGCATCATGAAAAATCCACCAACGGCCTCCAGGTTTGGACTATCGAACAAATTCCTAAATCCATGACCGAAGCCGAACGTTTTAAGAGACTATGTGCCAGAGAAACTTTCTGGATATATACGTTAAGCCCCATACACACGCGCGGATTATCCGCGGACCAGGTCGGTCGGATCCTGTCCGTCGTACTTTGTCCGATGTTGTTGTTGCGTACACACGGTCGGACAACGTTGTCGGAATATCCGGTCTTCAAGAACGTCGTGACGTAAGTCGTCTTCCACGAGACTAGAAAAGGGAAGTTCAGCACCACGTCAGGCACCCGTTGGGCTCCTTCTGCTGATCCCGTGTTTATCGCGAGTTAGTCAAAGTTTGGTGACTTAAGATTTGCGCTTCTCAGTTTTCTGACTCAGATCGTTACTGCTGTTCAGTTTGTGCTTGTCGTGCGTATCTGTTTATTAGTGCGTGTAGTCAGTTCGCATTTGTTGGTCATTGCGGCCTATATCTTGATATAGGACGCTTTGATTTTCACTGCTTATTGTCTGCTCGTTTCTGGTATTCATTTCGTTCTTTCAGGCCTTGCTGTTTATCGGTGCTTTCTGTTTGTCTGTTCTGACCAGCTGACCTTTTGTGACCTTGTGAGCGATGTTTCCCGTGCGTACTCGTCGCCGAGTTCGTGCTGTACGCGGAATTGGTGTCGGGCTTTTAGCTTTGACCCAAGACCCGTCCATGAACAGAGTGACGAGGAGGATGTGGACCAAGAATTGGTTGCTTCAGCGTGACCAATTCTCGCACATGCCTTTGCTTCGTGAGATCCGGGAGAATAATCCTGATGATTTCAGGAACTTTCTCCGGATGACGGACCCCGATTTTCACCGTCTTTTGGCTTTGCTGACCCCCTTTATCAGCCGGCAGGATACCTGCATGAGACAAGCCATTACTCCGGAGCAGAGGCTTGTTGCCACGTTGAGGTACTTGGCGACAGGGAGAAGTCTTCAGGATTTGAAGTTCTCTTCAGGTATCTCTCCCCAGGCCCTGGGAATCATTATTCCAGAGACCTGTTCTGCCATCATCGAGGTCCTGCAGGAGGACTATATTAAGGTAACATTTCTCCTTTACTATTCCCTTCTATGTATGCTCTGTTTGCTAATGTCTTTATTTTTGACCTCCTTCCCTAATTACCATGATTGCAATATGCTCTAATATGATGTGCCCCTTTTCTCCTTCATGCATTTTTCCCTTCACTTACCTCCCCAGCATGCTCTTCTGCCCCAATAGACACCTATGGCCTAGTCACTTAAGCAATGTCTTTTGTCTGCTGCATAGTATTGTTTGCCCCCAAACACCCCCTAAAATACGCACTAATGTTTGCTGTGTGGTTTACTTCATGTAGAGCCCCTTTTTTTTTGGGGGGGGGGGCAAACTCATTAGGAACCCCCTCCCCCAACTGCTCTGTCAGATGGTACCAATCCTCTATCTGCTGGCTTTCCCAAGGTCAATACACACTATATACCTACCTCTTTATAGTGGGCATCTTTACGGATGAATTCTGCAAAGCATGTAGTGCAAGGGGCTGCCTCCATACTTTCCATTTCCTATTTTTTTTGTGTTCTTTCCCTCCTATTAGCTTGCTTGGTAATTTCATAATGTCACAATGTGCTTTCCTTTTTTTTGTGGGGGGGGGGGGGGTGTTTGAAATGTTATTTTAGCTTTCCTGGGGGCTGTCAATAGTGTTAAGTGAGGGTCTGGCCAAACTAGCACACATTATTGGGCCATTTGCCAATCAATGAAGTGCAGAGGGTTACCTGAACAACCCCCCCCCCCCCCAAACCCTAGTTATTGCCAATGGCCCATCAGAAGTGTGGGGATTGATGGGGGGTGATTAATCTGTGAAGGGGAGCCTCTACTTCTCTGTGCAAATACTTTCCAGCCTCAAATTTTAAACAATGCTCTTGTTCCAAGATGTTGATTGTCTAATCTGCTTGCAATGTTTATGTGCAAAGTGACTAATTTTTTTTTTCTGGTTTCACTCCACAGTTCCCTTCCACGCCACAGGAATGGCAGACTGTGGCCTCCCACTTTGCCAGCCGTTGGGACTTTCCTAACTGCGGAGGGGCAATTGATGGGAAACACGTCCGCATCGTCCCACCGCCCAACTCGGGGTCCTACTATTATAATTATAAAGGGTTTAATAGTGTAGTGATGTTGGCGGTGGTGTCGGCGACATATGAGTTTATGTATGTGGACGTGGGGATGAACGGCCGGATCTCGGATGCGCACACGGAGTTCTACTGGCGTCTCCAAAGTGGCAGTCTGTGCTTGCCACCTCCAGAGGAGAATGCAGAAGGACTCCCCTTCGTCTTTGTCGCAGATGAAGCGTTTGCGTTGACTCCCCATCTGATGAGGCCGTTCCCGATGAGGACCCTCACCCCAGACCAGAGGGTCTTCAACTACAGGCTGTCCAGAGCCCGAAGAGTTGTTGAGAACACTTTTGGCATCCTGGCCAGCCGCTTCCGCCTGTTCTTGACGGAAATTAACTTGGCGGAATACAAACTGAACCACATAGTTCTTGCCTGTTGCATATTGCACAACTTCCTCAAAAGACATAACAGGAACTATGTGGTGCCCGTTGGCCCAGATGTGGAGGGCCCTCCAAATGCTGACCTCACAGCCCTTCAAGTGGCACGTCCAGGCTTGCCCCCTCTAAATGCCCGCGCGGTCCGCGAGCAATATATGGAGTACTTTGTGGGTAGGGGGGCCATTGCTCTGCCTGACGATGTGTGAGAGGCATTTTTAAATAAATATTATTTTTCAACCAACCTATGATTTCTTGTCATTTCCGTATTCTTTTTAGCTTATTTGACCTTGAATTTTTTTCCGTTTGCCTTCGACAGTGGGAATGCACTTTCTGGGCAAAAGGAGGTAACAGTCTCTTCTTCCCAAAAAGATTATTCTCATGTTGTGTGTTTGATACCTAATCTTTGGTCTAGAGAAGGTTTGTAGTGCATAACTGACACCCAAAATACTCCTTTTCATCACCAGGTCAGACATGTGTGTATTCACAAAAATGCTGTGCTCCATGTTTTCGTACAAAGCACTGTGGGTGTCATTTACATAAGTCAAATCCACTATGCTCTACAAGTGCAGTGAAAAAGTGCCCTTGAAAAGAAACTTGCAGTGCAAACTGGACTTGCCTTTAGTAAATAACACCCATTGCCCCCCAAATCCTTTACATTTGACCTACATAATGCATTTTTTTTTTAAATAAGGAAGCCACACATTTAGAAAAGTCAAAAAGTTTACTTGCAAAACATTCACAAGTGCGTTTACAAACTTCTTGCCCAAACTGACAACATCTTGGTTATTTACAACATTGTTTACAAACATTCCGCTTTTTGTAAAACCAGGCATGGAGCAAAACAGAACCTAGGAACTAGGAAAGTTCAACTTTCTAAAGTGAAGACAAGATCAGACATGACTATATGTTCAAAGTGTGTTTGATCTTGCCTTCATCACATGGGGGGGTCACCCCTGGAAAGTGGAAATTTAGAACATGCACACAATTTGGGTGTGAAAATGGTCATTATATGTTAAAACACATGCCTGGAATCTTCAAAAGTGACATTTTCCATCATGGGGATGAATGGACGTTTTTTGGGGGTGCAACCCCTTCACCACAACCACTTTAGTAGTTCGTAAAGTGGTTGCACCCCCAAAAAAACGTTGTCATTCATGCACCATGATGGGAGCTAGAACATGTGGACACAATGTGTGCATGTTCCAAATTTCACACAGTTCTTAACTTGCAAATGTGTTCAGAAGCAGCCACAAATGTGTGTTAATTACTTGGTGCGTTTTCAGATTTTTCCTAAAACATCAATGATGTTCTTCAATTTTTGTTGAACATCATTGATGTTTTGCTTTATGTAATCTAGATCTCTATTGCAGACCATTATCTCCCCGATGAGTACGTGGGCACTCTCTGTGGTAAAGTGCGATTTTTCTTCAACAACATCCACGTCACCTAAAAACCAAAAACAAAAGAAAATAGGGTCTTGGAAATGAGGCAGGCATACATTGATTAGCTTACCAGTAGCTGTGTTCTCCCACACTCACCTGTTGTGGTGACAAGTTCGCCAATTTCTATGATCTCTCCTTCCTCCTCCTCCTCCTCCTCCTCCTCCTCCCCTCTTCTGCTCTTTCCCCTTTTTTGGGAGGTGTTGGTTTTGGGGTTTCCTCAGACGTCCCAAGTTCTGTTCCCCTATGAGAATGTACAAAAGGAAGATTTAGCAACACAATCTATTGAGGGCAGAAATAGGAAATGACAAACATTGCTTGAAAGTGAGGGACAATATTTTTGGGTGTCCAGTTACAAATGACACCAACATGAATGTAGTCACTTTGTAAAGGTCCTAAACTTATATCTTTTTGGTCGACGTTTGGGTGATGGAGACCCCCCTCTAGTATCCACTGGAGCACATGTGTGGAAAAGCCTAATAAAAAGGGGGTTTGGGTGTCCCAGCACTAGGGCTCTAGAGTCCAGATGGGTAAACAGCTACTGGGTGATGTCTCCTTTACATTGACTAAATTGGCTGGACAGTCTTGATGACATTTCTAGAGAGAACAAACTTCCTTTCCCCCAAAAAACAACAAACATCGTATTATAAGTGGCCGAACGATCGAGGTTGAGTACGATCGAATGCACAGACGAACCTGAAAGTGGCCATTTTCTAATGTACAACTTTGTAAAAATCCAAACACATGGAGCAGTATGCAAGCAAGAAATCAAACACAAAACCCAACTACTTACTTTTTTGAAGAACTCGCTTGATCTTTCTGTACTGATCGGCCTCCCTCAGTTTCAGGTCTGACCAGCGTTTCCTCAGTTGCTCCTTGGATCGTTGTACCCCAAAATGATTGTACAGCCTCCTCACAACTTTAGACATGATCTTGGCCTTGCGGACATTGGGGTTGAGGTAAGGCCCATACTTCCCATCATAGTCGCTCCTCTTCAATATGTCCACCATCTCCAACATTTCTCCAAATGACATATTGGAGGCCTTGAATTTCAGGCTCCGGGATCGGGACGTTTCTGCCTCCGGACTTTCCTCGTCCTCCTCCTCGTTGGTGGGATATTTGGGGCGCACCTGCTGTGTCCCCGCCATGTGCTCTCCCCACTGCGCCGTAAATTGAAGGGGTGGGGAATAGACGAGAAAGATCGTCAGGGGCTCTAGGCGAGTTTGACGCATGCGCACTGTATATAAATTGTCACACGCCTGTGTCGTAGCCACGATCTGGGAGACGAGGGGAGAGAAAGCTCACGCACGAGACGATCGCTATAACGAAGGTACAATTTGACGTTGGTACATAACTAGCCTAGTTTGATTAGACCTTGAGGCTTCTTTATGGAGAAGATTAGGAGACTTTGGACTGACATTATTTATAGTGTTTTGTGTGGTGTTGTGTCTTGCAGAGATTATGGAGGGCTTCAACGATGTGAGTTTTCTCCCCCTCTTCATTGATAAATACAGGGAAATGCCCCTATTATGGCAGGCAAAACACCGCCACTATAGCAACAGACCAAAGAGGTACGCAGCCATGCAGAAACTTTTGGCATTTGTAAAGCCAACGTTCCCCACGGCAACTGTTCCTAAGTTGCTAACCTGAGGACTACCTATTTCCGGGAGCGCAATAAGGTCCGGAAGTCCCAAGCATCTGGAGCTGCAGCAGATGATGTCTATGCCCCCACGCTCTGGTACTATGAGAGTCTCCACTTTCTCAAAGACCAGGCTAATGTCAGGAAGTCACTCTCGACTCTTCCTTGCACGCGTCCTTCCGCGTACGCCACCCCTGATGAGGCTTCCGAGGACCAACCTGGGCCTTCCAGTATGGAAGAGGTGGAGGAGCCCAGCTTGAGCCAGGTATAGTAGTTTTGTTACCATTTTTGGGAATAATGAATGATGTTCAGTTAATTCAGGATCCCCAATTGCTTAGTTCCTAACGTGATTGACATATCAACTGACAGTAGTGTTGGAGACATTTTTGGGAAGAATCTAAACTGCTGGGCTGAGAATTGTATGGTTTTCTATTTGTAACCATTTTGCAACAGTCACTAGATGAGAATTGTGTGTGTTTTATGAACAAATAACTGAAACTATGTCCGTTTTTCATACACAGGAAGACCTCAGCCAGGAGGTGGCTGTGGAATGTGGCAGTCAGGAGGAGGAAGGGGTTAGTGGCAGCCAAGAGGTGGGTAGTGGCAGCCAACAGGGGGGTAGGCGTAGGAGCCTGACTGTCTCCCAAGTCTCTCCCCTCCGCCTTCCCTACAGAAGGGCGAAAAGGATGGGGGAGGTGGGAGAGTCAGCGCTCCAGCTGATCCGAGATGCTTCAGCCTCCCTATATGCCACACCCACCTACGAGGAGGCCTTTGCCTCCTTGGTTGCCAATAAAATGACGGGTATGGAGGCGGGGCAGCGCAGCATGTGTGAGGATGTTATCCTCAAAATCCTAAATGAGGGGATGGCTGGGGAGATGACTCCCCTCACACATGTTTGCGAAAGTCACCTTGCTCCGCCTCCTCCTCCTCCTCCTTCTGCCACCCCACCAGCACCACAGCCACATCGTGGAAGGAAGAGTACAAGGAAGACAAGAGAGTGACGACCTGGATTCAGTCTGGTCTGAGAGAAGATGGAGCCTCTCGTAGTACCAGAGCCTGGGGACCTAGATGGCATCTGCTGCAGTTCCGGATGCTTTGGACTTCAGGACCAGATTGCACTCCCTTATTATTTAGATAGGTACTCCTCAGGCCCCCAATTTTCTAAGCTTGAAAAATGATGGTTGCCGTGGGGGACCAAGGCTTTGCAAATTCCCCAAGTTTCACCATGGCTGCGTTCCTCTTTGGTTTGTTGCTGAGACCTAAATAAAGTTTTTTTTTTTTGATTTGAAATAATCATTGCCTATTGTGTTTTACTTTTCTACAATGACAGTTTTTCTTTGAGTAGGCAGGTACATTTCACAAATAATAAAGTATAATTAACAAGGGGCACCAACAACCAACAAACTCCTAGTAAATTTAAGCAACAAATACTAATGTTAATAATGTGGTTTTGCTAAGTTGAGACACAACCCCCCTCCAAAAAAAAAAAAAAAAAAAATCCTTCAAATATGTATTCCCAAAAAAAACAAAAAAAACAAAACAAAACATCCTAAAAATATAACAAAGATTCTTTTACGATCTGAGTACAAATAAACATGTAGTGTATAAATCGTGAAAAGTAATAAAGAACTAAGTTTGTGAGAAGTGAGGGTGAATAGGAGCAGCTAAAACATGTCATTCTTCTGGCATTGTAAAGAAAAAGAGAATGCGCTGCATTAAAGACATTTTAACATTGCAGCGTGACGAATGTGCTGTGTCGATTAGGAAAGGTAGTTTTACCTGACCGAGCGCTTCCGTCACAGAATTTCTTCTGAGCATGCGTAGCACTTTGTCCGTCGGACAACGCTACACACGATCGGATTTGGTGTGATCGGACCGTGTTGTCAAAAAATCTATCCAGCAGGAGATAGGACTTTGTCCGTCGGACAATCCGACGTACACTGTCCGATGGTGCATACACACGGTCGGATTTTTCAACAACATCCATGCGATAATCTGACCGTGTGTATGGGGCTTAAGACGTTCTCTCGCCTGGTGGCCTCAACGAAGGCATAGAAATAGCTACCGTACTATAGCCTGGCCCTAAGTCTTCACATTACCACCATTTTCTTTATCAATACTATAGTAGATAATATGACCATTCGATTGTTTTCTTCCAAAAAAGTTTATATCTTTATCAATATTTTTATCAAAATGTATTTATTTTTATCGCAGGTTTCGTTCTATATATATACATATATACTTTTATACATGGGGGTGGCGGGTTCGTGCATCTCCATAGTAAGTATCAGTATTTTTAGAAGTATTGTTTTAAGGCTATATAAGGTATTTCCTAGTTTGATCATCTGTTTTGCTTTCTCGCGTTTTAACTATTATTCACATATACGCTTATTTTCCCTTACCCAGCCCTTTTCTCCCCTCCCCCCACCTCTCTCCGTCCTCTATATGTTTTTTAATATATTTTTTTAATATATTTTAGAAGGTTTTCTAATGTGTATTTTTTTGATATGTATACATATATATATAATAATTTTTCTCATATGTATCTCTTAATGTGTTTTTAATGATATATCCATCATTCTTATTCTTATTTTCTTACATATTGTTCTGCATATAATGGTGTTTCTAGGTTAATAACTATTATTAATAATCATCCCCCTCTCTAACTATTCGTTAGAGTATCTTGTAGATGTCGCTTTCCAGTACATATATGTTGTGCCCTTTTTTTCTCCTGCATTGTGTCTCTCCCCCTCTCCCCCCCCCTTCTCCCCCCCCTTCCTTTCCCTCCTTGGTTTAAAATGCTGTATACAGCTCCAGTGACTTTCCGTTCTAACATCCCGCTCCGGCCACGCCCCCTCCCCTCCCCTTCTATCTACATAACTGCCCCCAGCTCCCTATACCACCATGCTTGAAAAAGGAATGCGGCCACTCCCCTAAACAGTGGCTAGCCAATCCCGAAACGCGTCGCATACCGGTGACGTCACAGCCGGGCGACCGCACCGTGTGTTTGCTCCCCAAGCCTCGTTTCTGCCTCCCCAGCACACGGCCGTGTCTCTGAGATCTTTGAGGTGAAACTGACGGCTCCCTGGAAAATACCACAGCGCTTTCCCGGCATTGGCGACCTCTCACCACTCTGTACCCCACCACTGGAATCCCTGCTCTGCAAAACAGGCTTTGTTGTGCCCCCACTCATAGACTGGACTGTCTTGCACCTGCACCTGGACCTCTGGGAAGTTCCCTCATCAGTACTACGCTCTGCTATATCCACATCCCTGTGACAAAGAAGCAAGCTTAAAGAAAAGTGAAGTGGACTTGCTAAACCTTCCCAGCCCAGCATGCAGGACCTGAGTGTGACACCATGTACCTCCATGTGAGTGGATATTGTTGTTTTAATAAATTGAATTTTTTATATATACTCAGAGGCGCCCCCCTTTTCCTTGTTTGTTTCTAGCTCACTATTTCCCTTCACCTTTTCACTAGCTTTAATTCGATAAGCTGATATTATACCGATTCCTTTACCTTATCTATCTAGACTCCAACCAGCACACCATGCAGCTCCCCCGATTTGCCACGGGGGACTTTGCATCAGGTGGTAGTATTGTGAGCTTCAAGCCTACTGGAGTATGGGTAAGCTGTGCTGCTCCCTCCCCATCCCCATAAACGTTCTTAATCATGATGCTGTATGACAATGTTTTATCCCTTCACTTTCAATTATCATACTGTTTCTTTGATCCAATCACAGATAACCTCCCGATGAAGCGGCTAATGTCCGCGAAACTAGTTGAGGAAAATGACATCTGTGATCAATTGTTCTTCTGTAACTACTCACTGGTGACAAATAGTTGTATCGCGATCATGTTTTTAATATGTAAATGATGATTTGTTTTTTGGCATCAATAAAATCACATGTAAATTTTATATTTTTGTTATATTATTTATTGTACTGCCCTTATTGTACCGCAATAGTCCAAACTGCCCCCAAATTTCTTTGTAGCCTAGGTGGGGATCAGACTGGCCTAGGTATTGGTAATGGTGTAGTACATAAAACTATAGCAAAAATACTTTCAAAATTTTCTAGACCAGAATGTATTTGTCAGCATGTGGATACGATTTTGCTGAGTACTCAGAATATTGATAAACATATAGCTCATTTGTCTGAGTTGTTTATGATGTTACAAGTAGGGTGAAGCGAACCTGAACTGTAAAGTTCGGGTTTGTACCGGACTTTTGGGTTTTTGGGTCCCGGACCCGAACCCAAACAATTTATTGTATGTTCAGGTTCGAGTTTGGTGTTCGGCAATGTAATGGCGCTTTTTAAAAAGCTGCAGGGCAGCCAATCAACATTTGTGTAACTCATGTGCCCTTAGAAGCCATCACAGCCATGCCTACTAATGGCATGGCTGTGATTGGCCAGTTCAGCATGTGACCCAGCCTCTATATAAGCTAGAGGCACATAGCACAGCATGTTACTCTGCTTTAGATAGTGTAGGGAAAGGTTGCTGCTGCTGCTTTGAGGGAGAGAATTAGATAGGAGTCCTGATTCAGAAATCGAATTACTCAGCGATCTACCTTGATTTTCTTGTATGGGTGCAGTGCACAATATTTTTACACTGCCCTGAGCCCAGTGCCAGAGAAAAGATAGATAGTGAAGGGAAAGGTTGCTGCTGCTGCTACTTTGAGGGAGAGAATTAGATAGGAGTCCTGATTCAGAAATCGAATTACTCAGCGATCTACCTTGATTTTCTTGTGCGAGAGTGCAGTGCACAATCTTTTTACCCTGCCCTGAGCCCAGTGCCAGAGCAAATATAACTTTTATCTGTCTGTTAGTTAGGTTGGCGTTGGCAGGCATTTTATGCAAGCTCAGTGCACCAGCACTGCATATGTTAAGCCCCATACACACGGTCGGACTTTTTCATCAATTTGGTCCGATCGGACAAGGTTGTTGAAAAATCAGACCGTGTGTATGCACCATCGGACAGTGTTCGTCGGTTTGTCCGTCGGACAAAGTCTTATCTCCTGCTGGAAAGATTTCCCGTCAACCCGGTCCGATCACACCAAATCCGAGCGTGTGTACGCTTGTCCGACCGGACAAAGTGCTACGCATGCTCAGATCACATTACAAGACCAAAGCTATTGGCTACTAGCCTCTACGTAGTCCCGTCGTAGGCAACAAACGTCACCACGTTCAGAATGATCGGATTTTCCGACAACTTTGTCCGATCGTGTGTACGCAAAACCAACATCAGACAAAGTATGACGGACATGGTCCGACGGACCTGGTCCACGGATTGTCCGTGCGTGTGTATGGGGCTTTACTGTGAGATACACCCTTTAGATACTGTTCTATTCTGATATTCTAAAAACACCCATTTAGGGCAAAAATAAATATTTTACAGTGTTTCCTGCATATCTGTATGTGTGAGATACACACTTTAGATACTGTTTTTCTATTCTGCTTTTCAAAAAACACCCATTTAGGGCAAGATCCTAAATTTGAGAAATATGAGGAGACCGTCAAAGAAGGGACGTGGCCCCGGTAGTGGTGCTGCTGGTGGAGCTCCTGTTGCAGGGAGAGGACAAGCTCGATCTGTGCCAGCTACACGCACAAGTGAAACACCTTCTGGGCGGATGTGGGCGGTGTGTGTGAGGCAGTGATCTGAAGCCTCTCCCCCAAGCATGCTGATCTAAACTGAAAAGCCTACCTGAACTTCCACACCTGAAATCCTCTCCAAGACAAGCTGTGTGACAAGCGGTGTGTCAGTGCTGTGCGGGCGGCCGCTGTCCTGATCTGCTTAGCCTGCCGCTATTTGCTGCTATTTGACGCTGTTTGCTATCGGGCGAGCACAGAGCCTGGGACCCGACAGAGTTCTGCACCTGGAGGGGGAGAAGGAGTGACCGCCGTGTTGCGGTGCGGTGATGCAGTGAAGCCGGCGGCGCCGAGATGGAGCGGGAGCACAGCGGGAGAACAGTGGGGAGCCTATAGTCAGGAGCCCCCCAGAGGAGAAAGACGGGAAGGCCGGTTCATCCACAAAACCTACACTAACAACCCGTACCCTGAGAGCAGTCTAAAGTGAGCGGCCAGCTGGCGTGTCGTTTCACAGCAGGGAGGGTGAGTGATGATAAAAACAGCAGATGTAGCTGATGATGGTATAAAAAGCAAAAGGCAAAAGCGGCATTGTGAATAACTTTGATAAATGGATGGACTTTTTCACAGTGGATAATTGAAATATTATTATACTGAAATACTGATACACCGATCCTATAGACTGTACAGATATTGCGCAGGGATTGTATAGTAAATGCCTACCACCAGCTGGAATTAATCTCTGCTGCTAAGCTAATTATTAATCGATTGCTGAGAAATTCACAATTTAAATGCAAACAACACTTGCCTAAGGTATAAAAGCAGTGAATCAACGTAAGGAGATTAACTGTTAAGATTAACTGCTAAAAGTGGCATGGACTGTATAGTTAAAGGGGAAAGGAAAATTTTGTTAATTTAAAGGAGTGAATATCTTGACCCCCCCAACCCCTACTCCCCCACCCCCGGGGTATGAGATTGCAAACCAAACTAGCAGAGTGGTGCGCTTAACCAGAGGAAAAGGGGTGAGAGAGATGCCGACACGTATACAATGGCACAACAAGCTGGCGCAATACGAGCATATCTCTCCCCACGAGCTGCAAGTGGAGAGCAAAAACGAGATTTGATGGAAGTAAGCAAATAGGGCACCAGAACGCAGTATAGGTAGCACATTAAATTCAGCTAAATCAGATCGCGGATCTCTGACATCTGGCCGGGGTACTCAGATTAAAGAGCGGGGCTCCCCTGGAATAGGGAGAGGTCGGATAATGGTGAGTGATGGCAGCCCTAACTGTAATCCAACACGCAGTAACATATCACTGGCAGTGGAAGAGGGTGATCAGAAGAGATACAATGTGAAGGGCAAGATACAACAAGAATCACTATCAGTAGGACAAACACAGGGACGAGAGAGAAATGGTGATAGAGAAACCCCCATGAGGAAACAGGAGGACATGCTGGACATATATGATGTACAGGTAAACGGGCAAACTCCACTGATATCTCCTACTTCTACCTCTAATGTAACCCACACTTCTCCAGAGGCACCTATGGAGAGTATAAAAGGGACAGTAATGGAGGCTAGAGAGGACTTTGCTGGAGCTAGTGCTGGGTCAATTGACAATTCTTTGGTAGAAGTGGAGGAAAATCTGGAATTAGGAACTATGTCAAGCCCTAATGGAAAAGGACTCGCGCCCCAAAAAATGGCAGTACAAATCCTGAATTTAGAGAGGGATGGAGGTAAGGAGATCCTCAAGGCCCGAGAGACAATCAGAACATTTAGAAAAGGATATAAGAGAACTTAGAGATCTTCTTAAAGCATTACCCACTAAAACAGACATTCAACAGTTAATATCGGCAGTTGAGCAATCATGTCAGCAAGCTGTAGAGGGCATTAGAGAGGAGATCTGTGAATTGGGACACAGAGTAGAAACAACTGAAAATGGCCAGGAGACAATAATACAAGCTGTCGCGGATATACAAGATACAGTAAATTATCAAGAAGAGCTTTTAAATTCCTTTAAAGATCAATTAGATGATTATGAAAATAGGGAACGTAGGCAAAACATCCGCATAAAAGGAATACCAGAGGCAATTCAGAGATCTGAGCTGCTGCCGACAATTCAGCAAATATTCCACCAAATAATGGGAGATGAGGCACCAGAAACCATTGAGATAGACAGAGTCCACCGTATTCCATCCTATGTTAGGCCTAATGCTGAAAAACCAAGAGATATATTATGTAAAATTCATAAATTTACAGTGAAAGAGAATATAATGAAACTTGCCCACGGAAAGATGGAGATTGTCCATGATGGAACATTGATATCTTTATATCATGACTTTTGGAAGCCCTTCGGGCAGCAGAGGTTAAATACAAATGAGGTTTTCCATTTAGCCTCACCGCCTCCCGAAATGGAAAAACAGCAACCCTCTGAACTAAAGACGATATGCAATTATTTGTAGAGACACTTGAATTTCCCCAATAGAATTCATATATTGGAGAAGAACTGACACAGGAAAATCCCTACAATGTCCAGAACATTGGCAACAAGTGCCCTTTAAAAATTATCATAAAAAATAAGATATAATAAAAATGGGGGTAGGAAGAGGGAGGGGAGAGGGACAGAGGAACGTATATAAAGGAAAATGATGAACAAATTTGGGACCTATCGTATGTACATCATCGGGCAGGGGAGAGAGGGGAGGGATGGGAATTATAGGTTAACGGGAGGGGGAGGTATATGGAAGGAAAGGATAGGGTGGATATATATGTATGTATAGGTGTATACATGTTTGTATATGTGTATATATATATATATATATGTATACCCCCTTCCCTTTTTTTTTTTTTTTTTTGGTTGAGTGTGTATAATTGTTCGGCTTGGATGGGAGTGTAAGTAGTATTGTTA
Organism: Lithobates sylvaticus; assembly: GCA_028564925.1. Lineage (NCBI taxonomy): Eukaryota > Metazoa > Chordata > Amphibia > Anura > Ranidae > Lithobates > Lithobates sylvaticus. The sequence goes on from CM053037.1 coordinate 127,244,571, forward strand.
TGGTTACTGTATGAAACCGAACACATGAGGGTGTATTTATACACATACAGGGGCGGATATATATAAGAGCAAATGTGAATGTGTATGAAAGGAGGTAGAAATAAAAGGATAAAGGTGTGTGTGTGTGGGTTTGTGTGTGTGCAAATATGAATCCTGTAGGGGTTATGTAGATATGTAAAAACTTTATTTTATTTTTTTATTTAAGGGACATTGGATATAGTGTGCACTTATTGAATAGGGGAAATTTTAATCTTTATGTACTGTGAAGATAGAGATATAATGGGGATAATTGAAATAGGGTAAAGGATGAAAAACGCATGTATTTTGTAAAAGAGTGGGGAAGGGGAAAAACAACCCTTTTTTTTGTTTTCACGAGTTTTGGGGGAGATACACAAAGCACTTATTCGAATGGGAAGATAGATCTTAATATACTTATATGTTGGGGGAGGGGGAGGGAAAGAAGTAGGGGGACAAGAGATAAAGTATGGTTCAAGGGTTTTATGTTTGAGGGAAACTATTTTCGTTCTCATCTAATGGGGTAAAGTTTGCACATTGGGTGGGGTTGTATAAATAATTTTTCTCTTCTTTATTTTTATTTTTTTTAGACATGGAATACCTATACACGGGGTTGAAGCCACTGAGCCTATTTTTTGTGTTTTGGACTTGGGGAAAAAATAGTTGAATAATGCATAGGTAGCAAGGTAAATGGTGTGTTTGGAAAGTAAACATTCTAATAATTTACTTTTTTATTATTTTTAGGAATGATGGCTATAGGAATGTTACTTGAGTGGTATTTTGTTCTCCTTTTGGACCTTAAAGGGAAAAGAATTATGAATATCATTGATAATATCATGTAAATGCTGATATATGTTGGTATCACGACCCGACGTGATATAGGGTTGAGGACACAGGAGATGATTTCCCTTCTCCCCTTTGCCTAAGGGAAGGGAAAGAATTATACACAGTATGCATTTTTTTTTCCTTTACTTTCTCCGCCCTTCTCTCCCCTCCCCCCATGCCCTCCCAAGAGGATTTAATGCAAAAGGCAATGTTAAATGTGGTGAGGGAAATACATAACTCCCAACCGAGGGCTAACCCGGACAGGGACAGGGTGAGGATAGGTATTACTAGAGGGGCTAAGGGGGAAGGATGTTCGAGAATAGAGAGAGAGGGGGGAGGGACAGTAGGGAAGAATAAAAAGTGAATATAAGGTAATAGGCAATAAAAGGTTGGAGGGGGGGGGGCTTCAGATCAATGGGGTGGGATATAGAGATAATAAACTCAATAGGACAGGTCCGATATATGGGACTTGGAGAATTGTAACTTTGCAAGAGGTCAGAGAAGTTGAAGAAGGTGGCATAGCCTCCTTATAGACGTCTCCGTCCAATTAGTAAGTAACTCAGAATGGAACACTGGGTTACGGGGGAAAGGTTTTTTTTTTTTTTCCTTTGCTTTTGCCTGCCTCTCTCACACTGCTCCGATGGGCACTGGTAATGAGCGAAGATAAATGCTTAGAATATATAAAGACTTATGATAATAAAGATAATATCATATAACATAAGAGGTCTGAAATCAGCCCAGAAAAGAGGTCGCTTATGGCAGGAATTACGCCATTACACGGCAGACGTGGCCTTCTTACAAGAAACTCATTTCTTGAAGGGGGATATACCAAATATGCCAACACACGCATTTAATCAATGGTTCCATGCTCCTTCCCCGATTGCCAGGGCAAGAGGGGTAACAATATCATTTAGAAAGACATGTCCGATAATAGTGGTATCAACCCAGATAGATCCAGAAGGTCGTTATCTCTTTGTAAAAGCTAGATTAAATGGTCAATGCTATACCTTTGCTTCAATATATGCACCAAATACAGGAATGGTGAATTTCTTGATAAAAACACTGAAATTGTTAGAAAAATATAGAGAGGGACTTTTGATTTTGGGGGAGATTTTAATTTAGTTTTAGACCCAAATATGGATACCTCAACGGGCAAAACTCCTATATCCTTTAAAGAGCTGAAGCACATAAAACAACTTTTGAGGTCAGCCCATTTGGTAGATGGATGGCATAATGGGATAAGGGACTATAGTTATTACTCCAAAACACACAATATGTACTCACGCTTGGATCTCTCCCTGGTGGACCATTTCTACCTAGAAAGGATCCGATCATGTACGATTGAATCAATAACGATTTCAGACCATGCCCCTATAATAATGACTATCCACCCTGTTACCAAGGGATATCTGGAACGAACTTGGCGACTGAACGAGACACTGTTAGACGACAGTCGCATATTAGATGATTTAAATACCAAAATAAAAACGTATTTTGAAATGAATGTCCCAGGAGAAACCTCCAAACAAGCAGTTTGGGAAGCTCATAAATCGGTGATAAGGGGTGAGCTGATAGCACAGGGGTCAAGGATTAAAAAAGAAAAAAAAAAAGAAAATTAACGACCTAGAGAAAAAACATAAAAAACATCTAGACCCAGAAGACGCCAGGAGATTGGAAACTGCAAGGGGTAAACTAGCAAAATGTTTGGATTATAAAATTAGAAATAAATCTAGGTACTTTGCACATAGGTTTTACGAACAGGGAAACAAATGTGGCCGCCTCTTAGCAAGGCAGCTTAAAAAACAACAGGACTCCAGAGATATTCATAAATTAAAAGTAAAAAATAAAAAGATAGTAGAAACCCAGGCTATAGCGGCAGAGTTCCATAGATTTTATGAAGCTCTTTATAATATTCACCCAGACCCATTAACCGCCAAGGGAGAGCAGAGAATGAAAGAAATTAGAGATTACATAAGGGGCGCGGAGATGCCGACGCTGCCGATAGAGGTAACTGAGGAGATAAACAGTCCAATTACGGTTGAGGAATAAACAAAGGCAAAAGCCCAGGGCCAGATGGCTTCACAAATTCATACTACAAGAAATTTGCCATATACCTGGGAACCCCCGATATGTAATTACTTTAATTTGATCAATACGTTAAACCCTCTCCCGCCAAAAGCTTTACTGGCTTATATTACAGTGCTTCCAAAGCCAGGTAAGGATCCCCAACAATGCGCAAACTATAGACCAATTTCTCTGCTGAACGCAGATACCAAACTCCTAGCGAAAATTCTGGCCCTTAGGCTACAAGATCATATAGTAAAAATAGTCCATCCTGACCAAACAGGCTTTATGAAGGGCCGTGAGGCTAGAGATAACACTATAAGGGCCCTGCACATTCTACAATGGATAAAAAATGGCCCTGAAAAAGCCCCTAGAGTGATAGTATCAATGGATGCCGAAAAGGCATTCGATAGGGTAAATTGGCCTTTTATGACCGAAGTATTAAAGGAGATGAGAGTGGGGGAGCGTACAATGGGCTGGGTAGCGGCACTATACTCAAACCCAAGAGCAAGAGTAAAGGTGAACGGTAGGCTGTCAAAGTACTTTAAAATAAATAACTGCACGAGACAAGGATGCCCCTTGTCACCTTTATTATTTGCAATGATATTAGAACCCTTTATATGCAAAGTAAGGAAAAATACTGAAATTCAGGGGACATGTATTGGATCAGATGAATACAAGGTTTCGGCTTATGCCGACGATTTGTTATTTTACCTGTCAGCACCACAGACCTCATTATCTGCCTTGATGATAGAAGTATCCAAATTTGGAGCCTTATCCAATTTTAAGATTAACTTCGAAAAATCTGTAATCCTTCCCTGCCATGTTCCCCCAGAAATAATAAGAATATTGAAAGGCTCCTATTACTTTATATGGAATAAAAAAATCTCTCATTTATTTAGGAACACATATAACAGCAGACCTTAAACTTCTATACGACCTGAACTATAAAGTTTTATTGGAAGGGGTAATAGAGGATCTGAGGAAGTGTAAAGGGCAGGTATTAACCGCTTCCCGACCGCCTAACGCCGATATACGTCGGCAAAATGGCACGGGCAGGCAAAATCACGTACCTGTACGTGATCGTGCATGTGCCTGCCTGTGGGTCGCGCGTGCGCCGCCAGCGGTGCGCTCGCGACCCGGTCGGGAGCTCCGTGACCACGGCCGCGGGAACAGCGGACCCGATCGCCGCTGGTATCCCGCGATCGGGTTACGGAGCTGAAGAACGGGGAGAGGTTTGTGTAAACAAACCTCTCCCCGCGCTTCCTACTCTGCCTGTCATTGATCGACTGTTCCCTGTCATCGGGAAAGCCGATCCATGACATCAGACGTACAGCCACGCCCCCCTACTGTAAAAAAAAAACACAACACGTCACACTGACTCCTCCCCGCCCCCTAGTGGTTAACTCCTTCACTGCCACTGTCATTTACATAGGAATCAGTGCTATTTAAACAGCACTGATTTCTGTATAAATGACAAATGTCCCAAAAATGTGTCAAAAATGTCCCATGTGTCCGCCATAATGTCGCAGTCACAATAAAAATCGCTGATCGCCGCCATTACTAGTAAAAAAAAAAAATATTAATAAAAATGCTATAAAACTATCCCCTATTTTGTAAACGCTATAACTTTTCTGCAAACTAATCAATAATCGCTAATTGCGATTTTTTTTACCAAAAATATGTAGAAGAATACGTATCGGCCTAAACTGAGGAAAAAAAATGTTTTTTTATATATTTTTTGGGGATAGTTATTATAGCAAAAAGTAAAAAATATTGAATTTTTTTCAAAATTGTCGCTCTATTTTTGTTTATAGCGCAAAAAAATAAAAACCGCAGGTGCGATCAAATACCACCAAAAGAAAGCTCTATTTGTGGGAAAAAAAGGACGCCAATTTTGTTTGGGAGCCACGTCGCACGACCGCGCAATTGTCAGTTAAAGCGATGCAGTGCCGAATCGCAAAAAGGGGCCTGGTCCTTTGGCGCCAATTGGTCCGGGGCTGAAGTGGTTAACTTGGTTTGAAAGGGAAAGTGCAATAAAAATTAGCATATTGCCTAAAATTATTTATATTCTATATACGGTCCCAATTCCACTCCCTCAGAGTTTCTTTAAAAAAATACGGAGGGCTTTCACATCCTTTGTATGGAATAATAAACGTCCCAGACTGGCATATGATATATTATGTAAAGGGAAGTCAGAAGGAGGTATGGGGCTACCAGACGTAAAATCATACTATAGGGCAATGGCCCTAGTACGTATCCTAAATTGGAGTCATGATCAATCCAAAAAAATCTGGGTATCTTTGGAACAGAAAATGGCTGGAAGGAGTTTAATGGGAGTACCCTGGATCCCAAAGGTAAACAGAGGCCTCTCAAAATGGACATCACCGTTAACTCAGAACACTTTAAAAATATGGGATCAAATTAATTAATCTGGAGACTACACCCCACAGATATCCCCGCTAACCCCAGTGGAAGGATTCCCATGGTTTTTACCAGGAGAAGAAGTGGGATCTATGGGGAACTGGGAGAAAGATGGGGATACTACATGTGGTAAATTTGCCCCGAAGGGAACATTACTAACCTTAACAGAATTGACACAGAAGCTGGGAACGATACCATTGATGGAATGGAGGTACCATCAATTAAAATGTTTGTTCAATAAATTGAAGACCTTAATGAGACCCCTGAATTCACTTACTATATTTGAAACTAAAGTTGTAAAGATGACTAAACCTAGACATCTATTGTCCCAAATCTACATACTAATTTTAGGAACTAGGAAAAATATAACACCCTACTACATCAGAGAATGGGAAGGGGAATTAAACCATAGTTTTACCAAGACACAAATTAAAGAACTTATCAACTCGACATATTAAACATCAAAAAGTGCACAAATTCAGGAAACGTTTTATAAACTCCTGACCAGATGGTATCGAACCCCAGCAAAACCGGCACAGATGTACCCCACGGCAGATGCCAGATGTTGGAGAGGTTGCGGGCAGAGAGACATCTTACTTCATTTATGGTGGGCATACCCTAGGATAAGAATGTTCTGGCAAGAAATAGCCCCATGGATAGAGAGACTATCACAGGGCCAGATGGAACTAACGCCCCTAAACTTTTTATTCCATGGGTCAATGAAGTCACGTAGAGCCAGACCCATTAAGCGCCAAGGGAGAGCAGAGAATGAAATAAATTAGAGATTACATAAGGGGCGGGGAGATGCCCATGCTGCCGATAGAGGTAACTGAGGAGATAAAAAGGCCAATTACAGTCGAGGAAGTAAACAAAGTAATAGCTAACCTGGCACTGGGCAAAAGCCCAGGGCCAGATGGCTTCACGAATTCGTGTAGGATATACACAAATAGTATTTTACCATACTTATTAAATGCAGCAAAATTACTGATACCGAGATTATGGAAACAGTCTAAATGCCCAACCATTCTTCAGTGGAAGAAGGAAGTTAATCTAATAATGGAGGCCGAGAGATGGATTTCTTTCATTTTTTTTTTTTCTCTCATTATTTTGCTCTTTCCTCTCTAACCCTCTTTTTTTTTTTTCCTTTACCTCTCCTCTCCTTACCACTCTGTTGGGAGGTTCACTAAGAAACAATTATTTTTCTCAATTCACACGGGGGCTTGGGGGGGTTTGAGGGGGGATTAGGATAAAATGGAATTATATGGTATTTAGGAGTAAACACCCATTTTTTAAGATGGTGACGGATTTTCTTTTTCGCCCTTTATTTTTTTTTTATTTTAATTTTTTTCTTCTTTTCTTTTTTACGTGGAATTTGATTAATATAACTTTAGTCACTATTATAAGGTGAAAAGGAGGGGCGGGAATAAGGGGGATGAAGTAATAGGGAGTAAAATGGCGCTAAGAAGCCTCGTACACTTATTAATAATTTAATGTTTATTTATGTATTTTATTTATTTATTTTCTTTCTTCACAAATGGGGGGAGGAGAGAGAGGAGGAGAGAGATATTGTGGAAGCCTTTTTTTTTTTGGGAGCTCGTGGTTAACGAGTCCCCAAAAAGGGGGGAGGGGGGAATAAGAGATAAGGATGTTTTCATATCAAAATGTATGTACAAATGATGCAATTTGGTCTTGTTTTTTAAATGGAAATGTTAAGAAAACTAATAAAAACTTGATTTAAAAAAAAAAGAAAAAAAAAGTGAAACACCTTCCTCAGGTGCAAGTAGGCGACAGAGCCTGCAGCGGTATTTGGTCGGGCCTAATGCGGCTCTACGAATGTTGAGGCCCGGACAAGTACAGGTGATAGTAGATTGGGTTGCTGACAGTGCCTCCAGTTCCTTCACATTGTCTCCCACCCAGTCTCCTGCTGAAAGATCAGAGTTGGCACCCACAGCCGATGTCCATCAGTCTTTCACCTCACCCCCTTGCAAATCAGCCAAGCAGTCTGAGCCCCAAATCATGCAGCAGTCTCTTCTGCTTTTTGATGACTCTGTTAGCAGGGTTTCCCAGGGCCAACCACCTAGCCCTGCCCCAGAAGTGGAAGAGATTGTGTGCACCGATGCCCAACCACTTATGTTTCAAGATGAGTACATGGGAGGACCATCGCAGCATGTCTCTGATGATGACGAAACACAGGTGCCAACTGCTGCTGCTTTTGCAATTGTGCAGACCGACAAGGAGGGCAGGGGTGAAGACTGGGTGGAAGATGATGTGGAGGACGATGAGGTCCTCGACCCCACATGGAATCAACGTCATGCAGGTGACCTGTGTGGTTCGGAGGAAGAGGCGGTGGTTGCACAGAGCCACTATCACAGCAGAAGAGGGAGCAGGGTGCAAAAGCAGAGCTCCCCTAGACAGTACGCCTGCTACTGCCCAACGCAGCAAGGGACCGAGCACACCAAAGCCAGGTCCAAGGAGTTCACTACCGTGGCAGTTATTCAGACAATGTGCTGATGACAAGACACGAGTGGTTTGCACGCTGTGCAATCAGAGCCTGAAGCGAGGCATAAACGTTCTCAACCTGAGCACAACCTGCATGATCAGGCAAAGCACGAGCTGCAGTGGAGTAGACACCTCAAAAACCAAGAAAGGTCTTTGGCTCCTCCTGCTTCCTCTTCTGCTGCAGTCTCGGCCTCTTCATCCACCTCTGTAGTGAAAGTGGCACCTGCCAACCCGCAAACAGAGGATCTGCCAGCAACACTACCACCTGGGTCACGTGACGTGCCGAACTCCACCTTGCACATGCTGGCCAGACTGTGCGAGCAGCAGCAGCAGACGATAGTGTAGTTTCAGCTGCAGCACGCACGCGTGAGTCGCTCTGTGGAACAGCACCACTTCACCACCTGTGTGCCTTGTTGCGCTGTTTCGAGTACTCCACCAACATGGCCAGTGCCGATGACGCCGTTCTCAGCGTTACTATCCTAGTTCTATGCAGTGTTGCCAACCGCCCGTAGATTTACGGGCAGCCCGTAAAAACCAGGCGTTTTTCGGGTGCCCGTAAATGTCCGTAGCTGCAAATATGTGCCAGTAAAAAGATAGTGGTGGCGGCGGGTCAGAACTGCGCATGCGCAGATTGCGGAAATCGCAGAGAAGTTCCGATCCACGAGCGCTGCCTCTGCCCGCCGTCACCGCGCAACGTTACGCGATGATGTCAGCCGCGCCTCCCGCGGCCCGCCAGACTTAAAAAAAAGCAGGAGCTCAGCTGAGGGCCGGGCGGATGGACAGAGGAGCCTCGTCAGTTGAGTTAAGGACAGTGCGGCGCCGGTGGAGTCAACTCGGACTGCTGATGTGAGCCTTTTACCTGCCCAGCCAGGCAGCCACTACACTACAGAGACACAGAGTGCCCTGGTCGGTGTCGGATGGAACATCTCCTGAGCCATGGCCGCAGCCTCTGACCATCTCCTGAGCCATGCTCGCAGCCTCTGACCATCTCCTGAGCCATGCCCGCAGCCTCTGACCATCTCCTGAGCCATGCCCGCAGCCTCTGACCATCTCCGGAGCCATGCCCGCAGCCTCTGACCATCTCCTGAGCCATGCCCGCAGCCTCTGACCATCTCCGGAGCCATGCCCGCACCCTCTGACCATCTCCTGAGCCATGCCCGCAGCCTCTGACCATCTCCTGAGCCATGCCCGCAGCCTCTGACCATCTCCTGAGCCATGCCCGCAGCCTCTGACCATCTCCTGAGCCATGCCCGCAGCCTCTGACCATCTCCTGAGCCATGCCCGCAGCCTCTGACCATCTCCTGAGCCATGCCCGCAGCCTCTGGCCATCTCCTGAGCCATGCCCGCAGCCTCTGACCATCCCTTGAGTCATGTCTACAGCCTCTGAGGGGGAGTCTAGAGAGGAGTGGGAGTGCCGTGAGGATGAGGATCATGGGAGAAGTCATACGTGTGGACTATGGAGAGGACACTATAGGACAAAACCAGAGCCACCAAGCTGGAGCCATCTGACTGAGCCCTGCATGGTGCACCTGAGAGGAGGTCAGTGACAGCATTGCCAGGCCAGTCTGAGGGAGGGAGGAAGATTGCTGATGTAAGGGGGGAGTGAATACGATAATGTAAGATGCACTAATATAAAGGTCCCCCCCTATATTAGTGATCTCCCCTTACTTTAGTGTATTTACTCTATGGAAGGTGGTCTTTGGTCACCAGGGTTCCCCCCACATCAGAGTTTATGGCGTTCCCCTTTACATCAGAGTCTGCAGGTTTCCCTTACAGTGCAAGGGGGTACTCAGTCTGCAGACCCTGATGTAAGTGGGAACTCTGGTGTAAAGATAAAGCAGTGAACTCTGATATAAAGTCGTCTCTGGTCACCAGAGCCCCCCTCTACATCAGAGTTCCCCCTTAGATCATGATCTGTAGCGTTCCCCCCTTTACATAAGAGTTCCCTTTCACTGTAAGGGGGATCCTGCAGACTCTGATGTCAGGGGGAACTCTGTGCTGGCCGGGTTATAGTAATCTGACCTTCATGTCAATGGAGAAATATGTTTTTTACTTTTGTTTAACTTAAACACATTGCTAATAGCACTAGCTATGTGATTATAGTTTAAATATTGAAATTTGCACTGTTTGGCACTGAAAACTGTAATTTAGGTACATTTTTGCTGTGCCAGTAAAAAATTGGTGCCGTTTGTAAATTTCGGCATTCTGCCAGTAAATTTCACGTCGGGGGGTTGGCAACACTGGTTCTATGCCTCCTTGAAAAAAGCGCTTCGGGCAATGATGGAAGAGGATGTGGCACAGGAGGAGGATGAGGGATCATTTCCAAGGCATTCAGGGCAGTCATTCACAAGTGGCTACGAGGGTGGGTTCCTGCACCAACAAACGCCAGGTATACAATTGTCCAGCAAGGGCACAGTTCTGGAGGATGATGATTACTGACTTCTTCCGGGATTTTATCCGGTTTCGGTATTACTGCAATGTAGGCTGTGTTTTAGGTGAGGATCAAGTGGGGTTCCCTGTGTCTTTGCGTTAATTTTTTTTGTCAAATGTGGAGTCAGGGTGGTGGTAAATGTCTTGTAATTGGGGTTAGGGAGACCATTGGGGCCTGGAGCAGAACCTGATTTGAGGTTCTTAATGACTTCCTGTACCTCTAATTCTGAGAAGGGGGCCTCCAGCATATTATTTTTTATTGTTATGTATTTTATGTTATTTTAAAGTTATTTCCCTATCCACATTTGTTTGCAGAGCACTTGCCATGCTCTTAACAACATTTTGCTGCCCTCTAGCCCTTTCCATTACTTTTTTAGAGCCATTTTAGTCCTCAAAAGTTCGGGTCCCCATTGACTTCAATGGGGTTCGGGTTTGGGGTCAAGTTCGGGTCAAATTTGGGTCCCGAACTCGAACTTTTTTGCGAAGTTCTGCCAAACCCATCGAACCAGAACATTCAGGTTTCCGCTCAACTCTAGTTACAAGTTGAAGGTCTAAAATTAAACACGGCGAAGGTTCAGCTGATGAAAAGTCAGGTGAAATACCTTCACATGCAAATTAGTCAAGGAAAGAGACAATTGTTGCAAGAGTACTGCAGTTCCAACTCCAACAACTCATAAGGCATTGCATAATTTTTGCATAAAATAAATCATTGCAAAGAGTTTGTACACTGTTTTGCAGAAAAAGTTAATCCACTATATAATCTTTTGAGGAATAAAGGTAATATAGTTGACCAATGGGGTCCAAATGAGAAAAATGCCTTTGAAGTGTTGAAAAAAGATTTTCAGAATGCTCCAGCATTAAATACAATAGAGGTTTGTTCTGAAGCATCTTTTGTCTTGAAAACTCATGTATCTGAAAATGCCATCTAAGTAATGTTGTCTCAATTACAAGAAGGTAAAGAGAAAATAATTGCCTATTTCGCCAGAGTTTTATCATTTTTTTTTTTAACAAGAAAAAGCGTTTTATCATTTTTGTAAAAAACTTTTGAGTCAGGTGTAAAGCAACTAAGTGTTTACTTGCCGAAACACGGAGTAAAGTCTGTTCATTTAGAACGTGACTCCAGGTAGACAGGACTAGCGAAGGAAGTCAATGCCGCTGCCTCGATAGGTGAGATTGACACCTCGCTAGCCTCGTCACCTGGTATGGATTTAAAGGGGAATCCCTACGCAGAAAAAACGGCGTGGGGGCCCCCCCCAAATCCATATCAGACCCTTAACCGAGTACGCAGCCCGGCCGGTCAGGAAAGGGGTGGGGACGAGCGAGCGCCCCCCCTCCTGAGCCGTACCAGGACATGTGCCCTCAACATGGGGGGTGCCTTGGGGAAAGGGGGGCCCTGCGGCCCCCCACCCCAAAGCACAGGGTCCCCAAGTTGATAAGTACAAGGGCCTCTTCCCGACAACCCTGGCGGTTGGTTGTTGGGGTCTGCGGGCGGGGGGCTTATTGGAATCCGGGAGCCCCCTTCAATAAGGGGGCCCCCAGATTCCGGCCCCCCACCCTATGTGAATGAGTATGGGGTACAATGTACCCCTACCCATTCACCTGGTGAAAAAAGTGTAAATAAAAACACAACACAAGTTTTTAAAATACCGTACTTTATTACACAGCTCCGGGGGTCTTCTTCCCCCTTGGGGGGTCTTCTCGACGGACTCCTCCGCTATTTTATGCTAGCTCTTTTACTAGCGGAGGAGCCTGGCTTTCTCCTTCGTCGCCACCGCCATCTGGGGGTCTTGTTCCGACTTCGGGGGACTTGTCCCACTCTTCTGTTCTTCTTGCCAGGCCTCCGCTTTCTTCCTTCAGCTCTTTTTCTAGCGGTGGCCCGTGCTTCTGTCGCCATCACTGTCGCCGCCGCCTTCTGCTTCTGCTTCTTGTTCTTCTTTCTTCATCCGATGTTGACACAACGCTCTCTCTGGCCGTAATGGCAGAGACACGTTGTGCTGTGACTTATATAGGGACAAGGCTCTTCTAGAGGCACCACCCTTGTTGCGCAGTCCTCTCCGGAAAAGTCCTCCCCTGGATCCTCCAGTCGCACGGCTTCTTCCTGCAGGCAAGACAGCACAGGACCATCCCTGGATCAGTAGGCTCCAAGACTTTTGGGCCCACCTTCAGTAACGACGCCTCGAGCCAGCCGCCCCCGAGACAATTTTGAGGCAGCAACACACCTTAGGCCAGGAGGGCCATCAGGTCAGACCTCCCCTGTCACGGGGTCTGTCCCTTAAGTACCCCCTCCCAGAACTCACAGCAGGCAGACCACACCCACTGACTGTTTCCGGGCAAAGAGGCAAATACACCCAGCTTGTTGCAATTTCCAACCTTGGCCGAAAAATAGGGTGCCATCCCTAGGCCAAGGGGAAAACCACACAACCAGCCAAGCTGAAACAGAACCAGAATTTACAATAATGGCAGTCTGAGCTAAACTACAGCTTCAGACAAAAATGTTTTTATTTATAGCGTCTGTATTGAAAATATAGTCAGATCCTGTGTACGCAGCATTAGATTTAGAGCGACTGCACTTCAAAGTGTACTTGCAGTGCAAAGTGGATTTGCCTTTCATAAATAACCCCCTATGTTTATTTTCCCAAATTCGGACAGCGAACGATGCATAGCACCCCCAATTACAACCCTGAGTGAGGAATTCAATCCCAGTGACTAACCTTTCACCTGCAGATTTAGCAAGTCAAGAAATGCAAAATTAAGTAGGTTTTGGAGGCACCCAAGTATTCCAGAATCACAACTAGAGGATGAGACAGCTGCACCAACACCCGATGGAACCAGTGAAAGGAAGAAACCAGTCCTCTGAGAAAAGATATTCACATATGAAACATTTGAAACACCAGCGCTACATATGTTTGTTTTGTATATTATTAGAGTATTTTTTAGAGGATCTGAGGCCCTGATGAAGCAGGTTTTCCCGTGAAACGCGTTGAATAATCAATTGCATCCCAAAGATAGATATCTATATGGCTGCTCAACTCGTTAATATATGTAATATGCTATTATATCTTAACGATATGTTAATAATGTTTTTAAAATTAGTCTTTTAATCTATGCGATATCCAATAAAATTGATTATATTTTTACATATCTTCGCTGTCTGTGTCTAATATATCCTAGAACATACATTTAAAGTCCTATACTACTCATTGGTTTCTACTATCACTGTTATAAGCAATCTTTTTTATGAATGACATCCATTCACAGCCATTACGTACTACTGCGATAGCTGTGCTTGGCCACAGCTATTACATGGTACAATGTGCTGTGATTGGCCGTCTGTAACATGTGATCACTGTGGCAAATCCCAGAGATCACAATGCTACACAAATTCTACATAGTGAAAACCATTCACTGTACATATAATAAAAAGGAAATACGGCGCTACTGTTATCTTAGCAAATGACAAGTAGATGCAAATGGTGGCATCCTTTTTTTTTTTTTTTTTTGCAGGTCCTGAGTACCTAATATACATATAAAGAAAGAGAGGGTTCATCTAAATGTAGACTGTTAAAATAATATAATTAAGCACTAGAAGTCCGCGCTATAGCCGAAAGACAGCTGCAGCGCGGATGCCAATTGTCGGGAGGGCGTCCCTGGACGTCCTCCTGTTTACTTCCGCGATGCGCGCTCCCGCTGGCACAGCCAGTCACAGATTGCTGTAAATGGCCAATCACAGTGTCCGTTTACAGCACGATCGGCATGTCCAATGAGAGATGATCTCATATATGAACATATGAGATCATCTCTCATCGCTGGCTCTCCCTCCTCACACAGAGACAGCGTGTGAGGAGGGAGAACGAACGGCTGCAGCGGCAGTGAGTAAAAAAAAAACTAAAATAAAGTGCCCACAATACATGTCACTGCCATCTGTCCCCCCTGCCCTCTGTCCCCACTGCCATCTGTCCCCAGTCCCACCTGTCAGTGCCATCTGTCCCCAGTGCCACGTATAAGTGCCATCTGTCATCAGTGCCACGTATAAGTGCCACGTGTCATCAGTGCCACATCAGTGCCATGTGTCATCAGTGCCACATCAGTGTCACGTGTTATCAGTGCCACATATTAGTGCCATCTGTCATCAGTGCCACATATCAGTGCCATCTGTCATCAGTGCCACCTGTCCGTGTCATGTGCAATCTGTTATTAGTGTCACGTGTCATCAGTGCCATGTATCAGCGCCATCTGTCATCAGTGTCACGTGTCATCAGTGCCACATATTAGTGCCATGTGTAATCAGTGCCACGTATTAGCACCACGTATTAGTGCCATCTGTCATCAGTGCCACGTGTCATCAGTGCCACGTATTAGTGCCATCTGTCATCAGTGCCACATCAGTGTCACGTGTCATCAGTGCCATGTATCAGTGCCATCTGTCATCAGTGCCACGTGTCATTGTCCTGGTGCTCCAGGGCCTTCAAAAGTGTAATAAGTGTAAGGTAGTCAACAAGTTAGATGTGTAATTTATGCTCCTAGAACACGTGATGGTGCTCCCTGCATGTTGGGACTCTCTAAGTGGCTAGGCTGTGGAAAAGTCCCACACATGTGGTATTGTAATACTCAGGAGGAGGAGCAAAATGTATTTTGGGGTGTCATTTGTGGTATACACATGCCATGTGAGAGAAATAACCTATTACAATGACAATTTTGTGGGAAAAAAAATCTTAATTTTACAAAGAATTGTGGGAAAAAATTACAACATCAAAAACCTCACCATGCCTCTTACTAAATACCTTGGAATGTCTACTTTCAAAAAAAGGGGTCATTTCGGGATTATTTGTACTTTCCTGGCTTGTTCGGGTCGCAAGAAATGAGATAGGTGGTACATCAGGTGTGATCAATTTTTATGATTTGCACGGTGCACCACAGCTTGTAGACTTTCTAACTTTCACAAAGACCAAATAATATCCACTAATTTGGGTTATTTTTACCAAAGATATGTAGTAGTATAAATTGTGGCTAAAATTTATGAAGAAAAATTAATAATTTGCAAAATTTTATCACAGAAACAAAGAAAAGTTAGTTTTTTGCAAAATTTTCGGTCTTTTTTAATTTATAGCGCAAAAAATAAAAAACCCAGAGGTGATCAAATACCACCAAAAGAAATCTCTTTTTGTATGAAAAAAAAATGACAAAAAATGCATTTGGGTACAGTGTTGCATGACTGAGTAATTGTCATTCAAAGTGTGAGAGCACCGAAAGCTGAAAATTGGTCTGGTCACGAGGGGGGGTTTAAGTGCCCAGTTGTCAAGTGGTTAAAGCTGAGTTTCACCCAAAAGTGGAAGTTCTGCTTTAAGGACTCCTCACCCCCTTACATGCCACATTTGGCATGTCATTTTTATGGGGGGTGGGGGGTTGGGACCCAGCTCCCACTCGGGCCACCTAGGTGACTCAAGTGGAAGTTCTCCTCTCCACCTCCCTCCCTGCAATCTTCTGGGACATGTCACAGGTCCCATAAGATTGCCCGGCCATTGAGGAGGCCCAGCACGACCCTGGCTGTGAAGTCCGGTGCCCACACTTGTGATGCCGGTGCCGTGGAGAGGCGAGGGAGAGAACAGAGGGTTCGGGCGGCCGCATCGCTGGATCGTGGGACAGGTGAGTGTGTGTTTATTAAAAGTCAGCAGCTACACTTTTTGTAGCCGCTGATTTTAAATAAACACAAAAACGGTTGGAACTCCGCTTTACGAATGAAGAGGTAAACAATGCACCTAACCTGGTGGAGATTAACTACTTGACGACCGATGCACACCGATGTAACGTCGGCACAATGGCAGCGGTGGGATAATGGACGTACCTGTACGTCCCCTTTAATTGGCGGGGCTAGCGGGACCCGCAGACTTGATGTCCGCCGGTGTCTTAGCGATCGTGTCACGGAGCTGTAGAATGGGGAGATGCCTATGTAAACAAGGCATTTCCCCATTCTGTCTAGTGACATGACAGAGATACCTGCTCCCTGTCATCGGAAGCAGTGATCGCTGTCATGTGAGTGGAAGCCCACCCCCCCACAGTTAAAATCACTCCTTAGGACACACTTAACCCCTTGATCGTCCCCTAGTGTTTAACCCCTTCCCTGTTAGTGTCATTTACACAGTAATCAGTGCATTTTTATAGCACTGATCGCTGTATAAATGACAATGGTCCCAAAATAATGTCAAAAGTGTCCAATGTGTCTGCCATAATGTTGCAATATAAATCGCAGATCGCCAGCATTACTAATAAAAAAAATAACAATAATAAAAATGCCATAAAACTATCCCCTATTTCGTAGACGCTATAACTTTTGCGCAAACCAATCAATATAAGCTTATTGCAATTTTTTTTACCAAAAATATGTAGAAGAATACATATCGACCTAAACTGAGGAAATTTTTTTTTTTTTTTTATAAATTTCTGGGGGATATTATAGCAAAAAGTAAAAAAATATTGCTTTTTTTCAAAATTGTCGCTCTTTTTTTATTTATATCAAATGATCAAATACCACCAAAAGAAAGCTCAATTTGTGTGAAAAAAATATGTAAATTTTGTTTGGGTGCAACATCGCACGACCGAACAATTGTCAGTTAAATTGATACAGTGCCGAATCGCAAAAAGTGCTCTGGTCAGGAAGGGGTTAAAATCTTCCTGGGCTGAAGCGGTTAAAAATGTGCATGTCATCTGTATGCATGCAGCTGTATGCTGTGTGCATGCATCTCTGTAGAGATGTAGGTGTCACTCGAGCTTTGAAGAGAGTGGCTGATGTAGGCAGAATTGGTGCTGATAGCATCTATGGAGCAGACAGCAGCTGCAGGAGGGTCAGGGCTGCTAAGATGGCAGCGGCTGAGGGAGGCTGGAGCATGAGCTGTCAGGCTGTGCGGTGTCTTCCGGGTCCTGTGTTCTTCACTGTGTAGATGGATAGATTGCAAGGATGCTGTGTTGCTTGGAGCTGGAACGCAAGCTACCCTGCAGTGTAGCGACGCCCAGGTCATGTCATGTATAGGTCGGCTAGGCTCGGCTCTCCACGAGGATGACATCAGCACGTCAGGGGGCTGTGGTTAGTGTTTTAGGGCTGCAAACCATTTGTCAAACCAAGTAATAAGTGAAGCTGTGGGTGCAGATTATTTAAAGGAGCCGTGGAACAATACATTTGCTTATACTCCTAGTGCAGGGATCTTCAAACTATGGCGCTCCAGCTGTTGCGGAACTACACGTCCCATGAGGCATTGTAAAACTCACAGACATGACTAGGCATGATGGGAATTGTAGTTCCTGAACAACTGGAGAGCCATAGTTTGAAGACCCCTGCCAACAGCCCACATTCTGTGTACACCAATACACAGGCAAACTGGTACGTATGCTGTAAGATAGCTGGATTCTCACTTAGGGTAGCTGAATTTTCTTTTACAAAGGTTTTTATTAGCAAATAGCATAGGCATACAAAACCATACAAAATCAAAATCTGCGCTGCCTCGGATTTTAACAACTTAAGGACTGAGCCTCTTTCTGAGATTTGTGTAGTTAAAAACTGTTTTTTTTTTTGCTAGAAAATTACTTAGAACCTCCAAACTTTATATATTTTCTTTTTCTAACACCCTAGAGAATAAAATGGCGGTCGTTGCAATACTTTCTGTCACAGCGTATTTGCTCAGCAGTCTTACAAGTGCACTTTTTTAGGGAAAAAATATACTTTTTTTAATTAAAAAGTAAGACAACAGTAAAGTTAGGCCAATTTTTTTTATATTGTGAAAGATAATGTTACGCAGAGTAAATTGATACCCAACATGTCACGTTTCAAAATTGCGCTTCCACCCTGCAATAATATGGAGACGGGTGGGGCCATCTTGCCCTCACTCGTCTCCATGTCAAGCCAGGAGAAGGATCCGATCGCCTCCACCGCTACGATGGCTTCGGCAAGCGGCGGAGGGCACCGGACCACTTTTATCTGAAAGCGGACCACCGGCTGAAGAAGAGGATACCAGGGTTATGGCAGCTAGCTGCTGCCATAACAACGATATTCCTCTTCAAAGTACCAATGTAAAACTGTGGCGGGCGGTCCGTTAGTGGTTAAGAAAGAAAATGAATATATAAAAATAGCGATGAAAAATATAAAGATAATTGTAGATGACAAAATTAAATGTGACCGTGTGCTAGGTGCTGCAACTCAAATAGCCTGAATATTCAGCTCATAAATTTGTGGATAAAGTAAAAATGTGCAACCAAACACAACAATATATCTGAAAAAACAGACACAAATCAAATAGTGTGTGCATTCAAGTCCATGTGGTGCTCCAACAAATAAACCAGGACATTGAACACTCAGGATGGGGCTTGAAACTTATTTCCGGTAAATATGATAAGAGGCCGCTTAGCGGATAAGGTGGATCTCAGATTATAGAGATCAAACTCGCTCAGCAAAAGATCATTCAGAATACTCCTGGGACTCCTCCACAGCCGGTATCCCTTCCGATACAGCGGGCTCCTATATTCATATGACATTCCTTACAGATGCGATGGCAACTCCTTCTTAATAGTCTCCAGCATTGGGATATATCACAGGATAAAAAGAAGAGGCTTCATGGTGCAGTTCTCCCATTTAAAAGATTTATTAAAAGCTTCACAGGCACTGACATACAAAAACAATAAAATGATTTTCAAACAGCCACGGCTCAAGACAGCCAGCAGGTGCATGGTGACGTCAAGAACTGGTGCTCCAGCTGACGCGTTTCCCCATACAACGCATTGACTGGGAACAGAGGCTAGGTCTAGGCGTCACACACCACGCTGTAAATACACATACTGCAGGAGAGACGCCGGAAATGTCTTTACAGTCTAATCCCGTTTGGTGTCATGTATACTGATGGAGTCAATATGTATTTTGTATATTAAAAAACATGGTACACTTTCACATGCATTTGATACATATTGGAAGGCCGGGTACCGGCCTGAAGTTATGGGAGGAGCCCGGAGGGTATTTAAGCAGCCCAAAGGCCGCCGGTCTTTGTCGGTTTCCTGTGCGTGATATCTGATACGTCAGACATCTAGGACGACTCGTTCGAGACAAGCGCTGTTGGTGCCGTTTCGTGAGCTCCGTTTTCGTCTGTCCGTCTCCTCTTGTTGCAGTCCCGCGTCCCGTGTTCGTAAGTCGTGTTATCCCTTCGTGTCGCACTCGTGTCGCCGAGTCGCAGTTTCGTACAAAGAGTCTGGTTCGGCTGTCGCAGGTAGGGCTTCGGCTCCCATGTTTTACGTTCTCATGCACTGCTTATCATGTCACTAAACTGTGGTCTGCGTAGCTCACGAACCACGCGCTGCTTGTCTCGAAACCTAAACACTTACTCGCACGTTTTTGGTTGTACACGATCGGGAGCCATCTAGCGGCACGCACATTCAGGGCCGCCCGCCACGACACTCTGACCGATGCCGCATCCGGCACTCAAGGGTTCCCCTTTCGCGGTCGTGCTACGCAGTCTTTGAATCGTTCAAACATGACTCACGCACGGGTGCCGTTCGCACTCACACGCATCGTTCATGTCCTGCCGTTATTCAAATCGGTTGCGCCAGCGAGCGTGCCGAATCGCTATTTGCATTCCGAATCGCTGTTGGCATGTCAATTGTACGAATCACTTCGACCGTGTCGAAACATTTCACGTATTAGCATGACAATCATTTCATCATTTCAAACATGGCTAACGTATCAGGCCATTCGGTCATGCTAAATCATTTCGCATCAGTTAAACAGGGCGTTCATGCCATCGTTTCGATCCTGGTCCGGTCGCATCCATAGATGCTCCGATCGGGGCGATCCAGATGCACGACTACCCGGCCTCATTTCGATACATGCGCCAAGGGCGGAATCGCATCACTGGTTGCGTACATTCTTGATTCTTGCCCCTGTCATGGTATATCATTTCTGTCACCTTACCACGCCCGGCATGAATGCAGTCACTTCCCTGCACTAATTCGTGTCGGCGTGCCCTAGGCCCGGCCTCATTTCAATACATGCGCCAAGGGCGGAATCGCATCACTGGTTGCGTACATTCCTGATTCTTGCCCCTGTCATGGTATCTCATTTCTGTCACCTTACCACGCCCGGCATGAATGCAGTCACTTCCCCGCACTAATTCGTGTCGGCGTGCCCTAGGCCCGGCCTCATTTCAATACATGCGCCAAGGGCGGAATCGCATCACTGGTTGCGTACATTCCTGATTCTTGCCCCTGTCATGGTATCTCATTTCTGTCACCTTACCACGCCCGGCTTGAATGCAGTCACTTCCTCGCACTAATTCGTGTCGGCGTGCCCTAGGCCGGCCTCATTTCAATACATGCGCCAAGGGCGGAATCGCATCACTGGTTGCGTACATTCCTGATTCTTGCCCCTGTCATGGTATCTCATTTCTGTCACCTTACCACGCCCGGCTTGAATGCAGTCACTTCCTCGCACTAATTCGTGTCGGCGTGCCCTAGGCCCGGCCTCATTTCAATACATGCGCCAGGGGCGGAATCGCAAAAAAAAAAAAAAAAAAAAAAAAGGAGACTTTGATTCTTGTCCTTGTCATGTCATATCATTTCTGTGTCACCTTACCACGCCCCGGCGTTAATTGGTTACCTGCCTGTACGAATTCGCGCCGGCGTGCCCTAGGCCGGCCGCATTTCTACAAAAAAAAAAAAAAAAAAAAAAAGCTTGGAGTCGGACCCGGTGGCAGCTGGATGTCACAGTTCGGCCTCAGCGTACCCAGGCAGTTGGCCTCATTTCACGGTTGCCTCATTTCTGTACGTGCTCCAGAGTCCGGCTCACAGTCACCCCCATACGGTACGAACGGGCTGGGCCCTGTCACGGGAAGTTCATTTCAGTTAAGGCAACATGTCATGTCAGTCATTCGTGTTGTTATCTGTCATTTGATTCCACAGCGGTCTCGGCAGTCGACTTAAGTCACTATCGCCTGTTGTTATCATCTACGTTGGGTTCCGTCGCTCTGGACGGCAGCAGTTTCAGGCTCTTAAATAAGTACTTTCTCTCACACTCTCTCAGGTCAATCGGATTCAGTAGGTCCACCTGCACCAGCTTGATCAGGGTTCCAGCAGGTAAAAAAAAACAAAAAAAAAAACGCAGGGGCACGGGGGGGCTCCTGCTTTCTCATGGCAGGTACGTATACCATAGGTGACACGTCCAAACTCATTTCTTGTCACCTCTTTATAGGCCCAGCCTGCAGACACGTGACCAGTCTACTAAGTAACGGGTCTTGGCAGCCGCCATGTCATCAGTCGGCAGCGATGACCTCACCACCCCGCTATCCCCGGCGTCAGCCTCCGAGGCTGGCAGTGTCCAGTCTCTTAGGGCATGGACAATTCCCAGGCTGTCCGCCGAGCTGAGGCGCAGAGGGATACCCTTCTCGTCCGCGGCCAGGAAGGCGGAGCTATTCAGGCTCCTCTTCCCACCACCGGCCGCAGCAAGCCCCAGCAGCCAGCAGGCGTCTCTGGAATCGATTTCAGCCGCCGTCGCTCAGCTACACACCCTCGTGTCTTCCCTGTCTTCCTCAATCGTTGAGGTCCAGGACAGGGTGTCTCGTCTAGAGACCAGCCCGGCTGCCACGGTTCCGGACCCTGCGGTGGTCCCAGCCATCAGTGCACCGGCCGCAGGTAGTGAGCTTGCCACGACTACCGTTCACCCTTCCCACCTGGTGCCACCCAGCGTAAGGAAGGACATTCTAGAGGGCAGAGACGTTAACCTGGCCTCACTCTTGATCTCGGTCCATGACTTGGCCGAGAACAAGGCCTACACCTGGGGGGACGTCTCGGTGGTTTTGAAAACAAAGGATCCAAGGCTCAACAGAAAGCTCACGGTGCCCGAGTTCACGCTCGCTTTCGGCATGTTCAGGGACATGCTGTGCTCAGCCTCCCCCGGCAGACGGGAGGAACTGGACCTCTACCTCCATTTGATCGTAGACCTGGGCCACAAATACGGTGGCTCAGCGTTCTACGATTATCATCGGTCCTTCTCGGCCAAAGCCGCGGCCAGATTCTTACAGTTTCATTTGACAACAGACTGGAGCGTAGTGGACACGGAGTTGTTCTGCCGCCACTTCGCGGGTCTACGCTCCCCGCTATGTGCTGTCTGTCAGTCAGCGTCCCACACCACAGTCTGGTGTGCCAACATAGCCTCTGTCCATCCGATAGCTAGCACGGCCTCTACCAGCACGAACCAGGCTCAGCAGGCCCCGGCGCAAGGGCAGAAGGTGGACAAGTTGGGACGTCCGGTGCGGATGGTTGGGGGAGCCGCCATTTGCAACAATTTCAATTACGGCTCCTGCAATTTCAGCCAGTGCCGGCTCTTGCACGTTTGCACCCTATGCCAGAGGGCGCACCCCAGGATCCTATGTGAGGTCAAACAGAAGAAACCATGACTAAGCCGGGTCAATGTCCTTTGGCTCGATGTTTACTTGACCTCACACCCCACTCCGTCACTTGCCAGCTACCTCATCAGGGGTTTCACCGATGGGTTTCATACCGGGCTCATCACCCTGCCCCACTCCACCCACGAATGTCCGAACCTACGCTCAGCAGCAACAGATGAGCCGGCGATTGACGTCCTTCTGCAGACAGAGTTGGATCGGGACTTCATGATAGGCCCGTTCAGTCAGTCTACCTTTAGCATCTGGAGGGTTAGCCCTATCGGGCTTGTACAGGGGAAATTTTCAAATAAAAAACGTCTGGTGTATGATCTGTCAGCGCCTCATTCTTCCGTCGTTCCCAGTCTCAACTCGCTCATCCCCTCCGAGGAGTTCTCACTGAAGTATACTTCGGTAGACATGGCTATTCAGGCCATTCTCAGGGCGGGGGTGGGTGCTTGGCTCTCGAAGGCGGACATATCCGACGCCTTCAAGCTGCTGCCCATTCATCCTTCCCTGTGGTGCTGGCACGGCATCAAGTGGAGGGAGCGATATTATTTC
Source organism: Lithobates sylvaticus (assembly GCA_028564925.1). NCBI lineage: Eukaryota > Metazoa > Chordata > Amphibia > Anura > Ranidae > Lithobates > Lithobates sylvaticus. The sequence continues at coordinate 127,267,796 of CM053037.1, forward strand.
GCGACCAAACTGACCTTCGGGTCTAAGAGTAGTCCTTGGCTTTTTGACAAGTTCGCCGAGACCCTGGCGTGGATCCTTCTCCATGAAGCACAGTTCCACGAGGTCATCCATTATTTGGATGACTTCCTTCTGATAGAACCGCCCGGGACTCCCCCAGGGGACCTGGGAAAGTTGAGGACAGTTTTCGACAAACTGAACGTCCCCATAGCGGAGCACAAGGTTGATGGCCCGGCACACAAGATCACGTTCTTGGGCATCGACCTTGACACGCTTGCCATGCAGGCCAGCCTTCCCGCGGATAAGTTGGACCGTATCAGGACGGTTCTGCGAGAGTTCACCCGGGTGGGGGGATGTACTCAGAAGCAACTTCAGTCTCTCCTCGGGATGCTGAACTTCGCTGTGAGGATCATCCCCCAGGGCCGCTCCTTCGTGTCCCGGGTTATTGGTCTTCCTGTCCTACACTCAGGACCCGGACCAGGTCATCAGGCTGGATTCTGAAGCCAGGGCAGATCTGGCCATGTGGGAACACTTTCTTAGTAATTGGAACGGTGTGTCGCTGTTCATCCCAGTCGTGTCCACGCAGTCACCACAGGTGGTGACCGATGCGGCGGCATCCACAGGATGCGCCGCCATTTTTGGCCATTTGTGGTTCGCCGCCCCTTGGCCTCCTCAAGCACTAGCCACACCGGGCTTCACTACCACGTCAGCCCTCTTTGAGCTCTTCCCCATCGTAGCAGCCGCTCACCTATGGGGTCACCATTGGTCTGGACAGACAGTGGCTTTCACGACAGACAATCAAGCCACAGCCGAGATCATCAGCAAGGGCAGGTCCAAGTCCAGGCCCGTCATGTCCTTTCTCCGCAGACTGGTCCAGCTATCCCTACAGCATCAGTTCAATGTTTACTGCTCATTCATTCCAGGGAAGTTTAACTCAGCAGCGGACGCACTCTCCCGTTTTAACTTTATTTCTTTCTTTGAACAGATGCCAGGAGCCTACCATCTTTCAGCCACTATCCCGGATTGGTCACAACTGACCTTGGACTAGCCCCACATCTACGCTCAGCTACCAACATCATTAACGCCTCGCTTGCCCGCAACACCCGTCGGGCCTACCGGACGGCCTGGAGGGCGTTTAACAAGTTCCTGCCCCATCGCCCTCGTGAGTCTTCCAGCCTCAAGCAGGTCCTGGTGTTTATCGCCTATTGTCATTCTCACCTGGCACTGTCACACAGCACGATACGCCAGTACGTGGCCGGGGTGCAGCACTACTTGTCACTTCAAGACCCCGCGAGGCCTTCGGTGTTCTCCTGCCACGCAGTGAGGGCTCTACTACGTGGAGTTCAGAAACACCAGCCGCCAGTCAGCCCGAAGCGGCTGCCTATCACGGGGGAGATCTTCAAGGGGATGTCTGACATCCTGGATAGGTCCCCTTTCGGTCTCCTCCTCAGCACCGTCCTGCAGGCTGCGATTCACATGGCGTTTTATGGGTTTCTACGGCCCAGCGAGTTCACTCGCAGCCACCCAGCCGGTCCAGTCTTGCATAGAAGTAATCTCTGCCGCCACCAGGATCACCAAATCCTTCACTTGGCGACATCCAAAACTCAGCAACGAGGTTCCGGAGTAGATATTCACCTGTACAGGACTCACAACAACTGGTGCCCAGTTGCCGTGTTAAACCGCCTGACGGCACTGCTATCCGACCGCCCAGGGTCCAGTCCGCTTCTACCCTTTCCGGTAAAACCCCTCAACTCGTCGCAGTTCGTGGAACATGTCCGGGTCCTTCTCGGCAATCTTCATTTGGACCCCAGTCAGTACTCCGGGCATTCATTCCGGATCGGGGCGGCCACGACGGCCTCAAGACAGGGGGTTCCGGACCACGTGATCAAGAAACTGGGTCGGTGGAAATCGGCCTGCTTCTCTCGCTACATTCCTAACCCACAGTTAGAGATGGCTCAGGCCTTTGCTCGACTTACTCAGTGACATTGCCTTTAATAAATAATTATCCCCTACCTGAAGGTTTTTGCCCCCTTATTTTGGTGTACCATACGGTAGACCAAGGCACACTTTCAGGTCTATTTCATGTTGGTGAGTTTTGTGTTGTTCCTATGTGTCATCGTTACTCATGTCGTCCGTAGGGCTCTAGACCATAAATTGGAAGGCCGGGTACCGGCCTGAAGTTATGGGAGGAGCCCGGAGGGTATTTAAGCAGCCCAAAGGCCGCCGGTCTTTGTCGGTTTCCTGTGCGTGATACCCACCCACCCTCCCCTTTTAAAAGCCTCTTCCAAGTATTCTTACCCCAGACTGAATACTCATTCCACATTATTCCATAACTACTTCTTATCATTCTTTATCTAGGGTATGCCCCCTTATTTTGGTGTACCATACGGTAGACCAAGGCACACTTTCAGGTCTATTTCATGTTGGTGAGTTTTGTGTTGTTCCTATGTGTCATCGTTACTCATGTCGTCCGTAGGGCTCTAGACCATAAATACTATAACATATTGCTAATGCAATTATTTATCATCATTATGCACAAAACATTTTTATATTATACGCACCATCCTGAGTGTTCAACGTCGCGGTTTATTTGTTGGAGCACCACATGGACTTGAATTCACACACTATTTGATTTGTGAAGCAAAAAAGAAGTTGTGGACAGCCACACTCTGAAATATAGCCTTTATTGTAAAAAATCTAAGAAATACAAGCCACAGCAGAAAATAGGACAAACGATTTGACGTGTTTCACACTTAACAGTGCTTAGTCATAGCTACCCTACCACCAAAAACAATGTAATATATATACTAAAATATTTTAGACTTATAGATACTCATTTATATATATATATATGTGGAAGGCCAACATGGTGGCCTGAATTTATGGGAGGAGCCCGGGAGGGTATTTAACCGGCCCACTCGCCTGTGGTCTTCGTCGGTTCCGGTGCGCGATATACTACGTCACTAAGCCGACTACTCGATTCGCTAGCGTTCGTGAGTGCCAGACGTCTCGTGGATTGTTCCCGTTCGAAGGTTTTTTGTACATTGTATCTGGCTCGGCTGCCGCAGGTAGGGGTCTCGTTTGACCACCATTTCACTTATGAACGTTACTTACCTTGTCACGAATCTCGTTGTCCACATACGCACGAGTCATTCATTAGTACCCGTACGTTGCATCCGTACCGCTATCAGCATAACAGTAGCCGGTCGCTTACGCATCACCTGATTCGGAATCAGTCGCAGTAACATTTCACACGGTCACATTTCAGCCATTTCACCATTTCAGTCATTTCACCATTTCACGGTCCTGCACGGACACGCCGGTTCGAATCTAGCCGCATCCGATTCGTCCCGGTATGTCCCAGCAGTCGAACCCCATTTCAATACATGATCCAGGGAGTGGTCGTTTTAGCCGCAATTTCTCGACTCACCGGTCGAAAAAACACCTCTGTCATGGCATCATTTCACTGTCACGTATCACGTTCCGATTCGAGTCTAGGCGCACCCCGGTGCCTCGATTCGTACCGGCGCGCCCCAGGTGCTCCCAGGCCCCATTTCATTTCGTGCTCCAGAAGTACGGTCGCTGTCAGTCGAAAAAATTTTAGGCTCACCGGTCGGCGCCTCTGTCACGAGAAAAACATTTCACCTCACGAGTCACGTTTTGATTCGAAACCGGTCGCACCCTCGCGTATCAGTTTCGCCTCCAACGTACCCCAGGTTTGTCGGCCCCATTTCAGTAACCACCCCTGAGTCTGCCCGTCGTCGGTCGCAAATCCCGACCGACCGCTCCGCACCTCATGGAATGGTTCCCTTCATTTCTCTCACCGCCAGGCCGCACCCCGCTTCGAACCCAGTCGCACTGCACGCCGGTTCGCACCGATGTGCCCTGAACATCCGTTGGCCTCATTTCAGTACATGCTCCAGAAGTCTGGTTCGTTGACAGTCACCGTCGCGGCTCGACCGTTTCATACTCCTGTCATGCCAATCAGTTCGCTGTCACACAAAAACGTCCCGATCCGAATCCGATGGCATCCACCATGCATCAGCTCGCCTCGACGTACCCCAGTAGAATTTTCCTCATTTCATTCCAACTCTCGATCAGTGTCACTCAGCAAGTCACACTCATAAACGACACCCACGGCATAGCACAAAACGTTCCTCATTTCACTCCAAAAAAAAAATATATATGAAAAAAAAAAAAATAATAAAATAAATAAATATATATGGAAAAAAAAAAAAAAAAAGTATATATGCATGGACGGGGGACACACCCCACGAGGCACACCTCACCAGTTGTCTTTATTTCCTTCTCTAGGTCAGTCCAAGTTCAGTAGGTCCACCCTGCAACAGGTTGGACGGTGTTTCTCCAGGTAAAATATAGAAACTCACCGTGTACACACGTCCACGTACGTGCGCACACTTGTCCTTTCGAGAGCACAGCAGCTGGGTACGTATGTTTACACAAGGAAAGAAACAGTCTTGGCTTATCTCATCCCCTTAACAGGTCCGGTCGACCTTCTTGCGACCTCAGACGCCACAAGACATCGCCTCAGGGTACAGCCCATCCGAGGACCATGTCGCAAGCGGGCAGCGAGGATCTCACCGCCCCCTTGTCACCTTCCCCAGTGTCTGTAAGCGACAGCAACCAGTCCCTCAGGGGATGGACCATCCCCAGGCTGACGGCAGAACTTAGACGCAGGGGCGTGCCATTCCCCGCCACAGCTAGGAAGGCGGAGCTCTTCAGGCTCCTGTTCCCTCCTCCTGCCATGGTCGGGCCCAGCACTCAACAAGCTTCCCTCCAGTCTATATCTACGGCCATAGCACAACTCCACACCATGGTGTCGTCCTTGGCGAACACAGTCACGGACGTCCAAGCCAGAGTGACTCTCCTGGAAGCTCACTCGGCCCCGGACGTCCCCGGCCCCGCCACAATGCAGCCTCTAGCACCAGTCGCCACAGGTACCGCAGGGACAAGTCCCGTCGTCTGCCCAGCACACATGGTTCCAGCCAGCATTAAGAAGGACATACTGGATGGCAAGGACGTCAACCTCGCCTCCCTACTCATATCAGTCCACGACCTAGCCGAAAACAAGGCCTATACCTGGGGAGATGTCTCTGTGGTCCTCAAAGCTAAGGACCCCAGACTCAACCGCAAATTGTCCATCCCAGAATTCGCGTTGACCTTTGGGATGCTTAGAGACGTCATATGCTCAGCTTCCCCTGGCAGAAGGGAAGAGCTGGATTTATATCTCCACACCGTGGTAGATTTAGGCTACAAGTACGGCGGGTTCTCATTCTATGACTACCACCGCTCCTTTTCCGCAAAAGCAGCCGCCAGGATGGCGCAGTTCCAGTCACCCACGGATTGGAGCTTAATGGACACAGAACTATTCTGTCGCCATTTTGCCGGTCTGCGCTCACCATTGTGCGCAGTCTGCCAATCCTCCACGCACACCGACACCTGGTGCTCCAGTGTAACAGTCAGCCACTCGGTCGAGTTTCCCTCGACCTCGGCTCCAGCTCAAAACCCGCCAGCACCGACACAGAAACCCCAGGTCGACAAACTCGGACGCCCCGTCCGGACCATGGGAGGAGCAGCCATCTGTAATAATTACAACTACGGCTCGTGCAACTTCAGCCAATGCAGGATGCTCCACGTGTGCGTCGTATGCCACAGGGCGCACCCGGAAATTTATGCGAGGTCAAGCCGAAAAACCTGTGACTGAGCCACATAAACGTCCTATGGTTAGGTGTCTATCTGGACTCACACCCCACCCCCTCACTAGCTACATTCCTCATACAAGGATTCACGGCGGGCTTCCACACCGGCCTTGTCTCCCTGCCCCACACTACCTACGAGTGTAGGAATCTCAAGTCAGCGGCCACCGACGAGCAAGCCATAGACGAACTACTCCTAGCCGATCTGGAGTGAGGTTTCGTCATAGGTCCCTTCACACAACCCCCCTTCAACACCTGGAGAGTCAGCCCTATTGGGCTTGTCAAGGGCAAGTTCTCGAATAAAGTTCGTTTGGTGTACAACCTGCCTGCGCCTCATTCTTGCCACGTCCCCAGCCTCAACTCCCTGATTCCCTCAGAGGAGTTCTCCTTAAAATACGCCTCCGTCGACATGGCGATCCAGGCCATCCTCAAAGCAGGCACAGGGGCCTGGCTGTCCAAAGCTGACATATCGGACGCCTTCAAACTTCTGCCGATTCACCCGTCTCTCTGGTGTTGGCACGGTATCAAGTGGAGAGACAGGTACTACTTCGCCACCAAGCTCACGTTCGGCTCCAAAAGTAGCCCCTGGCTCTTCGACACTTTCGCTCAATCCCTCACCTGGATTCTCCTACACAAGGCCCAATGCACAGAAGTCATCCACTACCTGGATGACTTCTTACTAATAGAGCAGCCCAACGTATCACCAGTAGACCTCGACAAGTTGAGAGTCGTCTTCCAGAACATCAATGTCCCCATAGCTGAGCACAAGGTCGACGGACCCGCACACTCCATCACCTTTCTCTGAGTTGTCTTGGACACATGCTCCATGCAGGCCAGCCTCCCCTTCGACAAGTTGACCCGCATCAGGGCAGTTCTTCAGGACTTCACCCGCACGAGAGGATGCACAAGACGACAGCTCCAGTCACTACTTGGCATGCTCAATTTTGCCATGCGGATCATCCCTCAAGGTCGTTCCTTCATCTCACGGCTCTTAGTCTACCTGTCGCAGGCACAAGACCCCGATCAGATCCTCAACCTGGACGCCGCGGCCATAGCAGACCTAGCGATGTGGGAAGAATTCCTTTCCTCATGGAACGGAATATCCATGTTTATCCCGGCCATCTCACCCTTCTCACCACAGGTGGTGACAGATGCCGCGGCCTCCACGGGCTTCGCAGCCATTTTCGGCCTCCGTTGGTTCGCTGGCCCTTGGCCCCCGCAGATTCTCTCAATCCCAGGTTTCAGCCGGACTTCCCCCCTTTTCGAGCTCTACCCAATCGTGGCAGCCGCCAAACTTTGGGGTCACAACTGGACCGGGCAGACGGTAAACTTCACGACGGACAACCAGGCCACGGCAGACATCATCAACAAAGGCAGGTCCAAGTCACTCCCGGTGATGTCCTTCTTACGCAGGCTGGTCCAACTGTCGCTACGGCTCCAGTTCAACATCCATTGCTCTCACATCCCAGGTAAATACAACGTGGCAGCAGACGCGCTGTCACGCTTTAACTTCGTCTCCTTCTTCCGACAGATACCAGAGGCCGATCGGGTGTCCGCCCCTATCCCCGCTTGGTCTCAGCTGACCCTAGACTAGACCAATACCTACGTGAGGCCACCCAGCTCATCAACCAGTCCCTGTCTCACAACACACTCAAAGCCTACCACGCAGCCTGGGACACGTTCAACAAGTTCCTAGCCACCAACGCCGTGTCAACACCCACAGACACCAGGCACATTCTGGCCTTCGTCTCACATTGCCACACACAGTTAAACCTATCCTACAACACCATCCGCCTGTACCTGGCCGGCGTACAGCACTTTTTGGCCCTTCAAGGTCCCACTAGACCGTCTGTCTTCCCGTCCCACGCCGTCCGAGCCGTCCTACGCGGCGTCCAGAAGCAGCAACCAGCAAACAGAACCAGACGTCGCCCCATCACGAGTGCCATCTTCCGCGAGATGTCCGCCATACTCGCTGGTTCCCCCTTTGGTTTCCTCCTCAGCCAGGTCATACAAGCCGCTATCTACCTGGCCTACTATGGGTTCCTACGTCCCAGCGAATTCACCTGTAACAGCTCGACCAGCCAAACCCTGTGCAGACGCCACCTAGTTCGCCATCAAGACCACTTCGTGCTCCACCTCAGCGTCTCCAAGACTCAGCAAGCTGGCCACGGGGTGGACATCCATCTATACAGAACCGGAAATTCCTGGTGCCCAGTGACGGTTCTCAACCGCCTGCTCTCACTCCTGCCAGAACAAAGGGACACCGATCCCCTTCTGCCTTTCCCAGTCAAACCCCTAAGCACCTGCCAGTTCATGACACACGTAAGGATTCTCCTCCGCAATCTACGCCTCAACCCCAGCGAATACTCCGGTCACTCTTTTCGGATCGGGGCCGCCTCACAGCACGGGGTCCCAGGCCACATCATCCAGAGACTCGGCAGATGGAAGTCAGCCTGCTTCACCCGGTATATACATGACTCACAGGCGGAAATGTCACGGGCCTTCGCCCAACTCACGCAGTAAGCAATGCTAAAAGTCAATAAACATCTTCAAACCCTACCTCAGTTTTTGCCCCCTTATTTCTTGCATACCGTCCATAGACCAAGGCACACTTCAGGTCGCCCTTTTCATGTTATAGATCTTATGGTTAAGTTATTCCTCTTCAGACACGTATCGGCCATAGGGCTTCAACCATAAGTGGAAGGCCAACATGGTGGCCTGAATTTATGGGAGGAGCCTGGGAGGGTATTTAACCGGCCCACTCGCCTGTGGTCTTCGTCGGTTCCGGTGCGCGATACCCACCCTCCCATTCCCCCTTTCAAGGGCATTTCTCACAACATCACCCTCATCAAATACTCACTTCTAATCAGGGTATGCCCCCTTATTTCTGGCATACCGTCCATAGACCAAGGCACACTTCAGGTCCCCCTTTTCATGTTATAGATCTTATGGTAAAGTTATTCCTCTTCAGACACGTATCGGCCATAGGGCTTCAACCATAATATATATATATATATATATATATATATATATATATATATATATATATATATATATATATATATATATATATATATAAATATGTGTGTGTACATAGGTGTATAGAGGTTTTTCATCAGTGTATAACTTTGATTACGTGGTTCACCATGTTCATTCTTTTCCGGTTTTTAATTCATTGATTTTTTAGATTTTTTGTCTTTTTGGTATCTTTGCTTCTGATTTCTCGATTCTCTGACCTGTTACTATTTTCATTTTCTCCTTAAAGGTGGTCCCTGGATCCACTAAATCTTCACCATATCTAGAATGAGGGTTCTTGCTACATTTTTTTCTTTCCATTACCATTTTATTTGTTTTGTCCGTTACAGATAATAAAGAACATTCGCAACATAATCTCTATATCTCAACTAATAGAATGGTTCACAGGCTGGATTTGCTGAATAGTTCTTTTGGACATCAAAGAAATGCTCATAGGTGTATGTATATATATTTTTCATCTTGTGTATACATTATGACACATTTTTTATGTAGCGCTGGCTCCTGACGTGATGTGTTTTTTGAAAATGAATATTCCTGAAACCACAGTTGGGTTTTAGGGCTAATTCTGCTAAATTATGATTTCAGTACCAGTCTAGCTGGATTGCACTGAGTTCTACTTGGCCGCAGGTGTCGCTGTCACCGCCGGCAAGTATGAGACGCAGTTTAGCTGGGTGTATTGGATGCCCTTCTTTCTCTTGGAACCAGCCCAGTGGGAGTGTTTATCCTGCTGTGCCTGCTGGGAGGGGGTATTTAAGGTACTGAGATCACGTGCTTCGGGGGTTCCGGTCTAGAAGATATCTTCTGTCTGTTTGGTCCTGGTCCTCCTGACCAGCCCTCACGGCCCTCCTGGCCTGGGGTGCGGATCCATGCAATTCCAAGTCTCAGGGCTGGATAACCCGAGGCAAAGCAACTGCAGGGACAGGCCTGAATGGATATCGGGGCCTAATGATTCAAGGGTGGTCCGGTGCCGTCTCATTCAAGGAGAGGCCCAGCAACTGGAGGAGCATCCAGGGGAGGATTCTTCAGGAGAAGGACAAGGCGGGTTTCTCTGAAGGGGCCTGGAGGCTCAGTTGAAGGACATTTTATGGATTTACAGTCATACAGTATCGCCAGACCGGCTAAAGGGATACTGGTAGCGTATGATAGCTCTCTAAATTTGTTTATGTCCCTCAGTTACGCTCAAGTCTGTGGCAGAGACTTTTCCTCAAGTATTCTACATTCAAGTCTGTGGCAGAGACTTTTCCTCAAGTATTCTACATTCAAGTCGGTGGCAGAGACTTTTCTTTACTTAATACCCTGCCGGCTGCTAGGCCTAGTGAGAGGAGGTCTATCTGGGGGTTGTGAGAATCCAGTTGTGAAACGGTTATCCTCTGGATTTCTTCTAAGTCCGCCGGACAATCCGCCGGACTTTCCAGCGGAGGTCCGCCTGACTTTTCGAACGTGTGGACTTGCCCACACACGCCCGCACTTTTCCGCCGGAGTTTTGACGGAAGTCCGCGGGACTTTTGTAATGAACGGACTTCGCCCCGCACACGGAGTAAAGTCCGTTCATTTAGAACGTGGCTCCAGGTAGACGGGACTAGCGAAGGAAGTGAATGTCACCGCTAGCCCTGTCACATGGATTTAAAGGGAATCCCTACGCCGAAAAAATGGCGTGGGGGTCCCCCCAAATCCATATCAGACCCTTATCCGAGCACGCAGCCCGGCCAGTCAGGAAAGGGGGTGGAGACGAGTGAGCACCCCCCCTCCTGAGCCGTACCAGGCCGTGTGCCCTCAACATGGGGGTGCCTTGGGAAAAGGGGGGCCCTGCGCCCCCCCCCCACCCCAAAGCATCTTGTCCCCATGTTGATGAGGACAAGGGCCTCTCCCCGACAACCCTGACCGTTGGTTGTCGGGGTCTGCGGGCGGGGGGCTTATCGGAATCCGGGAGCCCTCTTTAACAAGGGGGCCCCCAGATACCGGCCCCCACCCTATGTGAATGAGTATGGGGTACAATGTACCCCTACCCATTCACCTAAGGGAAAAAAAGTGTAAATAAAAAAACAACACAATTTTTTTAAATACTTTATTGCACAGCTCCGGTGGTCTTCTCGCCGGACTCCTCCGCTATCTTTTGCGAGCTCTTTTACTAGCGGAGGAGCCCGGCTTTCTCCTTTGTCGCCGCCGTCGTCGTCTGGGTGCCTTGTTCCGACTCTTCTGTTCTTCTTGCCGGGCCTCCGCTTTCTTCTTCCAGCTCTTTTACGAGCGGTGGCCCGGGCTTCTGACGCTGTCGCCTTCTGCTTCTTGTTCTTCTGCTTCTTGTTCTTCTTTCGATGTTGACTCGTCGCTGTCTCCTCTTCTAATGGCTCAGACGTGTTGCACTGCCAGTTATATAGGGGCGGCTCATGTCACATGGTGACCCCGCCCCCATATGATGTCACAGTCCCAGCATCCTCCGGGACTGTGACATCATAAGGGGGCGGGGTCACCATGTGACATGAGTCGGTGACCCGCCCCTTGTCCCTATATAACTGGCAGCACAACACGTCTGAGCCATTAGAAGAGGAGACAGCAACAAGTCAACATCGGAAGAAGAAAGAAGAACAAGAAGCAGAAGAAGAAGCAGAAGGTGACAGCGACAGAAGCCCGGGCCACTGCTCGTAAAAGAGCTGGAAGAAGAAATCGGAGGCCCGGCAAGAAGAACAGAAGAGTGGGACAAGACCCCCGAAGTCGGAACAAGACCCCCGAAGTCGGAACAAGACCCCCAGATGACGACGGCGGCGACAAAAGAGAAAGCTGGGCTCCTCCGCTAGTAAAAGAGCTAGCAGAACATAGCGGAGGAGTCTGGCGAGAAGAACCCCCAAGACGGAAGAAGACCCCCGGAGCTGTGCAATAAAGTATTTTAAAAAATGGTTTTGTTTTTTTTATTTACACTTTTTTTCCCTTGTGAATGGGTAGGGGTAAATCGTACCCCATACTCATTCACATAGGGTGGGGGGCCGGTATCTGGGGGCCCCCTTATTAAAGAAGGCTCCTGCCCGCAGACCCCGACAACCAACGGCCAGGGTTGTCAGGAAGAGGCCCTTGTCCTCATCAACATGGGGACAAGGTGCTTTCCCCAGGGCACCCCCATGTTGAGGGCACGCGGCCTGGTGCGGCTCAGGAGGGGGGGGCGCTTGCTCGTCCCCACCCCTTTCCTGACCGGCCGGGCTGCGTGCTCGGATAAGGGTCTGATATGGATTCGGGGGGAACCCCCACACCGTTTTTCCGGCGTAGGGATTCCCCTTTAAATCCATACCAGGTGACGGGGCTAGCGAGGTGTCAATGTTGCCGATCGAGGCGGCGGCATTGACTTGCTTCGCTAGTTCCGTCTACCTGGAGTCACGTTCAAAATGAACGGACTTGACGACGTGTGTCACCAAGTCTGTTCATTTCATAGCACACGGATGGCGGGATTGTCCATTTTAAGTCAAAACTTCAAACTAAGTCCCCTGGACTTTTGGGAACAAAAAGTCCGCCGGAGCCCCACACGCGGTCGGATTGTCCGATCGTGTGTACGCGGCACTAGAGACTTCCTATTCTTGCAGTCCAAAAGTACCTGAACTTTCCTCCTAACCCTCTATTCTACATTAAGAGACTGTGCTATTGTTTAAATAAATAACCCAAAAGGAAGATTCAGTGTCAGTTTCTGCATTTCTTTGGGCCATCTACCATGGGAAACCCTAGACGGAGACGAGGTAAAGAAGGTAACGGTAAGCCCAATAAAACCAGCAGCTCCTTCGGGGGTCAGTGCTACATTTACAAAATTAAATATTTTTTAAAATTTGGTTGTAATAACGATATATATCATTTTCTTAATGATGATAATTGTTTAAATAGAAAAGAAACCAATTTTTTATATGATGGTAAATGTTTTAAACAACTTTATATCTGAAGTCTACATCCACAGCTAGTTGTGTAAACAGGGATCATGTTTATATACATATATGTATATGTTCATTTATATATTTTTTGGGGGATATTTGTGACTTCATGATACACTGATCACATATATAATAGAGACCTGGTAGTTCTTATAAATATATATACAAGAAATACATGACTATATGTTCCCTATACACAGTTTTTGTAAGGTAGCACTCATTTACCTGTTCACCTACATATATTTATTTGATTAAGTTTGTTCCTATACACTTATGCCCTGTACACACAATAGGATTTTCTGACAACAAAATCCATGGGATTTTTTCTGACAGATGTTGGCTCAAACTTGTCTTGCATACACACGGTCACACAAAATTCTGTGTGACGGAAATTCCTATGGAAAATGTGTGATGGAGCCTACACATGGTCGGAATTTACGACAACAAGGGCCTATCACACATTTTCCATTGGAAAATCCTATCGTGTGTACAGGGCATTGCACATATTTTCCATTATCATCATTATTATAGATTTATAATTAGAATCATGTCACTTGCATTCACTTTATTAAATTGCACAGTTATTATATCATTATTATTTGTTTACTAACAATTTTATATATATGTGTTTATATATTAATTAGATTTATTCACAGTTCACAGCTCATTGGAACAATCTACTAGAATAATTTATTTGAACACTTTATTTAAGTTGGTTTAATTGCAATTTATTTTTATTTATTTGTCTCATTTTATACACAGACATCACACATTCATGTGCACTTACCTAAATCACACATGTTGATCACGTTTGCCAGTTAAGTTTTTCGAATTGAGTATATAATTGAGTAATTGGACTCAATTAATCACACATGGAGTCACATGTCTAAAATATTTTAGTATATATATTACATCGTTTTTGGTGGTAGGGTAGCTATGACTAAGCACTGTTAAGTGTGAAACGCGTCAGTTCGTTTGTCCCATTTTCTGCTGTGGCTTGTATTTCTTGGATTTGTTACAATAAAGGCTATATTCCGGAGTGTGGCTGTCCAGAACTTCTATATGCTATATGCTTAGCCTGCACCTGGTGTTCCAGTTCTGAAGAGAGTCTTGTATCCACATATCCAGCTGGAGCTGTGATCCTTTTCCCTTCCCCTACTATTTGATTTGTGTTTGTTTTTTCAGATATATTGTTTCTGTGCAATTTTACTTTATGCACACATATAAAACCAACTGACAAGCATTAGAAACCAATGCATGTGGCATAACTTGTGGTTCAAATCCAAAATACAATAGTGAAAGGCAATTACAGAAAAGTTAATTATTACAATGGGTAAACTGAACCACTGTATCAAAGTAGTGTGCCAGCGTTTCTCAAAAAGGAAAGCATAATGATGAGTAGAAACAATAACAAAAAGACAGAAGCGTTAGAGGCATCCAAGCCTCAAAACTATAAAGCGAGACTCCAGGGCCAGCCCTTCCATGAGTCCTGGTGGGTCCATGGGACCCAGGCGGCAGTTTGAGCAGGGGCAACCATGGCCCGGCAGCCCCACCACCGCCTCTAAATATCCAGCTGCTGCCGGAAATGCAGTGTGAGTGTGACAAGTATGCTATTGCCGAACCGCCACCCAGTAAAGGCATAGCTGAGCTCAGTGTCAGGCCGCCGGCAGGAACAGGCAGCGCAGCAGCCAACATTATACAATCACCGCAGGCACAGTATGGTCTCTCTACCTCCTCTCCTACTGCTTATGTGTACACTTGGGGAGCGGCCGAGCAGGACGCGTTACAAGTGACAAGCGGCACTGGTTTGGAGCGGGTGAGCATGGCTTGTGGGGCGGAGGCGGAGCTAGAGCGGAGCATGGGTTAGGAGTACAGTGGTGCAGGTTTCCTGGCTGGAAGGCCAGGCCACCCGGAGCACATCACAGCATATGAGAACAGGCTACAGCACAAGTACCCGTCCCAATGCAGTCTGTATGGATTAGAAGGCCGAGGCTGTAGGTGACGTGTTTGGGTTTGGAGCGGCAGCGTTCACATCCCCGGAGCGCGATTGGAGTGAGCTGACTGGCAAGTAGGTCCTTCTCCCCAATGGCTGCCTGTAGATTGTCTAATGAGGAGGCCGCGGCACTGATAGGCAGCACTGGTGGGCACTGATGATGGTGCACTGATGGACATTGATGATATTGCACTGATGGGCACTGATAGGCTGCACTGATGGATACTGATGGGCTGCACTGGTGGGCACTGATAAGCTGCACTAATGAGGAGGCACTGATGGACACTGATAGGCTGCACTGGTGGACGCTGATGAGGTAGCACTGATAAGCTGCACTGATGAGTGGGCACTGATAGGCTGCATTGGTGGGCACTGATGAGGTTGCACAGATAGGCTGCACTGGTGGGCACTGATGGGCTGCACTGGTGGGCACTGAGTTGGTACTGATGGGCACTGATAAGGTGCACTGATGAGGTGGCATTGATGGACATTGGTGAGGCTACACTGATGAGGTGGCAGTGATGGACACTGATGGGCAGTGTAAGGCTGCACTGGTGGGCACTGGTGAGGTGGCACTGATTGACACTGATGGGCGGCACTGATGGACACTGATAGGCTGCACTAATGGGCACTAATGAGGTGGCACTGATGGACAATGATGAGGCTGCACTGATGAGGAGGCAGTGATGGACACTGATGAGCTGCATTGGTGGGCACTGATAGGCTGCAGTGATAGGCACTGATGAGGAGGCACTGATGAACATTAATGGGCACTGATATGCTGCACTAATTGTCACTGATGAGGTGGCACTGATGGACCCTGATAGGCTGCACTGGTGGGCACTGATGAGGTGGCACTGATGGACATTGATGGGCACTGATAAGCTGCACTGGTGTGCACTGATGGACAGTGATAGGCTGCACTGATGGATACTAGCCTGGCCATGCACTACCCTAGCCTGTCCATGCAATACCCTAGCCTGTCCATATATTACCCTAACCTGCCCATAAACTTCCCTAGCCTGTCCATAAACTTCCCTAGCCTGCCCCTGTACTGCCCTAGCCCATCCCTATACAGCCCTATTTCAGTGGCATATCATCCATGGGTGAGATGTGGTCACTGCACACATGCCCTGAGGGGTGGGGGGCCCACTGTGCTGACACACACTGCACCCCTGTGGTGGAGTGGTAACATAATGGTATGTCATAGAATTTTGCATATAGATAAGGTGCTGTTGCATGTAAATCTTACTTCCTGATACATTTAATATTAGTTTTAATTATTGTGATATAAAATAATGGATGTGTGGGCCTTTTGGTGGGTGTGTTTTTTTTTGGCGGGGGGGTGGGGGCAGCATTTGGTTCTTGGACCCAGGCAGCACAATGTCTTGGACCAGCTCTGCTAAGTCGAGAGGTTGTCAGTCAGTTGAGGTGTAGAAAAGGATAGCAATGTTTGGTCAAAGCGTGAAGGATGAGCGTAGGATATCAAGGGTTGCCAAACTTGCAGAAACTGGTCGTGAGAATAAAAGTATAGCTGTTGATTTCTCATTGACCATAATGTTGTTCATGCAATGTTTCACCACTTCAAAACTGAGTGCTGAAGTTTTCCAGGCTTTCGCTATAGTTAGTTTGCGACAAAGAGGTGTGTTGCCAGCTTACGTTCTACTCGTAATAAAGATTTTATAGGTTTGAAAAGGAGGGCTTCACAGGGAATTCTCTTTACATCTGAGTGAAGTAATGTTCGTAAAAGCGCGTAAACCCAGATCCACAGTCTAGTTGCCATAGGGCAGTGCCACCAGATATGGGACATTGTCCCCAGCTGGGAACATCCATGAAAGCAGGTTGGTGGATATGCGATTTCAGCCGTACAGATAGTATGGCTGAATTTGCATCGCATTCGGACCAAACTCGCACAGGACCCTTTTTTGGTCCGCAACAGAATCGGATCTGATTCCTGACCGAATTTGCAGATCGCACTGCGATATGCAAACTGATTTGGGGGTGTCATGAACTTTTAACTTCCAACAGTTCGCATAGGGCAGTGTGAACTGCCACAGGGAGACATGCAATGCGGGAACCCGCAGTGGATTTGCATGGTTCCCGCATCGCTACAGTGTGAACCGAGCCTGAGGTGCAGCCAACTGATCTGATTACCCTTGCTGGATACCTGCATGTGGTAACCCTAACATAATACTGATGCCACGAACAATCAGATTGGCTGCACCTGGGAATTAGGAAGCTTCTGGTCTCAGCATTTGTTGATTGCTGCAAGATGCAGTCAGAGGAAGTTTTGTCCTGTGCACTGCTTGTAACAGAAGATAGGGAATATTGCCGAGAAAATATTGAAGAAGCAGACTAGGGAACATTTGTTTAGAATGCATCTGTCTGGCTCATTCTCTTGTCGATCAGGGCAGAGTTTTGTTTAGTAAGGTTCAGCCCCTAATCAGGTGTGTGCAGAGATGGCTTTGTCTTGGGGTGGGTGGGGTGATTATTCTAGTGTTTTAGTGTGGCTCAGGTGGAATCTCTGGTGTGGCTACTTGAAGGTGATAGGCCCTACTTTTTTGAACATTATTCGGTATATTCAAGAGAGGCTCTGCTGGATTGTATCAATACAGTACATTCCCTAGTCAGACAAGAGAATTGTAAATTGAGTTTTGTTCGATCCCTACTCCAAGCATGTTCAGATATATCCTACTCAGCTTTAGCTAATGTGCACCAATCCACTGCTGCCTCTAGACACCAGTTGGATCAAAGGTCCCCCCTCTCTGTTACAGCTGCAGTTCAGTATACTTTGCTTCCAACTGTGTGTTAGTATCCTGTCACCACTAGCTGCACACTCCCTGCATTTAATCCAGTGAAGACTCCCTCTACTACTCCATTGCCCCTAGCAACCCCTCAGAAATCCTCCTCTGCAACTTCTCCTCCTTTTTCATCACCTCTCAGTACTTCTTTTACGCCTATCTGCTGCACAATCTGTCCATAGCCCTGCAATCGCTCGTAGGACTCCAGTGTCTGCCACAATGCCAGTTGCTCTGGTCCAAAGTGAGTAAAGCTCACAATCCTTATAATAGCTTTTATTTTCATTCATGCAAAGGCATTGGAAACAATGCACAGTCTATTCCAAAATCAAAACATGAAGAGAACTGTTTCAAATGTGTTATTACCGTACTTTACAGAATGTGAAGAAAAAGTAATATTAGGCTTTTCTAAAAAAAAATAAAAAAAATGTTTGAAGATTTTGCTTTCCTGTGAAACACTGAATCTTTAGTTGTATAACCACTGTTTCTGAGGACTGCTTTACATCTGTGTTGCATGGAGTCGACCAACTTCTGGCACCTGTGAACAGGATTGAAGATTGCCATTGCAAATGCAGTGTCGGAGGAAGTCCCGCCCTGTTATGGCAACCTGTCAGTTTTCCCATTGACTCCCTGGATTGATGACACTTATATCCCAGGAGCCAAGGGGCAGGAGGATATAATGTACCTCAGAGAAGGTGGAGGTATTCATTAACCCTACAGGTACTAATCCTTAACCATTTGCCTACCAGGTACGAACACCCCCTTCCTGACCAAGCCATTTTTCAGCTTTCAGCGCTGTCGCATTTTGAATGACAATTGCGCGGTCATGCAACGCTGCACCCAAATAATATTTTCATCATTTTTTCCCCACAAATAGAGCTTTATTTTGGTGGTATTTGATCACCTCTGCGGTTTTTATTTCTTGCGCTATAAACAAATTAAGAGGGACAAGTTTGAAAAAACGCAATATTTTTTACTTTTTATTATAATAAATATCCAATTTTTTTTTTTTTAAACACATTTTTTCCTCAGTTTAGGCCAATACGTATTCTTCTACATATTTTTGGTAAAAAAATCATCGCAATAAGCGTCTATTGATTGGTTTGCGTAAAAGTTATAGCGTCTACAAAATAGGGGATAGATTTATAGCATTTTTATTATTATTTTTTTTTTACTAGTAATGGCGGCGATTTGCGATTTTTATCGTGACTGCGACATTGCGGCGGACATATTGGACACTTTTGACACATTTTTTGGGACCATTCACATTTATACAGCGATCGGTGCTATAAAAATGCATTGATTACTGTATAAATGTGACTGGCAGGGAAGGGGTTAACACTAGGGGGCGCTGCAGGGGTTAATATGTTCCCTATCTTAGTGATTCTAACTGTGGGGGGAGGGGACTGACTGGGGGAGGAGACCGATCGGTGTCCCTATGTACAAGGGACACACCATCGGTCTCCTCTCCTGTGACAGGACGTGGATCTGTGTGTTTACACACACAGATCCACGTCCTGCTCGATTACCGGGCAATCGCGGGTGCCTGGCGGACATCGCGGCCGCGGGGCACGCGCATCGGGTCCCCAGCTATGCGGCGGGCACGCGCGCGCGCCTCCCGCGGAGCGCCCCCTACTGGCCAAAAAGCGAGCGCCGTCATATGACGGCGACCCGCCACAGTAGCTGCACCGTCCCGCTGTCATTTGACAGTGGGCGGTCAGCTACTGGTTAAAGTTGTTCTAATGGCAGAAGTTTTTTTATCCTAATGCATTTTATGCATTAAGATAAAAAAACCTGTGTGCAGCAGCCCCCTAATACTTAGCTCTCGATCCAGCAATGTTGCACAAGAGCCACAGCTGTCTGGAACTCTTCCTCCTCATTGGCTGAGACAGCAGCGGGCACCATTGACTACCGCTGCTGTCAAAGTCAGTGAGCCAATGAGGAGAGAGCGGTCTGGTATGGATTCATACCAGACCCTTATCCGAGCATGTAGCCTGGCAGGTCAGGATGGGGGGGGGATGAGCGAGCTGCCGCCCTCCTCTAGAACCATACCAGGCCACATGCCCTCATGGGGGTGGTGGTTGCTTTGGGGCTCCTCTTATCAAGAGTGAATAAATTCAGTTCCTCTAATCTTTCCTCATAGCTGAACTCCTCCATGCCTCTTATCAGTTTGGTTGCCCTTCTCTGCACTTTCTCCAGTTCCCCAATATCCTTTTTGAGAACTGGTGCCCAAAACTGAACTGCATATTCCAGATGAGGTCTTACTAATGATTTGAACAGGGGCAAAATGATATCTCTCTCTCTGGAGTCCATACCTCTCTTAATACAAGAAATGACTTTGCTCGCTTTGCAAACTGCAGCTTGGCATAGCATGCTATTATTGAGCTTATGATCTACCAAAACCCACAGATCCTTCTCCACTATGAAACTCCCCAGTTGTACTCCCCCTAGTATGTATGATGCATGCATATTCTTAGCCCCCAAGTGCATAAATTGGAGACATCCTGTAAGGACGTTATTCCACTGCATAGCTTCGTGTCATCTGCAAAGACGGAAATGTTACTTTTGATCCTAACTTTTCACCTAACTAACAAAAAATGTTCTGGCTCATGTCTCAGGAAAAAATTTCCAACACCATACTCGACACATCAGAGAAATTTAGGCTCACTTGGAAACCCTGGGCTAGATATATAGGAATTTCTCTACTACCCTGAGGAACAGAAGCCCCTTTAAGCCTGAGCAAGTCATGCTGCTTGCCCGTATCCTCTACCCTTCATGAAGGTTCCTCCCTCCCCCTTCCCCCTTCCTTTTTTTTTCTCTTTTTCTCTTCTTTATCAATCCTCTCTTTCTTCCCACTCTCTCTTCTCCCCTTTCTTTTCCTCTTTCTGCTTCTTCATCTCCTTCTACCCTATAATCAACCTTAGATTGAACCAGCCCACCACGTGTTCTGGAGCTTGGTAAAAATCCGGAATGGCTCTTCTGTGGAATGTTCCAAATCATTTGAGAAAAGAGCAAACTCCTCTTGTACCCTCCTCTATGATCTCCATTTGAACACCATGGGTTTCTGTTGTCAATACCATGTTAACCTAATCAACATAACTCCCATTGTGTTCTTTTTTTTTATTTATTTTTTATCACGATCAGGGAAGTGGCTTAGCTCTCCCCCTGCAGTACCTGGTCGCACACCCAATTGTCCCTAGCACAGCAGGCTCCCATTTGGGGTGCTTGGGACGATTGGGGGTGACCTTAAGCAGAGTCATTTAGGATTGTTTTACCTATCAAACCTTGTTCATTCCCTTGTCTTGTTTGTTTTGTATACTATATGTATATGATGGAGATTCACCTCATATTGCACTAGCTCCTCATATGGGCTTTATTCATCTTTGTTCAACTGTTATATTTTTGAATAAACATTTTAAAACTCCAAAAAATAAAAAATGAAAAAAAAATTGATCACACCTGGTGTACTGACAGCCTATTTTATTTCTTGAGGCCCTGAAATGTCAGGACAGTAAAAATATCCCTCAAATTACCCCTTTTTGTAAAGTAGACAGTCCAAGGTATTTAGTAAGAGGCATGGTGAGTTTTTTGAAGTTGTAATTTAATTTTTTTTCCCATAATTCTTGGGAAAATTAAGAAATATATATATATTTTTTTTTTTACACAAAATTGTCATAATAACAAGTTATTTCTCACACACAGCATAATCATACTTCCAATTACACCCTAAAATACATTCTAATACTCCTCCTGAGTATGGCGATACCACATATGTGAGACTTTCACAGCCTGGCCACATACAGAGGCCCAACATGCAGGGAGCACCATCAGGCGTTCTAGGAGTATAAATTACACATCTAATTTCATTCCTACCTATCACACTTTTGAAGGTCCTTGAGCACCAGGACAGTGGAATTACCCACAAAATGACCCCATTTTGGAAAGAAAACACCCCAACATATATTCTATGAGGCATGGGCTGCAGATAGGTACTTGAGTACTCTGATGGACTGCAGGAGGGAGGGAGTGTTCCCACTTTACAATGCGCCGGTGGGGAAGTGGTTAAAATCTATACCAGACCCAAAGGGTCCCCCCATGCTGTTTTTTTCCTCAATTCTTTTTAAATTTACATTCTTTTTGTACAATCATTTTTTTTAAATTTAGCTCTTGGGGGGAAGCCTTACCAACCTATTGACTGTGTTCCTAGTGGGCGAACATCCCACTAAGTGCCCAGAAAGTTTGGTGTTAGGTGAATACTTGAATGGTCGATGTCCAGGCCAAACCTATGCTCGGCCAAAACCTTTTGCGCATCCCAAGTGGTGCTAGAACACTGTAACCCCTCAAAGTTACTCTTGTTGGGCGCAGGAACAGCCCGTGCTATGTAAAATTAGTAAAAAAAAAAAAAATTACATGCCCCTGTCAAACAAGTGCAGAAAAATTGGGCCTTGGGTGTTGGTGGTGCCTGAACACTGTTGCCCTGCTGTTAAAAATTTGTAAAAAAAATAAAATGACATGCCCCTGTGAAACAGGTGAAGAAAAATTGTGCCTTTGGTGTTGGTGGTGTTTGAACACTGTAACCCCTCAAAGTTACTCTTGCTGGGTGCAGAAATGGGCCTGCTGTTAACAATTTGTAAAAATAAATAAATGACATGCCTCTGTCAAAAAGGTGCAGAAAAATTGGGCCTTGGGTGTTGGTGGTGTTTGAACACTGTAACCTCTCACAGTTACTCTTGCTGGGCGCAGGACAAGGGCCTCTTCCCCATGTTGATGAGGACAAGGGCCTCTTCCCGGGCCGTTGGTTGTCGGGGTCTGCGGGCGGGGGCTTATCGGAATCTGGGAACCCCCTTTAATAAGGGGGCCCCCAGATCCCGGCCCCCCACCCTATGTGAATGAGTATGGGGTACGATGTACCCCTACCCATTCACCTAAGGTGTAAAATGTAAAGTAAAAAAAAACACCCACACTTTTGAAAAAATAGTTTATTGCACTGCTCCGGGGGTCTTCTTCCGTCTTGGGGGTCTTCTCGCCGGACTCCCCCGCCATTTACCAAGCTCTTTTACCGAGCGAGGGGAGTCCGGCTACCTTCTTCGTCGTCGCCGCCGTCTGGGGGTCTCGATCCGCCTTCGGGGGTCTTCTTCCGTCTTGGGGGTCTTCTCGCCGGACTCCTCCCCTCTCTTCTGCTCTTTTACCTAGCTCTTTCACGAGGGGAGGTGTCCGGCTACCTTCTTCGTCGTCGTCTGGGGGTCTCGATCCGCCTTCGGGGGTCTTCCGGGGGTCTCTTCTGTTCTTGCGGCGGTCGTCGTCTTCCGCGCCGCCGGCGCCGCCTTCTTCTTCTTCTTGTCCTTCTTGTTGTTCTTCTTCTTCCGATGTTGACCCGACGCTCTCTCTGCCCGGAATGCCTGTGCCGCTCTGAGCTCGGACTTATATAGGGACATGGGCGACAGGGTCACATGTTCATGTCACATGGTGACCCCGCCCCCCTTGCGATGTCACAGTCCCAGCATCCTCCGGGACTGTGACAACACAAGGGGGCGGGGTCACCATGTGACATGTGCATGTGACCCTGTCGCCCATGTCCCTATATAAGTCCGAGCTCAGAGCGGCACAGGCATTCCGGGCAGAGAGAGCGTCGGGTCAACATCGGAAGAAGAAGAAGAACAAGAAGGACAAGAAGAAGAAGAAGGCGGCGCCGGCGGCGCGGAAGACGACGACCGCCGCAAGAACAGAAGAGACCCCGGAAGACCCCGAAGGCGGATCGAGACCCCCAGACGACGACGGCGGCGACGACGAAGAAGGTAGCCGGACACCTCCCCTCGTGAAAGAGCTAGGTAAAAGAGCAGAAGAGAGGGGAGGAGTCCGGCGAGAAGACCCCCAAGACGGAAGAAGACCCCCGAAGGCGGATCGAGACCCCCAGACGGCGGCGACGACGAAGAAGGTAGCCGGACTCCCCTCGCTCGGTAAAAGAGCTTGGTAAATGGCGGGGGAGTCCGGCGAGAAGACCCCCAAGACGGAAGAAGACCCCCGGAGCAGTGCAATAAACTATTTTTTCAAAAGTGTGGGTGTTTTTTTTTACTTTACATTTTACACCTTAGGTGAATGGGTAGGGGTACATCGTACCCCATACTCATTCACATAGGGTGGGGGGCCGGGATCTGGGGGCCCCCTTATTAAAGGGGGTTCCCAGATTCCGATAAGCCCCCGCCCGCAGACCCCGACAACCAACGGCCAGGGTTGTCGGGAAGAGGCCCTTGTCCTCATCAACATGGGGACAAGGTGCTTTGGGGTGGGGGGGCCGCACGGCCCCCCTTTCCCCAGGGCACCCCCCATGTTGAGGGCACGCGGCCTGGTACGGCTCAGGAGGGGGGGGGCGCTCGTTCGTCCCCACCCCTTTCCTGGCCTGCCAGGCTGCGTGCTCGGATGAGGGTCTGACATGGATTTGGGGGGAACCCTCACGCCGTTTTTTCGGCGTGGGGATTCCCTTTAAATCCATGCCAGGTCACGGAGCTGGCGCGGCGGCAGTAACTGCCTACGCTAGCTACGTAACCTGAAGTCACGTGCTAAATGAACGGACTTGCCGATGAGCGGCAAGTCCGTTCATTTCAAAAGTCCCGCGGACTTGCCCACTAACGGCGGGATTGTCCCTTCGTGTGTACGCGGCCTTACTCTTGCTGGGCGCAGGAATGGGCCTGCTTTTAAAAAGTAGTAAAAAAAAAATTAAATTACATGCCCCTGTCAAACAAACTGTCAAAATTGAGCCTTGGGTGTTGGTGATGCCCTAAACCAAAAATATTGTTGGAAGCTAGCATAATAAAGATTTAGGAATAGGATAGGCAGCATAGGCAGTCTTCAAAGGATCCCAGATCCCTAGCAAATTCAATCAGTTACATCAGCATCAGGGGCTTGATAGCTGCTGATCCAGGACTGATTCATTTTGCGCCTGTGGACAGGCACACACTTTGACCCGTCACAAACCCTCCAGCAGCACTGAATGTCTGTTCAGAAAGCATGCTGGATGCAGGACAGGTCAAAAGCTTGATTTCAAATTGAGCAAGTTCTGGCCAGTGGTCCATCCTCAAGACCCAGTGGATGCTCAGTTGTAAAGGTCTCCAAGTCTGCTCCTGCCCCTAGATATTCCTGCACCATATAATGCAGATGCTGCAGATGGTTGCCTAAACCTAACAGCCCTGGGCACTGAGGACTAAAGAATTGTTTCTCCTGTCCTCTTCCCGTCATCTCTGCTATGATTGTACGCCTGATATTCGTCCAATCACAGCGCCTGTCACTTCAACCAATCAGGTGACAGGGTAACCAGATCCGAGCACCTGATTGGCTGAGAGGCGAGTCAGTGTTAGGGAATCGATTTATTCGCTTCTCTAACACAACACTGTGTAAACAGCGAACGCACAGCATTGTGCCCGCTGTTTACCAATTTGGAAGCCTATTAGAGCCCACGGCTCTAATCGGGATGTCTATTAGAGCCAACGGCTCTAATCAGGCGCTTCCAAAAACAGCTGTGGGGGGCCCTGTGGGCTAGGACCCATGATTTCTAACAGCATCCCTGCCCAGAGCCCTACATCTTGGAGGGTGAATAAAGCACTGTTACAATAAGCGGACTTGATAACGGAGTTACCGACTACCTGATGGAGTATTTCTCCATCAATCGTGACTCGATTGACATTCCTTTAGTGGTTTGAGAAGTCCATAAGCCGGTTGTTAGGGGTGTTCTGATTAGAATTGGGTCCCGCCTTAAGAGGGAACGTGCCTGATAAACTGACAAGCTTTTATCAAAGTTGCATAGTTTGAAATGTTCCCACAAAGCAAGTCTCACGCACTCTACATATCAGGACCTCCTTAAGGTGAGGGAAGAACTTTGGTCTCTCCTTTTCCATAAAACGAAACAGAAATTGGTGTGGGCCCTCCGCGCCATGTATGAATTTTCGAACAAACCGGACACACTACTGCCCCGGTTCTCTACATGTGCTCCGAAACCAGAACTTACATCCCCCACATTCTGAATCCCACTGGAGAGAAGCGGACCACTTCTTCCGCAATGGCGGCGGAGTTCCACAATTCTTATCGTGGCCTTTATAATCTGGGCCATACCTCTGCAGGGACCCCCCCTCTGACTGCACTGTTGGCTATCCAGTTCTTTATAGCCTCCTTGGGTATGGTTAGGGAGGAGATAGAGGAACCTATTACGGTGGAGGAAGTAGGGGTGGCTCTGGCCAATTTCAAACCAAAGAAAGCACCTGGGGGGGGCGTGGCCTGACCGAGCACAGTGATGGACGCTTAACTCCGGAGCTCCCGCTGCCTCGCGATCTGAATCCTGCTTAACCGAGGTATTCTCACTCTAAAAACACCAACGACTATGGGGACAGCCTCGCAGACCTCCTCCGCCTCCCGCTCGCCTCGCGGTAATTCTGGTGATATGTCCAGTAACATCCCAGACATGTTCCTCTCCCACAGGGGAAACATGGCGCCCACTCACCACAGGCCCAGGCTCCCGCGCTCGACAACGCACCTCCCGCACCCCCTTCAACGGGACTCCTAGTTCATTCCAGCGGGGCAGAAATTTCCCCTTCACCTACACAACAACCACACCTGAATATACAGGACCTCAGGACCATTGCCGCTGACATAAAGGATACCTTGTCAGCGGCCATTTCAGAACTGCGACTAGATATCCGCGCGCTCAATGACAGGGTGCTATCTGTTGAGGAGAGGGTGGATAAACAGCACTCCCAATTATTGAAGACGACACACCATGTCGATACCCACACCCTCCAAATGAGGGATATGCACAGACACCTGGAAGACCTCGACAATAGGGGCAGACGCCATAATCTTAGGGTCAGAGGTCTTCCAGAATCTGTTGAAGGGACACTGATAATGTCTGAAGTGATTGGCATCTTTAACGGCCTGCTGGATCACCCCAAACCCCAATCGCAATGGACAGGATCCACCGTGCCCTGCGCCCTAGGGGGAGAGAAACGGATCCTCCGCGTGACATAGTCTGCTGTCTGCAGGACTTCAGACTTAAAGTAGAAATATTAAGGCGGGCCCGAGAAAAAACACAAATACTACACACCGGTCACACCATTCAGATCTACCAGGATCTCTCCAACATAACTCTACAACACCGCAGGGATCTAAAGCCTCTCTTAGATGCCCTCCGATCCCACAGCATTCCATACAAATGGAAATTTCCGTTCTGCCTCGCCGCCACTTCTTCCGTATCCTACAAATCCCTCCAGTGGCGGTCCCTGACTGGTTTGCAGACTATCGCCGCTCGGCAGTCAAGAGGAATGCATCACCTCCCGAACCTATGGAAACCCAGGGGTCCAGCTCTAGGAGACGTCGGTCACCTTCCCCACAGGTGCACCGCAACTCTGCTAGAGAGGCCCGTGATAACCGCAGCCCTTTCAACCCTCCTAACTCCAGGAGGACACGAAGGGACCACTGATGTCAATTGACCAGCTAACACAGTCTGCAGTTACTCCCTGTTTTCAGTTTATTCAGCAGCTACACCACCGCTTTACTAAGTGCCTTCTATTGTCCCTTTATTTGACTCTACCATGTAGCTCTCCTAGACTTTGACTTGACTATACCCTGGTTTCGTCTCAGCCCTTACACTGAGATCATCTTGCCACTCCCTCCCGGATCAATGACTCTGAACTCTCCGCTATAGCCTCTACCTGTGACTTGAACTACATTCCCAAACATGCTTTGCGGCTGACCTCTCACCACTCCGGATCTGCATCCTCCACTCCCACACGCGGACTTCCGTCTTCCCTCAACAGCTCCTCCAGGGACAATACACACATCCTTCGCCCCTGGATCGCGGACGCAAAACTATCACTCCCCCTGTCGGGACTGACTGCTCTTAACCAGCTACCTCCTACCACTTAGCAACGCGCTACAACTCTTGGTGTCCGGACCGTGCCTTTCCACCATGGCGTGCTAACATCCGCTCATCGACATTCCGACGGACATCAGTCAACGATCTGGATCCTCCTCAGACCATCTACACGCCGCTACCGAAAGACATTGCCCAGAATCAGCTCTACACATATCCCAGGTACGCGGTTCAACTCTACGGAATTTTACCATCAGACCTAACCACCCTTTAATAACCTCTCCCCCTCGATTGGATGATCTCTCTGACGGGACAAACACTTAACTCTTTGCTTTTTCCTTACAGGTCAGCCAATATCTCTTTTCAGACCTCCACCTAAATTGATTAGGTCTGCTGAAATGTGGTTTGTACCTATTGTTGTTGTTTGAGTACAGGTGCACTAATATATACTATTGATACACCTAGGACGTATTGCATATATCCCTTTGTTTTGTGTATCTCTTGCTACACCTCTCATCGTGTGCAGTCATAGATTACAACACGGCTACACAGCACACACTCATTTAACCCATCTACGCTGGCACCATGCCATATCTGCGCCCACCCCCTACGACAGTGGGCTGCGGAATGTTCACCCCTGCTCCTGCCCTCAGTTGACACCCCTTCATTAATCACATTGTAATGTTGCTCCCAGAGAATCCTACAAACTCACGATTTGACAATGCACACTTCCGAATACAACCCCTTTTCATATAGTTCCTTCTATATCTTTGAATCCCCTTTCGCTTGATATTCCTCGAATATGCGCTACCATGGTCGGGCAATAGGGAGATACTAGTAATCTTTACATTTTTTGTCTTATTTTCCTATTATTGCTTCCATTACTGTCTGGTCTGTGCCAACCCCCACACAGTGGTGTCCAGTAGTATACCCACTTGTTTGTGGGCCTACTCCTTCACACCCTGTAAAAAAACGATTGTACATATACTGAGATTGGAAGGGATACATTCTCCCTTCCCTCTTCGGTTCCTCTGAGCGGTATACCCTGCTCACCCTTGCTTTCATCAGCTCCAGACCTAAGATTTCCTTACATTCTAAAATCCCCTGCCCTTTCCAAGTACTACCTACGCAGTACTCAACTAGTTATAATAATGTGTTCTACTAACTCCCCAACAGGAATCACTCTAGCTCACGAGCAACTTAATCTTTACTCAATAAATGTTCAGGGTTTGAACACTCCAGAGAAGCAGGCCCAATTGCTCGCCACTCTACATAAATCCAAAACACATATTGCCTTGATCCAAGAAACTCATTTCCGATCGAACTCCATTCCAAAACTACACAATCATCAATTTCCTATGGCCTTTCACGCTACCAATGAACAAGCTAAATCAAAGGGAGTTTCTATCCTGCTCTCCAAACATTGCCCGATTCAAAACATATCCACGCACAAAGACCCGAATGGGAGATATCTCTTCCTGAAGGGCTTGCTGTACGGCAAACCTATTACCATTGCTAACCTTTATGCCCCAAACTCCCATCAGGTCACTTACTTCCGTGATACCCTCCAACAGCTCACGACCTTCCAATCTGGAACACCTTATGCCCCAGCCTAGACTCTTCCAACGGCAACTCCGTCCTTACATACAAAGCCCTCAAAGCCATCAAGTTGGAACTACATAATCTCTTACTACACGACACCTGGCGCACACTCCACCCCACCGGAAAAGACTACACCTTCTTCTCTGCCCCTCATAATAAACACTCCCGACTAGATTACTTCTTCCTGTCTCAATCTGGCCTTTCCCATCTCACTAGAGCGACCATTGAACCAATGGTGTTGTCGGATCACAACCCAATCACAATGACCGTTTCTTTACCTCCAACAATATCCACCTCATATATATGGCGTCTTGACAACTCCTTACTCACTGACTTAGACTCGAGCCATAAGACACTAACTCAGCTCTCACAATACTTCCTACAAAACGCACTACCTGACACTGACCCGGCTACAATTTGGTCAGCCCATAAATGTGTGATAAGAGGACATTTTATCTCACTGGCTTCTGCTAGATCTAAACTCTGCAAAGCTCATATTGAATCCCTTACCCGATGTGTACGCACACTAGAACAAGCACATAAAGCTTCAAGAGCTGCAGCTACCCTGTCCGACCTGACCACTGCCAGGGAAGAACTCCCCCCCGAACTTAACAAATCGCTGCGTCGGAAATACTCACTGCAACAGAAAACATTTTATGAGTTCAGTAACAAATCCGGGAAAATGCTAGCCAGGGCCCTACAGGCCAAAAAAGCAAATCACACTATACACATGCTTAAATCTCCTAAAGGTGAGTCATTGACCAAAACTGAAGACATTGCTAGCCACTTTGTTGACTACTTCTCCAAACTATATAACTTACCCTCTAAACCTCCGTTGACCCCACATACAGACCGACAAGAGATGATACATTTCTTCTTACATCAATACTCTCCTACACCCCTACCTCCGGACGATATTGAAACACTAGCCTCTCCATTGACCATGGAAGAAACACTGACAGCCTTAAAACAACTTAAAACAGGTAAGAGCCCAGGCCCGGATGGTCTCACCACATGCTACTATAAATCCTACTCAGATACACTTCTTCCCCACTTTCTCAAAGCCTTTAACAACATTCCTTCCAACGACGCAACAAATAGGGACCTTCTTGAAGCCCACGTAACCCTCATACCGAAACCAAATAAAGACCCCACCCTAGTATCCAATTATAGGCCCATTTCTGTGCTCAACGTAGATGTCAAACTATATGCCAAAATACTTGCCAACCGCCTACAACCTCTCCTTCCTAAATTAATCAATCTGGATCAAGTAGGTTTTGTCTCTGGCAGGGAGGCCATAGACAATACCACGAAAGCAATCAACATCCACCATTGGCTTACCACGTCATCCACTAAAGGCTTTTTTCTATCCCTTGACGCAGAGAAGGCGTTCGATAGGGTGGCTTGGAACTTCATGATAGCTGCGCTGCAAGCTGTGGGTATTCCACAATCCTTGCTCCACATGATACTTGCTTTATATTCCTCCCCATCAGCGAAACTTAGAGTAAGCGGTCACCTATCGAACGCCTTCTCGGTCTCCAATGGGACCCGCCAAGGATGTCCTCTATCCCCTTTGCTATTCATACTTACCCTAGAACCAATTCTTTGTAAACTAAGAAGTAACCCTGACATCAAGGGCGTCACAATCGGACACAAGACCTACAAGGTTGCGGCCTATGCCGACGATGTCCTTTTATTTCTGACCGATCCAATAACGACTATCCCTAACCTCCTTAAGGACTTCTCACTCTTTAACAACCTTTATAATTTACAAATTAACTTCACCAAATCCCATGCCATTAATGTCTCACTCCCTCCTACAGTGGTTGCACAATGTAAACTTAATTTCCCCTTCTCCTGGGATCCCCATGCCATTACTTACCTGGGCATTAAAATACCCACTAAACTTTCCGAACTATACACACACAATTTCCAACACATTCTACAGGATATACGCTCCGACCTTATAAAATGGCACCATGGATCATTTTCTTGGTTTGGCAGGATCGCAATCCTGAAAATGAATGTATTACCCAGAATCCTCTATCTATTACAGGCAATACCGATTAGACTCCCATCATCATTCCACTTGGATTTTAATCACATGTGCAGAAATTTACTATGGTCTTATGCCAAACCTAGAATTAACTGGAATCGCCTAACACTCCCTAAACTGAAGGGTGGCCTAGGCTTACCGGATATCTCCAAATATCAATGGGCTTGCCACCTAGCCAGGGTTGTGGATTGTCATGTACACAAACCGCACAAGGACTGGATCCACATCGAACAAGCTTTTACACAAATCCCCCTATCAAACCTCCCTTGGATACACCCGTCCCATATCCCCAAAAATTCTATGCTACATCCCCTGATCAGCGCCACCTTGCTATATTCCCGGACGGCGAACTCTCACTCTAAGATCTTGAATGCACTCGGTCCTATGACTCCACTGACCAATAACCCGGAATTCCCAGCTAATCTACACAAGCGTGATCCGACAACACCATCTGACAATCAAGACCCTAGGGCCAAACAATTCTTTACAAATGACTGCCTATCAACACTCCAGGAACTATCTTCAAAATTCCCACACTACCGTATTTCCTTTTTTAAATTTTTACAACTTAGTCACTTCTTTGGAACCACTAAACAAATGATTCCCTGACATTCAGATTACACTCAGTTTGAAACTCTTTGTTCCCAACTTGAACCTCAGAAACATGTAATTTCTCAAATATACACCATACTGTTCTCCGCACATGACTTAAAATCCGACAGCTTGGTGAGACATTGGGAATCTGAACTCCACTTAGATTTAACGGCTAGAGACTGGGAAGCCATTTTCACACATATTCACAAAGAGTCTTTGAACGTGTCTGTACAGGAGAACAGATACAAACTATTCTCCAAATGGTATAAAACTCCAGATAAGATTCATAAATTTGCACCTGAACTCCCCCCCACCTGTTGGAGATGTAACACGGCCATAGGCTCCCTGATTTACATATGGTGGGACTGCCCACTAATTCAACCATTTTGGACTGAAATACATTCCCTCATATCGCAAATCACCACCTCCCGCATCCAGCTCTCCCCTGCCCAATTTTTACTTCATCATTCTCCAACCATCAAACGCTCATACAAAAAATCCCTCACAATACACCTGATTAATGCAGCCAACCAATGTTTACCCATACACTGGAGAAGCTCTACTTCCCCCTCAATTGAGGAATGGACTCGCAGAGTAGATAAGATTGAAGAAATGGAGAATTTAATACACCAGACCAGAGATGACACTTCAACACATACGCAAACATAGGCATGTTGGAAACATTTCCGACAAACAAATCACACCCTAACACTTTCTTCTACCTCCACCTCTCCCACCTCACATTCTTCCCTCCACCCACCGGCTTTGTCCGATTGACGCTTATCTAAAGTGATACACACCTAACATATTTGATTACTATGACAAATGCCCCATACGGCACTCATCCTCTTCTCCCATTCTGCAAGTTTGGATTGTATACACCTCTCATATACCACTAATGTATAGAAAGTTATGGCTATTGATGCACTACCCTATTCCTTCCTATAGTTGCTATTACACCTAAATAATAACCTACCTGTTCACAGTGAGATCCCTACTGGGGTGAACGGGTACGAACGGCTAACTGGTAACAAGCAAAGATAGGGTTAACCATCCATGAGTGGTCTAATACTCTTCTACTGAGTATACTCTACCACCCTCCCCTACTCCTATAAGTCTTGTACCCTTCTCGCACTCTTGTTGATCCCCACAGTTATGTAATGTCTGTGACTTCTGTAGACTTCCCATGTATAACCATAAATGTTCTTGATCTGCTCCATGCTCCTACTGCTGGTTATCCCCCCGTAACATGTTCCTTAGTAATGTATTTTTACTACCTGTTTTATCTCCTGTACATGCTACAGTTCACAATGTTTGTTAAGTTTGCATACAAATAATACAAATTTATTAACAAAAAAGAAAGCACCTGGTCCAGACAGGCTTACTCCAGCTTACCACAAGGCTTTTTCTGAGGTCTTGTCCCCACATTTAGTTTCCGCACTCAATTCTCTTATGGGGGGGGGGACAGCTTATGCCTATGGTTGCCCTGAGGGGCTATATCTCCCTGATTCCTAAGGAGGGGAAGGATCTCTCTCAATGTGGAAGCTACCGTCCCATAGCCCTTTTAAACACCAACCTAAAGCTGTTTGCCAAAATTCTAGTAAATAGGCTACTCCCATCACATCTATCTCATTCACCAAGACCAGTCGGGATTTGTACCCCTCCGAGAACCCCGTGCGAAAACACCATTTGGGTTGTGAATTTGATCCATGCTGCCAGATCTGCCCATCACCCCCTTCTCTTGCCATCTATGGATGCAGAGAAGGCTTTTGATAGGGTTCATGCGTGCCACCCTGGAGCATATCGGGCTGGGGTCATCCATGTTGAGCTGGATATTTTCTCTCTACTCTTGCCCCTCAGCCGCTGTCAAGGTCAATGAAACGTGTTTCGATTTCGAATGGCATGCGCCAAGGCTGCCCCTTGTCACCCTTAATTTTAATGCTCTCCCTAGAACCTTTTTTTATGTACAGTACGTACGTTATGCATCTTTCTTCAAATGCATAAACTCTGTTCTGAGAGTTTATATGGTCCCATCGGACACTGTGCCTTCAACTTCTCAATCTCCCCAAAATTGTGGGCCTCCTGGATGTGTGGACATATTATAGAGTGGCTCACCTCACTAGGCTGGTTGACTGGCATTGTCATGCTGAGGCAAAGCACTGGGTGGCCATGGGGATGGAGGACTCAGGCAGTACGGCGAAGAGCTGGCCATGGATTGCCTCTCCACTGCCAAAGGTTCTGAGGGATCATCCTACTCTGGGAAGCACTTTGCAAGTGTCTAGGGACGCCTTCCATGGCTCCTCGATTTCCCTGTTACCTTTCCAAATGGTTTCTATTTTGGGTTATCCCGGGATTTTGACCCCAGTCTCCAGAACCCCCGGGTGTCTTCATCTCTGGGGCTTCTTGGGGTCAAATGGCAAACTCTCATCCACTGCACTTGCTTCCACTGTAGACCCCCACCCTTAGATTTTTGGAGTGGTCTCCAGCTTTTGCAGTTTCTCCATCAATGCTTCCGTTCTCCAGGCATCACTCGTCAGCTCACAGAGTTGGAGAGTATTTTTCATAGGAGGGAACCGACTCACCACAGCCTTTCTACCAGCTATGCTGCCCTGATTGGACTGGAGATCAATTTTACCCCCTCCATCTCGCTGTGGGAATCCGACCTTGATATAGAGTTTACTGACTCACAAAAGGAGAAAATTCTTCACTTTGCCCAGAAATCCTCCATGGCCACTAAGGTCCAAAAGACCAGTTATAAGATTCTGATGAGGTGGTATAGGTTTCCCACAACCTTTCACCATTTTTTCCCGCAGGTACCTGACACGTGCTGGCAGTGCAATGGGGGTAGTGGCACAATGTTACTCATTTTTTGGGAGTGCCCAAATCTTAAACCATTTTGGCAAGAAGTGGCTAGTACTATCAAACACTTGACTAATGTCAATCTGGCGGATGACATGCGGCATGCTTGCAGCACCTCACTCTAAGGCACATCAAAAAATACAAGTCCTCTCTCACCATACACCATACACCATACAGCTATTAAATGCAGCCAAGGAGTGCATTCCCTTGTGCTGGAGGTCTGTACACCTGCCATTGAAGTCTTTTTTTTTTTTGGTTTTCCAAAATTAAGGAACTCAGGGACATGGATGACCTTACAGCTACACTCAAAAACAGGGAGGAATCCTTTCATGACACTTGGAAGCCCTGGCAATATTTTGTCTTTACGGATGCCTATTTACAGGAAGTTTCGAAACCTGGCTGATTTTCCCTGGGACTTGCTATGAGGCCCTGGGTGAGAGACTTTGCTTTTCTGGTTCTTAATGTCCTCTCTCCTTGTGCCCTTTTTTCTCTTTATGCTGTGTGCGTTCCTTTTTTCCATTTTTTGTCCTTTCCTTTTCATTTCCCTCCCGTCTTCTGTTTTCCCCCTTTTACAGTATATAACTTTCCATGCAGCTCAGAAACTTGTCCCTGCAGAGGTTTATTTTTGCTGTTATTGTGTACCCGATTATGTTGTCTAGACTTGTTCTTATTGGGCTATACTGGCCGACGGGGGTTCTCTCCTAACCCCCGTATTTTTTCATTATATTTCCCACAAGGTTGCATTACTAAGTTGGGGCTATGCTATATATGTAGGGAATCCTGGAGATGTTTTCAACTGCGCTTTCTCTTAAATGTTCCTACCCACCCAACTTAGATTTTCATTGTTTTGTGCATGCTCCGTTTTGTTGAGATGCCTGTGTAGCTCTGACATCTTGTATGTTAAAAGCATAACTACTTTGTATTTTGCGTTACTCTTGTTTTGGTTTGTATAATGTAACTTATGGTTGATTTTACGCTTAGTGGTCATTTAACAAATATGACAACTAATGAACACTCTATCTAAAGTGTGATACAATGCTTTTAATGCTTGTTTTCCTCCCCTCTTGATAAACTGTTCCACAGCACTATCTGGGTATTTGTAATGTAACGCTTCAACACATTTCCTCTGCACCGCCCAGCAATCAGTTTTAAGCATGACCTTGTTCCGACACTTCTTTTCCAGAGCTTTACTTCCTTCCTGTACTGTGTGTCCATGAATGTATCCGAAAGTTTCTGTTATCTCCTCACTAGTTTTACCTCTGCAAACAGGACTTAAGATTATTCAAACTTTCCTCTCTCTACATTCTTTCACTTTGTAAAATGCTCACCTCTTTTCAATTGCAATTACAGAAACCATTTGTTCACAAAGAACCCCATGCCTAATTTTTGGATAAGAACATACAGAGAGAATGCCAAATGAAAACCACTGAGATTTCTTGCAGTCCTGCCTCTTTTTTTCCCTTGGCAAGAGAGAAAAGGAAGGACAAACTCACAAGTGGAATGGCCAAATCAGCGTATTTACTATAAAGTCCGCTTGAGTTTTACACATGAAAAACATTAATAGCAAGAACTTAAATTGTTACTAAACCCACAACAGTAAAATCAGTGTGTGTATGCAGTAAAGCATGCTTGTTATACTCACTGTGGAACCTAAGGCATACCTCCCAACTTTTTGAGATGGGAATGAGGGACACCTATCAGCAAGAGCATGCAGGCATAGGACACACACCCTGCCATGCCCCCTTAAAGGAGAATTGTACAAAAAAAAAGCAAGATTGGTTAAACCCACAAGTGCTTTTTTTACCACTAATATTCCTTTATATTGGCTTTTGGAATTGACAAATGCAGCAGTTTAGAAATCATATGAAAGGTTTAGTGCTGGAAGACACTTTTTGATAGATAAAAAGTGCATTTTAAAAACATCTATATAGATCAGAATGAGGGACAAATGAGGAGGAATGAGGGACAGAGGGACATTGCTCCAAATCAGGGAGAGTCCCTCGAAATCAGGGACAGTTGGGAGCTATGCCTAAGGGATTAATACTCTGCGTTGCAAAGGAGTTTGACCATGTCTTCTCTGATCATCTCCTTCTTTCACTGACTCCAATATATTTCCTGATATTTACAGAGCCAGGGAACAGGCTGCACATGCTCAGTTTAGTGTGTATTGCTAGAGAGTTCTTTTATTTTTCTTGGGAGAGTGCCTGTGATCAGCACAGGCCACATAGAGTCAGAGGTCCTGCATTCTCAAAGGACAATCGTGGGAGAATAAAAACTCCTCCTACAAACTTTAACCAGACACTGATTGAAGTCACAAGACTGCTCTAACTGCTGATGAGAAAAGGTAGCAATTTATATTTACTAAAATAATTGCATTTCCATGTTCTGTGTACTGTGGAAATCCAGATATAGTGAATGCAAGTTTCTGGGTTTAGTAACACTTTAAGACAGTGGCCTGTTACGTGCTGCAATCAATCAAGGTATTTTATATTATATGTTTTCCTGGTATGATATGGGAAATGAGAGTTAAAGTGATTGTAAAGTCTTGTTTTTTTTAAATAATAAACATGTTATACTTACCTGCCCTGTTGCAGTGAGTTTGCACAGGGCAGCCCAGATCCTCCTCTTCTCTGGTCCCTCTTTGCTGCTCCTGGCCCCTCCCTCCTATCGAGTGCCCCCACAGCAAGTAGCCTGCTATGGGGACACTCGAGCCGAGCTGCAGCTCTGTGTGTCAATTTAGACATAGAGCTGTGGTTCAGCCCTGCCCCCTCTCTCTCCTGATTGGCTAACTGACTTTGACTGAATGGCGCCGCTGCTGTGTCTCAGCCAATCAGGTGGGAGAATTCTGGACGGCCGAGGGACTTGTGGACATCGCTGGATAGAGATGGGTAAGTATTAGGGGGGCTGCTGCACACAGAAGGCTTTTTATTCTAATGCACAGAATGCATGACTTTACAACCCCTTTAACCTCTTGCCGACGGCCATAGCCAAATGATGGCTACAGTGCGGTTGGCTGATTCTAGGAGGTCATACAATGGCTTGTCTATGCTCACCAGGTTCACCGGACCTGGCGCATTACGGATCGCGGTAAAGGATCAATGACAGCGGCCCTTTACCACGTGATCGATCCATCCAATGATGGAGCGATCACTTGTTAACAAATGCATGTCCGTTCAGCTCTCTCCTCGCAAGCTGTATATACGATAGGTACAGCGTGCGAGGGGAGGAGGGAGACTTCAGCAGCACTCACCCCTGCCTCACCCGTGCCTCATTCTAGCCCATATGTGCCTCATTCATGCCTCATCTGTGCCGCATTCATGCCCATATGTGCCTCATGCATGCCTCATTCATGCCCATATGTGCCTCATTCATGCCCATATGTGCCTCATGCATGCCTCATCTGTGCCTCAATCATGCCCATATGTGCCTCATTCATGCCCATATGTGCCTCATTAATGCCCATCTATGCCTCATCCATGCCTCAACCGTGCCTCATTCATGCCCATGTGTGCTTCATCAATGCCCATCCATGCCCCATCAGTGCTCATCCATGCCACATCAATGCCACATCAGTGCTCATTCGTACCTCATGCATGCCTCATCCGTGCCACATCAATGCCTCATCCATGCTCATCCTTGCCACATCAGTGCTCATCCATGCCACATTGGTGCTCATCCATGTCACATCAGTGCTCATTTATGCCACATCAGTGCCACTACAGTGCTTATCAGTGCTCTACAGTGCCTCACAAAAGTGTAATAGGTAGTGTCAGGAAAGGTTCCCTCCGCTGGTAATATCGATCATTTGGCGTGCATTACTGCGGTCCACCAGCAGGTGTCTCCTGGCAGTTTGGAGCTGCCAGAAGAGCTTTTTCCTGCTGGTATTTTGTCATCTTTGGGTCGCAGTACTGGTGTCCATCAGCGGAGGGATCCTGGTAGTGTGGAGCAGGTATTACTTTCTACAGACAGACTTTGATAGCAGCTGTAGTATAAATACCCGGCAAGTGCACACACACCTTGCCCTGGTATTGTCCTTATCCTGGTATTGTCCTGACCTGCATCCTGTTACCTGTTATTCTGACCCTGTATCCTGTATCCTGAACCTGTTGTACCTGATCCTGTCTATTCCTGGATACTTGTCCTGCAGCCTGATCCCTTCCTCCTTGTCCCTGTCTGTTACTCCTTGCCCCCATCTGCTGACCTCCTGTTTATGACCCTGACCTGGCTTGACTACGATTCTGGTATCCCCTTTTGTTATATATACTGGTTGGTTTGTTGTCACTGTCTTAGTTAGTTGGGTTTCTCACTCTGTTTTGTATTGGTGGTGTACTCATATTTATATGCATTTATCTTAATAAAATCACTTACTTTCACCTACTTATGTTTGGTTCACTCTGTCGCAGTCACACAGTTCTGGTCACATCTGGTTTATGACAGAATACCAGGGCCCTTCCTGACCAGAAGTGGCTGCACAGGGGGACCATTTGATTCAGTAGGTTGCAAACATGAATGCTGATGAGGTACTTTATTTTTCTATGCTGGGATCTGAAAGTGGTGATTATTGCCGCCAGGCTTTGAAAGGATGGTCTAGTGACCAGTTGTTTGCCATTATACGTTTGGCTTACTCCCTGGTCCATCAGGGTTATATATTGTTTTGGGGAGGTGCAGCCTTTGATCAAGATCTGTACTGAGCTGGCCCTGCCCTGTATCCCAGAGGGCCATGATGATGTCACACCCCCTTTTAATATGAATCAGGTTGTATCCCAAATATGGCTTTTTGAAGATGATCCCATCCGATTTTTGTGAGCACTACTCTGCCTGTTCCCCACAGGTGATTGCTGAGTGCATTATGTCTGCTCAGTCTTTTGTTAGACAGGGAGACTTAAAACCACAGTTTGTACAACCTATACTTTCAGCAGGGTCTGGCATGGTGCAATTAGCCCCAGCCAAACAAACCACCTCTGCCTTCAGACACCAGCCTACCCGAATGTATGTTTTCCCATCACCCATGCCAAACTCAGTTGCAGCCCAGTATACACTGCTTCCAACCAAATACTCATATCCGGTCTCTGCTCCCTGTACCTATCCTGCATTCAACCCACCTGCCTCTTCTCAGCTGCCTACAAAAATCCACAAGAACTTCCCCCAGCTACTGTTACCTCTTCTCTGCCATATCCCAATCCTCCTTTACAGTCTGCTGCACCCCCCACCTACAGAGCTTCAGTGGCTAAGCCAATGAAAAAATGAAAGTTTTCCCAACCAAAACGATCCTGCCATTAATCCAACCTGCCTCCACACCCACCAATCTGTCCCAGCCTGAAGTGCCAGAGTTCCAGCCTGAAGTGCCAGAGTTCCAGCCTGAAGTGCCAGTCTTCCAGCCTGAGGTGCCAGTCTTCCAGCCTGAGGAGCCAGTCTTCCAGCCTGAGGTGCCAGTGTTCCAGCCGGAGGTGCCAGTGTTCCAGCTGGAGGTGCCAGTGTTCCAGCCTGAAGAGCCAGAGCCAGCGTCCCAGCGTGAAGAGCCAGTGTCCCAGCGCGAAGAGCCAGAGCCAGCGTCCCAGCCTAAAGAGCCAGCGTCCCAGCCTGATGAGCCACTGTCTGCTGCCCAGCCTGATGAGCCACTGTCTGCTGCCCAGCCTGATGAGCCACTGTCTGCTGCCCAGCCTGATGAGCCACTGTCTGCTGCCCAGCCTGATGAGCCACTGTCTGCTGCCCAGCCTGATGAGCCACTGTCTTCTGCCCAGCCTGATGAGCCACTGTCTGCTGCCCAGCCTGATGAGCCACTGTCTGCTGCCCAGCCTGATGAGCCACTGTCTGCTGCCCAGCCTGATGAGCCTCTGTCTGCTGCCCAGCCCGATGAGCCTCTGTCTGCTGCCCAGCCCGATGAGCCTCTGTCTGCTGCCCAGCCTGAGGAGCCACTGTGTGCTGCCCAGCCTGAAGAGCCACTGTCTACTGCCCAGCCTGAGGAGCCACTGTCTGCTTCCCAGCCTGAGGAGCCACTGTCTGCTTCCCAGCCTGATGAGCCACTGTCTGCTGCCCAGCCTGATGAGCCATTGTCTGCTGTCCAGCCTGATCAGCCACTGTCCGCTGCCCAGCCTGATGTGTTCCTGTCTGCTGCCCAGCCTGATGTGTTCCTTTCGCCGCCCAGCTTGAAGTGCCCATGCATGCTGCCCAGCTTGAAGTGCCTGTTGCCCAGTTCGAGTTGCATGCCGCCCAGCTTTCTGTGCCTGCTATTTAGCTTGATGTACTTATTGCCCAACCTGATGTGACTTTGCCCGCTACGCGGCTTGACGCCATGGACTTTCCCCAGCAACAGCTAGTTGGAGCGTCCAGAGGTCGCTCTTTCAAGGGGGGGTAATGTCAGGAATGGTTACCTCCGCTGGTAATATCGATCATTTGGCGTGCAGTACTGAGGTCCACCAGCAGGTGTCTCCTGGCAGTTTGGAGCTGTCAGAAGAGCTTTTTCCTGCTGGTATTTTGTCATCTTTGGGCTGCAGTACTGGCATCCACCAGCGGAGGGATCCTGGCATCACCTGACTTTGATAGCAGCTGTAGTATAAATACCTGGCAAGTACACACACACACCTTTCCCTGGTATTGTCCTTGAGCCCTGACCTACATCATGTTACCTGTTATCCTGATCCTGAACCCTGATTCCTGTATCCTGAACCTGTTGTACCTGATCCTGCATTGCTGGATCCTTGTCCTGCAGCCTGATCCCTTCCTCCTTGTCCCTGTCTGTTACTCCTTGCCCCATCTGCTGACCTCCCGTTTATGACCCTGGCCTGGCTTGACTACGATTCTGGTATCCCCTTTTGTTATATATACAGGTTGGTTTGTTGTCACTGTCTTAGTTGGGTTTCTCACTCTGTTTTGTACTGGTGGATTATTCACATTTATATGCATTTATCGTAATAAAATCACTTACTTTCATCTACTTATGTTTGGTTCACT
The DNA here is from genome assembly GCA_028564925.1 of Lithobates sylvaticus. Lineage (NCBI taxonomy): Eukaryota > Metazoa > Chordata > Amphibia > Anura > Ranidae > Lithobates > Lithobates sylvaticus. Next base: position 127,309,157 of record CM053037.1, read on the forward strand.
CTGTCGCAGTCACACAGTTCTGGTCACATCTGGTTTATGACAGGTAGTCAGGAAATTTGATTTGTAATTTCATGCCCCTAGAGCACCTGATGGTGCCGCCTGAATGTTGGGCCTCTGTATGTGGACAAGCTGTGTAAAAGTCTCACACATGTGGTATTGTGGTATTGCCAGGAGTAGCAGAATGCATTTTGGGGTGTTTTTGCTATGTACATGCTATGTGTAATGCCGCGTACACGCGATCGGAAATTTCGGCCAGCAAAAGACAGATGAGAGATTTTCATCGGAAAATGCGACCGTGCGTAGGCTCCATCGGACTTTTGTTGGCGGAATTTCAGCCAGCAAAAGATCGAGAGCATGTTCTCAATTTTTTTCGATGGAAATAGTTTCGGAATAGATCGCAAATTCCAATCGTCTGTGGCAATTCCGACGCACAAAATTCAGATGCATGCTCGGAAACAATTCGACACATGCTCGGAAGCATTGAACTTCATTTTCACGGCTCGTTGTAGTGTTGTACGTCACCGCGTTCTTGACGGTCGGAATTTGGTGTGACCGTGTGTAGGCAACACAAGCTTGAGTGGAATTCCGTCGGAAAAAACATCCAAGGCTTTTCCAACGAGAATTCCGATCGTGTGTACACAGCATTAGAAATATCTTATAAACAACTTTGTGTAAAAAAACATATTCCAAAAACTTGTGGAAAAAAATGACATGTTCAAAAGACTCATAATGCCTCATAGAATATACGTTGGGGTTTTTTCTTTGCAAAATTGGGTCTTTTTGTGGGCATTTTCATTGTCCTGGTGCTCCAGGGCCTTCAAAAGTGTGATAGGTTTTCAGGAAATTATATGTGTAATTTATGCTCCTAGAACGCCTGGAGGTGCTACTTGCATGTTGAGCCTCTCTATGTGTACAGGCTGTGTAAAAGTCACACATGTGGTATCACCATACTCAGAGTAGCAGAATGTGTTTCGGGGTGTAGTTGCAAGTTTGCATATACAGTGTGTGAAATAACTTGATAATATGACAATTTTGCAAAGAAATTTAGGGAAAAATTACAACTTCAAAAAACTCACCATGCCCCTTACTAAATACATTGGAATGTACTTTCCTGGCTTGTTAGTGTCTCAAGAAATTACATAGGCCGACCCTGACATGGGGGAGGAAATTATTGGACCTCAGAGACAAAAAAGATGTCCCCTCAGGTGAACATGATTATGACCAGCCACCTGTTAATAATCCCTGTTCTGATTAACTGCTTGCCTTCCCCACATCTGGACAGCCTATACTTGATACTAGGGATGAGCCGAACACCCCCCAGTTCGGTTCACACCAGAACCTGCGAACGGACCGAAAGTTTGCACGAACGTTAGAACCCTATTAGTTACAATGGACGTGAACATTCGCATTCTAAAGTGCTATTTATAACGGCCAATATGCATGTTATTTTTCTAAAAAGGGTTTGGGGACCCGGGTCCTGCCCCAGGGGACATGTATCAATGCAAAAAGAAGTTTTAAAAACTTCCTTATTTTATGGAGAACTCATTTTAATGATGCATAAAGTGGAAAAAAAAAGTGAAATATTCCTTTAAATATCGTACCTGGGGGGTGTCTAAAGTATGGATGTGAAGTGGCATGTGTTTCCCATGTTTAGAACTCTCCCTGCACAAAATTACATTTGTAAAGGAAAAAAAAGCCATTTAACCACTTAAGCCCCGGTCCAATTTGCAGCCAAAGGACCAGGCCCCTTTTTGCGATTCGGCACTGCGTTTCTTTAACTGACAGTGGTCGTGCGACGTGGCTCCCAAACAAAATTAATGTCCTTTTTTCCCCACAAATAGAGCTTTCTTTTGATGGTATTTGATCACCTCTGCGGTTTTTATTTTTTTGCGCTATAAACAAAAATACAGCGACAATTTTGAAAAAAATTCAATATTTTTAACTTTTTGCTATAATAAATATCCCCAAAAAATATATAAAAACATTTTTTTTTTCCTCAGTTTAGGCCGATATGTATTCTTCTACATATTTTTGGTAAAAAAAAAAAAATCGCAATTAGTGATTATTGATTGGTTTGCGCAAAAGTTATAGCATTTACAAAATAGGGGATAGTTTTATAGCATTTTTACTAATATTTTTTTTTTACTAGTAATGGCGGCAATCAGCGATTTTTATTGTGACTGCGACATTATGGCGGACACATCAGACATTTTTGACACATTTTTGGGACCATTGTCATTTATACAGCAATCAGTGCTATTTAAATGCACTGATTCCTGTGTAAATGACATGACTGAATATTAGGCAGATGCCTGTGTTGCACAAAATAAACTACACAACACCAGCAATGAGGGGGCACACTACACCCACTGTAACAGCGCTAGGTTAGGAAGCAAAGCAAAGCTGACACTGTCCCTGCCTATCCTGCTCTCTCCCTGAACACTACACTCACTGTAACAGCGCTATCTAAAGAAGTATAAAGCACAGCTGACACTGTCCCTGCCTATCCTGCTCTCTCCCTGAACACTACACTCACTGTAACAGTGCTATCTAAAGAAGTATAAAGCACCGCTGACACTGTCCCTGGCTATCCTGCTCTCTATGAACGCCACACAACACTACACAAGGCTGCCGCACTGGCGGCCCTATATAGTGTGGGGCGTGCACTAAACCCCCCTTAGCTATAATTGGCCACAGGCATCCTGCCTGTGGCCAATTATGCCTCTCCTTGCTGCCGGCGCTGTGATTGGCCAAGCATGCGGGGTCACAGTGCATGCTTGGCCAATCATCAGCCAGCAATGCACTGCGACTGGCGCAGTGCATCATGGGCCGTTCGTAACACACAAATTTGATGCGTATGGCCCACAAAGTTCTGGTTTCGACGAACGGACGAATGGCCGATGTTCGATTCGAACATGGGTTAGAAACAAACACCGGGCTCATCCCTACTTGATACAGATATCAAAGAAATGTTTCTGTCCCTGAGAGGAGCTATTCAACAAGATGTGGAGAGGGGGAGGATGGAGCGCCGACGACAGGTAGTGATGAGCGAGTATGGGGGGGTCACAGATGGAGTGACACTGAGGGTGGGCGAGAGAGAGTGGGGGCTGAAGGGGAGAAACACTGTGATGTGTTTTTTGGACAGTTTTTTTCTCAGTCCAGGAGTAACAGTGTGTGCTTGTAAGATGCGGCAGCCGGCTCCATAGAGCAGAAGAGACTCTGGTGTAGAGGAGAAAAGAGAGAGAGCAGCGCCGCTCTAAGAGTAGTGGGTCTGATTACAGTGGGAACTGTATGTGAAAATAAAAAGAAAGTATGTACTCACACTTTGTTTAAAAATATCAGGCACGTAGCGGTATCTTTATTTTGTCTGAAGTCCTCGGCCGTCCTCCGGTGTCATGGCTATGGTGGGGAAATGCACGGTCCCTTGCGTCTCGTGGTTCCGAGGTGAGTGCGTCCCAGGATAGGCACGTCAGCAGGATTGATGACGTTGGTAGGCGTGGTTGGAAGCGCTCGCGTTCGGAGCATGCGTGCTCCTTCATCAGGCGGCGCTGCTCTCTCTCTCTTTTCTATTCAACAAGATGTACAGTCATACATGCACAAAACAAATGTGGCAAGGACAAGGTCTAGGAGTAAGAATTGATGACATGGAAAATAAAATGGAGGATGTCGCTGATGCTCATAATGAATTGGTAGACTCCCATTTTGAACTAATAGAAGAATTGAGGCAACTTAAGTTGAAAGTGTCAGAAATCGAGGACAGATCCAGACGCAATAATATCAAATTCAGAGGGATCCCAGAAACTGTAAAAAATACTGAATTACAGGGATTTTTTAAAGAAATGATGTCTGACCTACTCCCCAAAATCCTGCATCAGGAGCTGACAATTGACAGGGCTCATCGATTGCCAAAACCTTTGCATATACCAGAAAAACTCCTGAGAGATGATATTGCAAAAATTCATTTCTATCATATTAAAGATCTCCTGATGCAAAGTGTACGACAACATGTCCCACTACCTGATCCATATGCAGGTATTTTTTTTCTACTCAGACCTTTAACAAGCAACTTCATTGGCGCGGAAAAACCTGAATTCCATTACTAAGTTACTCCGTAATCATAATCTCAATTATAGATGCGGTTTCCCCACCAAATTGATCGTTGATCGCAATGATGTTTCCTACAATATCCATACACTGGATGACGGCCTAAAGTTGTTGGGGAAATGAGGGTTTCTCCCTATGGATGAAGATAACTCTCAGAGCAAATAATCTGCAGTATAAATCGCACAAGAAGAGCAACTTGGTCATGCCAAAACTCATTACTACGGTTCACTGCTTATATTGCTAAACCCTCAAACCTATCTGTTTTCAGGGAAACTTTTACCCCGGAAGGAAATGGTAAATTCCCCCCTATCTATAAGTGCACATTGGTGCACCCTACAGTTGCATGGCGACTCAAAGTTTTTCTTCAACGTTCTGAATTTTTATGATTGTTTCTATTTTTGTCTCCTTATTTTTTTTTTCAATGGAATTTCTAATTAACTCATACATTCTATTATAATCTATCTTTTTTCCTTCAAGGTTGGTCTCTCCACTCAGGAACATGATCATTATATATCTTGGCTTATCCACAATAGGATGTTGCTGCTACTTATCATCAACACCTTAAAAAATGTTGCAACTTAAATCTTTTTCTCTGAGCACCAACTGGGTTAACAGTCCTCATAAAAGAAAAGCTCTCTGGACTAATGCTATCAAACTTTAGAGTGACACCATATGTGTACAAGAGTCGCATTTTGCGAAAGATAAAGCACCTAAATTTACACATCCTCTTTTCCCACATATCTTCTGCTCTAACAACCTCAAAAAGAAGAAAGGTGTTATAACGGCAATCAAAGGAAAAGTCTCATCCCACCTTTTGGACTCAGTAATAGACGACCATGGTCGGTATATAATTCTAGTTGCTAATATAGACAAAATGCTCTTACAAAACATTTCAGATGCACAAATTCATAATATCACTTGATCGGACCATTCACCAATCACTTTATCTATTACGACAGGCCAACAAGGCCTAACGTCTACCCTTTGGAAGAATAATACATTTCTATTCTCTCAAGAGAGATACGTGTCTTCAATTAAGAACAAATTGACAGAATTCTTTGATTTGAATGATAATGGCTCTACATCCACTACAAATCTGTGGTGTACTCACAAAGCCTTTATCAGGGGTATCCTTATCCAAATGACATCTAGTGCTAAAATGTGTTAATACCCTTTTAAAAGATATATCTAGTCTTGAAAAAGAACATAAACAATCTCCAGATAATTCTAATTTATTACAAAAACTCAACAACAAAAGGAATGAGCTTAGGACAACTTTATTAACTAACCATGACAAATACCTCAAACAAATTAAATTTTATTATTACTCCCAAAATAACAGGGCAGGCAAATTGATGGACTCTGTACTAAGTCACCGCCAAAGAACACAAAAAAATTGATAGACGAATTCATCATAAATCTGGAAAAGCATTAATAAACCCACAATAAATAGCAGATGCTTTCTCAGATTATTATGGTGATTTATACAACTTAAAAAATTACAAGTATACTATCCAACCAACATTAAAAGACATTACAGTATTCTTAGACAAAGTGAACTTACCCAAAATTGACTCTAATACACTTGACGCGCTAAATCAACCCATATCGTTAATGGTAACCCAGAAAGTTATAAAAGACCTTCCGCTGCATAAATCGCCAGGTAATAAAAAACGCAGGGGCAATCAAATACCACCAAAAGAAAGCTCTATCTGTGAGGAAAGAAGGACGTCAATTTTGTTTGGGAGCCACGTCGCATGACCACGCAATTGTCAGTTAATGCGACGCAGTGCCGAATCGCAAAAAGTGGTCTGGTCTTAAGCCAGCAAAATGGTCCGTTCTGAAAGTGGTTAATTTCCTGATTGGTTTAACTCACTAGAACACACTGATATACTATAGCAGAGGTCTCCAACCTGTGGGCCGCGGCCCAACACCGGGCCGTTGCGCCTCTACTGCCGGGCCGCGGAGAAGAAAAGTAATGTCAGCGGTGCGGCGGCGGGGGAGAGAGATGACATCATCTCTCATTGCCCGCACCGCTGTTCCGCCCTTACTTACAGGCTGCTCTACACAGCAAAGGCTGCTCTACACAGAGCTGCAGTCGTGACCCAGACCCAGAACAGAGAGAATGACGTCATCTCTCACCGCCCGCCCTCCTTCACTCTCATCTCTCACTCGCAATCGCATGTCCCTGTGTTTAACCTGCAGCTAATGTACCCGCACTGAGGAGAGTCTGACAGCATTGTACCTGGCTGCAAGTACTCTGCAATTCTGCGGGGGGGGGGGGGGGTTGATTTTACATGTAAATTAATTCATGACAAACTGCTATTTTTTGGGTGGCAGCCAGGTAACTGTGGCAATCCCCATGATCCTAGCAGGCAGCGTGGCAAGTGATATTCCCATCTGGTAGCAGGCAGCGTGGCAAGTGACATCCCCATTTGATGGCATGCATAGTGGCAAGTGACATCTCCATCTAGTGGCAGGCACAGTGGCAAGTGACATCTCCATCTGGTGGCAGTTAGCGTGGAAAGTGACATCCCCATCTGGTAGCAGGCAGCGTGGCAAGGGACAGCTCCATTTTGTGGCAGGCATAGTGGCAAGGGAGAGCCCCATCTAGTGGCAGGCATAGTGGCAAGTGAGATCCCCATCTGGTGGCAAGATCCCCATCTGGCAGGCATAGTGGCAAGTGACAATCAATGGTGGCAAGTGACACGCTCAAGGCTCCCACTGATCCTGCATTATGGTGAGTTTAACTATTTAATTTGATCATTTGAATGTAATGATAGAAATAAGGCATTTCAATCATGCTGACACCATAACAACCATGGTGCGGGGATGATTAAAGCTCTAAAACCAGCCATTGCCCTGAAAAATTGCCCGCGAAAAATCGCTTACCCCCTCGCGCGGGCCTTGGCACAATTTTCTTGCACACAGCCGGTCCCCGGTGCCAAAAAGGTTGGGGACCACTGTACTAGAGGACATCCTGTTCTCTCTTTTGTTTATTCATGTTAGAATAGATCTGTTCACAGTTTGCTCCCCTAGGGGTGAATAGGTTTATTCTTGGAGGTTTACTAGCTAGAAACTGAATTTAAAGATATGAATTTGAAGGATTATTCACGATTATTATACTGACAATGTATTTATCAAAAATGCATTCGCTATACTATGTAACTGTAATGGTGTGAATCCTGTTATACTTTTCTTAATGTCTTTATTTGTTATTTTATGTTCTGATAACTAAATAAAAAATAGAATGTTAAAAAAGAAATTAGATAGGCCTTCAGTATAGCAGGGTGTGATCAATTTTCAATGATAGCCACCATAGTTTGTAGACTCTATAACTGTCACGAAGACCAAATAATATATACTAATGCGGCGTTCACACGCTCGGACTTTCCGGCGGGATTGTCCGCCGGACCTAGTTCAGCAGACAAACCGCCGGACTTTCCGAGCGCGTGGACTTGCCCACACATGCCCGGACTTTTCCGGCGGACAATCCGCGGGACTTTAGTAATGAACAGACTTTCCTCATACACGGAGGAAAGTCCGTTCATTTAGAACGTGACTGCAGATAGACGGGGCTAGCGAAGGCAGTGAATGCTTCCGCGCTAGCCCCGTCACCTGGTATGGATTTAAAGGAGAATCCCTACGCCGAAAAAACGGCGTGGGGGTCCCCCCCAAATCCATCTCAGACCCTTATCCGAGCACGCAGCCCGAGCGGTCAGGAAAGGGGCTGGGGACTGCCCCCCCCCTCCTAAGCCACACCAGGCCGCGTGCCATCAACATGGGGGGTGCCCTGGGGAAAGGGGGGCCCCCCAGGTGAAAGCACCTTGTCCCCATGTTGATGAGGACAAGGGCCTCTTCCCGACAACCCTGGCCATTGGTTGTCGGGGTCTGCGGGCGGGGGGCTTAACGGAATCCGGGAGCCCCCTTTAATAAGGGGGGCTTAATAAATAATAAAAAAATTTTATAAAATCTAAATTATATTATCTAAGTATAAACAAAAATTAAAAATGTGAAAATATTAAAAAAAATTAATATATATTAATTTATTTTATTAAAAATAATGATAGAAATTTTATAATATAATGAAAAAAAATAAAGCGTAAAAAATTAATAATTAATAATAATGAATATATAAAAATTAAAAAATGTAATAAATAAAAAATAAATTATCTAAAATAATAAAATATCCCCGAAATTTATGAAAAAATTGTTTTGCCGTTTACAAATAAAAAATCCGGGGTAAATATATTAAATAAAAGATAAAATATTCCCCCATGATTATATATTATTAAAATATTATTGCAAATAGATTAATAATAATAAAAATATTTATTATATGGAAATAATAATATTTAAAATAAAATAGGTAGCCTAAATTATAAAAGATTTAATAAATTAATAATCCTATAAATAATATTATATATAATTCCATTTTATAATTATAAATAAAAATTTAATAAATGAATAAATTTATAATGGACTATATTTAATATAATAAAAAAAAAATAATAAGGGGGGCCCCCAGATACTGACCCCCACCATATGTGAATGAGTATGGGGTCCCCCAGACAACGGCGGCGACGAAGAAGAAAGCCGGGCTCCTCCGCTCGTGAAAGAGCTAGGTAAAAGAGCAGAAGAGAGCAGAGGAGTCCGGCGAGAAGACCCCCCAAGACGGAAGCAGACCCCCAGAGCAGTGCAATAAAATATTTAAAAAAATTGTCTTTTTTTTTATTTACACTTTTACACCTTAGGTGAATGGGTAGGGGTACATCATACCCCATACTCATTCACATAGGGTGGGGGGCCGGTATCTGGGGGCCCCCTTATTAAAGGGGGCTGACGGATTCCGATAAGCCCCCCGCCCACAGACCCCGACAACCAATGGCCAGGGTTGTCAGGTGACGGGGCTAGCGCGGCGGCATTCACTGCCTTCGCTAGCCCCGTCTACCTAAAGTCACGTTCTAAATGAACGGACTTTCCGATCGTGTGTCGGCAAGTCCGTTCATTTCAAAAGTCCCACGGACTAGCACATAAACCGCGGGATTGTAACTTAAAACTTAGTCAGCCGGACTTTTGGCAGGACTCCAGTCCGGCTGACAATCCCGCGGGAAAGTCCGCTCGTGTGTACGCGGCCTTATTGTTTTTTTTTAACAAAGATATGTAGCAGTATAACTTTTGACCAAAATTTTGCTAAATGTTATAACCAAAACAAAGAAAAATTTTATTTTTTTTTACAAAATTTTCAGTCTTTTTTCATTTTTAGCGCAAAAATAACCCAGTAGTGATTAAATACCACTAAAAGAAAGCTATTTTTGTGTGAAAAAAAGGACAAAAATTTATTATGGGTACAGTATAGACAGGGAGGGAGAGAGAGGCTATGTTTGGACTTAAGTGGTACCGTATAATCAACTGATATTAAGAAGTCAACAGTAAAATTATTCAGGGAATTTTATTCCAAAAAGGAATATAGTACCATGTTTTACAAAATAAAAACAGATCATGACAATCAAAAAAGTTGCATCCTATCATAACAGCTAGAACATCAATACCATCATACCATATATTGGTTACATGTTTCGCAGACTTAGCCGCTTCTTCAGGAGCTTTCTATAGTTAGATGGTGTAGAGAAAGGATTGTCATATAGCTAAGGAAATAGAGAAAATATACATACAGTATCTCACAAAAGTGAGTACACCCCTCACATTTTTGTAAATATATTATTATATCTTTTCATGTGACAACACTGAAGAAATTACACTTTGCTACAATGTAAAGTAGTAAGTGTACAGCTTGTATAAATTTGCTGTCCCCTCAAAATAACTCAACACACAGCCATTAATGTCTAAACCGCTGGCAACAAAAGTGAGTACACCCCTAAGTGAAAATGTACAAATTGGGCCCAATTAGCCATTTCCCTCCCCGGTGTCATGCGACTCGTTAGTGTTACATGGTCTCAGGTATGAATGGGGAGCAGGTGTGTTATATTTGGTGTTATTGCTCTCACTCTCTCATACTGGTCACTGGAAGTTCAACATGGCACCTCATGGCAAAGAATTCTCTGAGGATCTGAAAAAAAGAATTGTTGCTCTAAGTAAAGATGGCCTAGGCTATAGGAAGATTGCCAAGTCCCTGAAACTGAACTGCAGCGCGGTGGTCAAGACCATACAGCGGTTTAACAGGACAGGTTCCACTCAGAACAGGCCTCGCCATGGTCAACCAAAGAAGTTGAGTGCACGTGCTCAGCGTCACATCCAGAGGTTATCTTTAGGAAATAGACATATGAGTGCCGCCAGCATTGCTGCAGAGGTTGAAGGGGTGGGGGGTCAGCCAAGTCAGTGCTCAGACCATACGCTGCACACTGCATCAAACTGGTCTGCATGGCTGTCGTCCCAGAAAGAAGTCTCTTCCAAAGATGATGCACAATAAAGCCCGCAAACAGTTTGCTGAAGATAAACAGACTAAGGACATGGATTACTGGAACCATGTCCTGTGGTCTGATGAGACCAAGATAAACTTATTTGAGTCAGATGTTGTGTCATGGTTATGCAGTAATCTTCCTCTGTTTGCTTACCTCTCCTTATGTGTTCAGACTAAGAGGCCAGCCACTTCCACCTGGTGGTTTTTATAACCTCTCCTCTAAGCACCCCAGGCCCTATCAGGGAACCCTATATTAACCTGTGCACTGCAAGCCAGTGGTGCTGATCAACCATTGTGTTTCTGGCTTCCTGTTTACTGCTTTCCGTGTGCTCTACGTTTGTCTCTGTTACCGACCTTGGCGTGTTCTCAACGATTCCTGTCTGCTAGTGACCTTGACCTTTTGGCATGTCCCCGACCATCCCTGTCTGCCTGTGACCCTGAACCTTTGGCGTGTACTCTGTTGTTCCTGTCTGCTAGTTGCCCTGACCTCTGCCTTATCCCCTTACTAGCCTTATCGTTCCAGCCTGCTGCTTCCCTCTCCTGTAGTCTACTGTGAGCATGAGCTGTGAGACCCTAGGGGCCGCGACCTGGAGCCAGACTGCAGAGAAGTCCATCCTCACCACTGAAGGCTCTTGCAAACACCTGCTGGCTCTTAGACTCTGCGCCCTGGGGAATCTATGCTCTAGCTCCCACTGGGATCTGTGTTAGTGATCCAGTAGACCTGTGTCCTGAATCTCCATGGGTACAATCCGTCAGTCCTAAGGTCTACTACCTAGCGGTGCACTTCCGACTCCTACGGAGTGCATCTGTCACCTGGTCTCAGGTGACCTGACATGTTGTCAAGCGTGTGTGGCAGCAACCAGGTGACAAGTACAAAGACAAGTGTGTCTTGCCTTCAGTCAAGCATGGTGGTTGGAGTGTTATGGTCTGGGGCTGAATGAGTGCTGCTGGCACTTGGGAGCTACACTTCATTGAGGGAACCATAAATGCCAACATGTGCTGTGACATACTGAAGTAGAGCATGATCCCTTCCCTTCAGAGACTGGGCCTCAGGGCAGTATTCCAACATGCTAACGATCCCAAACACACCTTCAAGATGACCACTGCCATGCTAAAAAAGCTGAGGGTAAATGTGATGGACTGACCAAGCATGTCTCCAGACCTAAATCCTATTCAGCATCGGTGGAGCATCCTCAAATGGAAGGTGGAGGAGCGCAATGTCTCTAACATCCACCAGCTCCGTGATGTCGTCATGGAGGAGTAGAAGAGGACTCCAGTGGCAACCTGTGAAGCTCTGGTGAACTCCATGCACAAGAGGGTTAAGGCAGTGCTGGGAAATAATGGTGGCCACACAAAATATTGACACTTTGGGCCCAATTTAGACATGCTCACTTAGGGGTGTACTTACTTTTGTCGCCAGCGGTTTAGACATTAATGGCTGTGTGTTGAGTTATTTTGAGGGGACAGCAAATTGACACTGTTATACAAGCTGTACACTCACTACTTTACATTGTAGCAAAGTGTAATTTCTTCAGTGTTGTCACATGAAAAGTTATAATAAAATACTTGCAAAAATGTGAGGGGTGCACTCACTTTTGTGAGATACTGTATTACTCACAAGATACATTGTGTGAATACAATGAATAACATTTCATGTGTATATAAGACATCTGTTGCAAAACACCCACAATCTACACGTCTTACCATATATATAATAGCCGGAGGCTCGGAAAAAGAGGCGACCCACCCCGGAGGGCATGGGAGCCTTTTGAAAGGCACTAGATACAACTAGTATTAGCCTGATTAGAAGGGGGAAAAAAAGGATCTTGTCAAATATATTTAAAATCATCCCTCTGGAATGACAGATATACAATACATTTAGGTCGAGTTGCATTTTTTTATATATATAAACGAAATCATGACATGTGAAGGACCTAAATCAGTCACTTCCGTCACCCGTTAGACATAGAATCTATTCCCTCTAAATCCCCCCACAAATGACGTGACAAGATTATGGAGTAAATGGCCTTGACGGCCTTTTATTATTAATTTCCATAAATTAAATAAATAATATTTAAATAACTCTTAACCAACTTTTTATGTACTTTTGGTGTCTTCAAGGGTAACACCCATCACTGGTCACTGCGACAAACTTCTTTTAACTTTAGGCCTCCAGTCGCAAGCCCCCGGACTCAGAGACGGTACTCAACCTTCGCAGTGACCTACCGTTTACCCCTTCCTGGTTAACCCCTCGTAAACCGGAAGGTACCTGATAACCCCATACAACAGATGGGTACCAACCATGTTAACCCCCATACCACCGATGGGTACCAACCATGTTAACCCCATCCTCAGATGGGTACCAACCATGTTAACCCCATCCACAGATGGGTACCAACCATGTTAACCCCATCCACAGATGGGTACCAACCATATTAACCCCATCCACAGATGGGTACCAACCATGTTAACCCCATCCACAGATGGGTACCAACCATGTTAACCCCATCCACAGATGGGTACCAACCATGTTATATACATATAACATCCATCTTCTCCTCCTCCAAAGACCCAATCACTGCCCTCTCAATCAACTTATATCCTCTTTTTGGGGTCTTCGAGGGTAAGACACACACCTGGTCACCGCGACAAACTTATTTTAAACTTTAGGCCTCCAGTCGCAAGCCCCCGGACTCAGAGACGGCCAACCGTGTTATGTCCAGATCACACACCACACTGGCTGTCCTCAACAGACAACATTAAAATTAACCTAACTCGGGAGGGTGGGTGGGAATCTTCTCCTCCGCCGCTCACTAGTGATGTCAGATCCCTTCCTTTCTCCAGCTTATTGACCCGAGCGCCTCCCCTTCTCCGGCCACTCCCCCTTTCTTAAAGGGGACACATTTTCCTTTCTTAAGATGACTGTCCTGTCCTCTCCTGTCATGCCGTCCCTACGCCCATTCTTTTCACTCCTTCTGCTCCGGGACTCTCTATGTACTGGGAGCTGTGCATATGTACATGCTCATTTCTAAATGCAATTGGAGGACTGTTTTTTTTTTTTTTTTTTTTTTGGGGCGCTATGTATATGTGCCTGACTCCTTTTTAATCGCAAATTGAGGACTGTTATTTGCAAGGAGATAATATAAGCTGTGTGCCAGGTCAGGCATCTGTGCTGGTTTTTTCCCCTGACTGCAAGCAGAAGAGCGCTATCTGTCCCCTTTTCTTTTGCAAAGTATAAACTCAGTACTGAGCTGTGTATATATGCCTACCCCTTCTCAAAGGCAATCTCTCTGCAAAATATAAACTGTGTGCTGTTTATATATTCCTGGTTCTCTCTCTGCAATCTGAGGACTATTCCGCTGCCAAAAAATACAAGCTGTGCAGCGCTGTGCAACTCTGCCGGGCTCCATCTTTATTGGATGAGGATTGCCTTTTTTTTTTTTTTTTGCCAAAATTACAAGTATTGCTGGAGTGCGCATATATGCTGGGCTCTTTCTTAACTACTTCCCACCCGGCCACTGTACATATATGGCCTGGTGGGAGCCGTCTACTTCTGATCGGACGTTCCGGAACGTCCTTCAGAAGTAGAGGGATTGCGTGCGCGTGTGCCCGGGCAGCGGCGCGATCCCGATGCGGCCGTGTCACCCGGACACGGCGCATCTCGGATCGGCAGGAGGGCTCGGTGATTGGCCCTCCTGATCACATGACAGCCGTGTCGAATCACAGCCGTCATGTGATGTAAACAAACAGCCGGTTGCTAGGCAATCGGCTCTCCTCTCCTCACACGGAAGTCGTCGGTGAGGAGAGGAGAGCGGATCGCTGCAGCCGGCTGGTGATCAGTGAGTATTAGCTGTTTTACAGCTTTTTACTCACTGATCACCAGTGTAGTGTCCCCGCAGTAAAACACACATGTCCCCACAGTAAAACACACATGTCCCCACAGTAAAACACACATGTCCCCAAAACACACATATGTCCGTGATCACGCGAACCAATTATTATACACTTAACGGAATTTTTTTTTACAAAAAACATGTAGCAGAATACATTTTGGCTTAAATTTATGACAAAATTAGATTTTATTGGATTTCTTTTAAAAAAGAAAGGAGAAAATATAGTTTTTTTTCAAAATTTCCGCTATGTTTTCGCTTATATCGCAAAAAATCGCGAATAAATACCACCAAACTAAAGCTCTATTTGTGCGAACAAAATGATAAAAAATTCATTTGGTTAAAGCATTGCATGACCGCGCAATTGTCACTGAAAGTGCGAGAGCGCTGAAAGCTGAAAATTGGTCTGGGCAGGAAGGGTGTTTAAGTGCACAGTAAGCAAGTGGTTAAACTGCAAATTGAGGACTGTTTCTCTGCTCAGAATACAAACTGTGCTGTGCTGTGCTGTACATATGTGTTTGGCTCTTTTTCCTAAAACTGCAACTTGAGGACTGCCTTACTATTAAAAATACAGGTTGCGTAGTGATATGCATATGCGACTGGTTCTCTTTTAACGGCAATTTTAGGACGGCTTTTGCATATGTGCCTGGCTTTCTCTTAACTGCAATTTAAGGACTGCTACTTGCAAAATTACAAACTGTGCGCTTTTGCTAAGCATTTGTGCTGACCTCTATTTCAATCGGAGGAATGTTGACTTTGACTTTTCTTTGCAAAATATAAGCTTTGCTCTGTGCCACATATACGGGCTCACTCCCTCTCAACTGTTGCTGCTAGACTGTTCTGGTCCTTGGTAAAATATAAGCTGCATGCTGGGATTTATATACGAAACCTGTTTGTCTCCCGTAACCAGAGGACTGCCATATACTAAAAATAACTCCCTATGGGCTTGACCTTCTCCACTACAAATAGAATGGCGCAGTGGGACTGTCCCTTTGTAAAATAAAAGCTGTGCACCATACATATACACCTGACCCTCTTTAACTGTGAATAGAGGATGGCTTATTAGTAAAATATAGGCCGCACGCTGTGCTTATCCTCCTTATTTTTTTCTTTCTCTTTTTTTTTTTCTTAAAGAGGATTAGCATTGTATTTGCCAAGTATACACATTGGCTCACCCCTAATTACAACCAGAGGCCTGCTTATGTGGTGTTATACATAGGCATTCGGATTTTCTCCAGTGTAATATAATTGCAACTAGAGGACTATCTTTTGTAAACCTATTCCAAATCCGCTGCCTGGCGAGATTAGACTTAGGGGGAGTCTGGTGTGACACTATGTCAGCTAGGAGGAGAGTGGATGAGCAGGCCAACCAGGAGAATGTGGGGACACAATCATTAAGATCAGCCAAAGATAAGGACAAGGAAAAGGGGGCTCAGTCTACAATAACAAATGGGGCATCAGCTGCAGCAAAGCTGGAAAAGTATGCTCATACCCCAGATTACACTCCAACTAAAGGAGGACAGCAACCCCAAGTTAAAGTGCCAACTGATAGAAAGAGCCAAGGACAACCATACAACCCAGTAGTGGCCCCAGGTGGGGTAAAGAATTCAACCAACAAAAATCTGGGGGTCCCCGGGAAATTAGAACTGGCCTCGGTTCAAGCATTAACGGTAGAAGGAGAGCCGACATTAAAGGATGTACTGGCGGCGGTCAATATATGCAAACATTCCCTAGGGGAACTATGCGGTCAAATGAAAAATATTAAAGATGAGTTATCCCTGATGCGCCAGGAGCTTGAAAAGCTGGCTGATAGAATAACAGCAACTGGAGAGAGAATTAGTCAAATCGAAGATGACATGTATCCACTAAGTCAAGAGGTTAAAACTTTAAAAGAGCAATCGGATAAATTTGCAGGAAAACTGGATGAAATGGAAAATAGACTCCGAAGGCATAATGTGAGGCTGGTAGGCCTACCAGAAAAGAGTGAAGGATCTGATCCGATTGTATTTATGGAAAAGTGGCTTATCGAAGTATTTGGAAGAGAGACATACTCACAACAGTTCTCGGTTGAAAGGGCGCATAGGGTCCCGTTCAGACCTCCACCTCAAGGAGGGCACCCCAGATCCATGTTAATGAAGTTTTTGAACTTTAAAGATAAAGTAATGCTTCTCCGTAGAGCTAGAGAGATGGGGAATATCTTTTTTAATGGAGTTAAAATTTCACTGTATCCTGATTTCTCACCCGATTTGCAGAAGCGTAGAGCAGATTTTATAGAAATCAAACGTAGACTTCAGAAATTTGATGTTACTTACGCTTTATTGTACCCAGCCCGGCTACGTGTGGTAGCTTTGGGGGAACCTTTTTTTTTTTTAATCCCCTGCAAGTGTGACAACGTGGTTGGAGGATAGAAAAGATCAATTAACAATCAAAACGAGGGGATAATAGGATTAAGGAAAGAGGAACAAACATAGAGGGATAGGAAGGGATGTGTTTCAGAGATAATGTATACATATGGATTGGAGGGTGGTGGGAGCCACATAGCATGACAGAGAGGTTATGATTGGTTGGGGTAAGGATAAAAATATATTTTTGGGTGTGTGTAAGTTAGGGGAGGGAGGAGGGGGTGTGGATCTGTATACAAGAGAGGGGGGGGGAGGTTTGTAGGTATGGGATGTTTGGTAACGGTCACAAAAAAAGTCCTTAGGGATAACCTACAATGGTATGGGGGGGAGGGGGGGTCAACGATTTGAAAGTAAGCGATAAGCTAAAAACACTGATAGATAAACATTTAGAAGAAAGATTCACATTTTTTCACCTAGAGGGAAATATTAAGACAGGCGAATGTTTTTTTTCTCACAAGGGTTTTTCCCTCTTGTTAAAAGTTTTTTCCTCTTCCTTTTTTTTATTTATTTTACTCCACTTCTTTCCTTTTTTTCCTTCCCCTCTCTCTCTCTCTCCTTTTTTCCTCCTTCTCCTCTCCTTGGTGTTCTGTTTTATGCATCAACAGGATGGGTGCTTTTTTTATTAAACGGGTCTGTCTCTCGGTTTTTTTTTCTCTCTTTTCTTTTTGGGGGTAGGTGGGTGGATCCCCTTTTATACTACTTTTTCTTTTCGATAGTCTATGCAGACTAGGGTATTGAATATAGGCTCCTGGAATGAACGGGGGTTGGGCACACCGGCTAAGAGAGCAGCTGTGGTAGAGACCCTGGAAAGGAGTGAGGTAGGATTGATCTGCCTACAGGAGACACACCTAACCCAAGATACTAAGTCATTAAATCAAAGTAAAAAATATCAACATCAATACCACTCAGTACACACCTCTTATTCAAGAGGAGTGGCTGTGATGGTAAGAAAAGAGGTGGGGTTTACCTGTCGGCAGATCAGTATAGATAGAGAGGGGCGGTATATTTTTCTGCATTGTGTAATAGAAAATAGAGAATATGTTCTTGCAAATATCTATATCCCTCCTCCGTTTAAGCTTGATGTTATGTATAGCTTAATGGAATTTCTAACAGATAAAGCTGGGATACCAGTCATAGCAGTAGGGGATTTTAATGAGGTTATTAATAAAAAATTAGATAGGTTTCCTCTAGGCGCACAGAGGCATAAGGTAGATGAGAGCCGATTATACCAGTTTTTACAAGAAGTGGGGCTGTTTGATATGCGGAGAGTGCGAAACCTGGGTGTGCTGCAATTTTCATGTTTCTCAAGTTCCTATTCTGCACTTTCACGGATCGATTTAGCTCTGGGAAATGGAGAAGCATGTCAAACAGTAAGGGATATAGAATACCAGCCTAGGGGGGTATCGGACCACGCCTTGTTGATTTTTTTTTTATAAATTTAGAAGGGAAAAGACCTCCTAGAATATGGAAAATGAACCCAGCTTGGTTCGAAATAATAGGGGATCCAAAAGAGGTGCTATTAAAATTGGAAGAATTTATAGAGTTTAATAAAGAGACAGTGACAAGAGGAGTAATGTGGGATGCACTGAAGGCCTATCTGCGAGGTATCCTCATTCAATTAGTTTCAAAAATCAAAAAGTCTTCAAGAGAATGGGAGAATAATAGTAAGATGGAGCTGATGAAAGCAGAAAGAGAATACATTGAAGACCCCACCCCAGAAAAACAAAGTATATGGCTAATTAAACAACAGGAATACAAAGACTTAGTTATTAGGAATTTAGAGAATAAGAGATTGTTTCAGAAACAAGTGGTTTATGGGGAGGGGGAAAAGGTTGGAAAGATGTTAGCACATTTAGTGAGAACTAATTCCTCTCCCTCCACTGTCCCTGCAATTAAGACGGAGAAAGGAGAAATTTTATCAAAGACGTCAGTAATCACAGATACCTTCAGAGTATATTATGATAAATTATACAGATCGCGAGGGACGATGGAGGAAGGGGAAGTGGAGACACATTTTTTTGAAATGTTGAAATTACTGCTCTCGCTGAAGAAGAAAGAGAGGCAATGGAGGCACCATTAACGCTGGAGGAAATCCAGCTGGCGGTGAAAGAAATGGCCAATCAGAAATCACCAGGACCAGACGGTCTCCCTGCGGAAACTTATAAGCAATATGGGAAAATACTACTGCCAGAGCTTCTTAAGGTATTAAACTGGGCAAAGGAGGAGGGGAAGTTGCCGACGTCTATGACAGAGGCAACCATAATAGTTCTGCATAAAGAGGGAAAGGACCCGTTAGAGAGTCTTATAGACCTATTTCCCTACTCTGCTCGGAGGCTAAAATATTAGCTAAAGTAATGGCAATTAGATTCAATAAAACCATCTCTAGACTAATACATCCTGATCAAACAGAATTTATACCCTGTAGATCCACCAGTATGAACATCAGGAGGCTGTATCTTAACTTGCAGATACCAATAGAGAACACAGGTACAAGGGCAGTTATGGCTCTAGACGTCAAAGCTTTCGACAGCTTAGAATGGGGATATTTGTGGCGAGTTCTGAGGGAATTTGGATTTGTTCCCTTGTTTATTAAATGGATTAAAACCCTGTATAGGGGTCCTAGTGCTAAAATTAGGGTTAACGGCGAGTATTCCGATGGGATTCAATTGGAGAGAGGGACAAGGCAGGGCTGTCCACTGTCCCCCCTGCTCTTTGCAATGGAACCCTTAGCCAGTGTAATAAGATCAAACACAAATATGCAGGGGTTCCGGAGAGCAGGGGGTGAAGAGAGAATTGCATTGTATGCGGATGACGTCCTCTTCCTGGGGGATATGGGGCAATCCCTCAGGCAGGTGATGAACATCCTCATACATTTTGGCAAAATCTCAGGACTGACCATAAATTGGGAGAAATCCGCGTTAATGCCTATAGATCCTTTAGGGAATCAGAGTACACAGGATATTTCACAGCTAGAAGTAGTTGAACAAATGAAATACTTAGGCATATATATAACAAGGAATTATAATAACTATATAAATGATAACATAGTACCACTCTTAGCTAGATTTAAAAGTAAAATTGCAATCTGGAGACGTCTCCCACTGTCGGTTGCATGGAGATGTAACCTGATCAAAATGCTGTGGCAGCCACAGCTTCTGTACCTGCTGCATAATTGTCCGACATGGATAGACAAAAAATGGTTCACAAAGATTGATATGTTGTTTAGAGAACTCATATGGAAAGGAGGCCAGCCTAGGATCGGGTTACAAACATTACAACTAGCAACAAGAAAGGGAGGGATGGCAGTACCGCACCCACGGAGCTATTTTCTAGCAGCCCAACTGCAACATCTAGGAACTATGACAGGAGGAAGTAACAAGGAATTAATGATCGCAGGAACCCCGCATAAATTAATAGTAGAAGTTCTTGAGGCAAACTCATTTTTTTATAGAACCCCCACGTTGAGACTTGCTTTAAAAGTGTGGAAGGCAGTAAAAGTAGTAAAAGGGTTAGAGGGTATGACAAAATATGCCCCCCTCTGGAATAATAAAAACCTGCAGGAAGTAGAGATGATAGGGAAAATTAAAGAGTGGGAAATAAAAGGGATAGATAAGTTGGCCCAGATGTACGAGGGAAAGATATTAAAGACGTTTACAGCACTGAGAATGGAATAATATGATATACCTAAACATTCATTTTATAAATACTTACAAATTAGACATGCTTTAAATAGACAATTTGAGAAACAAGGCCCAACGTGGAATAATTCTCCGGGGTACCAAAGAATAGGCTCCCAAGATAAGATTAGAGGATTTATAGCAGAAATTTATCCGTACATATGTGAAGGTAGTATAGAAAACCCAGAACGGCTTAAGAGCAGGGGGAAGTGGGAGAAGGAATTTGCAACGTTCTCAGATGAACAGTGGATGAGGATATTGGAGAAAGGACAGGTGGTATCGGTCTCGCCCGCTCAGAAGGTCTCATATTTGATGTTGCTACATAGGACATACTATACACCTAAGAGACTGTATGAGTTTGGGTGGAGAACGGATGCCAGGTGCCCTAGGTGTCAGGACACTGGGGATTTAGCACATATGGTATGGAAGTGCCCAAAATTGTACCGTTACTGGTCAGAAATCCTTAATACCTTGAACATGGTACTTGATGTAAGGCTAGAAATTAATCCCAGATTGTGTATACTGGGACTGGATTAGGGAATAAATGGGGGTTCCTGTGTAATCAATGTGGTGATGAGATGCTTGTTTCAGGCGAGAAAGCTAATAGCGCAGAGGTGGCAGGCCGAGAAACTTGAGAGAATTTGAAACAATGTGGAGACCATGGATGGATAAATTGGAATATCCACTATGTAGATAGGGAGGAGGGATGGGAGGGGAAGGGAGAATAATATAGAAGAGCCCTATAGAGATAAGATGGGAGGAGGAAGGGAGACGAGAGGGAAGTATACAGGAGAGTTAAATAGGGAGAGAGAGAGAAAAAAGAGAATATATCAGGAGTCATGAGGGAAAGATGGGAAGGATAAAAAAGAGTTAAAGGTTGAAGGGTACCTCTAGTAAATTGTGAGAAATTGATTTTATTTAAATGTATGTACTATATAAGCAGAGAATGTATTTTGTATGATAATGAAGAAAATAAATAAAGATTATATAATTAAAAAAAAAAGATTAATAATGATCCTTGAGCCATAGCATAATATGGGCCGTTAGTTGTTATTGGGAAAACATACCAAAGAGCCTGCACCAAAACGTATCCCCCAGAGAGACACACAGGTGATACTACTATCACTGTCTCTATTTATACATTAATGTGCCAAACAAGCTCCTGCCGGGCAACGGCCACAACGCAAGATGTGTCTGACGTTACCGGACCCAGAGCCATAGTACGCATGAGCCAGGCGGAGCATTGCCCCAAAAACGGCAGACGCACATCACAATGTGAGTGCTCTGCTATTAAGGCAATGGGACACGAGCAAGCCAAAAGGCAACTCGGTTCCCTCCACAGGACCGCATGCCCACCGGGGGGTCACATAAAACTGAATCTAACCAGCAAGACGACACATCCTCCTACACTGAGTCGGAAGGCACCGTGTTGGAAAAGGGAGCTGCCCATGACACAGAAGGACGTGGGGATATATGGGGCCCTCTAGTGGGGAGTGTTGTTGTGACGCTCACAACACGTCTAAAAAAAACATAGAGGAGATAATGCAACAGAGATCATTACAAAATATAACAGAAAAATAACATTAACATTACAGGTTAAAAAAGATTACACATATTACACATATGCATATAAATCTACGATTGTCTGTCATAAAAAAATTACCGAAACACCTCCCACCCACCAAGACACATAACATGAAGAAAAATAAAGAAAAATAAGGCAAAAGAGGGGAAAAAAAAAGGGGAAGAAATACAAAGGGAAAAAGGAGAAACTTAAGAAAAACATTTAGAGCGGCCAAACCAATTCTGGCTTTATTTATAAAAAGTGCTTATATGAATTGACCTCATTGAGGTCAGCCGGGGTCATTGCATTGAGGCGCTCTATCCAGAGCGTCTCACGTTGATGTATAATTTTGTCCCAATTTACCCCCCTGAGGTTCATTGGGATAACTTTGAGAACAAAGAAGGAGACCATTTCAGTGTGGTACTTATGGTAAAGCCTGATATGTCTGGTAACGGGGGTCACTATTTTCCCCCATCCGAATAATATGTATGGTCTCTAATTCTTTGTCTCAATTCACGTTTCGTTTTCCCGATGTAGAATATCTGTAAAACATTATATAAAGGACTCCTTTGGTTGAACAAAAAGCAAAGGTTTTAGATCTGTGTAATCGGCCATTTGGTAGTCTTGTGCCCTTGCCCTCTCTAACCCATGGACAGCGTGGACAGTTACCACATTGGTATTTCCCCTGTGGTAAAGAGCCCTGTATGGTACATAATGGCTAGAGGTAAGCAGTTCCCTCAATGTGGTTGCTCGTCTGAAAATAAGCTCCTAAGTGAGGAAATGACAGTTTTTGGCAATGAGTGTTCGTAAATGTCGTTCATGGGTAGAGAACCTAGTGACCAGACCCACAGTTTGATGTTCACGTTTAAGAGGAGTGTTATATATGTATATATATATATATATATATTAGGGCTGTAACTAACGATTATTTTCATAATCGATTAGTTGGCATATTATTGTTTCGAATAATCGATTAATCAGTTAATAAACTTAAAAAAAAAAAAAATGTGGTGTATAATTTAGTTAATATGTAAAGTTTTTTTTAAAAAAGGCAATTTATTCTTAAATATATGGTTAGGGAGCAAAACATTGAATCCACTCTGAGAATAAACAGACAGAAGAGATATACTTTTTTTGGTCAATTAGTTGTTGGGCAGATTAAAAAACACAAATTGCTGCAAAAACACATTACATGCTTTTCTGCAGCTTCTCCACTGAAGTATATTTAACCAAAAAAGCACAGTTTTGCTTTTTAAAAAAAAAAAAAGTCCCTGACCCTTTCCAAACAGCAGTGGCTGAAAGAAGCATAGATGTGAACCTGTTGCATAGTAAACCATATAAATGAACTGTAGTGCGTTTCTGAAATAAGCACCAAAAAACACATAGATGTGAACCAGGTCTGAGACGTTTAGTAACATAATGGGGGTTAAAAAAACAAAAATTAGCCCGTTATAGTACAAAAAAAAAAAGCAGATAATTACTACTGTATGGGGTTAATTTTTTTTACTGTAGAACAGTGAAAGTAATATTTACAGTAGCAATTATTTGCTCTTTTTGTACTATAAAGGGCTAATTTTTTTTTTTAACCCCATTATGTTCCTGGCCGATTAATCGATTATGAAAATAGTAATCGATTAATTTCATAATCGATTAGTTGTCGATTAATCGATTAGTTGTTTCAGCCCTATATATATATATATATATATATATATATATATATATATATTGTAGGGGATCAGGGGGTGAAGAGCGGGCTCAGAGACAGTCCAATAAAATAAAAATGGCTTTTATTCAGCAAAACATCAAACAAAAAGTAGACATAAGGCCAGATAGACTTGTCTTAGCAAGCGGATGTGCACATAGGTACAGCTCACAGTTCATGGCTCCAAAAAGCTACAGTCTTTATATGGTTCACAGTAGACATGTGCACAACAAAAAAATGTGTTTATTTTAGTTTTGTTTTTTTCGTTTCCGAAAAAAAATAGTTTTTTTTCATTTCCGTTGATTCGTAACGATTCGTACATTCGTAAGTCGTCGGTGTTCGGTTTTGGTAACGATTCGTACATTCGTAAGTCGTCGGTGTTCGTATTCGTAACGATTAGTACATTCATAAGAGTTATTTTTTCGTTAATTCGTTTTTTCGGACGCATTCGTATTTATTCATACATTCGTAACATTCGTAGATTCGTAATCGGAGCATAATTCATAATTTTATGTAATGTGTATGCTATTATTACATTTTAATAATTTACGAATCGAAAAAAAAAGTTACGAATCCAAAAAAAAAATGTTACGAATCGGAAAAAAAGTTACGAATGTACGCATTTTTTTGTTCAATAGAGACACGGAAAATTACGAATCGAAAAAAAAAAAAAAAAAGTTACAAATCGAAAAAAAAAAGTTACGAATCGAAAAAAAAAGTTACGAATGTACGAATTTTTTGGTTCAATCCATTCGAAGCACGTTTAGCAGCACCATTGTAAGGGACACAGAAAATTACCAATTCAACAAAAAAAAAAAGTTACGAATGTACGAATTTTTTCGTTCGTTTTAGTTTTTCGGATTTTCTTCATTAGTACATTCGTTGTTTCTAATTTGTTTTTTTCGGATTTTCGTTGTTTTTTGGATTCGTTCATTTCGAATGATTCGTTAATCGGATTCGTATGATTCGAACGATTCGTTATTTTCCGATTCGTACGATTCGTTATTCAGATTCGTACGATTCGTTATTCGGATTCGTACGATTCGTTATTCGGATTCGTACGATTCGTTATTCGGATTCGTACGATTCGTTCATTCGTACGAAAACGAACGAACGAAAATAACGAAAAAAAACGAAAAACGAAAAAAAACGAAACGAATTGCACATGTCTAGTTCACAGTTCATGGCTCCAAAAAGCTACAGTCTTTATATGGTTTTTATAAGCTCACCCAGCAGGTACACCGTCCAGCAATGGACACTTCCACACAGCATGCCGCTGTGTCTCTCTCTCCTACACAAACAGCTCCTCTCTGACATTTTCAGCACACCTGAATATAAGCAGGTCTGAAGGGGAAGTACCTGCCCTCTTCGATTAACCCCTTCCTAACCCTGCCCCAGGCAGACCCTCTACATATCCCCCCCTCTGTTCCAGGCCAGGGGTCTGGACACCACTAACCCAGTGGCAGTAGACCCGGGAAAGGGCATCCGCATTCTGATGTACCTTTCCCGGTCTATGTACCACTACAAAGCTGAAGTCCTGTAGAGCAAGGAACCACCGGGTGATTCTGGAGTTTTTATCTTTATTTTGGGCCATCCACTTAAGGGGCGCATGATCTGAAACTAACTTGAAGGGTCGGCCCAACAAGTAGTAGCGGAGTGTCTCCAAAGCCCATTTTATTGCGAGACACTCCCTTTCCACAATGGAATAATTCCTCTCAGCTGGCGTGAGCTTCCGGCTCAAGTACACAACAGGGTGCTCATCCCCCCCAATAATCTGGGACAGTACTGCACCCAGACCCAATTTTGAGGCATCTGTTTGTACCAGGAATTCTTTTTGGAAGTTGGGAGCTACCAACACTGGTTCCTGGCACAAAGCTTGCTTCAACCGGCAGAATGCTGCTTCTGCTTCTGCACTCCACTGAACAACAGTTGCGTTCTTTCCCTTGGTGAGATCAGTCAGAGGTGCTGCTAGACTGGCAAAGTTGGGGACAAACCTCCTATAATAACCCACAATGCCAAGGAAAGAACGCACTTGCTTCTTTGTGAGTGGACGTGGCCATTTCTGAATAGCCTCCACTTTGTTTAGTTGGGGTTTAATCACACCCCTGCCTACAACATACCCCAGGTAGCGGGCCTCCTCCAACCAAACCTTTCTCTTTTCTGGGTTCACTGTGAACCCCGCCCTTTGGAGGGCATCCAAGACCAACTGGACCTTTGGTAAGTGACTCTCCCAGTCCTGACTAAAGATCACAATGTCATCAAGATAGGCTCCTGAAACCCCTTATGAGGTCTCAGGACGAATGCCATGGCCCTCTGGAAAGTGGCTGGGGCCCCATGTATCCCGAATGGCATTTGGACATACTGCCATAAGCCCTCAGGTGTGGCAAATGCAGTTTTTTCTTTAGCCTCTGGGGAAAGCGGGATCTGCCAGTATCCCTTGGTCAAGTCAAGAGTGGTGATGTACCGGGCCGGTCCTAATCTCTCGATTAACTCATCAACCCGGGGCATGGGATACGCGTCTGGCTTGGAGACATCGTTTAACTTGCGAAAGTCATTGCAGAACCGCCAGGTTCCATTCGGCTTGGGTACAAGGACTATAGGGCTGGACCAGCTACTTGAAGACTCCTCAATAACCCCAAGGTCCAACATACTCTTAAGCTCGGCCGAGACAATATTCCGGCGAGCTTCGGGTATGTGGTAGGGTTTGAGGTTTACTCGAACGCCAGGGTCTGTAATGACATTATGTTCAATTACCGAGGTTAGGCCCGGTAGATTTGAAAAAATTTCTTGATTCCTCTGCAAAAACTCCCAGGACTCCTGTTTTTGAGAAGGGGAGAGAGCCTCTGCAATCCCTACCTTCTAAATCTGAGCATCATGGTCTTCTGGGACTTTCAGACTGACTGTCAAAACCTGTCTATCTTTCCATGGTTTGATCAAGTTGATGTGGTAAATCTGGTAGGGCTTACGTTTGGTGGGCTGATGGACTTTATAGTTGACCTTGCCCACCCTCTCAACTATCTCAAAGGGTCCTTGCCACTTGGCGAGAAACTTACTCTCGACGGTAGGCACTAAGACCCAGGTTTAAACTCTCTAATCTTGGCAGATCGGTTGTATACACGACTCTGGGCGTTTTGCGCAGCCTGCAAATGTTCCCGTACTATGGGCATAACTTTTGTTATTCGGTCCTGCATTTGAGACACGTGTTCTACCACACTCTGATACGTCTCTTTCATTATATCCAGTAGTCCACGGGTGTGTCTCCCATAAACCAGCTCAAAGGGGGAGAATCCCGTGGAGGCCTGGGGTACCTCTCTTATGGCAAACAACAAGGGAGGCAACAAGCAATCCCAATCTCGACCATCCTCCTCAACTGCTTTCTTTAGCATTCCCTTTAAGGTTTTGTTGAACCGCTGCACTAACCCATCAGTTTGTGGGTGATACACTGAAGTCCGCAAGTGTTTAATCTTAAACAGGTTACAGAGTTCCTTCATCACTTTTGACATGAACGGGGTACCTTGGTCTGTCAAGATCTCGGATGGGAGCCCTGTTCTCATGAACATCTGAAACAACTCCCGTGCGATGACCTTGGACGAGCAGTTTCTTAAAGGGACCGCTTCCGGATACCTGGTGGCATAGTCAAGGACAACTAAAATGTATTGGTGTCCCCTAGCTGACTTTGGTAAGGGGCACCTCGATAATTGGAAGCGGTACCAGCGGACTGCGAAAATGGGGTGTTGGAGCGGTTCTTTGACAGGTAGGGCAGGACTCACAGTAGTCCTTAATTTCTCTATATATACCGGGCCAAAAGAAACGCTGTAAAACCCATTCCTGAGTTTTAGCCGCTCCAAAGTGACCCCCAAGTACATGACTATGAGCCAAATGCAACACCCTAAACCTAAAAGGTTTGGGCACCACCAGTTGTCCCAACACTTCTTGATTGACCTTAGTTACTCGGTACAACAAGTCATGATTCACAGCAAAATGGGGGAACTTCACGTCTGCCCCAGGGTGCTGTGGTTCACCGTTTAAGACCGTGGCCTGTTCCCTGGCGGGGATCAAAGTGGGGTCCCTCATCTGAGCATTAAGGAAATCTTCTCGGGAGCCCCCAAGATCTGACATATCTGGCTCAGAGGAGGTACTTTCCACTTCCAATCCCGCAAACACCTCCAGGGGACCGGGCTCACTTCCTGCAGGTTCAGCAACCTGGTACTGATCCTTAGTAACATCCTCCTGCAACACAGTTTTATTTACCACCTCTGTGGGTTCTTGGTTTTTGGAGGAAACCCCCGAACCTTTGAGCTTTTGCTCATACAAGTCCCAAAACATGGGGCAGTCTCACCCGATTAGTAAATCATGAGGTAATCCCGGGACCACCCCCACTTTTAGTGTAGCCGTTCCTGCTGGTGTACACAGGGTCTGACAGGCCACCGGATAGTTTTTAACATCACCATGCACACAGACGACCCCAACCTGTTCCCTTGGTACCAGCTTTCTTGGCAACCCATCCAATCGGAGCAGGGTAACGACACTCCCAGAGTCAAGGAGCGCTACCACCTCCTGTCCATTGACCCGCACCACACACTCATGCGGATTTAGGTTGGTCGCAGCACATAATGCATGGACATGCATGGAGCGACGGCGACCCATGTCGCACTCCATTGGTTCTTCCCGACTTGGGCCAGATGACCCAGTTGATGGCAGGACCAACAGCGAACCTCACGGAGTTCCCCCTGTCGGTTCCCTGGAAGCTTAGGTCCTGATGTGCTCCTGGTAGTTGTATTATCCCTCCGAGCAGCCACTATGCCACCACCGGGAAGCACACTGGTGCTGGAACGCACTTCTTTGAAACGGGCCAGCTCTCTTGTGACAGAGGGACTCTCCTGGAACTTTTACTGTAGCGCTCAACAGCTGTAGCCATCTCATCCAGGGACTGAGGCTCGGACTGAGTCACCCGTGGTGGAGCTCCCTGGGTAGTGCATGCAGGAAACGATCGAGTGCGACTCTTTCCACAATCTAAGTGGGTGTCTTTTCCTCAGGTTTCAGCCAATCTTGAAACAAGTGCATCAGGTGGTAGAGCTGCGCACGGGCAGGCTAAGCCTTGTCAAAGCGCCAGCCATGGACTCGGTTCACCCTTAAAGTGACAGTCACTCCCATCCTTGCTAGGACTTCTGCTTTCAGGAGCTTATAATCACGTGCGGATTCAGGGGCCAAGTCACAGTACGCTTGTTGGGGGTCTGCGGTCAGGAAAGGAGCCAGTACATCTGCCCAGTCTTTATCAGGCACGCCTTCCCTTGCTGCAACCCACTCAAACATAGCTAAGCATGCTTCCACATTATCCAAGGCCATCATCTTTTGCAGTGTCCGCTGCACTGCCTTCCGGGGGTTACTCTTTACAGCGGGGTCACCTTTCATCATTTCAGCCAGCTGGGTCACCGCCTTTTGTAATCCCGCTATCTGTTCACTCAGTAAGCGTTTTGTTTCCTGTTGCACAGCGACTGTCTGCACCAGGATCTGCTCCTGCCGAGCCTGTGCTTGTACCAGGGCCTGCTGGGCCTCCTGATGGCGGGCCTGCGCTTGTGTATTAGCCAGTACCAGCTGCTTAACCACATCCTCCATGGCTTGTTCAGAAGTTTTCACTGTCTGTGCGGCTTTAACCCAAGACATGGGATTAGACTGGACCCCTCAAACTTCCCGCATTCTCCACCAATTGTAGGGGATCAGGGGGTGAAGAGCGGGCTCAGAGACAGTCCAGTAAAATAAAAATGGCTTTTATTCAGCAAAACATCAAACAAAAAGACATAAGGCCAGATAGACTTGTCTTAGCAAGCGGATGTGCACATAGGTACAGCTCACAGTTCATGGCTCCAAAAAGCTACAGTCTTTATATGGTTCACAGTTCATGGCTCCAAAAAGCTACAGTCTTTATATGTTTTTTTATAAGCTCACCCAGCAGGTACACCGTCCAGCAATGGACACTTCCACATAGCATGCCGCTGTGTCTCTCTCTCCTACACAAACAGCTCCTCTGACATTTTCAGCACACCTGAATATAAGCAGATCTGAAGGGGAAGTACTTGCCCTTTTCGATCAACCCCTTCCTAACCCTGCCCCAGGCTGACCCTCTACTATATATATATATATATATATATATATATATATATATATATATATATATGTGAGTATAGCCCCCCTCGTTTTCTTCCATGCCTTGTTGAAGGTGTGTCTCACGCATTCCACTATTCACCTGAATACACTCATCATACTCCACTATAGAACCCAGAATACTTAGTATATACACTTTCCACATCTTACACCCACCTTAGAGCTCCCATTAGTGGATCAGCCGGTTGTCATATGTAGACTGCAGGTAGACCTGCACGTTTTAGCTAGCCCCTTCATTTTGCTCTAGCCTATGAAATGAAGCTTGGCCCATACCTCCCAACTTTTTGAGAATAATGGACACCTATAAGCAAAAGTATGTAGGCATAGGACATACCCCCTCTCACCCCCCCTTAACTACTTCAATACTGGGCACTTTCACCCCCTTCCTTCCCAGACCAATTTTCAGCTTTCCGTGCTCTCGCATTTTGAATGACAATTACTAGTTGCTACACTGTACCCAAATGAAATTTTTAGCATTTTGTTCACACAAATAGAGCTTTCTTTTTTTGGTATTTATTCACCGCTGGGTTTTAAATTTTTTGCGATATAAGCGAAAAAATAGCAAAAATTTTTAAAAAATTATTTTATTTTTTTATTTTCTGTTTTAAAAGTAATCAAATTCAATCAAATTTTGTCATACATTTAGGCCAGAATGTATTCTGCTAAATGTCTTTGGTAAAAAAAATCCTGATAAGTGTATGATAATTGGTTTGTGTGAATGTTATAGAGTCTACAAGCTATCACTGAATCACTGAAAATTGATCAATCCGGATGTACTGACTGACTATATAATTTCTTGAGGCCTTAAAATGTCAGGACAGTACAGACCCCTTTTTGTAAAGATGACAGTCCAAGGAATTAAGTAAGAGGCATAGTGAGTTTTTTGAAGTTGCAATTTTTTGCCCACAATTGTTTGGAAAATTAAGATTTTTTTTTTCTCCACAAAATTATCATATTAACAAGTTCCTATTACTTATTACATTTTTGAAGGGCCTAGAGCACCAGGACAGTGGAATTACCCACAAAATGAGCCCATTTTGTAAAGCAAACACACCAATGTATATTCTATGAGCCATAATGAGAATTAAAACTTTTTTTTTTTTTTTAGCCATGTTGAATAATTTTTTAACCATGTTGACAGATTACTGGGACAGATGTGACATGATAAATTGGTGAATCTCGTCAATCATGCAGCATGTTGGCACCACTACATAGACAACAGACAGGCTCTGTTTAGGAACAACGACAGTTTGTCCAAATGTTGAATAAAAATTAATTTAATCTTATCTTTACGATGCAATTTGATTAAACTTGTATAGGTTTCCTGGATGTTGAAATATTCAAACAATCTAATAGACTTTTGGCCACTACCTTATACAGGAAACCCTCAGCATATCCATATTACCTGTCTTCAGTTCACACCCTAGTAATTTAGTGAAAAGTATCCCTTATGCCCATAATTTGCAACTGAGATGGAATAGCACCTTGGACTCAGACTTTGAAGTTTCGATTCAGGCTAGAGAGCTTCAGGATCAATTGCTCCAATGGGGTTATAGTAAGACCTTGTTCAAACAGGCCTACCAATGGGCCCTTATTAAAGATAGGAATCATTTAATATACCAGCCCAAAACCCACAGAGAGTCCCAGACGACCAGACTTATTCCTCCCAACATCTGCAGGTCTCCCAGGTATTACAAACATATTGGTATTTACTCTTCAGTGACCATGCTTTGTCCAAATACATAGGTCAGAGACCCCAAATCACCCATAGATGGGTACCATCCCTGCAAAACTGGTTGACCGGCAGTCACTATGGTTGGTTGGATCTACGCAATACTACTGGTAGAAAAGGCACTTATAAATGTGGGGTGTGTTCATTCTGTCCCTGGATTTGGCAAAAAAGATTTATGCCGTTCCCCAATGGTAAATTGTTTCACCCCCATACTCACATTGACTAAGAGACTACTGGTGTGGTTTATCTAATGGTCTGTGCCTCCAGTGGGGCCTTTTACATAGGCAAGACCATTCAAAATTTTCGTCAAGGAATTAATGACCACATCTATTATTCAGAGAATGGCAAGATGATCACTTCCATCAGCCGCCACGTGGGGCTCAGACAAAATTTGATACATCGTAATTTTTTTTTTATAGGTTTGGAGCATATTCCACAAGACCCCAATGGTGGTATCCAATTGAATCCAATGCCTCAATGCCACTGTCGCCCCAGGACCTAATTAATTAATTAGGCACTTTCTGGGCTAGATTATATACAGACCTTTATGTGCATATTTTTCAGTTGCATCGAGTTGTTTTGGCGTGATACCATGGGTGCTCATTTTGTTGTGATTTGCCTTCTCAATGCTAGTCACCCTGTTTCCATGCTGCTTCTGGATTTCTATGTACTATAGATTCTTTCTTTTGATTATGGTTACTGTTGTAATTGATGCTTGGTATGTTTATATGGTTCTCCACCACTGGGGGAGGTGTTGCTAGGTTGGTGCTCTCCTGTGTTGTTCCCTGTTCTCCTTTGGCAGGTGTTCTTTATACCCTTAGCTCCGCATGTGCCATCCATTCGTGGTGTGGCTCATGTGCAGGCCTGCATGCACCCTTTGCACTCATGAAAGAACCAGAGAACCCCTCTGCTTTGCCGTCTTTCTTAAAGTATAACTATAGGCAAATCATTTTTTTTCATTTTGGATAGAGTGGAGAGGGATTACAACACCTGTCAGTTTTTATTGCTGTCTGTGCCCGTTAAGGAGATTCACCCTCTCTATTTCTCCTGTTTAATATTATCATTGAAAGTGAAAGTAAAAGAAAAAACACATTTTGGTTTGTCCCCAGAAAAGTAATGGAGTAGAACTCTTCCAATGGGGATACTAGTTTCAGTCACCTGGGGGTCCCCAAGGAATTCCCTTTGTTTGCAGGTACATTATCTGACAAAATAATAATAATTTTATTTTTTTATTTTCTGTTTTAAAAGTAATCAAATTCAATCAAATTTTGTCATACATTTAGGCCAGAATGTATTCTGCTAAATGTCTTTGGTAAAAAAAAATCCTGATAAGTGTATGATAATTGGTTTGTGTGAATGTTATAGAGTCTACAAGCTATCACTGAATCACTGAAAATTGATCAATCCGGATGTACTGACTGACTATATAATTTCTTGAGGCCTTAAAATGTCAGGACAGTACAGACCCCTTTTTGTAAAGATGACAGTCCAAGGAATTAAGTAAGAGGCATAGTGAGTTTTTTGAAGTTGCAATTTTTTGCCCACAATTGTTTGGAAAATTAAGATTTTTTTTTTCTCCACAAAATTATCATATTAACAAGTTCCTATTACTTATTACATTTTTGAAGGGCCTAGAGCACCAGGACAGTGGAATTACCCACAAAATGAGCCCATTTTGTAAAGCAAACACACCAATGTATATTCTATGAGCCATAATGAGAATTAAAACTTTTTTTTTTTTTTTAGCCATGTTGAATAATTTTTTAACCATGTTGACAGATTACTGGGACAGATGTGACATGATAAATTGGTGAATCTCGTCAATCATGCAGCATGTTGGCACCACTACATAGACAACAGACAGGCTCTGTTTAGGAACAACGACAGTTTGTCCAAATGTTGAATAAAAATTAATTTAATCTTATCTTTACGATGCAATTTGATTAAACTTGTATAGGTTTCCTGGATGTTGAAATATTCAAACAATCTAATAGACTTTTGGCCACTACCTTATACAGGAAACCCTCAGCATATCCATATTACCTGTCTTCAGTTCACACCCTAGTAATTTAGTGAAAAGTATCCCTTATGCCCATAATTTGCAACTGAGATGGAATAGCACCTTGGACTCAGACTTTGAAGTTTCGATTCAGGCTAGAGAGCTTCAGGATCAATTGCTCCAATGGGGTTATAGTAAGACCTTGTTCAAACAGGCCTACCAATGGGCCCTTATTAAAGATAGGAATCATTTAATATACCAGCCCAAAACCCACAGAGAGTCCCAGACGACCAGACTTATTCCTCCCAACATCTGCAGGTCTCCCAGGTATTACAAACATATTGGTATTTACTCTTCAGTGACCATGCTTTGTCCAAATACATAGGTCAGAGACCCCAAATCACCCATAGATGGGTACCATCCCTGCAAAACTGGTTGACCGGCAGTCACTATGGTTGGTTGGATCTACGCAATACTACTGGTAGAAAAGGCACTTATAAATGTGGGGTGTGTTCATTCTGTCCCTGGATTTGGCAAAAAAGATTTATGCCGTTCCCCAATGGTAAATTGTTTCACCCCCATACTCACATTGACTAAGAGACTACTGGTGTGGTTTATCTAATGGTCTGTGCCTCCAGTGGGGCCTTTTACATAGGCAAGACCATTCAAAATTTTCGTCAAGGAATTAATGACCACATCTATTATTCAGAGAATGGCAAGATGATCACTTCCATCAGCCGCCACGTGGGGCTCAGACAAAATTTGATACATCGTAATTTTTTTTTTATAGGTTTGGAGCATATTCCACAAGACCCCAATGGTGGTATCCAATTGAATCCAATGCCTCAATGCCACTGTCGCCCCAGGACCTAATTAATTAATTAGGCACTTTCTGGGCTAGATTATATACAGACCTTTATGTGCATATTTTTCAGTTGCATCGAGTTGTTTTGGCGTGATACCATGGGTGCTCATTTTGTTGTGATTTGCCTTCTCAATGCTAGTCACCCTGTTTCCATGCTGCTTCTGGATTTCTATGTACTATAGATTCTTTCTTTTGATTATGGTTACTGTTGTAATTGATGCTTGGTATGTTTATATGGTTCTCCACCACTGGGGGAGGTGTTGCTAGGTTGGTGCTCTCCTGTGTTGTTCCCTGTTCTCCTTTGGCAGGTGTTCTTTATACCCTTAGCTCCGCATGTGCCATCCATTCGTGGTGTGGCTCATGTGCAGGCCTGCATGCACCCTTTGCACTCATGAAAGAACCAGAGAACCCCTCTGCTTTGCCGTCTTTCTTAAAGTATAACTATAGGCAAATCATTTTTTTCATTTTGGATAGAGTGGAGAGGGATTACAACACCTGTCAGTTTTTATTGCTGTCTGTGCCCGTTAAGGAGATTCACCCTCTCTATTTCTCCTGTTTAATATTATCATTGAAAGTGAAAGTAAAAGAAAAAACACATTTTGGTTTGTCCCCAGAAAAGTAATGGAGTAGAACTCTTCCAATGGGGATACTAGTTTCAGTCACCTGGGGGTCCCCAAGGAATTCCCTTTGTTTGCAGGTACATTATCTGACAAAAGTAAATACACCCCTCACATTTTTGTAAATATTTTATTATATATTTTCATGTGACAACACTGAAGGAATGACACTTTGCTACAATGTAAAGTAGTGAGTGTACAGCTTGTATACATTTGCTGTCCCCTCATAATAACTCAACACACAGCTATTAATGTCTAAACTCCTGGCAACAAAAGTGAGTACACCCCTAAGTAAAATTTTCCAAATTGGGCCCAAAGTGTCAATATTTTGTGTGGCCACCATTATTTTCCAGCACTGCCTTAACCCTCTTGGACATGGAGTTCACCAGAGCTTCACAGGTTGCCACTGGGATCCTCTTCCAGTCCTCCATGGATATTAGAGACCTTGCACTCCTCCACCTTCTGTTTGAGGGTGCCCCACAGATGCTTAATATGGTTTAGGTCTGCAGAAATGCTTGGCCAGTCAATCACCTTTACCCTCAGCTTCTTTAGCAAGGCAGTGGTCATCTTGGAGGTGTGTTTGGGGTCCTTATCATGTCCGAATACTGCTCTGTGTCCCAGTCTCCGAAAGGAGGGGATCACGTTCTGCTTTAGTATGTCACAGCACATGTTGGCATTCATGATTCCCTCAATGAACTGTAGCTCCCCAGTGTCAGCAGCACTCATGAAGCCCCAGACCATGACACTCCCACCACCAAACTTGTCTTTGTACTCCTCACCTGGTTGCCGCTACACACGATTGACACCATCTGAGCCAAATAAGTTTATCTTGGTCTCATCAGACCACAGGACATGGTTCCTTAGTCTGCTTGTCTTCAGCAAACTGTTTGTGGGATTTCTTGTGCATCATCTTTAGAAGAGGCTTCCTTCTGGGATGACAGCCATGCAGATCAATTTGATGCAGTGGGGTCAGCTTGTCAGTGAGTATGGTCTGAGCACTGACAGGCTGACCCCACCCCCCTCTTCAACCTCTGCAGCAATGCTGGCAGCACTCATACGTCTATTTCCCAAAGACAACAACCTCTGGATATGATGTTCAGCACATGCACTCAACCTCTTTGGTCGACCATGGCGAGGCTTGTTCTGAGTGGAACCTGTCCTGTTAAACCGCTGTATGGTCTTGGCCACCATGCTGCAGCTAAGTTTCAGGGTCTTTGCAATCTTCTTATAGCCTAGGCCATCTTTACTTAGAGCAACAATGCTTTTTTTCAGATCCTCAGAGAGTTCTTTGCCATGAGGTGCCATGTTGAACTTCCAGTGACCAGTATGAGAGAGTGAGAGCGATACCCCCAAATTCAATACACCTGCTCCCCATTCACACCTGAGACCTTGTAGCACTAACGAGTCACATGACACCGGGGAGGGAGAATGGCTAATTGGGTCCAATTTGGACATTTTCACTTAGGGATGTACTCACTTTTTTGCCAGTGGTTTAGACGTTAATGGCTGTGTGTTGAGTTATTTTGAGGGGACAGCAAATGTACACTGTTATACAAGCTGTACACTCACTACTTTACATTGTAGCAAAGTGTAATTTCTTCAGTGTTGTCACATGAAAATATATAATAAAATATTTACAAAAATGTGAGGGGTGTATTTACTTTTGTGAGATACTGTACCTGCAAACAATGGGAATTCTGAAAAGATTATAATAAAATAAAATGTTTACAAAAATGTGAGGGGTGTACTCACTTTTGTGAGATACTGCATTTCCTCTCACTTTCTGTTTAGCTATAAGACAGGAAGTGAAAGTAAATCTCCACAATGGGACACAGATGGCGAAAAAAATCTGACAGGGGTTATAACCCTCCCTTGCTCTATCCAAAATGAAAAATAGTTCTACTTTAATGGCAGTGGGTGTTTGTCCCATTGTGCATGTGCGGATGGCCATCTTGTGCATGCATGATGCGATTACGGGGTTTGAACCCAGGAGACGCTGCACACCACTTGGGGGATGGCATGGGGGGGCACAAGCTGAACCTTGTGGGGCTGAAATCAATGTAAGTGGACCATATTCATGGCTATTCTGCATCATTACTTGTCATTAGGTCCAAATGTAATAGTTGTTTTGAGACACAGTTTTGTGCTTTTTTACTTGATAGACACCTTACTTTCTGTGGGCTGAATATTGGCAATTATGGGTGACTAAAATTGGTAGCTACTGGCCCTTCATTGGTAAGTGTCCACCTTATTGTTTGGTATTTTGGGGATATTGTAGATTTGTTCAAATACAAACCCCTTCTCTCTTATGGTCTTTCTAACAGATTTGATGTTATGTGGATATTATTTCTCTAACCCAGGTCCATGGTTGGACCTTTTGTGTGTGTATACACATACATTTTATCAGGTGCGTAAAATATGTTGGTTTGTGAAGTGCCATTTTAATCTTGATTATGTAATTTGCCACTATGAAAATACAATTTTTCTCTTGTTATGGTATTGTGAAGGAACCTTTCCGTATTTCGAGATTAAATCTTGTCTCCTCCAGACATAAAGAGTGCCCCCTTGTCCTCTGTGATAACCTTAAAGTGAATAACTCTACACAAAGTTCACTTTATGGACCACTTATGTATTTATACATGTTGATCATATCCCCCTTAATCTCCTCTTCTCAAGAGAGAATAAATTCAGTTCCTCTAATCTTTCCTCATAGCTGAGTTCCTCCATGCTTCTTATCAGTTTGGTTGCCCTTTTCTGCACTTTCTCCAGTTCCCTGATATCCTTTTTGTGGACTGGTGCCCAAAACTGAACTGTATATTCCAGACAGGGCCGCTGATAAGCCAGTACAACTGGCCCTGTTGTACCGGGCCTGGCCACCAGGGGGGGACCCAAGCAATCTGAACAGATTGCAGAAGAAAAAAAAAAAGTCTTTCTCCAACACAGCCTTCCTCCGCTCCTCCCTCATCAGCTGCTCTCAATGAGCACTCACTCCAGGCTAAACATCTCAGAGGCAGAGAGGTGGAACCTGACTGTGATATACTGTAGTTTGAGTGGGCGGGAGGGTGTGTGGCCAGCTTCCAGGATGATCGTTCCTGGCTTCTTCTGGTGTGCACACATGAGCTGCATTAACAATATGGTAACAGTGGATCTGGATTCTCAGGTTAGCCCAGGCACATTGACTGCAATGTAAAGTCTAATGTCTGCTTTTTCATGTAGCACAGCTGTCCTGACTGTGAGAAATTGGGTTTTAAACTGCACTGCCATATTTCTCACAGAAGTGCTACATGAAAAAGGAGCTGCCATCAATGTTAGCAAACCCCACTTTTTATTACTTCTATCTAAATGTTGAGATCACTGGATCACACCATGCCTGGAGCTGAATCACACAGGAACGCACTGTGCAATTCACAAGTGGGTCTGTGCAGTGCAATTTCAAGCTCATTCATTTTGAATGGGCTGAAATTGCAATGCACCAAATGTAGTGTATGCACTGCAACCAGATCACATGGTGATCCAGGGCTGGCAGGTTTTAGGTGTCATTAACTTTTTATTGACAGTTTGACACCTGCTACAGATCGCAAAAGCAGTGCATTTTGCATGCAGGTTGAATTGTACAGGAATCCACAGCGCATTCCTTCACAATTCAGATGCAGGCATGGTGTGAATCGGCTCTTAGACATAATATTACTTCTCATTAAAGTTTATAAAAAACTTTGTTTAAAAAAAGTGGGCTTAGCTGACATAAATGGCATCTCCTTCTTTTTCATGTAGAACTGTAGAACTGACTTTGACAGTGTGGTTTTAAATGCAGCACAGTATCATCTGCATCCTACGCACAGTCATCTTAGACTAACCACAATTTAGCCTTTATGTATACCCTAGCCTCTCTGCATAAGGGCGGGGCCAGGGGTGGGGCTGAAGGAGGGACCAGGGGTTGGGCTGAAGGGGGCCCCGTCAGGTAGGCTGTAGGGGGCCCCATGATTTCTATCAGCGGCCCTGATTCCAGATGAGGTCTTATGATTTGTACAGGGGTAAAATAATATCTCTCGCTCTGCTATCTATACCTCTCTTAATACAAGAGAGAATTTTGCTCGCTTTGAAAACCGCAGCTTTACATTGTATGCTATTATTAAGCTTATGATCAACCATAACACCCAGATCCTTCTCCACCATTACTTTTCCCAGTTGTACTCCCCCTTGTATGTATGATGCATGCATATCCTTAGCCCACAGGTGCATTTAATTGGCCTTGTTTTTTATATGCACTGTTTTTTTTACCTATTTTGGTACAATAAAATATGTGAAGTCTGAGTTGGCACCCTACAAGTCCATTTGTTTCTTGCTCTTCTTGCATGGACACCAACTGAGGAGGAGTGTGTCAGCTGAGGAAAGTCTTCTGGTCACAGTCCACTCAGATATGTTTTTGTACACAATTATATACACCCAGCACCCAGAAATGGTTTAAGACAAAGCGCTGGAGAGTACTGAACTGGCCAGCAATGAGTCCAGCTCTAAATCCCATAGAGCACCTGTGGAGGAACCCTTCCAATCCGAGAGACCTGGAGCAGTTGGAGAAAGAAGAGTGGTCCAAAATTCCAGCAGAAAGGTGTAAGAAACTCATTGATAGTTACAGGAAGCAATTGATTTCTTGATAATTTTTTCCAAGGGGTGTACTACCAAATATTTATTGAGGTGGCCAATAATTTTGTCCAGTCCATTTTTGGAGTTTTGCATGAGATGTGTCAGATTTGGCTTTTTGTTTCTCCACTTTTTTGTGTCATATCAATACAAGCAAAATAAATAAATAAATATGAGAATGCCTAAACATTTGTATTTGCAACAATATGACAATATTTTTGGCCATGGTTGTATATTTTTAAGTTATGGATATTTATGTTTTATTACTTTTTAGGTTTTTTTTAATATTTAATATATATGTTTTCTAATATACTGTATCTGTATATATGCATTTGTTTTTTATTTTAATTGTACACATTTGTTCAATATTTTTTTTATGGATTTTTTTCCCAATGTATCAAAATATGTTTTTTTTTATATTTTACCAATTTAATGAATAGTTTAATTTGATATTTTTCTATTGTAGACACCATTATTTTCTAATGGGAGTTAGCACAGTGGCAAAGGTGACAATGGACACATGTTCAGTGCTGTGGGAGGAATTGAAAGATGTTGTGATGCAATTGTCAACAGAAGAAATGTGGAAAGTGGTTGTATAAGGGTTTTGGCGGAAAACAAATTTCCCCAACTGTATTGGTGCCCTTGACAGAAAGCATGTTAAAATAAAAAATGCCCCCAAGGTCAAAATCAAAGTATTTTAATTATAAAAAATACTTTAATTGTTCTTTTGGGTTTGGCCAATGCAAACCTGCGTTTCATATCAGTTTATGTTGGAGCTTACGGGAGTCAAAGAGATTCAAGCATCTTTAGAGAGTCTGTGTTAAGCTGTCGGCTGTATGAAAAACGTCTAGGGATTCCACCCAGTAGGCCTCTCCGATTCACCACTGAGCCAAGTATGCCTTTTGTCATCATGGCAGATGAGGCTTTTGGAGAACTTAATGCGGCCCTACAGTGGCCATGGACTAAACCACCAGCAAGAAATATTTAATTACCGACTGAGCTATGCTCGTGTAATAGATGAATGTACATTTGGTGTCTGTAAGGCAAAGTGGAAAAGGAGAGTTCTCCTTTCTGCCATTCAATTAGATGTTGAAAATGCCATAAAAGTCGTGCTGGCATGCTGTGTGCTACATAATTTTCTAATTGAGAAGAAAAGAGGCTCAACTAAACCACCCCCCAAACCCAGCTCAAAATATACAGTTCATTTCAGAAATCAATTTGCCGATTACTTTTTTTCCCCAGAGACACGTTGGCAATATAAGTATGTCTCGTTAAATTCATCCTTGATCAAAATTCTGTTTGCTACTGTTTAAATTTCAATATTTTTTTTTTCCATGTAATAAAGTTTATAAAAAAATATTGTGTATATTTTGGGTTATAAACAAAAATTGTATAGAACAATTAGCTAAAGTCACAAGCAACCAAAAGAAAAGTTAAAGCGGAGTTCCACCCAAAAGTGGAACTTCCACTTTAAGCACTTCTCCCCCCTTACATGCCACATTTGGCATGTAATTTTTTTTGGGGGGGGGGGGGGGAGTGGGTGATTACTTTAGAGAGGGACTTCCTGTCCCACTTCCTCCTTCCGCCCACAGGCCACCTAGGCGACTCCTCCTCTCCGTTGGGCAATCCCTCCCTCTTGGCAATCTTCTGGGACACGTGACAGGTCCCAGAAGATTGTCTGTCCACTGGGAGAGAGCAGCACGACTCGCGCATGTGCAGTGCACGTTTGGCCGTAAAACCGCAATCGGTCATGGCCGGGTGCCCACAATTCCAATGGTTGCGCCCGGGAGAGGAGTGGGGCTCTCGTGCAGCCGCATTGCTGGACCGTGGAACAGGTAAGTTTCTGTTTATTAAAAGTCAGCAGCTAAACTTTTTGTAGCTGCTCACTTTTAATAAAAAAAAAAAAAAGCCTGGAACTCTGCTTTAACAGTGCAGTGCAAATAGTGGCCACAACAATTGGCCAAAGAAACAAACATCCATTGGCCAAAGTAATAAACACAAAATGTCCACAGCAATAGTTGTTTATTACTTTGGCCACAACAATTGGCCAAAGTCAAAAGCAACAATTGGCCTCAACTAATGGCTAAAGGATTATTAAAATAATAACCATTGTACATGGAAATTACCAAAACATGCAAAACGCTAAAGCTCGCATTTTCTCAGCTCCTCTCCTGAATGCGACTTTGGAGGTTTTTTTTCATGCCTGTAAATGTCTCTACCTCTTAACTCCTGAAAAAGCCTGTAGTATGCATGAACACATTGAATAGCATGGGGGGAGTTAACAGGCAGAAAAAAAATAAAAGTTCAAAACAGCTCAAAAGCAACTTCTTTGAGGTCTAGTGTGCATGAGGCCTAAACTCTTCAAAAAGCCTGCTGAAAGCTCTGCAAATACTTTGCTAAAGGTTGCTTTTCACACGGCTCTCATACAAACTGTAGATCCTGTGAAACAAGCCACAGTCTAGTGTGAAACTAGTAGGCCTGTTTCATACAGGCTTCAGCTTGTATAAGAGCAGTGTGAACAGAAAGCTTTGACAAAGCATTTGCAGAGCTTTCAGCAAGCCTTACTGAAGCTTTTAATGGCTTGCTGACCGTATACTGTACATATACGGCTATCCTGCGCAGGATCACATATCTAGTACATACCGGGGTAGGGAGCGTGCCCGGGCGCCCCCACCATCCATGGCTGTGATGCGAATAGCTGCAGCACAAACCAATTAGTGGGTGCGGGCTGCTGATTGGTCGCTGACTCTTAATGATCGGCTCTGGACATTACCAAAGAGAGCCCAGTGTAGGTAAACAAACACAAGGCTCTCTTCTGACAGCAGCAACGTGCTGTTTTTTTCTTCCTGCAAAGCAGGGAGTAAAAAAATAGCACATTGCTTAGTAAAAGCAGCAAACAGTACACAGTAACACATGTTGGCCACACCTCTTTATCGCCCTAGAAGGCCTTGCCAGTGTCATTATTATAGTGGCAGTGCATATATTTAGCACTGATCACTGTATTAGTGGTACTGGTTCCCAAAAAAGTGTCAAAAGTGTTTTTGGTTGCTATAACTTTTGCACAAACCAATCAATATACAGTACGCTTATTGGGATTTTTTTTACCAAAAATATGTAGCATTATACATTTTGGCCTTAACTAATGAAGAAATAAGTGGAGAGGGAGGCTTAGATAGCTCGTGTTCAGTTATACCTCATCCCGGGTTAGGTGGTAGAAGGTGGAGCAAGGATAGGGATAGGGGACTATAGCGGTAACCAGTAAAAATGATGATACTTGCAACTTTTTGAATGAGAAGAATTTTTTACAAAAAAGTTTATTCATAAACAGTTGAACACTGAAAACAATATATCATACAATGAACAAACATTATAGACAAGGGAATCGTGAAATGGGTCCTACAGTCATGTCCAAACCTCTGC
Source organism: Lithobates sylvaticus (assembly GCA_028564925.1). Classification (NCBI taxonomy): domain Eukaryota; kingdom Metazoa; phylum Chordata; class Amphibia; order Anura; family Ranidae; genus Lithobates; species Lithobates sylvaticus. The sequence continues at coordinate 127,352,350 of CM053037.1, forward strand.
AATTAGTGGAAACGCAAGGGGTCCGGGGATGACAGGGGGACCATGGGAGTACACAGTAAAACATGGGGTGAGTTAAGAAGGATCTACGGGGATTTAATAGATCCTGGGTACAAAAGAGCTGGTTGGAGAAAGCTGACCAACATGTTTCGCCATACGATGGCTTCTTCAGGGTCAATTGAAAAGTTTTGTACCATAAAAGGGGAGGAGTCTAAGAAAATATGAAAAACACAACAGAGTTAATTAAATGACACACTGAGTATATCTAAATTATCAAAGCAAACCATACACCACCACATCGCCACAAGGCCATCCACCCGTCCAATATACAACACTGCGCCATGCTAATCCCAATGGGCTCCCACTTGGGGTCACAGAAACATACCCCTGGATTGCTGGAACAACCACTATAATCGCGGGTGTGGTCAAAGATACTTGAGTCCCAAGGAGCAGGGAACTGTCGAGGATCTACAGGGAGCCTGGTAAGATAAAATGGGATAAGAGCAAAATTGTATATATAATGGCAAAAAGATAGAGTTTGCCATAGCTGGCTAAACATAGCCTAAAATTTATAAAATTTATATAAATTTTAGGCTATGTTTAGCCAGCTATGGCAAACTCTATCTTTTTGCCATTATATATACAATTTTGCTCTTATCCCATTTTATCTTACCAGGCTCCCTGTAGATCCTCGACAGTTCCCTGCTCCTTGGGACTCAAGTATCTTTGACCACACCCGCGATTATAGTGGTTGTTCCAGCAATCCAGGGGTATGTTTCTGTGACCCCAAGTGGGAGCCCATTGGGATTAGCATAGCGCAGTGTTGTATATTGGACGGGTGGATGGCCTTGTGGCGATGTGGTGGTGTATGGTTTGCTTTGATAATTTAGATATACTCAGTGTGTCATTTAATTAACTCTGTTGTGTTTTTCATATTTTCTTAGACTCCTCCCCTTTTATGGTACAAAACTTTTCAATTGACCCTGAAGAAGCCATCGTATGGCGAAACATGTTGGTCAGCTTTCTCCAACCAGCTCTTTTGTACCCAGGATCTATTAAATCCCCGTAGATCCTTCTTAACTCACCCCATGTTTTACTGTGTACTCCCATGGTCCCCCTGTCATCCCCGGACCCCTTGCGTTTCCACTAATTGCAGAGGTTTGGACATGACTGTAGGACCCATTTCACGATTCCCTTGTCTATAATGTTTGTTCATTGTATGATATATTGTTTTCATTGTTCAACTGTTTATGAATAAACTTTTTTGTAAAAAATTCTTCTCATTCAAAAAGTTGCAAGTATCATCATTTTTACTGGTTACCGCTATAGTCCCCTATCCCTATCCTTGCTCCACCTTCTACCTAATGAAGAAATAAAATTTCTTAAATTTTTTTATTGGATGTGTTTTATAGCAGAAAGTAAAAAATATTGTTTTTCTTTCAAAATTTTCAGTCTTTTTTTGTTTATAGTGCAAAAAATAAAAACCCCAGAGGTGATCAAATACCACCAAAACAAGGCTCTATTTGTGGAAAAAAATGACATCCATTTTATTTGGGTACAGTGTCAGTTAAAGTAACGCAGTGCCATATCACAAAAAATGGCCTGATCATGAAGGGGCTAAAACCTTTCGGGGTCAAGTAGTTAAAGTACCATTCAGCTCCAGTCTGTTAATGTTCAACACAGAAGCTAATGGGAGTATGGATTGCCACTTGAAGCTTGTTGAAGCTTTCCAGCAGCTCACTTAAAGAAGCGTTGAAGCCTGCTAGCAGCTTGTTTAAAGTGGCAATCAGCACTCCCATTAGTAACTGCATTCAGCATTTACAGACTGGAGCTAAATAGTTCTTTAGTTTTCAATAGTTTTTATTAGTTTTTTCACAAAGTACAAAATAAAGTACAACTTTTATATTAACAGTTCTCGCCTACATTTTCTCCTTCACCCCCTCCTCTCCTAGCTGGCCGCATGGAAAATACCTGGTAATCAATCATTGTACATAGCAGCCTACCTAGATACCGTCTGGCGGGTGTCTCAGGGTTTATAGAAAGTTTCGGCTCGGTATAGTATCATTGCATAGGCTTAGACAGTGCTAAGGGAGTTATATAAATAACAAAAAATATATATACTCTCTTTATAAAAATAAAAGGATCATAAACCAGAAAAGTGCAATCAATTATAGATAAATCGTGTATTTACATCCAACTTTGCTGTGCCTCCTATTGAGGCCGATTCTAGCCTATGGTTTGTGCTAGGCGGAGGCATCCTCCCCTGCTCGAGGGCCCTGTCGTGCCCCCTAACTGTGGTGGCAGTCTGTTCCCGGGCCTCCAGCAAAGGGTCACCTCCCTACATTTGGTAGAGTAGTCTATCCGAAAACCTCTTTATCCGTCCTAGTTAGTCTAGGTAGGGATCGAGAAGAGTCGAGGTAAAGGAGAGAAGGAGATTCAAGATCTAGGAGTAGAATAGAGGAGAAGGGAGAGAAGAAGGGGAGGGGGGGGGAGGAAGGGGGGGGGCTCCACGCCGCCAGTGCAGTTAGGACGCTTCCTCATTCGGAAGGGTCCTAGGATCGTTTGACAGGTACCTGATCCAGGGGTCCCATACTTTATGGAAAATACTCATTTTGTCCTGTATCAACGCCGTTAATCTTCCATTTAACATAATCCATGACAATTTACGTTTGAATTGGTCCAGTGGTAGGCTTGCAGATTTCCAATTTCTTGCTATAGTGATTCTGGTTGAAATAAATATAAAGATAAGGAGCCTCCCACTATATCTGGGAACCCCAGATACTGTGTCTCCCAATAATGCGTTCCTAGCTACTTTTGGCAGGTTGTGCTGGGTGAGGGTGTACACAAAATTGTAGACCCTTATCCAGAATCTCCTAACCTTGGGACACGTCCACCAAATGTGGTAGGCTGTCCCCAACTGTCCGCAGCCCCTAAAACAGTTCGGGGAGGCTCCTGGAACAAAAGTGGCCAGTCTGGTCGGTACCATATACCACCTTAACAGTACTTTGTAATTAGCTTCTATAATTGAGGTGTTAATAAGAGAGCGAGAAGCCTTGATTGATATCGATTGCCATTTATCTAACTCTAGTGTATCCTGTTCCCACATAGTCATATGGTTTAACTTAACCGTAACATCTGTCAGCATCATGTATATAGCTGATATGTGTCCCCTCAGTTTATCAAATTGTTTGCACAGGCTTTCCATGGGGGTCACTGATGTTAGTTCTCCCCTTCGTGCTAGGGAGCGTAGGTAGTGCTGTATTTGGGTTAATCTATATTTTTCCGTCAGTGGCATCTGGTACTTATCAATCAACGTTCTTTCTGTTAGTATACCTCTATGATCACAGAATTCAGCAATCCTGATCAACCCTTTGTTGGTCCACCACTCGAAAGAAGAGGGTGAAAAGAGGCCCGGGGTGAACTCCTTATTCCCCAAAAGGGGTGCCAGCGGGTTATGGGGGGATCTAAATTTATGCGTTCTCGTGAGCCTGTCCCAAATTTCCAGGGAAAATGAGAGGGTGGGGCATAATATAAGTGGTCTTTCCTTCATTGTTAACCACATTAGATGTGAGACCGGGGCATGAGAAGGATTCCATAGTCATCCAACTCGTTTGGGGTGCATGAGAGTGAAATCTCGCTAGTTGGGCTAGTTGGGCTGCATTAAAGTATTTCTGTAGGTCCGGAAGACCTAACCTGCCCTTTAACTTTGGAGTATACATTGTCTTCTTGTTCACCCTATGCCTCTTATCCCCCCATATAAATCGTGAGATTTTTTCTGAAATGAGAGTAAGTCAGTACGGTTTAAAGATATTGTTAAAGTACGAAATAGGTACAGCAGCCTCGGTAGCACATTCATTTTTATAGAGTGTAGTCTGCCAAACCACGATGGGGGGTGTATCTGCCATCTCGCTAGGTCTTCTGTTAGTTTTTTATATAGGGCCGGGTAGTTATGTCTATAGAGTGTTTGTATAGAGGATGTCAGCTGAATTCCCAAATATGGGAGAGCTTCTTGTTCCCATTTAAATTGGTGAGATTGCTCGATTGTTTTCTGGACTGGGCTTGGTAGGGAAAGGTTCAGCGCCCTTGATTTACTATGATTTATTTGGAGTCCCGAGATCTGTGAGAATGGTTGCAGTACGGCGTATAAGTTGGGGAGGGAAGTGATCGGGGATGATAGTGTTAGTAGCAAATCGTCTGCGAAGAGCAAACATTTGTGCTCCCTGTCTCCTCCCATTATACCCCTGATGTCAAGATTAGAGAGAATTTTTATAGCTAGGGGCTCTATGGCGAGAGCAAAAAGTAGTGGGGAGAGTGGGCATCCTTGTCTTGTTCCTCGTCTGATGTCCAGGGGTTGTGACATATAGCCCCTGACCATCAGTGATGCTGCTGGAGTTTTATACAATTTTTTGAGGAGTGTCAAAAAGCTCTCTCCGAATCCAAAGCGCCCTAGCACATCTAGTAAATAGTCCCATGACAGGGAATCGAAAGCCTTTTGGATGTCCAAGGATAGCAGCATACCCTGTCTGCTCCCCCTGGCGTCCCAATCTGCTTGGATGGCTGTAATAAGGTTGATCACCCTACGAGTCTGGTCTGAGGCCTGACGATTAGGAATAAAGCCTGCCTGGTCCGGGTGGATGTAGCGGGATAAAAAGGAGTTCATTCTGAAAGCTAATATTTTGGTCATTACTTTCAGGTCTGTATTAATCAAGGAGATTGGGCGGTAGTTAGCACAATCACCGTGATCTCTCCCTGGTTTCGGTAATACATGTATGTATGCTAAGTTTTCGTTAGGAGGGATCGTGCCTTCACGCCGAAGATCATTAAAATATGAGCACAAGTGAGGGACAAGTATCTCCTGGTATTTTTTGTAGTAATGACCTGGGAACCCATCAGGTCCCGGGGCTTTAGAAGGGTGTGTGGCTTTTATGGCCATCCTAACCTCCGCTTCTGTGAATTCCTTGTCCATCAATTCTGCATGATCTCGTGTAAGTTGGGGCAATTGTATATCCCGAAAGAAAGTTGTTGCCTGGCTCGGTGAAAATTTAGTTTGTGCACTATATAAATTGGAATAGAACCTATGGAATTCTTGAAGGATCAGTTCGGGGCTTTGCGTGAGGTGGCCATTTGATAGCCTCAGTTTAGGCAAAGTCGGTGTATAGGTTCTAGGTACCAGTTTCCTGGCCAGTAATGTGGTCAGCTTATCTCCCATAGTTTAGTATTTGTGTTTCGACCAAGAGATATATTTCTCCGCTTTAGTGGTCAGGCACAAATTCAGTTCCAACCTTATTTCATCTATTTTCTGTCTATTGTCCACCTGTGGATTGGTATGCTGTTCTTTTATGATTTCTTCAAGCTTTAATTCTAGTTGTTTAATGTTTTGTTCCCGGTTCCTTTTTGCTCTAGCTGCTATTTGTATCAATTTCCCCCTTATAGCTGCCCTGTGCGCTGCCCAGTTTATCGCCGATGATGTGTCGGATGCTTTATTCGTCCTAAAGTATGCCTGCAGCTCCTTTTCCACTTCGCTAAATATTATAGGGTCATTCAGTAAACTTATGTTCAATCTCCATGGGGAGGGGCGTGGTTTGGACCACAGCCCTGTTGTAGCTATCTTAATAGGGGAATGGTCGGACCAAGGCGTGTTCAGTATTTTGGCTGAGGTTATATGGGGTATTAAAGGTGACTGTATTAGGATGTGGTCAATTCGGGAGTATGTGCGGTGGACCTGTGAGTAATGCGTGCAGTCTCTGGCCGTAGGGTTCTTCTCCCTCCAGACATCTATCAGGTCATGAAGATGGAGAAGACGTGCAATTTTGTTGCTGCTAAGTGGTGTTTTTTTAAGAAATATCTTAGAGGGGTTTGATTTATCCATTATCCTATCAAGTGGTACATTGCTGTCCCCCCCCCCCCCCCCCATAATTATTCGTCCCTGTGCCCTAGGCATCAGTGTCTGTAGCATCTTGCTAAAAAATTCTGTCTGCCCTGAATTAGGTGCGTAGTATGAGATGAATGTTACTATTTGTTCATGTAGGCGTCCCACTGCCATGATATATCTGCCAGCTTTGTCTTTGAGGATGGTGTCGGGGGTGAATGGGGTTCGTTTTTAGAAACAGATAGCAACTCCCCCTTTTTTATCCGAGCCTGACGCTAAATAGTATTGTTGATATCTACTATTTAAGTATCTAGGGGCCGATGTTTTGGTAAAATGGGTTTCCTGTAATAGGACCACGTCAGCTCTCTGGGTATGGTAGTATTGGAAAGCTTTGGTTCTTTTAGTTGGGGAATTGAAACCGTGCACATTGTGTGTGATTATGGAATAGTCGGAGAGATAATGTTTAGCCATCGTGGAAAGGCAGAGCACTCTTACCTTGCAACTTGACTCTAGGTCTTGGGCCTTTTGTTACCGTTGACCTCCTATTCGTACTGGACCAGGACCAGTGCCCAGGATTGGCGCGTGGAGCCCTCAATGGGGTGGGGAAGGAGAGGGGGAGAAAGGAAACAGAAACAAAGATTAGATCGACATTAAAGATAAAAACATTTGGCCTAGGGCCCAAAGGTGCATGCGCAATGTACATCATTTCCTTAGTAACGCATCGGGGTTTAACCCCTAACGGGCGTAGTGCCCGATTCAAGTGGTGCAAGAGAATCCTCCTCATCAGAGTAGGACTGTCTCACAAATGGGTGGCATGGATAACCACCCCGACCCAACTTTCAATTATCCGCCATCTGGCAGCTTTGTAACATAGTAGCATGTATAACTATAACTATAACTACAACCATAACTATACCCGGTGTGGGTCAGCCCCCCCCAGATTCCAGGCCTGCGCCTCTGGGGCGGGCGGGCGCCAACAGGCAATTCCCGCCCCAGAGTCGCAGGCCCAGGGCCCTTCAGGGGCCCTCTTCCGGGGATTATGGCGTCCGGCCTCCCCCCCAACACACACGGACCACAAAATTTAGTTAGCCCAGGGGAACCTTCCCACCACTAACTGCACAAAAGATAAAAACGCATTTTGTGCCATCTAAAACTTAGTATCTTCTCAGCAGAGGCAGGGGATACCTGTCTCCCCTTAGGGGTGAATACCCCCAATTACGTGTGGAGAGTCAAAACTTTTTCATCCAAAATTCTTGTAGCTTCCTTCAGGTAGCTTGTGGAGCCCTTCCTTGTCTTGTATTTCTCTTGTCCTGCCACAGCGGGGAAAGGGAACGATTTTCCTGGCGTGGGGAAGGGGGGGTGTCCTGGTTTTTAGAGATGATTCCTAGGTGTAGCAATAGGTCTTCTCCATCTTGGAATGTCGCAAAGGAGTATGATCTGCCTTTAAAAGTAAATGACAATCGATACGGGAATGACCATCTATACTTTATCTGCTTATGCATGAGTTGTTGAAGTAAAGGCTTCAGGTTCCTGCGTTTTTGAACTGTTGAGGGGGCCAGATCTGTAAATAGTTGAATGGGCGCTCCCAGCAAAGTAAGATCCTGTCTGTTGCGTGCTGCAAACATCAGCTTTTCTTTAATACGGTAGAAATGCGGCTTGACAATAATGTCCCTTGGTAGGCCGTCCGGCCTAGGGGCTGTGAGGGCCCGATGAATGCGATCTATCTCCATATGATGCGATTTAATGTCAGGAATCAAATCTTTCATAAGCTCTGCCATTGCTGTTTCGAGATCAGTGTGTGTCTCGGGGAGGCCTCTGATGCGCACATTGTACCTGCGTGATCTATTCTCTAAATCTTCGATCTTAGCGTTTGCTTCTTCCAGTCTATCTTGAAGATCTGTGATCATGTGCGAGTTTTGGTTAACTTTTCTGACTGTGGCCTCTAATTTGTTTTCAACCATCTCAAATCGCTCGCCAATGCTTTGAATGTCCTTCTTTAGGTCTGTGGTTATTATGGCACAAGCCTTAGATAGTTCTTGCTGCAGCATTGTAGAAAAGCGTGCAAGTAGTACTGTGTCCCCTGCATACTGTGCTGGCTGCGGGTCAGGTATCAGAGTCCCTAAATTAGGCTGGCTGAAGATAGCATCTGTTATTTCTGCCATATTCCTGTCCATAGAGGACATTGGGGAGTCTGCAGGCTCTTGAATGTCCCTGAACATGGCCGGTGATGGGGGCTGTGATAGGGAATCCCCCTGAGTTTCTGCCTCGTATTCCCCAGATGATTGGGACGAAAAGGGGTCTCTGGTTTTTGCAGGTTCAGTCTGGGGATTAGTGTGTTGGGGATCGGTAGTTGTATCCCTCAGGGGGTTTCCCCAACCTTGCTCCATTTCAGCGTTCTGCGCTGTGCTGCCTCGTGTTGTCCCCCGTGCGGGCGCCATCTTGGGCTGCTGTGTGTAAGTCGGCGAGGGCCGGCCTGTCCGCCGGTCTTTGCTTGTTTAAATTGCCTTTTTTTGGGCTGGCCCTTGGCTCTCCTGTTCATCCCCAAGTCCGGGCATGAGCCGCTCGGTTTCCCGAGTTTAAGCTCTGCTGCTGCCGCTGTAGATAGCTTCAGTGGGTCGGAGTGTGAGGAGCCCGGCTAAAACACGACTTCCTCCGGCACTCTAAATAGTTCTTTAAGGATAGATTTAGACATGTGTCTAAATCTCCCTTACCTCTAAAGACCCATCCACGCTCGGATCGTGCTCCAGAGGCTACTGACAGGAAGTGAGGAAGCAATCTGATGCCTCCTCAGCACTTACATCCTAAACTATGCAAGTACCCCTGTCGGTGTTAAATGAGCTGTACATGCACAACTCAACTTACATTGCCAGCACGGTCCCCGTAAGTTGAGTAAGTGACTCCTATGCATGCACAGGAGTTATGTCATCACATGCCAGTCAGTTAAGAGGACAACGAGGAACAGAGATCATTGACGAAAGGGTATATTTAGCTCCGCTTTAACCGGTTCCTGACCGCTTCGAAGGTACACTAGTGAAGAGGCCTACACGTTTCTGAGCATGATGTGAAGTGAAGAGGAAGTCACTCATCTGTCAGATTCAGGCTCAGAATACGAACCTGTAACCAGCAGCAGCACCCTGACAGATAGCTCTGACGACAAGTTGTTGGTCCCTGCCAAGGTCAGGCGTACCAGACCCCATTCTTCTGCTGTCATTGAGGTGCAAGAACGGCAGGGCTCTCGTATGGAGCAGAGAGCCAGTACTAGCGCCGCTCATCCTTCTGGTGAACTGGCAAGCACCAGCGGCCTAGTACACCCTGGTCATAGTCAAACCAGCACTGCAGTAACACGGGGTGACATGGTGAGTTCCATAAGTGCAGTTCAAGCTGGTGCAGTGGCTAGCACAACTAGTGTCCTGCAGCCACCAAGAAGAAGGCAAAGACAGGCCTGTCGAGACCATAGTGCCCTTCCGGCTGTATTCGCCAATCCTAATTGGGAACCCACCACTTCTGCAGCACCCGTACTTCCCCCATTTACTGGCCAACCCGTAATTCAGGTGGAAACAATTGATTTTACGTCACTTGATTTTTATTCGCTGTTTTTCACTGAAGATCTCTATAGATCTATTGTGGACCAATGCAATTTGTATGCTGGTCAATTCATCGCCGCTAATCCCCTTTTGACCCTTGCCAGAGATTGGAAACCAATTACGGTTTCAGAATTTAAGACCTTTCTGGGCCTTTCCCTCCTCATGGGCATAACCAAAAAGAGTGATTTGCGGTCATATTAGTCCACTGACCCAATTCACCATATGCCCATGTTCTCTGCCTCCATGACCAGGGCACGATACGAACAGATCTTGCGGTTCATGCTGTTCAACGACAATGAACTCTGTCGTCCTCGCGGTGACCCAGTATACGATCAGCTCTACAAAATTAGGCCCCTCATAAACCACTTCAACCAACGGTTTGCAGCCTTGTTAACTCACGATCAAGTTGATGAGTCCCTAATTAAGGATTGATGAGTCCCTGATTAAGTTTTCTGTCCGCTTGTCTTTCAAACAGTATCTTCCCAGCAAGCGTGCCAGGTATGGGGTCAAGATGCATAAGCTCTGTGACAGGGCCACAGGCTATACATATAGTTTTATGGTTTACGAGGGAAGAGATCGCGTCACGTAGAGTCACGTAGAGTCGGAGAACTGCCCAGATTACATAGGGAGCGCTGGTAAGATTGTGTGGGACTTGGTGTCACCCTTATTCGGAAAGGGGTACCACTTGTATGTGGACAATTATTACATGAGTGTGCCATTTTTTTAGTCACTTGTTTGATCACCAAATTGGCGCATGTGGCACCGTGCGATCTAATCGCCGGGGCTTTCCCCATAGGCTTGTAGATTCCAGTCTTAGGCTGGGGGAGAGAGCCTGTTTGAAGTGTAATAACTTGCTCGCTGTGAAGTGGAGGGATAATTGGAATGTTTTTGTTCCGTCCTCCTTTCACGCAGACACAACGGTCCAAATTCCTATGGCGACTGGTGTTGTAGAGAGACCCCTCTGTGTCCATGAATATAACCTTAATATGGGAGGGGTGGACCTCAACAACCAGTTGTTGGCGCCATACCTAATTGCCCATAAGGCCAGACGCTGGTACAAAAAGGTGTTTGTATAATTATTTCAGTTGTCTCTGCTGAATGCTTTTGTGCTATACAAAGCTTCAGGACGAACTGGATCCTTCCTTAAATTCCAGGAAGAGAACATCACAGCCCTTTTGTTTCCAGACGGTGCTGTGGACCAACTTACCAATCCAAATGCAGTAAGCCGGCTGCATGGGAGGCATTTTCCTTATGTCCTCCCTGGTACCCCTACCCAACGAGCCCCCCAAAGAAAATGTGTCTGTAGAAAGCGTGGATATAGGCGTGACACTCGCTATTATTGTCCTTCCTGTCCTGACCATCCTGGTCTTTGCATTGTTGAATGTTCTGAACGCTACCACATATTAGTTAAGTTTTATCATAGGATACAGCACTGCACAGACTAGGACATACATTCACAGGGTCTCCAAAGATGCCATCACATTTTGAGAGACCCGAACCTGAAACCGAACCGCTACAGTTACAAAAAAACAGTAAAAAAACAAAACAAAAAAATAGTTGTTGTTTTATTGCTCTCTCTCTCTCTCTCTCTCTCTCTATATATATATATATATATATATATATATATATATATATATATATATATATATATATATATATATATATATATATATATATATATTCTCTCTTTATGTATTCTATAATGCAATGTTTAATTGTTACTATGTTTTATCATGTTTGCTTTTCAGGTATGTAATTCCTTTATACTTTACTGTTTACTGTGTTTTATTGTTAATGTTAACCATTTTTTTTGTTTTCATGTACGCCATTCAACTGCAGCACGGGTTTAGTTATCTTGACAGCAACACCGTTTGCTCCAACGATATGTAAAGCCGTGACTCCAGTGCTGTCGGAGGTGATTTCACCACCACAATTAAAAAAAGAGCATATTTGCCAAAGAATGGGGGCAGGGGTGGAGGAGCATTGCCCCCATGCTTAGGCATATATTTTTTTAGGCACAGATTGCGTTAAAAATTTTTTTATTTTTATTGTATTTGCAGGTATGGCAAGTCTTACTGTTATATTGTAATGTTACTTTGTTTTATTGTTAACCATCATTTGCTTAGCAGGTACGCCATTTAGCTGCAGGACTGATTTATTTACCTTGACAGCAACAGCGTTTGCTCCCACGATACGTAAATCAGCGACTCCAGCGCTGTAGGAGGTGATTTCACCACCACAGTTAAAAAAAAATGGTTGCATGTATGCCCATCATTAGAAGTGGGTGGATGAAGGGTGGTCTAATGGTGGTCATAACCACTGATCAATCTCTTTTTTTTGTTCAGTCAACAGGCTGCATGAAAAAAAGAACATGGTATGTTGCTGGACATGAGTGGTTATACCAGAATGATGCCTGCAGGTTTAGGTATCTTCTTGGTGTCATTCTTTTCAGCCAGCAGTCAGCTTTCATATAAAAGCAATCCTAGCAGCCAATTAGCCTCTAGACTGCTTTTATAAGAAGTGGGAGGGAACATCCCCCCTCCCTCCATCTTCCATGGTTTTCTCGGGCTCTCCTGTCCCAACAGGGAATCCGAGAATGCAGCCGGTGGTTCTGCCAGCTGACCATAGAGCTGATCAGAGACCAGAATGGCTCCAATCATCTCTATGGCCTAAGAAACCAGAAGCTATGAACATTTCATGACTTAGGTTTCGATGGATATAAACCGCACCATTGGGAAATTGGCAAAGCATTTTCTCACACCGATCTTGGTGTGGTCAGATGCTTTAAGGGCAGAGGAGAGATCTAGGGTCTAATAGACCCCAATTTTTTCAAAAAAGAGTGCCTGTCACTACCTATTGCTGTCATAGGGGATATTTACATTCCCTGAGATAACAATAAAAATTATAAAAAATAAATAAAAGGAACAGTTTAAAAATATAATAAAAAAGCAAAATAATAAAAAAAAAGCACCCCTGTCCCCCCATGCTTACGCGCAAAGGCGAATGCAAGCGTCGGTCTGGTGTCATATGTAAACATCAATTGCACCATGCATGTGAGGTATCACCGCGAAGGTCAGATCAAGGGCAGGAATTTTAGCAGTAGACCTCCTCTGTAAATCTAAAATGGTAACCTGTAAAGGCTTTTAAATGCTTTTAAAAATGTATGTAGTTTGTCAGCGCTGAACGTTTGTGCTCAATTTTGAAGCATGTCAGGTTTGGTATCCATGTACTCGGTATAATATCATCTTTTTTATTTCATCAAACATTTGGGCAATATAGTGTGTTTCAGTGCACTAAAATAATTAAAATCACTGCGCAAATACTGTGTGAAAAAAAAATTGTAACACCCACCATTTTAATCTGTAGGGTCTGGTATAAATGGTATAATGTTTGGGGGTTCAAAGTAATTTTCTAAGAAAAAAAAAGTTTTCTCATGTAAACAAAAAGTGTCAGAAAGGGCTTTGGCTTCAAGTGGTTAGAAGAGTGGGTGATGTGTGACATGAGCTTCTAAATGTTGTGCATAAAATGTCAGGACAGTTCAAACCCCAACCCCCCCCCCCCCCCCAATGACCGAATTTTGGAAAGTAGACACCCCAAGCTATTTGCTGAGAAGCAGGTTGAGTCCATGGAATACTTTATATTTATAACTTTATTTTACACAAAGTTGTCAATTAAATTATATATTGCTCAAACATGCCATGGGTATATGTGAAATTACACATGCTGTGTCTTGGCCAACAAGGCCCAGGCCTAGGGTGGCACTTTGCAGGGGGGCTGCACAAAAAGAGTCCCTGACAGCTTCTGCTACACTTTCAGTGTAGTGCCAGTCATATGGGGCGGACTGGGCCGGGAGGCAAATCGGTCTGGCGCCCCCATAAAGCGGCCGCACTGCTGCCGGTATGATAGTACCGGAAGGGCCGCCAATCAGGGGGGGCAGCCCATATATATGTAGAGGACCCGAGCGTCCCGAAGGGCGCAGGCGGTGGACCCCAACCAATGAGTTGTTGTGTGGGCGGCTGACATTCCGCAACTTTGGGGGGGGCCTGCCGCTCCTAGTTTTGACTGTCTTATCACAGCGGACCTCTCACCGGACCTCTCAGTGGACCTCTCACCGAAGTTCTCAGCTACAGAGAGACAAATGCTAGGGAGGCTGAAACTGTCTGGAAAAGAAAGTCAGCTGACGGGCACGGGCCAGTAAAGTGAAGGGGGAGGACCTTTCCACTGTGTGAGACCCCATGTCGGGAGAGGTGCAGTAGAGACACGTGAAGGGAGCCAGGCAGGCTGAAAGGAAAACCACACTAGTTGAGTGGGAATTGCAAGACAACTACCTAACTGCCACTGGGCTTCTAATCTGGGTATTAGGGATGGTGCCGATGCAAGGTAGACAGATGGTCAGCTACACTTAGGAGGTTGCTATATATTATAGTGACTTACCATAGATCTCAGCTACTGGTAATCTATATAGGAGGTAGGTGTTAAGGTTTATACAGTAGCTGACTAGATTATATAGCATGGGGTACCCAGGGTAGAAAGAAAGCTACACTATTTGGGTGAAACTTGCATGGCACTTACCTAGCTGCCAAAGGGGTATTAATCTAGAGATGGTGCAGACACAAGGGACACTAACATGGTCACCTATACCTGGCAGGTAGGTAGTAGGACTCTCCTACAATCCTTTGCTTGTGTCAGTTGTACATATTAAGGAATCTTAATTGTATTTCTGTTGATTGTAAAAAAGAAGTGCAACGCTGGATAATAAACAAATAAGTGATAAAACTCCTAGAAAAGTGCTATGGATGTGAATATAATCAATAACAATGAACTAAACAATGTATCCTTAGTATTCCAGAAGTGATAAAGTTGCTGTATAGATCAGTAAACGTGCTTAATAACACAAAAAAAAACAGCAAATAAAACGTCCAAACAGTTCATATGTGTAACATCCAGAAGATATCCAGAGTGCAGTTGTCATAGGTATGCGTTTTCACCGCTTGTGCTGCCCGTCACCATACAGTAAAACAATGGAGGCTTACCAGAAAGCCAGCGACCACCCTTATTCAGAGGGGTCAAACTAGGCTTAGTTGTACAGCAGAAGAGTTGTTAGATCTCACAAGCTTCCTCTCCGGTCACCAGCTTGCCTCTGGGGAGACCCCTTCCAAAACTCACCTCTGGGATGGACTGTGACCAGGCGTTCCGTTCCCACGGATTGGGTATAAACTTCCAATGGGTGAGTAAACACAATGGGAGAAAAAAGGAGACTCCAATAGTGTAGACGTTCCTTATGGTAAATTTATTTGATTAAAAACTATCCAGTACATAAAAAATTTGCCTTGCAAGGTAAAAAAGTTCTGTGTGTCTACGAAAACGGTTCACGCATACACATTGCGTGTGTGTGCAACGTCCCTACGACCGTTTTCTCACAACTGACGTTATCAGGGGTACGCACACACGCGCCTTAAATACATGCATGGCGGAAGCCAGGAAGCACAGCCATTAGTTCCTCTAGCAACACTCAGAGCCAAAACAACAAACAGCTTTTCCCGCTGGCGGGAAACATACTATTTAACATAAAAAGGGACTCATCACTGACATCCACAGGGCAGATTTGATACCGCTCTGACAGATGTAAAGCTTAAAAACAGGGCCATCTTGTGGTCCTTTACAGTACTACCAGATATAGAAATAAAAATACATTGAATAGATGGTAAATCCATATTGTCGTGTGATGCATTCACCCCCATAACGGAACAAGATGCACCGCAGGGCAACCACTCAAAGAAAAATTAAACTTATCAAATAATATTCACCAATATACAATATCAATTAATTACTTAGTCTTAATTTTGTTTTACCAAAGGACAAGAATTAATCTTTAGCAGAATTGAAAAACATTTAAAGCTGTATGTAAAAAAAATCCACTTTATATTATAAAGGCATGACAGTCATGCAAAAAACACCTATTCATAAAGTTTAAAAAAAGGGAATTGTTGAGAAAAAGACAACAGCGGAGGCAACAGGGAAAGGGCTAGGGGGGACATCAACAGTTGTTAATAAAACAGTTGATGTCCCACTCTACGTTCAAACCATTGGGAACATGGGTACCAAGCTTATAGATTCAATTGGTTTCAGATCTAGAAATCACCCTTCTAACATTACCTCCATGCCAGTGAGGAATATACTTCTCAAGGGCGATGAAGATGGTACGCTTAGGATCACGATCATGTTTGAGATCATAGTGCTTAGATACATTATGTTTGTCAAAGCCCTTCCTTATATTAGTCTAACATGCAGCATCCGAATTGTTCGTCCCACATACTCCAAACCGCAGGAACACCTTAAAAGGTATACAACGCATTTGGTGGTGCATGTTATAAAAGATTTAATGGGGTATGTAGCACCTGTGCTCTCTAATGTTAATTCCATTAATCTTCTTTCACGCAAGGCATTTACCCTGCAGACTTTGCACTTTCTGCAAGGGAAGAAGCCTTTTAAATCCCCCAAAAAAGTTGGACGCACAGGGGGGTTTGGCACATTAGGAGCAATTGAATGTCTAAGGTTAGAGGCACCCCTAAACAATACATGGGGGTTATCCGACAGTAGAGCTCCAAGGATGCGATCATTTTTGATCACCGGCCAATGCCTTTTTATTATACGTTTTATGGCCCAGTGTTGGCTGGAGTAGGTTGTAAGAAAGGCTAGGCCAAAGTCCTCACGATTTTCAACCTGGAGTAATTTATCCCCCAGAAGAACCTGGCGATTCTTTTTCTCCACTTCGGAGATCAAAGAATCAAGAGTCACGCTGTCATAGCCTTTACTTAGAAACCTAGATTTTAAAACCGTGAAACTGTGAAACTCTTCCATATTCATGCAATTTCGCCTTAGGCGTAAAAATTGTCCCTTTGGAACTGCCGATAGCCAAGATTTATGATGACAAGAATCAAGAGGAATATTTACATTCCTGTCGGTCGGTTTAAAAAAGGTGGATGTAACAATCGTTCCATCAACAATGGTAATATTCAAGTCCAAAAAGTGGATTTGGATGGGACTGGTTTCATAACTGAGTGTAATACCCCTATCATTGCTATTTAAAGAAGATTGAAAGGTAGCTACACATTCAGCATCACTGTCCCAAATACACAAGACATCATCTATAAAGCTGGAAAAGTGGAAAACTGCGCTTAGTGTAGTGAAAATAACCCTAAAAGAAAGAAAGAAGCTGCAACTTATTGTGGGATATACACAAAACAAACAATAAAAAAGGAGAAGTTGCGCTAATGTGAATACTAATCCCAGTGTATTTTAAACTGAGTGTTAATACCCAGTATGACCTTTCAAATGAGAACTGGATATAAATTCTAAAGTGACACACAAAAATTAAATAATTATGTGAAATCTAATAGTGAATATATTAATCCCAATGTGGTTATCAAGGGACTAAAAACAAAAACAGAAAAGGAATCCTTATTTAAAAAGTCCCATATTATAGTCCATAAATTAAGCCTTCAAACTAAAGCAAAAATCGCATTCCATCCAAAGAAGTCGAAGGCAGTGAGAGTGGTTACTTCCAACTTGCATATAAAGGCAACACTTCTATCGTCTAAATAATATGCTTACCAGAAGATAAGCAAAATTGAAAAGGCCCAGGCTGGGTATAAGCCAACTGCGCAATTTTGCTCATCTTCTGGTAAGCATATTATTTGGATGATAGAAGTGTTGCCTTTATATGCAAGTTGGAAGTAACCACTCTCACTGCCTTCGACTTCTTTGGATGGAATGCGATTTTTGATTTAGTTTGAAGGCTTAATTTATGGACTATAATATGGGACTTTTTAAATAAGGATTCCTTTTCTGTTTTTGTTTTTAGTCCCTTGATAACCACATTGGGATTAATATATTCACTATTAGATTTCACATAATTATTTAATTTTTGTGTGTCACATTAGAATTTATATCCAGTTCTCATTTGAAAGGTCATACTGGGTATTAACACTCAGTTTAAAATACACTGGGATTAGTATTCACATTAGCGCAACTTCTCCTTTTTATCATCTATAAAGCGTTTCCACATGACAAGTTGGGGTGACTTGTCATGTCCCACTTGTCATGAACCACTTCCTTCTCTTACTTAGCCATGAAGAGATTGACCATACTGGGGGCAAATTTTAATCTGTAAATAATGCATACCATTATGCCAGAAATGATTATGCCCCATCGAGAAGTTGAGTAGTTCCATCACAAAATTAGATTGCGTGATGGAAATACCCGAGTCTCGATAGAGAAAATGTCGCACAGCCTCATGGCCCAATCTATGAGATATCGCCGTATAGAGCGATGCAATGTCTGCTGTGACCAACGTGTAGGATGGTTTCCACTCAATTTCATTCAGCAGATTGAGAACATGTTTAGTGTCCTTAAGGAAAGAAGGAGTACCCATCACCAGTTGTTGCAGGTAATGATCGATATATTTACCCACACGTGAAGTTATGGAATCTATACCACTGATGATGGGTCTACCTGGTGGCTTAATCAGGGTGTTGTGAATTTTGGGCAATATATACATGACTGGTAGCCGAGGAGCAAGAGGAACCAAATGCTCCTTTTCTTTTTTGTTTAGTATGCCCATATTGTGGCCCTTATCAAATCATAAGTTTTAACTCCCATTTGTAAATGGCAGTAGGGTCACATAATAGGGGGGAATAGGTGTCGGAATCTGAAAGAATCCTCAACATTTCATCAGAGTAAGAATCTTTATCCAGGATGACAATAGCTCCACCCTTGTCCGCAGGGCGTACTACTATGTCCTTCCTGTTACACAATGTTTCAATTCCCACTTTGATGTCATGTTGCGGTTGCACCAACTTAGTTCTTAGATTGGCCAGGTCCTTTATAACCAAATCTCGAAATACATTAATATTAGATGCTGCGTACCCCGGAGGGTTAAAGAGCGAAGCATTTGACATACCAGAATGGACAATTACAGATGCCTCCCTATTTAACTGTCTAACTGGGTTAGTCAAAATGTACCTTTTCATGTTGAGTTTATGTGTATATTTCGCCAGGTTCTTCTGGGGGATAAATTATCCAGGTTGAAAATCGTGAGGACTTTGGCCTAGCCTTTCTTACAACTTACTCCAGCCAACACTGGGCCATAAAACGTATAATAAAAAGGCATTGACCGATGATCAAAAATGATCACATCCTTGGACCTCTACTGTCGGATAACCCCCGTGTATTGTTTAGGGGTGCCTCTAACCTTAGACACTCAATTGCTCCTAATGTGCCAAACCCTCCTGTGCATCCAACTTTTTTGGAGGATTTAAAAGGCTTCTTCCCTTGCAGAAAGTGCAAAGTCTGCAGGGTGAATGCCTTGCGTGAAAGAAAATTAACGGAATTCACATCAGAGGGCACAGGTGCTACATACCCCATTAAATCTTTTATAACATGCACCACCAAATGCGTTGTATACCTTTTCAAGGTGTCTCTGCGGTTTGGAGTATGTGGGACGAACGATTTGGATGCTGCATGTTAGACTAGGGGAGCACATTACTAATATAAGGAAGGGCTTTGACAAACATAATGTATCTAAGCACTATTATCTCAAACGGGATCCTAAGGGTACCGTCTTCATCGCTCTTGAGAAGTATATTCCTCACTGGCGTGGAGGTAATGGTAGAAAGGTGATTTCTAGATCCGAAACCAATTGGATCTATAAGCTTGGTACCCATGTTCCCAATGGTTTGAACGTAGAGTGGGACATCAACTGTTTTATTAACAACTGTTAAGGTCCCCCTGAGCCCTTTCCATGTTGCCTCCTCTGTTGTCTTTTTCTCAACAATTCCTTTTTTTTAAACTTTATGAATAGGTTTGCAAATCAAATTTTTGCATGACTGTCATGCCTTTATATTATAAAGTGGATTTTTTTTACATACAGCTTTAAATGTTTTTCAATTCTGCTAAAGATTAATTCTTGTACTTTGGTAAAACAAAATTAAGACTAAGTAATTAATTGATATTGTATATTGGTGAATATTATTCGATAAGTTTAATTTTTACTTTTAGTGGTTGCCCTGCGGTGCATCTTGTTCTGTTATGGGGGTGGATGCATAGTTTCATAGTTTCATAGTTAGTAAGGTTGAATAAAGACATCAGTCCATCCAGTTCAACCTGAGTGAGTTTCTACAATTGTCCCTATCCCTGTACACATTGCACACTCACATCAGTCCCAACCCTCAAGGAGCCCACAATCCAAGGTCCCCATTCATATACTAGGGCCAATTTCTGGACAGAAGCCAATTAACCTACCTGCATGTCTTTGGATTGTGGGAGGAAACTGGAGTACCCGGAGGAAACCCACGCAGGCACAGGGAGAACATGCAAACTCCAGGCAGGTAGTGTCGTGGTTGGGATTTGAACCAGCGACCCTTCTTACTGCTAGGTGAGAGTGCTAACCACTACACCACTGTGCCACCCCACTGTGCATCACACGACAATATGTATTTACCATCTATTCTGGTAGTACTGTAAAGGACCACAAGATGACCCTGTTTTTAAGCTTTACATCTGTCAGAGCAGTATCAAATCTGCCCTGCGGATGTCAGTGATGAGTCACTTTTTATGTTAAATAGTATGTTTCCCGCCGGCGGAAAAAGCTTTTGTTGTTTTGGCTCTGAGTGTTGCTAGGGGAACCAATGGCTGTGCTTCCTGGCTTCCGCCATGCATGTATTTAAGGCGCATGTGCAGGCGTGTGTGCGTAACCCTGATGACGTCAGTTATGACTAAACGGTCATAAGGACGTTGCGCACACACGCACTGCGTATGCGCAAACCGTTCTCGTAGACACACAGAGCTTTTTTACCTTGCAAGGCTAATTTTTTATGTACGGGATCATTTTTATTCAAATAAATTTACCATAAGGAACGTCTACACTATTGGAGTCTCCTTTTTTCACCCATTGTATTTACTCACCCATTGGACATTTATACCCAATCCGTGGGAACGGAACGCCTGGTCACAGTCCATCCCAGAGGTGAGTTTTGGAAGGGGTCTCCCCAGAGGCAAGCTGGTGACCGGAGAGCAAGCTTGTGAGACCTAACAACTCTTCTGCTGTACAACTAAGCCTAGTTTGACCCCCCTGAATAAGTGCAGTCGCTGGCTTTCTGGTAAGCCTCCATTGTTTTACTGTATGGTGACGGGCAGCACAAGCGGTGAAAACGCATACCTATGACAACTGCACTCTGGATATCTTCTGGATGTTACACATATCAACTGTTTGGACGTTTTATTTGCTGTTTTTTTGTGTAAGTGAGCACGTTTGCTGATCTATACAGCAACTTTATCACTTCAGGAATACTAAGGATACATTGTTTAGTTCATTGTGATTGATTATATTCACATCCATAGCACTTTTCTAGGAGTTTTATCACTTATTTGTTTATTATCCAGCGCTGCACTGAACTTTTTTACATTTCTATCATTGTGTCCTATATCAGGGTTATAGTGTTCAGCTGCAGGATATCCTTCACAGTTCACTTTATGTTTTTTTGACTAATTATTTTTATACACCTAGCGCAATTCTTTTTTCCTTTTATATTTTATTTCTGTTGATTGCTGATGATAAAAATAAACAGATGGATTTATTTGTTCCTGCCCCCAACCCGTCCTTTGCTTAATGCCGGGACCACATACCTTCATCACTGTGCTATATTTTTTCTGCTGCACCACTGCTATTTCCTCTTAGCCCCCGTACACACGGTCGGAAATTCCAATCACAAAATCCGTAGGATTTTTTCTGACACACGTTTGCATACACACGGTCGGACAAAGTTGTCAGAAAATCCGATCATTCTGAACGTGGTGATGTTCGTTGCGTACGACGGAACTACGTAGAGGCTAGAAGCCAATAGCTTTGGTCTCGTAATTTGATCTGAGCATGCGTGGCACTTTGTCCTTCGGAATTCTCGACACACGATCGGAAAAAGTCCGATCGGATTTTGTTGTTGGAAAATTTGAGAGCAGGAAAAAGTCTGATTGAACCCACACAAGGGCGGATTTTCCGACCATGTGTATGGGGGCTTAGACCTCTCCATAAATTTGGCAAAAATAGACATCCTATGATTGGCTGTTGGCTTTGACAGCTTCCTTTTTTTTTTTCATTTTGGATAGAGAAAGCCCCTGTCAGTTTTTTTTTTTTTTTTGCCATCCCTGTCCCATTGTGGAGTATTTCTTTTAATTTCCTGCTTCATAGCCAAACAGCAAGTGAGAGGAAATCTGTGCAAATTAAAGAAATTCATTGCCCCCCCCCCCCCCCCCCCAAGGCCCTCAGACCTAGTGTCCCCACTGGAAAATGGCAGTGCAGGTCTTACAGGAAGGGGTGGGTCACATTGGGGTGCCCAAATAGGGGGTGCACAAGTTTAGTCAGGCCTACGGCAGCACACAACCTAAATACAGCACTGGCTGCTTCTCCTGAGTATGGGGATACCACATGTGTGAAACTTTTTGGCAGAAGGCCATGAAATGCTAAGATAGCACAGACCCCCCCCCCCCCCCCCCAAATTACCCCTTTTCGGAAGCCAGACACCCCAAGGTATTTGCTATGAGGCATGGTGAGTATTTTTATTTTTTCATTTTTTTTTTTTTTCAGTTGACAAAAAGCGATACCTGCAAAATGCTCACGATGCCTCTCAGCAAATAGGTGTCTACTTTGCGAAAAAGGGTCATTTGGGGGGTTTGGTGCTATCTTGGCATTTCATGGCCCCCGAAACTTTGATAGGTAGTGAGAAGTGAAAACACAAATGTAAATCCTGTTTCATGGTCCTGTACGTGGCTAGGCTCCCAAAAAGTCTCACACATGTGGTATCCCCATACCCAGGAGAAGCAGCAGAATGTATTTTGGGGTGTAATTCCACATATATCCATGGCATGTGTGAGCAATATATAATGTCAGTGACAACTTGTGTAAAAAATTTTTATTTTTTTTTGTAAATTTAATATTCAATGGGCTCAACATAGTTACATACATAGTTACATAGTAGGTAAGGTTGAATGAAGACAATAATACATCCAGTTCAACCTGTGTAGGTGCACATGTGTTAGTGTCTATAATTATTTCCCATATCCCTGTATGCTGTGTTCTTTAAGATGCACATCCAAGAGTCTCTTAAAAATATCCATACTGCCCGCAGCCACCATGTCAGGATCACTTAAGTGCTCCTGCTCCTCATTCCAGCATCTGGGTTTTGGCTATGGCACTTTCCTTGTCTGTCTGTTCACCTGCAGGCTGATTAATGTAATCAGTCACTGCATTGAAACCAAGCCTGTTATAAGCCAGCTCAAACCTCATTTTGGTGCTTGTGATAGTGAGCGATACAGGTGTTGTTCCTGATCAAGCTCCCTGTCTGTCTGCCCTGCTTTGCTAGTTTGGATTTTGCTGTGTATGACTTTGGATCAGATTATTGAACTATTCCTTAAACTCAGCCTGCCTTTTTACCTGGACTGTCATAGAACCACATTATCTGTCAGCTAACCGCAAGTATCTATTTCCTTTGCTCAGTTTGCATCTGCCCTGGCGTAGTGGCCAGACACTAAAGCATTGTGTATAAGTCCTGGGGGCAACCAAGTACCGGTAGGCTTGCTTGCCTTCTATAGGTAACGCACACAGTAGCCAACTATAGTGGCTAACCACCTGCATTGGGGTAAACGTGACACGCCACCAATTGTGGAAGATAGTTTTTTTTCCTACGCTAGGATCGCCATTGAGGTATTTGTAAATCGCTACCATATCTTCTCTCAAGCGTTGTTTCTCCAGCGAGAATAGGATTTAGTGTTTGCAGTTGTTCCTCGTAATCGAGGTCCTCCAGTCCCCTTATTAGTTTTGTTGCCCTTCTTTGGACTCTCTGCAGTTTCAGCACATCCCTTCTGAGGACTGGTGACCAGAACTGGACAGGATACTCCAGATGTGGCCTAATCAGAGTTTTTTAAAGTGGCAGGATTATAGTTTTATCCCTGGAGTATATGTCCTTTTTTTATGCATGCTAATATTCTGCCAGCTTTGGTAGCTGCAGCTTGGCATTGCATGCTATTACGCAATCTGCCATCTACTAGGACCCCCAGATCTCAGACTCTCGGGTGTTAGCCATCTGGTCCTGGTCATTTATTTGTATTAAGTTTATCTAGTCTTTCCCTCACTCCGGCCTTTGTTAGCCATGAGGGTATGCTCTGTGATGTATCACTAACAGTCGGTATACCCCTCCTTTTCCTGCTTAAAGACTGAGGAGAAGAAGTAATTTAGTACAGTTGCCTCCTCTATGTCATCCGTAACCATTCTCATCTTTTATGTGGGCAATGTGCTCTGATTTTGCCTTTTTATTGTTAATGTATCTAAATAATGTATTTTTTTTTTTTTTTTTTACTATTCTCTGCTATATGTTTTTCGTAGTCTTTTTTGGCCGGCCTGATTGCATTCTTACGCTTCTTATTGCATTCCTTGTAGTGTTGGAATGCTGACTGTGACCCTTTATATTGTTTAAAGGCCATTCTTTTCATTTTGTTCTCTTTAATGAGGCTTTTTACATTACGGGTTAGCCACCCAGGTTTCACCTTCGCTCTTCTATATTTAATGCCTGTTGGAATGCGTGGAGTGTGATACCTTTGTTTAATATGCTCCTAAAGCATTCCCATTTTTCTTTCGTGTTCAATGTATCTAGGATTTGGTCCCAATTGATGTCATGTAGTAATGACTGCAATTCAGAAAATTGTCTCGTTTGAAATTTAGTGTTCCTGTGCTACCCTCGTGCCTCCTTTTTCTATGTTTTACTGTTAATGAAATCATCATTTGATCGATAGATCCCAAGTTTTCCCGTATCTCCACATGTCAGTTAGATCCTGCCAGCAACAGTCCATCCAGACCTGCTGGTGCGCGATAGCGGGTGCCAATGTGCAT
The DNA here is from genome assembly GCA_028564925.1 of Lithobates sylvaticus. Lineage (NCBI taxonomy): Eukaryota > Metazoa > Chordata > Amphibia > Anura > Ranidae > Lithobates > Lithobates sylvaticus. Next base: position 127,376,738 of record CM053037.1, read on the forward strand.
GCATGCACGCGCACGCCCACTAGCGACAGGCGGGCTATTTAAACCTGACTGACACAGGTGAACTTTGCTGTCTTCTCTACAGCATTCTGTGTGTATTCCTGCTATCCGCCTGCATCTGACCCCGGCCAAACTGACTACTCTTCTGCCTGCTCCTCTGATCCTTCTGCTGCCCTCCTGATAACCGACCCAGCTTGCCTGACCTTCCACAAGTCCTTATCCAGCTTGTTCCTGGTTCCAGTCCGCTGATCTGGTCCCAGCCTGCTGTACCTGTTTGCTAATCCAGCTTGTTCCTGGTTCCAGTCCGCTGATCTGGTCCCAGCCTGCTGTACCTGTTTGCTAATCCAGCTTGTTCCTGGTTCCAGCCTACTGTACCTGTTTGCTGATCCAGCTTGTTCCTGATTCCAGTCTTCTGATCCGGTTACAGCTTGCTGTGCTTGTTTGATGATCCAGCCTGTTTCTGGTTTCAGTCCGCTGATTCAGTTCCTGCCTGCTGTACCTGCCTACCCATCCTGCCTGCTCCGGGTACCAGCCTGCTGTGCCAGTTCCTGCCTTCTACCTTCTGCAAGGAATCTCCCGAACCTCTGGACTGATCTCCTGCTGTTGATCCTGCTAAGCACTCGTACCACTCCTCACTCCTGTGCTTCCTGTTTATCCTATCAGGGGCCTCAAGTCGGAGGCGTAAGAGAGGCCATCCTCTGCAATTCGGGCTCACCTACTAGGTACGTAACAGTAGCAGACAGCCATGTCTGAGCCTGAGCAGGGAGCCTCTCCAATGCAGGAACTTTGCTTACACCTGGCAGGCCTGACCCAGGCTGTTAAGAACCTTCAGGAAGGATACACCCAGCTGGAGGAACGGGTTCAAGTACTGTAATCCCTACCTGGACCCAGGGAACTTACCAAGCCTCAACCCTCTCCTACAGTTGTGATGCTTCCACCCAAACCAAGAGTTCCCACACCTGAAAGGTTCTCCAAGGAACAAAGCAAATGCAGGGTGTTCCGCAATACCTGTGAACTTTGCCCTACAGACACGTATCTTTGTCCTCTAAGCCACCAAGGTGGGCTTCATTGTTTCCTTGCTCCTTGGTGAACCCCAAACCTGGGCCCACCATCTCCTGGAACAGAAAGCTGAAGTATTAACCAATCTCACCACCTTCCTTGATGCAATGGCTCAATTATATGAGGATGCCCAGCTTTCCGCACCCGCGGAAGCTGTACTACATGCCCTCCAGCAGGGACGCAGGGCGGCGGAAGATTATGTAGCCAAATTCAGGCGGTGGAGTGCGCTGCCATCCATTTCCAGTTCCGCATGGGACTGTCTGAGCCTTTGAAAGATGAACTGGCCCAAGTTGGCATACCCCAGACGTTGGATGTGCTAATCAATCTAGCTATACAGATTTACCGGCATCTGAGCCAACAAAGAGCGGAAAGGGCAACTGGGTTTTCCCGGCCAACCTGGATGTTACCAAGAGTTCCCAGTCACCTGCATCTGGCTCCTTCTGCACAGACAGCCTCCACGCCTGACACATCTGAACCCATGTAGCTGGGAGTACTTTACCCTTCCCTTACTATGGAGAAACGTCAATACCGCCAGGTGAATAACCTATGCCTGTATTGCAGAGAACCTGGACACTATGTCAGAAATTGCCCTGCCAAACTTCCTAAGTGTCTGTCAATATCCTCTGATCATGCACTCACTGGGATCCAGACTTCTTATCATCTTGCCCTTTGTATCTCATTACAGCTCCCAGGAAGGACTTTACTAGTGCCTGCCATTATTGATTCCGGAGCCTGTAGCCACTTCATGGACTCGTCCTTTGCAGCCAAACTCCAGATTATTCTGCTTTTCAAAGCCCAAGGACTTTCTATTTACTTGGCTAATGGGTACGCTATTAAATCTGGGCCAGTTACCCAAGAGACTTCTCCTTTATCAGTCACCATTGCCAATGCACACCAAGAACTGCTATGCATGGACATCATCTCCTCACCCTTGTTTCCTGTAATCCTTGGTATGCCATGGCTACAAGCCCACAGTCGCATTCCCTTCTCCTTACTGCCAGCAATTCTGTGGCTCTAAAGACTCCTATGAACCTTCTACTCTGCTATGTCTGGACACTGAAACCGAAATACGCCAATCTGTTCCGGAGGCTTACCATGATTTCATGGACGTATTCAGCAAAAAGGCAGCAGAGACTCTTCCACCCCATCGGGCTTATGACTTTCCCATCAAGCTCCTTCCTGGGGCCGAAATTCCCTTTGGCAGAAGTTTTCTGTTAATGGAATTGGAACAGGGGACACTAAAAGAGTACATTGACGAAAATTTAAAAAAGGGTTTCATCCGTCCATCCACATCCCCAGCAGGTGCAGGTATCTTTTTTGTGGGAAAAGAAAGATCACACCCTTCGGCCTTGCATAGACTATCGTGAGCTAAACAAGATCACTGTTAAAAATCGGTATCCCGCAAAATACGCTAATGCATAATTAACTGATGAATGTATGACTCGGGTATCATTCCTGTAAACGCTCTGGTTCTGTGCTTCTCTATGTTCAATACCTTTGTTAATTCTTTATATTATTTTATTTCATTGTATGTTATAAAAATTTAATAAACATCTTTTAAATGAAAAAAAAAATAAAAAAATCGGTATCCCCTTCCCTTGGTACCCAGGTTATTCCAAACTGGGAGCTGCTACCATCTTTAGCAAGCTTAATCTCCGACGGGCTTATAGTCCGTATCAGGGAACGAAACGAGTGGAAAACAGCTTTTTGCACTCGATTCGGGCCCTTTGAGTACCTAGTAATGCCCTTCGGTTTATGTAATGCTCCTGCCACGTTCCAGTACTTCATTAATGATGCTTTTTGAGACTATTTGGATCTGTTTGTCAGCGTCTACCTAGACGATATTCTATTCTATTTTTCTTCCCTAGATGCCCATCGCAGACATGTCAGATGCGTGTGTTAGCATGGCTCCGACAGCATGGCCTATATGAAAAGTCTGAAAAATGTGAGTTTGAGCAGACGAGTATTCTGTTCTTGAGACTGATCATCTCTATAGAAGGCATCAAGATGGACCCTCAAAAGATTGCTGCAATACTTGACTGGCCGGTTCCTGTAGATAATAAAGGAACCCAACGTTTTGTTGGATTCGCTAATTTCTACCAGAAATTCATTAAGGGGTTCTCTGCCATCATTGCCCCCATCACCCAGTTAACGAAACAGGGAATCCGCTTCCATTGGTCTCCAGAGGCCCAAGTTGCCTTTGAGTTCCTCAAGAGTCTGTTTACTTCCACCTCTGTTTTGAAGCATCCTGACTCTACCCTGCCATTTGTATCAATCGCTGTTGGGGCAGTTCTTTCCCAGCGTCAAGGAACGAAGGCCCTGCTTCACCACTAGCCTTTTTCTCCTGTGAGTTATTGGCAGGAGAGAGGAACTACGATGTGGGAGATTGAGAACTACTGGCAGTAAAATCTGCACTGGAGGAGTGGCAGTACCTATTGGAAGGAGCGGCTCACCCAGTTTTGATTTTCACAGATCACAAGAACCGGAAGTACCTGAGATCTGCAAAGAGGTTGAAACCACGACAAGCCAGGTGGGCATTTTTTTTCTCCAGGTTCTCTTTTTATGTCACTTATCGACTAGGCTCAAAGAACAAAAAACCTGACGCTCTGTCCAGGATGTTTCATAGATCTAAAGAAACTTCGCCTCCAGATACTATTCTCTCTCCAGGAAATTTTCTTCTGGTACAAGAAGATCTGCTTTCTCGGATCAAGCAAGCTTCCGTGGAGTGGACAGCCCCTGTTGAACCAGAGTTACAAGCGAAGGAATGTTTGTTCTGGTACAGGGACAAGTTTTTTGTACCTAAAAGGTTCTATACTGGAACTTTGTCATGATCATGCACTGGCTGGCACTTTGGCATAACCAAGACTACTGACCTGGTGCAACGCACTTTTTGGTGGCCTCAAGTATGCAGAGACTGCAGGAAACACCCTGCACCACCTGCATTCGGAACAAAAACAGTAGAGCTAAGGGGGTTATTAAAACCAGATAGACCATGTTCCAGATAATCAGATAAACCAGGTCCAGATAGACCATGGAAGATGTTATCCATAGACTTCATTGTCGAGTTGCCCCCAGCAGAGGGCCATACCACTATCTTTGTGGTGATGGACCGGCTGTCAAAGATGGCACACTTTGTTCCAATGAAAGGCACTCCATCAGCCAGTGAAACAGCGCAGGTATTCATCAAATAAATTATTAAACTCCATGGAGTACCGGCTAACATTGTCTCAGATCGGGGAGTACAATTTACATAGTTACATAGTTACATAGTTACATAGTTAGCCAGGCCGAAAAAAGACACAAGTCCATCCAGTTCAACCATAAAAATAAAAGAAATAATAAATAAAAATAAAATATATCGTACAATCCAATAAACCCCATTCTATACCCACAGTTGATCCAGAGGAAGGCAAAAAAAACCCCCAAAAGAGCATGCTCCAATCTGCTAAAGCAGGGGAAAGAAAATCCCTTCCTGATCCCCCTAGAGGCAATCAGATTTTCCCTGGATCAACTTTACCTATAAATGTCAGTACCCAGTTATATTATGTACATTTAGGAAAGTATCCAGTCCTTTCTTAAAGCAATCTACTGAGTTAGCCAGAACCACCTCTGGAGGGAGTCTATTCCATATTTTCACAGCTCTTACTGTGAAGAAACCTTTCCGTATTTGGAGATGAAATCTCTTTTCTTCTAGACGTAAGGAGTGCCCCCTTGTCCTCTGTGTTGACCGTAAAGTGAATAACTCAACACCAAGTTCACTATATGGACCCCTTATATATTTGTACATGTTGATCATATCCCCCCTTATTCTCCTCTTCTCAAGAGTGAATAAATTCAGTTCCTCTAATCTTTCCTCATAGCTGAGCTCCTCCATGCCTCTTATCAGTTTGGTTGCCCTTCTCTGCACTTTCTCCAGTTCCCCGATATCCTTTTTGAGAACTGGTGCCCAAAACTGAACTGCATATTCCAGATGAGGTCTTACTAATGATTTAAACAGGGGCAAAATGATATCTCTCTCTCTGGAGTCCATACCTCTCTTAATACAAGAAAGAACTTTGCTTGCTTTGGAAACCGCAGCTTGACATTGCATGCTATTATTGAGCTTATGATCTACCAAAACCCCCAGATCCTTCTCCACTACAGATTCCCCCAGTTGTACTCCCCCTAGCATGTATGATGCATGCATATTCTTAGCCCCCAAGTGCATAACTTTACAGTTATCAACATTAAACCTCATCTGCCACATAGTCGCCCAATTAGACAGAGCATTGATGTCAGCTTGTAAATTGGAGACCTCCTGTAAGGACGTTATTCCACTGCATAGCTTGGTGTCATCTGCAAAGACAGAAATGTTACTTTTGATTGTATTTACTTCCCGATTCTAGAAATGTCTGTGCAAGGCTCTGGGAATCGAGTTATCGTTCTGTTCCACTTACCATCCCCAGACAAATGGACAGACAGAGAGGACCAATCAGACCCTCGAACAATACCATACGCTGCTTTTCTTCATTTGCCCAAGATGACTAGATGTCTCTGCTTCCATTGGCTGAACTCGCCTACAACAACTCCACGCACTCTGTTACAAAACAAACCCCATTTTTTGCCAATTATGGCTTTCATCCATAATTTCTGCCTAATTCCATCCCAGAATGCCCTGTACCAGCAGTCCATGAAACAATACATTTTTTCTCCAACAATCAGTTATTACAGGAAACCATTCATAAAAAGGAGGGAATTCCGGTGCTCTGAATGATGTGATGCCTTTGTAAATGGTGCAATGGTAGCTTTAATAGCACATCTAAATCAGTCAGTATTATTTAGAACAAAGAGGCAGCCATCCTCAGAGGGTGTCCATTACCTCTGTGAGCAAGAAAAGTAAAAAGAAGGGGGGTGGAGGCGCCACCTCTGATGGTCCTATCATATAATTGAGTGTTAGTGTAATGTATACACTTACTGGTTCACAGGGTGGAGATGCCCATCAGGGGTAGATGTGTCCTGGGGTGTGCTGGTGCTGCACTGCAGGCTCCAGTGACGTTCCTTCGGCCGTAGGGGTGTTAAATCCGGTCACAGGCTGTTCTGCGGTGTCCACTGGATGGGAAGCTCCACGCTAACCACTCTGGAACGCGGAAGCGGAAGTGACCTCACCAATGCACGGCGGGTATCCAGGCAAAGAATAAGGATTGTACAGGCTACGCAATCAGGGCTCACAGCTCCTTCTACTGGCCTGTTTGCTCTTAGGAGGAGAGCAACTTAAATATATAGGCAGGAGGTCCGCGGCAGTGAAACCATAACAGCCAGCGGACCCAGATGTTTACAAAAAACAAAAAATAAGGGATAAGTTAAAAAATCAATTGTTTAATACAAAATATGAGCAATAAATGTGAATTAAAAATAAAATAAAATAATAAGGAAAACATTTTTAAAAATATTTTTTTTTTTGGATTGATTGATTAATAACAAAAGCACTATTACAATAATAAATTGGTAAGCAATGGAACACATTAATTAGGGGTAAGATCAGAAAGGACATAACAAAAGGGAGGGGGAAGGGGGGTTAGAAGAGGGAGGCAAAATATTTAGAGAAAAAAAAAAAGGGAGGAGAAATTAGAAAGAAGTTTTTATTATTGGGACCGGGAGTTACTTACTAAGCATGTGAGGGGCATCATCCCCCAAGTAACTCAATGTCTTGGGGTAAGTAAAAAGTGACCACAGAAGGAATCTTTCGCTGTAAGACACCAAAAAAAAAGTATATGTGAATTAAAAAAAGGGGGAAATTGAACTACAATGAAGAATGTGTCTCTATTTCTTCATTGAGTCCCCCTGGAGTGAGAGTACTCAATGAATATATCCAGTAGGTCTCCTGCTGACATAACCGTTTAAAACGTTCTGCAGCAGGAAGACCTCTGGGGATGGCCTCTATGACCCAGAATCTGAGGCCCATGGTGGATTTATGATTTTCCTTCAAAAAATGAAGAGGGACACTATGTTTGTCCCAGCCTTTCTCTATAAAGCGCCTATGTTCACCAAAGCGTTGGCGCAGGGTGCGTATAGTCCTGCCCACATAAAAGAGGTCACATGGGCAGGTCAAACAGTACACTACTTACTCACTTGAACAATTATGAAATTCTTTTATGGTATGTTTTACCTTTAATGGTAAAGTTTTTTTTGACCATCATCAACAATTTTACAGGTAAGACATAATTTTTTCTTACATTGATACATTCCCACTAATGGGATTAGGGGAGTATGTGAAACAGGAGTGGATAGAACATTTCGGATTTTGCTAGGTGCTATTTTACTTTTACTATTTAAAATGTTGTGCTTTGCGATAGGAAACCTTGGGTTGTTGGGTAAGGGAAGAACTGTTTAGCTATGATATTCTCAATTTTTTTATGGCAGTCATGAAATTGGGTTGTGAATCGTGTTGGTTGTAGATCATCTGATGTTTTTGGCTTTGATTAGGGTTTTTTTGCCTGTTGAAGGAAGGCTTCTTGAACCAGATTTGGTGGGTATCCTTTGTCCTAGAATTTTTCTGAGAGGAGTTTACCCTGTATGTGGTAATCTTCATCTTTGGTACAGTTTTGCTGATTCCTATGAAATTGACTCCTAGGTATATTTTTAATACACCTTGCATGGTAACAGCTTTGGTAGTGACTATAAGAGTTCCCAGTGGTTGGGTTGACAAAGTTTGTGTCAATTTTATTGGGAATCACTGTGAAAAAGTTCTAAGTCTAAAAAGGCTAGTTTGTTAGGGTCTTTGACATGAGTGAAGGATAGCCCTAGAGAATTGTGGTTGCAATGCCTGACAAAGGACTCTACACTCTCTCTTGTGCCATCCCAGATCATTACAATATCATCAATGTAGCATCCGTAGTATATAATTTGGGCAGCAAAGGGGTTGTTGTGTGAAACATACTGTAATTCCCAATAGCCCATAGTCAAGTTTGTGTAACTTGGGGCAAAATTGGCGCCCATATAAGTATCTTGGGATTGTAGATAAAAGGTATTGTCGAACTCAAAATAATTGTGTTCTGAACAAATATGTCTGGCCTCCAAAATGTACTGTGCCTGTCTGGGATTGATAAGAGGGTCCTCAGAGAGGAAATGTTCTACTCACGCCTATTGCATGGGGGGTGGAAGTACATGGTAGGTGGGTTCCCAGGTGTAAAAGGAGAGTATTTCCCATAAATAAGTACTATCTCTAATGTATGATGTATGATGGGAGGTTTTGTGCAAGAGGTTGAAGGAAATGGTCTATGTACATAGAAAAGCCGCTGGTGATACTTTCCATAGCAGCTAATATGGGACGGTCTGGTGGATTAAACTGGTCCTTATGAATTTTTGGTAAATGATAAAAGTAGGGGGGGTTTTGAAAACCTTTGATAAGAAATTACAGTTCTGCTTTGGAGATGATGCTCTTCGTAGGGCTCTGTTGGCTAATCTTGTCGCTTTCAGGGTGAATTCTGGTAATGGATCATGAGTAGGTTTGGAGTAGGTATTGATAACAATCTAAGGGATTCTTCCATGTAGTCTGAACAATTCTGGACTACAATGCCACCTCACTTGTCTGCTGCCTTTACGATAATGTTATGATTGTTGGTTAACTCATCAAGGGCCTTTTGTTCTGCTTTTGAGAGGTTGATTTACACATTTGGATTAAATCAGTATACATAACTTGGTGAAATGTTTGTAGTAGTGGCCTTTTTTATGTACTGGGTTGAAAATGGACTTAGGTTTGAATTTTGTATGTTGAATCGGAGGGGGGTGGGGGGGGGGATGTTAGGCAATGTTGAGTGTACAATTCCATATCTGCAAAGGGGTTTTCTGTATGGGATTCATCTGGGTCAATGATGGTGGAGGAATCCGTATCTGCCCAAAGGGCATCAAAGTTGGTTGTTTCAATGATTTCTTCCAGGGATGGCAGTTTAAGAGAGGATTGAATAATGTAGAACCTTTTAACTGTCAAGTCTCGGATGAATTTTTTTAAGATCTTTGAACAACATGAAGGGTTTTGGGCGAATGGTTGGTGCAAATGTTAGACCTTTGTTTAAAAGTGAGGTCTCCTCCATTGATAATATATGGGTGGACAAGTTAAAGAGCTTTATACTTTATACTCCGTATTTTTCCTTTTGAGTTTTCCTCTGCCCCTAAAAAATCATCCTGGGTAATTGCGGAGTTTGTGGTCACTGTGGGGCTGTTGAGTGGAATAGCAGAATGTGCGACCTGGTTAGACTGTATATTTGTTTCAACCCTAATAGTAAGGGGAATATTTGGGCAAGGTGTTATAAGGTTTAATTCAACTGCTGGGTTTGGTATTGTAGGTAAATCTGGTAAAAGATCAAGATCCGTATTGCGGAGTGGTATGGGTGTTGCCTTTGATGGGCTGAGGAGGCTTGGGTGGGCCTTCTAAGAGTGACCTTGGTATAGACCCCCAGTATGGGGGAGCAACAGGTGCTTTCTTCCAGGAAAAAACCTTATTGTAGTGTAGTCACCAATGTCCCTCCTAAATTTTCCCAGTTTATTTGCAATGAGGTCATTTTCTTGCCTGATGGTGTGCCTTTTTAGAGTCCTAAGAAAGGTATGGGGGAGCTGTGCAATACATTGTGAGATACCACTGCAAAGTTCCCTAATTTCAACTACTATGGTTTCATATTTCCTTTTCTTTGTGCCATAATGATTTTGATCCATTTCTGTGTGCAGAATTCGGATACAAAGGTCCATTCTTTGGACAGATCTGGGTCTAAAAAAGAACATTGTTTGAGAACTCTCATGCCTCTGAGTGTAATTATGTGTGAGAGATATTGTTCCAGAAAGAATCCATCCCACCAATGTTGATTGGCTGAGTAGATTAAATCTTCTAATTTTAAAAACTTTTTACAAAGGGATTTACCAAGGTAACCTGGGTAAGGGGCAGTGGGGCTGAAAAAGTGTGTGGGAAACAGAGAATAAAATGTATCTAGGGTATTCAATTTAGCTTTTTCAATTTCTATAATGAGCTCCATTATTGTATATTAGTGCTAAAACACAAAACAATAAATCAAAAAAAAAATTAAATATGTGCTTAAAATCAAAAAATATATAATGACATCCAAAAAAAGGTGCAGCTCGAAAAAGGGCACAACAGTTCAGTATTCATAAAAAGGAGGGGATTATGGCGTTCCGAATGATGTGATGCCTTTGTAAATAATGTGTTCCATTGCTTATCAATTTTTTATTGTAATAGTGCATTTTTAATCAATCCAATAATTTTTTCATTTTTAATAATTTTTTCCTTATTATTTTTATTTTTAATTCACATTTATTGCTCATATTTTGTATTAAACAATTTTAACTTATCCCTCTTTTTATTTTTTGTAAACATGTGGGTCCACTGGCTGTTATGGTTCCACAGCCGCGGACCTCCTGCCCGTATATTTAGAAGAAGGAGCTGTGAGCCTCGAGCGCGTGTCCTGTACAATCCTCTGAGGATGGCTGCCTCCTTGTTCTAAATAATACTGACTGATTTAGATGTGCTATTAAAGCTACTATTGCACCATTTACAAAGGCATCACATCATTTGGAGCGCCGGAATCCCCTCCTTTTTATGAATACTGAACTGCACTGAGCTGCATCTTTTTTTGGATGTCATTATATATTTTTTGATGTTAAGCACATATTTTAAATAATTTTTATTTAATTTTTTTGTGTTTTAGCACTAATATACAATAATGGAGCTCATTATAGAAATTGAAAAAGCTAAATTTAATACCCTAGATGAATTTTATTCTCTGTTTTCCACAAACTTTTTCATCCCCTCTTCCCCTTACCCAGGTTACCACGGTAAATCCCTTTGTAAAAAGTTTTTTAAAATTAGAAGATTTTATCTCCTCCGCCAATACAATTGGTGGGATGGATTCTTTCTGGAACAATATCTCTCACACAAAATTACACCCAGAGGCCTGAGAGTTCTCAAAGAATTTTCTTTTTTAGACCCAGATCTGTCCAAAGAATGGACCTTTGTATCCAAATTATGCACAGAGAAATGGATCAAAATCATTATTGCATAAAGAAAAAGGAAATATGAAACCATAGTAGTCAAATTTAGGGAACTTGGCAGTGGTATCTCACAAATTATTGCACAGCTCCCCCATACCTGGCTTAGGACTCTAAAAAGGAACACCATCAGGCAAGAAAATGACCTCATTGCAAATAAACTGTGAACACTCAAAAAGAAAAATACGGAAAGTATAAAGCTCTTCAACAACCCCCCCCCCCCCCCCCCGATTCAACATACAAAATTCAAACCTAAGTCCATTTTCAACCCAGTACATAAAAAAGGCCACTACTACAAACATTTCACCAAGTTATGTATACTGATTTAATCCAAATGTGTAAATCAGCCCTTGATGAGTTAACCAACAATCATAACATTATCTTAAAGGCAGCAGACAAGTGATGTGGCATTGTAGTCCAGAATTGTTCAGACTACATGGAAGAATCCCTTAGATTGTTATCAATACCTACTCCAAACCTACTCATGATCCATTACCAGAATTCACCCTGAAAGCGACAAGATTAGCCAACAGAGCCCTAGAAGAGCATATCATCTCCAAAGCAGAACTGTAATTTCTTATCAAAGGTTTTCAAAAAACCCCCTACTTTTATCATTTACCAAAAATTCATAAAGGACCAGTTTAATCCACCAGGCCGTCCCATATTAGCTGCTATGCAAAGTATCACCAGCGGATTTTCTATGTACATAGACCGTTCAACCTCTTGCACAAAACCTCCCATCATACATTAGAGATAGTACTCATTTACGGGAAATGCTCTCCTTTTACACCTGGGAACCCACCTACTAGGGATGAGCCGAACACCCCCGGGTTCGGTTCGCACCAGAACCCGCGAACCGGTAATTTTAAAGGCTAATATGCATGTTATTGTCATAAAAAGTGTTTGGGGACCTGGGTCCTGCCCCAGGGGACATGTATCAATGCAAAACTTTTTTTTAAAAAATTACATTTTTTTCAGGAGCAGTGATTTTAATAATGCTTAAAGTGAATCAATAAAAGTGTAATATTCCTTTAAATTTCGTACCTGGGGGGTGTCTATAGTATGCCTGTGAAGGGGCGCATGTTTCCTGTGCTTAGAACTGTCCCTGCACAAAGTGTCATTTTTGCAGGAAAAAAAGCTATTTAAAATCACTCGCGGCTAATGAATTGTCGGCTCCCGTAACACAGAGAACAGTCATTCATTGAAAGTCATTGATAAAAAAAAGTAATTGATAAAAAACAAAAAAACAAAAAAGCGTGGGGGTCCCCCCAAATTCTAATTCCAGGCCCTTGAGGTCTGGGATGGATTTTAAGGGGAACCCCGGGCAAAAAAAACAAAATGGCGTGGGTTCCCCCTCAAAATCCATACCAGACCCTTATCCGAGCACGCAACCTGGCAGGCCGCAGGAAAAGAGGGGGACGAGAGCGGCCCCCCCTCCCTCCTGAACCATACCAGGCCACATGCCCTCAACATTGGGAGGGTGCTTTGGGGTCCCCCCCAAAGCACCTTGTCCCCATGTTGATGAGGACAAGGGCCTCTTCCCCACAACCCTGGCCATTGGTTGTGGGGGTCTGCGGGCGGGGGGCTTATCGGAATCTGGAAGCCCCCTTTAACAAGGGGACCCCCAGATCCCGCCCCCCCCTCTGTGTGAAATGGTACCAAAAAAGTGACAAAAATGGTAAAAATTACAGGAGACGGTCTTTGACAATTCCTTTATTAAAATCTTCTTTCATCTTCTTTCTTCTGGTCTTCTTCCTTCTTCCTTTCTTCATCCTTCGGTTTCTTCATCTTCTCCTTCCGGCATCTTCTTCCATCTTCTTCTTCCTCCGATCCGCTTCTTCTTGCTCTGGTCTTCTTCCATGGCGTCGGCGTCTCTTCTTGGGCCGCTCCGCGCAATGGGAGGCTCCCGCTGTGTGGGGCTTCGCTGCGTCTGACAGGTCTTTTATAACGGCCACCTGGTGACCCCGCCCACCCTCTGACATCATGGGGAAAGTCATAGGGAAGTCCACATGACGTCCCTGTGCATCAGAGGGGGCGGGGTCACCAGGTGGCCCCGCCCTCCATTATAAAAGACCTGTCAGACGCAGCAAAGCCTCACACAGCGGGAGCCTCCCATTGCGCGGAGCGGCCCGACACAGAATAAGAGACGCCGACGCCATGGAAGAAGATGCCGGACGAGAAGACCAGAGCAAGAAGAAGAGGATCGGAGGAAGAAGAAGATGGAAGAAGAAGATGCCAGAAGGAGAAGATGAAGAAACCGAAGGATGAAGAAAGGAAGAAGGAAGAAGACCAGAAGAAAGAAGAAGAAGATTTTAATGAAGGAATTGTCAAAGACCGTCTGCTGTCATTTTTACCATTTTTGTCACTTTTTTAGTGAAATGGTAGGGGGTACTTTTGTACCCCCTTACCATTTCAAACAGGGGGGGCCGGGATCTGGGGGTCCCCTTGTTAAAGGGGGCTTCCAGATTCCGATAAGCCCCCTGCCCGCAGACCCCCACAACCAATGGCCAGGGTTGTGGGGAAGAGGCCCTTGTCCTCATCAACATGGGGCCAAGGTGCTTTGGGGGGGACCCCAAAGCACCCTCCCAATGTTGAGGGCATGTGGCCTGGTATGGTTCAGGAGGGAGGGGGGGCCGCTCTCGTCCCCCCTCTTTTCCTGCGGCCTGCCAGGTTGCGTGTTCGGATAAGGGTCTGGTATGGATTTTGAGGGGGACCCCACGCCATTTTTTTTTTGGCCGGGGTTCCCTTTAAAATCCATCCCAGACCTCAAGGGTCTGGTATGGATTTTGAGGGGGGCCCACACCCCCTTTTTTTTTTGGCCGAGGTACCCCTTAATATCCATAGCAGACCTGAAGGGCCTGGTAATTGAATTTGGGGGGACCCCCACGCTTTTTTTTTTTTTTTTTTTAAATACTGCAATACTAACAGCACGCACACACTAATCCCCAGAATAACAGCAGATAATGTCAGCAGTCAGCAACACTCAGCAGAATAATCACAGCACAGATAATGTCAGACTCAGCAGAACTGCAAAATGGTTCACAGCAGATAATATCACTGACACGAGGCGGCCGGCGCGGCGGCCTTTTATAGTGTGGGGCGTGTACTAAACCCCCTGAGCTATAATTGGCCACAGGCATCCTGCCTGTGGCCAATTATTGCTCTCCTCGCCGCTGGCTCTATGATTGGTCAAGCATGCGGGGTCACAGTGCATGCTTGGCCAATCATCAGCTGAATTTGATGCGAGCGGCCCAAATAGTTCTGGGTTCGACGAGCGGTCGAACGCCCGATGTTCGATTCGAACATGGGTTCGAATCGAACACCGGGCCCATCCCTACCACCTACCAGTGGGTGTCCTTGGATGTCACATCCCTATGTACTTCCACCCCCAATAGGCCTCAGAGCAGTAGAACATTTCCTCTCTGAGGACCCTCTTATCAATCCCAGACAGGCACAGTACATTTTGGAGGCCACACAATTTTGTTTAGAACACAATTATTTTGAGTTTGACCATACCTTTTATCTACAATTCCAAGGTACTGCTATGAGCGCCAATTTTGCCCCAAGTTATGCAAACTTGACTATGGGCTATTGGGAATTTTAATAAGTTTCACACAACAACCCCTTTGCTGCCCAAATTATATACTATGGACGCTACATCAATGATATTGTAATGATCTGGGGTGGCACAAGGCTATCCTTCACTCATGTCAAAGACCCTAACAAACTAGCCTTTTTAGACATAGAACTTTTTCACAGTGATTCCCAAATACATGCCACAAACTTTGTCGAACCAACCGAACTCTTATATTCACTACCAAAGCTGTTACCACCCAAAGTGGATTAAAAATATACCTAGGAGTCAATTTCATAGAATTCGGCAAAACTGTACCAAAGATGAAGATTACCACATACAGAGTAAACTCCTCTCAGAAAAATTCCAGGACAAAGGATACCCACCAAATCTGATTCAAGAAGCCTTCCTTCAACAGGCAAAAAAACCCTCATCAAAGCCAAAAATATCAGATGATCTACCACCAACACGATTCACAACCCAATTTCATGACTGCCATAAAAAATGGACAATATCATAGCAAAACATTGGTGCATCCTGCTTAGAGATCCTTTTCTAGGTTCTTCCTTTACCCAACAACCCAAGGTTTCCTATTGCAAATCACAAAATATAAAATAGTAAGTAAAGTAAAATAGCACCTAACAAAATCTGAAATGTTCCATCCACTCACATGTTTCACATACTCCCCTAATCCCATTAGTGGGAATGTATCAATGTAAGAAAAAATTATGTCTTACCTGTAATTTGTTGATGATGGTCAAAAAAACTTTACCATCAAAGGTAAAACATATACCATAAAATAATTTCATAATTGTTCAAGTGAGTACATAGTGTACTGTTTGACCTGCCCATGTGGCCTTTTTATGTGGGCAGGACTATACACACCCTGTGCCAACGCTTTTGTGAACATAGGCGTGTCCCTCTTCATTTTTTGAAGGAACATCATAAATCCACAATGGGCCTCAGAGTCTGGGTCATAGAGGCCATCCCCAGAGGTCTTCCTGCTGCAGAACGTTTTAAACGCTTTTGTCAGTAGGAGACCTACTGGATATATTCATTGAGTACTCTCTCGTCAGGGGGACTCAATGAAGAAATAGAGACACATTCTTCATTGTAGTTCGATCTCCCCCTTTTTTTAATTCCCATATACTATTTTTTAGGGTCTTACAGCAAAAGATTCCTTCTGTGGTCACTGTTAACTTACCCCTAGACATCGAGTTACTTGGGGGACGATGCCCCCTCACGTGCTTAGTAAGAAACTCCCGGTCCCAATAATAAAAACGTCTTTCTAATTTCCCCTCCCTTTTTTTTTTCTCTAAATATTTTCCCTCCCTCTTCTAACCCCACCCCCTTTTCTAACCACCCATTCCCCCTCTTTTTTTATGTCCTTTCTGATCTTACCCTAAAATATTTTTTTCATTGTAATAGTGCATTTTTAATCAATCAATCCAATAATTTTAAAATTTTTAATAATTTTTTCCTTATTATTTTTAGTTTTAGTTTTAATTCACATTTATTGCTCATATTTTGTATTAAACAATTGATTTTTAACTTATCCCTCTTTTAATTCTTTGTAAACATGTGGGTCCAATGGCTGTTATGGTTCCACAGCCGCGGACCTCCTGCCCATATATTTAAGCCAGATCGCCTGCCCATGCATTTAAGTTGCTCTCCTCCTGAGAGCAAACAGGCCAGTCGAAGGAGCTGTGAACCCCAAGCGCGTAGCCTGTACAATCCTTATTCTTTGCCCGGATGCCCACCGTGCATTGGTGACGTCACTTCCGCTTCCGTGTTCCAGAGTGGTTAGCGTGGAGCTTCCCATCCAGTGGACACCGCAGAACAGCCTGTGACCGGATTTAACACCCCTACGGCTGAAGGAACATCACCGGAGCCTGCAGTTCTCTGAAGTGGCTTATGAACTAGAACTCCCTGATTCGCTTAAGATTCATCCTGTTTTTCATGTGACACTACTGAAGCCCTCTGTTTCCAATTCTTTTCCTGGCTGAAGTTCGGATCCTCCTGACCCTGTAATAGTGGACGGAGAGGAGGAGTTTGAAGCAGAAACAATCCTGGATTGCAGGAAAAGAAACAATCAAATCCAATTCTTGATTAAATGGAAGGGTTATGGGCCTGAAGAGAACTCATGGGAACCTGAAGGGAATCCTTTAAAAGGTCCCATCCTGAGAAGTTGGCCGGAGGCTGCCCCTGGGGGGGGGGGGGCAATGTCAGGAAGATCCTGTCAGCAACAGTCAATCCAGACCTGCTGGTGAGAGATCGTGGGTGCCAATGCGCGTGCACGGGAACGTGCGCACTCCCATTAGCACCAGGCGGGCTATTTAAACCTGACTGACACAGGTCAACTTTGCTGTCTGCTCTACAGCATTCTGTGTGTTCCCTGCTTATCTGAAATCTGTTCCTGTGTTTATCCGGCTTGCCTGACGATCATCCCTGCTATCCGCCTGCATCTTACCCTCGGCCTGTCTGACTTCTCCTCTGCCTGGTCCTCTGATCCTTCTGCTGCCCGCCTGATAACCGACCTGGCTTGCATGACCTTCCACGAGTCCTTATCCAGCTTGTTCCTGGTTCCAGTCCACTGATCCGGTTCCAGCTTGCTGTACCTGTTTGATGATCCAGCCTGTTCCTGGTTTGAGTCCGCTGATCCAGTTCCTGCCTGCTGTACCTGCCTACCCATCCTGCCTGCTCCGGGTACCAGCCTGCTATGCCAGTTCCTGCCTTCTACCTTCTGCAAGGAATCTCCCGAACCTCTGGACTGATCTTCTGCTGTTGATCCTGCCAGACACTTGTACCACTCCTCACTCCTGTGCTTCCTGTTTATCCCTTCAGGGGCCTTGAGTCAGAGGCATAAAAGAGGCCATCCTCTGCAATTCGGGCTCACCTACTAGGTACGCAACACCACATCTGAGATCAGACTAGAATCGTTCCTAATTAACAAATCTAGCAAGGCATTATTTCTAGTTGGGGAATCCACCAATTGGGACATGAAGTTGTCCTGTAAGACATTCATAAAATGACGGGCCTTAAATGAGTGTCTACTTTCCAGAAAGGGGTCATTTGGAGGGGGGGGTGTACTGCCCTGCCATTTTTGCACCTCAAGAAATTAGATAGGCAGTCATAAACTAAAAGCTGCGTAAATTCCAGAAAACGTACCATAGTTTGTAGACACTATACCTTTTGTGCAAACCAATAAATATACACATACCGGTATTTAACTTTTTTTTACCAAAGACATGTGGTTAAATACATTTTACATTTTGGCTTAAATGTATGACTAAGGAGGAGCATGCGCGGCAGCTCCATGGACGGTTGCATGTTCTGAGAGCTCCGCACCGTTCCAGCCTACTATCCCCGCCGCAGCTAACAGCCGAGGAGGATTACCTGGACCGGGCCCACCACCACCTTCCCGGGGAACCCCCCGCATGATCGGGGGTACAGCTAGATGGGATTTATCCCGACAACTTAATCCTGGAGCTCCTGGAGCTCCGGCCACGACCTCAGCCAAAATGGCAGCCGATACGAATGCACGAGGCCTAGCCCAGGATCCAGAAGACTCCATCGCTGACCCAATGGACCGGGACACATACACAGAAGGGCCACATCACCAGACAGTGATTAACCAGCAGCCCCCATTATTATTATCCCCAGCATCCACAGAATCGCTGCTTGGCAGAACCCTGGACGGCCCCCCCCTCACACCTATGGATGATCTAATCAATACCCCAGATCATCAAGGAGCTCACTTCAGCTCATTCCCCTCTACCCCAACAGAATTTTCATCTTTGATGGAGAATTTTTCAAAAATGCTCTCCAGAGGTCTAGCCCAAACTGCCTCAAAAATTACATCGACAATTCAGGCAGATCTGCATCATTCTGCAGAATAGAGGCGATTGAAGCTAAAACTGACCAAACGGCAGCCATATCCAACCAAAACAGTTAGATGTTGCATACTCAAAACTAGATGATCTCGAAAATAGATCTCGCAGGTACAATTTCAGACTCAGAGGCCTTCCTGAATCGTTTAAGGAAACTGACAAAATCGTTCGCACATTCATCAAAAACCTGATCCCTGACATACCAGAAGATCGACTGGACATGGACTGTGCTCACAGAGCCCTCCAACCTCCGCGCCAAGATGGCCTACCCAGGGACATTGTGGTAAAGCCACATTTTTTTTAGAGTCAAGGAAGAAGTCATGCGGAGAACCCGGCAAACGGAAAATCTCACTATACAGGGTCATCCCCATCCAAATATTCGCTGACCTCTCGCCTTATACAATACAAAAAAGAAGATCTTTAAAACCTCTTTTACAAATCCTGTCACAAAAATCGATTACTTATAGATGGTCTTTTCCTTTCCGCTTGAATTTTACTTACCTAAATAAGTCGCACAACTTCGCAAATTTTGTAGACGGAGAACGCCTGCCACTTCAACTTGGCCTCATCTCCCATTCCCCTACCACAGCATTGGACCCTAGGATGGCAATCTCCGCGAAGAGGCCTCCCCCCTCAAGCCCCATCAAACCCCTATAGCACAAACAGCAAGCTAAGAGATCTAAGGATGAACGTCCACCTTAATGAGAATCCTGCAATCGACTGATTACTCTCCGTCAGGAACTTCTCTAAGCTTTGGTCGAAGACTAAGCTTTGGTCGAAGGTCTCCTCAAGTCATCCCTGTACACCTTTTACGGTCTGGAACTGTTTCACTTCCTATAGCACACGAAATTAAAACTGCCCCAAATATTTTTACCCACTCCCATTACACCTCGATTTGAACTGGTAATTCTCTTGCTTAAAGTGGGAAATAACAAAGTTTTCCTATAGACTATTTCCTGCCAATTTTATCTCCCTTTTGGTTACTCTATAACTGATTTCTCTTTCCTCCCCCTCACATATTGGCCGGGGGGTGGAGACAGAAATCCCAAACCACAGGACTAGCTGGTCCTTCCTTCTTTTTGGTATATACACTCATTGAATATTAAGTCTTGGTCACCACCTATAAGTATTGCTTCCACAGTTCTTGTTTTTCTGTTTTTTGTTATATATTGTTTTTATTTTTTTCTCGTTTTATATTTTTCCTGGCAGATTGGCTGGAGCGGCCGCACTTCGTCTCCATCTGTCTCGGAGTGGCTTTTTCCCTTCACTCGGAGACTGCAATACATCACCCCTGTCTGGGGTTACTTCTTAGGGGAAAACTTCCACGGAGAGGAAGACGGCCTCCTCTCCCTGCAAAGGAACTTTGGTTCTACTTGAGCTGCACTTTTAGTGCCTATTATATTGCTACGTATATTGTTTTTGACATGCCTTGTGTTTTCTCAGGATCGGCCTTCTCTACCCCTCTTCTATCCCCTCTTTCTCTCCTTCCGGGTCACCCAGAAGCTCAACACAATACCTGCAGGCGCATCCTCGAAGCCCTCGGATTCTGCTAACCGTGAACTACAACCCACTTCAGGAGGTCAGGGTAAGAACCCAAAGATTGATGCATACATTCCCTCCTCTGATCCATGCATTCTGACACCAACACCTCCTCCCCTTTATGCATTGCTATCCACAACGTTAAATTAAGAGATGTAAGCTTTTTGAACACTACCAATCTCAAAAGATTGAAGTCCTCCTACTACAGGAAATGAATTTCCCATCATCATACAACCCCTCCTTCCTCCATGATGTCCACACTTGGTCCGCAGGTAGAAGGGAAAATAATCACGGGCGGTGACACAAATCTCCCTTTTGATCAATCGCTTGACAAGTCGGGGTCAGGCCCCTCTCGGTCAAGGAAACCCCCAAAACAGAGCACTAAGAGCCTTCACATTATGTTCCCTTGGCCTTGTGGACATCTGGAGGGAATTAAACCCCAGATCCAAAGATTATACTCATTACTCTGCTCCACACCAAATTTACACCAGAATAGATCACATCTTTATTCAGTCCCACAACATTCCATCTGCTACTAAAGCGACCATCAGGGATACTACCATCTCGGATCACTCTATAGTTCTTTTATACATAAAGCGCACTCACAACCCCTCCACGAAATTCATTTGGCGCCTCAATGAAGGGCTCCTAAGCGATCCAGCGATGCACGATCCTCACACGATGTTGGATAGCAACAGGTTCTGGTGTCATATTTTTATGGGTAACAGTGTTTTGGTATTATCCAGAGTTTGAATTGGATCTGTCATAAATCCGTTACATATCTGTTTCCTATTCCCAAAGATCACCCAGGTGAATTAAAAGGCTTCCTTTACAACCAAGCATTTGCTTTCCTGGGGGCGGTCTAAAATGTTGTTTCAGCTCTTGACCGTCTATTGATTGATGATGGTGGGTGACAAAGATCAAAGGATCAACAGGTACCTAAAGATTAACATGGACAATGCCAAAGGACAGCAACACAGACAGTAATATAATCAGTTGAATAACTGCCCCATAAATACTGTGATTTGTCAAAAGTCTAGATGGGATGGCAATGGGGTTGGGTTTGAATCGTGTATGAGCGAAATATAAAAGACTGAGCAAGGAAGAGAAATAGTCTCTTCCCCTTTGGATCCTGGCTTGGGCCTAAACCTCATGGCGATGGCCCTCTCTTGGTCATCTGAGCCTAGCCGATGCTTTAAAGCCTCACAGAGGGCCTTGTGATAAGTATCTTTGATATTCTTGTATTATATGTTCTGATTGTAAGGTTTATGATATTGTAATGTCTTTTAATACTTTATGTTAGCTTTCCTAATTTCTTTGGAAATAAATAAGATATGGTTTTTACTAGCAGCAGTTTGTGTTTGGTTTCATAGCTAACCTCGTATTATTGTGATATTAACAGTAGCATGTGCTCAGAGTTTTAATAAACCAACTAATCTATAGGGACTAGACAAATTAATACACAGATATAATTATTGTATCGCTTACATCATATGGCACCCCGAAGGCGTGTAGAATGTATTTTTACACAGAATCCACAAAACCTAATGTATTTTTGTCCTAAGTCCCTGTAACTAGAACTGAAGGCCGTCTGTACCGTGGATAAAGATTTTTAAAGGTCGTGAAGTCACAAATCCTGCTGGAATGGTCCTGAATGTTCTATGAAATATTGCATCAGTTAGCGGACGCGCGGAAACCTGATGAGATTTTTGGCTGATATATGTATATATGTTAAATGCTTATTGTATGGCTAATTCAAGTTGTTATAATCCGGTGTAGCTGGTCAAGTGGCCTGGCGAATAAGGGCTGATCACCCTTGGTTAAAGATTGACAGGAATTATCATACATCTTTGAGGAAAAAGTGGGAGAAATAGATTGTTATTTTTAATTTTTTTTTAAAGTTTTTAATTTTTTTTTTTTTTTTACCCACGTGAGAGTGAAATAGCTCTCTGTTCCAATAGAAGTTCAATGTGGCCTGCAACCTAACAGGAAGGCATTGATTAAGAGTCTGCCTTGTGTCTTAGAATGTGCCTTGTGTCTTGTTGTAAAACTACAAGTAACAAATTTGTGTTTAAACGGATGTGTTTTTTTTTTGTTGTTGGTTGTGGGACTACAGGTGAAAATTAGTTTAAATAGCTTTAACTGTGCCTCTGTGTGTGTTTTGTATCAGTTTTTTTTTGTTGTTGGTTGTTTATCTGTGTTGCATTGTGTAAGCAACTGGTTGAGCAACTTCAGTGTGGGTGGGCTAATTAGCATATCAATGGAAGTCATTGAAAGTTTCATTAACAAACATCAGCTGATAATGCCACAGTAAGTGTGGTGAGTATTTTCTATGGATAGGCAAAAGTTTTATTGTTTTGAATGATAACAGGTAAAAGTGGTAATGAATGAAGAATATTGAATGCTAGAAGAGCGTTTCTTTTTTTTTTTTTTTTCGTGAGTTGTAAGAGCTAACGATAATTGAGTTTGGTTTATTACTCAGTGCAGTGTTGGAACATTAGTACAAATAGAATTGTGTATTGTGTGGATTGTATGGTTGTGAAATGGAACTTGCGTATACATATGTTAAAAAGTACGCCTCTGCCAGTTATCATTCATGTGCAGGTGAACCTCTTAAAAGCCAGTGTAAGGTACTATTGTCTCAGTGCCAGCAACATAATAGCAGATTATTGGGTAAACAGCTAAAAATTTAAGTGAAGAAAGAAAAGTTGGCAAATGAAATTGCAGTGTTGCTCAGAATTAAATTTATATCTGAGCAAATGGGGGGGAAGTGGGAAGCAGAGAGGAGACGTCTCAGGGAGGACATATATAAAATCAGTGAAAACCTTCTAAAGATTGCAACAGCCTCCAGTAATGAGATACATGAATTGCGGGCTACAGCATGCAATTTGTCAGGAAGAAACAGTGAACTACAAGAACAGCTTCAGAGGTGCAGCATGGACTGTGATATGAAGAGCAAACTTTTAGAGTCATTGCGAATAAAGTTGTCAGAGATAGAAGAATTGTTTATGCCTTTAGAAAGAAAATCCCTCTTCTCCTGTACCTATTCAGATCTCTTCCTATCCCAATCCGGAAATCACAACTGCACAAACTTCAATCTAAAATTCTGCAATTTATATGGGGCCCAAAAGGCAGAAGATGCTCCAAAAATAAATCAAATCTCAAGGCAACCCAACATTTGGTGGTACTACCAAGCGGCACAACTGGCCCAGATATCTATTGTCTACTCACGAGGTACAAAACCCGATTGGGTCTCTATGGAGAAACAAGCAGTCCCCCTCCACACTATTGACTTCTTAATTTGGTCTCCTACTAGACTAAGACCCCCTATCTTAGCTCCCACCCTCTCTCACTCATTAGCACTGTGCGATCAAATTCACAAAAACCCATCCCTGATCTCAGCCCTTCGCCCCCTAACGCACATGTTCCATATTTCTGACTTCCCTCCTGGAATGAACATATTAGCATTTAGCTGGTGGCTCAATAAAGGATTAATTAGAATAGGAAACTTTTTC
Organism: Lithobates sylvaticus; assembly: GCA_028564925.1. Classification (NCBI taxonomy): domain Eukaryota; kingdom Metazoa; phylum Chordata; class Amphibia; order Anura; family Ranidae; genus Lithobates; species Lithobates sylvaticus. The sequence continues at coordinate 127,400,344 of CM053037.1, forward strand.
ACTCCTTCATATCTATCAAATTCTGCGTTAGCAAACTAGAGATGCCAGCCTCTGAATGGTTCAGATACTCACAAATAATACACTTCCTCCACTCGATCTGGCCTAATAAAGCAGAACCCCCTAGAGCAACGACTTATGAATCATGGTGCTCCATCATCTATTCCTCCTTAGCCTCAGATATGTCCAAACCCTCCTACGCGATCTCTTGGGAAAAAGACCTAGATATATACTGGGACCAATACAAATGGTTTACCTGTATCTAACGCTCTTTCAAAGGTATACTAAACATATCCCTGATAGAAGCAAGCCTTAAAGTTTTAACCTGATGGTACAGGGTTCCTTCCCTCCTCGCTAGGATCTAGCCAGATGTTTTCCCACTGTGCTTCCGAAAATGCAACCATATAGGAACAATGTTTCATATATGATGGTCTTGCCCACGCATAAGGGGACTCTGGAACAAAGTTTTTTCTTTGATACGCAAAGTAACGACCGTACAGGTTCCCCAAATGCCAGACATAGCACTCCTTAACCTTAAAGTGAATAAAGTAGACAAACACACTCAAACACTGATTTTCTTCATCCTGTTAGGCACCAAAATTATAATAGCTGCTGTGACAGACCTAGCCGGGACAGAGGCTGTTGGAGGGGACTGAATGCGAGCCTATTGCCTTGCGATTACGGGCCCTGGCATTTGGGGGAACGGTGCTCTTTGTAAACTGTATGCCTGGGGACCACTGAGCTGGTTTTACTTGGATTTAGGTCCATGTTGGCCCCCCAAGACACATAGACTGTGGAAATGTATATGCTGTATATATGTATATATAATGTGTGTTGTCCCATGCTGTTGGGACACACACTGTCAGATGCTAATGTCGCCAACTCCAGCCAGCCTGTCTGTTGTCTTGTGTAATGTAGATGAGGCTGGTCTGGCTTGACACAGATTCTAAAGAATATTTCACCTATTGTTGTATGTGCTAATTAATCCTGCAATTGAATGAAGGAGTCCAGTGTTGATTAAGATAATTAGCTCATGCTAATTAGGTTAGGTTTTAGTCATCTGGCTGTATATATGTGTGTGACATGTCAAATAAAGTTAATTCCTGATGTACCCTACACTGGTGTTGTCTGGTGACTGGGTGGGCTAAAGGGTCTTGGATTGTGTGGTACCGGACAGAGGAAGCATTTACGGCAGACATCTTGAGTACGGGATCGTGCTTCCTTGTCGTGAACACATCCAAACCATCACCTGGATCCAAGGCCTGGATAGCAGGAGAGGAGAGGTACAGATACGTCGTCATGGAAGAGGAATTCCAAAGGAGGTTGCGAGAGATGCGGATACAGCACAGAGGACCAGTATCGGTGCAGGTCCTGCTGGGATGGTATGATTCTGTCTGCCTACAACTCTGGAAGGAAGCACTAGCCAGTGAGCAGCGACACTAGGGAAAAGTTCTCCCCTCCATCCATGTAAGGTATTGGTCGCAGTATGAAGTACGAATGCTGTTATTGGGGGAACAACCGAAGCAGGAGTGGACAGCTGAGTTAAGCAGGCTGATCCGGGCAGAAATGCGTTTGGACGAGAGCTACAGAGCCCTCCGGTGGTATGTAGCCCAAGTGTGCCCGTGGACAGCGGATGACAGGCCCACGGAAGGCTTTGATTATGATGGCCTGGGATTGTTGTACTGGAGGCTGTCCGAGGACCCCGACTTTGGGAGTGATCTGGAGTGGCGTTTGGAGGAAATAATGGAGCACAGAGAGCAAAGATTGAACGTCTCGGAAGTGCTCTGGGCACAGGAAGATTTGGAGTTCCTGGCCGCTCAGGAATGGGAGCTGGAGATCGCCTACAGACAGCTGCTAGACTCTGCTCAGCAGCAGGGTGGGGCTCCCTTTGCCTGGGACTATCAGGAAATACCAGCAGACAGCTCTGAAATCCTGGCTGAAAAGTCGGCAATGTGGCATAGTAACAGAGTGCTTTGCCCACCTTCCCCCGCAGCTATGGACGCAGAGGTCTTATGGCGGATGCAGCAAGTGCTGACTGACCTTGACAAACCTGTTACTGCACAAGACGAGGTTGGATGGAGGAATGTGCCTGTCCAGCAGCATGCCAGAGAATCGGCAGTGGAAAATCTCGAGATTGCCATCCCCAAAGCTGAAGTGCTGACAACAGGGCAGAGCTCTGCTAACCTCTGCCCAGCACCGATGGCATCTTCTAGGTTCCACGGACAGATGGTGAACCTCTATCCCCAGACATCAGTTGTAGAGACAGGGGATTTAATAGACTTTTATGCTGAGGAAAAACAACCTGATGAGCCTCCATCAGAACAGCTGGTATTAGGGCCAAACTTCACTGAGCTCTGCCCAGCACCAACAGCAGTATCCGTGGAGTCACAAGGAACTTCCCCAGCTGAAGCGCTGGTCACCGGACAGAGGGTCCAAGACCTCTGCCTCACACCTGGGGCAGTTACGGAGGCTCAGGGTGAGAAGGTGGCAATCACTTCCCAGCAGCAGATACAGGGGGAGAAGGGAGAGGAGGTGTTTGTCGTCCCTCCCCAACAGTTGGCCAGGGTGGAGAAAGCGGTCTTTCCTCCCCAGCAAAGATTTGTGCACCTGGGAGACAGTACCAGAGACATGTTGTCCCAGCAGCCAGATGAGGGAATGGAAAAGGAAGCAGCCAGCTCACCTCCCCAATGGCAGCTAGACAGTTTGGAAGTGGAGGAAGACAGCCTCCTGCCACAATGGTTAACCAGAGCAGAGGATGTGGAGGCCCCAGCAGAAGTGCTGGCAACAGGGCAGAGTGCTACCCACCTCTGTCCAGCACCAGCAACAACTGTGGAGTTCCAGGGAGCCGGGGTAGTTGGCACCTCTCTCCAGCTACAAGCTGAGGTAGTAAAGCTGCTACTCCCAGCCGAATCACTGGTAACAGGGCAGAGCGCCGCTAGCCTCTGTCTAGCACCTACAACTTTAGGAAGCTGGGGCAATCGGTCACACTGTCCAGCAGCAGACAGCGCCCCAGAATGATGACACCAACCCAGCTAAAGTGCTGGCAACTGGACAGAGGGTCCAAGACCTCTGCCCCACACCTGTGGCAGTTCTGGAGGCCCAGGGTGAGGAGGTGGTGGTCACTCCTGAGCAGCAGATCAGGACCCAAGGAGAGAATGCAATCTGCACTTCACAACTGCAGCTTGAGCTGATATTGGTGGATGGGACTTCAGTCTCCACTTGTATACCCCAGGGATGCTGGGCGGTCGGCCCAGATCCCAAACAGCATGTTGGAGTAAGCCCAGTCACCCTGTCTTCTCTCCTGCGGCTGAAAAGACTCCAGGGAGAAGGGCCAGTCCAGGCCTCTCCCCAGCGGCGGATATGTTCTATGAGAGAGGCAGAGGATGGCTGGGTGAGTAGTGCTCTGTTTGAAACAATTTGTTTGGGGTACTGTGTGGGTACAGGCATTAGAGGACTGGAACTATGGACTAACTTCGGAGTCAACCCGTCTGGGGTCTCCTCCTGTGTTAGTCTCCTGCTGAAAGGGGAGAAATGTGATAGACCTAGCCGGGACAGAGGCTGTTGGAGGGGACTGAATGCAAGCCTATTGCCTTGCGATTACGAGCCCTGGCATTTGGGGGAACGGTGCTCTTTGTGAGCTGTATGCCTGGGGACCGCTGAGCTGGTTTTACTTGGATTTAGGTCCATGCTGGCCCCCCAAGACACATAGACTGTAGAAATGTATATGCTGTATATATGTATATATAATGTGTGTTGTCCCATGCTGTTGGGACACACACTGTCAGATGCTAATGTCGTCAACTCCAGCCAGCCTGTCTGTTGTCTTGTGTAATGTAGATGAGGCTGGTCTGGCTTGACACAGATTCTAAAGAATATTTCACCTATTGTTGTATGTGCTAATTAATCCTGCAATTGAATGAAGGAGTCCAGTGTTGATTAAGATAATTAGCTCATGCTAATTAGGTTAGGTTTTAGTCATCTGGCTGTATATATGTGTGTGACATGTCAAATAAAGTTAATTCCTGATGTACCCTACACTGGTGTTGTCTGGTGACTGGGTGGGCTAAAGGGTCTTGGATTGTGTGGTACCGGACAGAGTAAGCATTTACGGCGGACATCTTGAGTACGGAGTCAGTCACAGCTGCCTATTGGAAAGAAACTGTAGTTCCAATCACAGCGGTAAAGCATAAAATATCCTGGATCATGGCGCAGGAGAAAATAGGCAGCATTATACAAGACAAAACCCGTATATTTGAACTCACCTGGGAACCCTGGGCCAAATACTGTCATATCCCCCAATATCCAGGCGTTGAACCCTCTAAATGAATATGGTTCTGGTTGACCCCACTGACCCACCCATCTTTTCCCATCTCTTTCCCTCCCACCTTTTATGCTCCTGTATCTTCTTTTCTGATTATCCTTACTACTAATCCATGACAACGTATATAAAAGACAAGGCCGATCCTGACTTCGTTATTTTACACCAAAGGTGCACGATCCAGCAATGCTGGAGCTCAGTTTTTCCCGAACTCTTACTCTCTATGCTGTTTAAACTCACCTCCGTTCCTACCCCCAACAACCGAGATTCAGTTCCGGAAATATTGGTAACTAAGCTCCCAGTTTTGATGTATTAGTACTCCTAAACAATACCTTCTCGTACCTCACTCTCTTAAGTGAAGGCTTGGGTCAAATACAGTGGGAGTCGAGGATGGGAGAGGTCCCCCACCCACAGAATGATCCCTTTAGGGGTGGCTGGGGGAACTTCCTACCATCCTCTTCTCCACTACTAGCTGAGAGATAGTGGGCAGCACACCCACACGCATCATTGACCCACTAACAAGCTTATAATTCTGATCTAGGAACATGTTAAAATGTCTACCGTTGACAAAACGCTCTCTTGCAGCTATATATGTACACCTAATGCTGTATCCGATGAGCTACTCGCATGTTATCTCACTGGTAGTTCGGCCATGTTGGCCAATTTATTTACTTATGTAAGTGATATGTACCATAACGTACTTTATTTCTGTGAATATAAAATAAAAAACTATTGAAATTAAATGTATGACTAAAATTGAGTTTATTGGATTTTTTTGTATAACAAAAAGTAGAGAATATAATTTTTCTTCAACATTTTCTGTATTTTTTTTCGTTTATATCACAAAGAATAAAAATCCCAGAGGTGATCAAATACCACCAAAATGAATGTCTATTTGTGGGAAAACAAGGAAGCTAATTTTGTTTGTGTACAGCTTTGCATTACCACGCAATTACCAGTTAAACCAGCGCAGTGCCAAATTGCAAAAAGTGCTCTGGTCATTAAAGGGGTAAAACCTTCTGGGGCGGAAGTGGTTAACAGTGGCACAGAGGGCTATAAAAACTGACAGGGGTTCTAACCCCTCTCCACTCTATCTAAAACTAAAATAAAAGTTTTGCTTTTAGTTATACTTTAATGTGAAAATCTAAGTGGGTGTACAAATGCAGGCCTAGTGCTCATCTCTGTAGACTGTGTCAAAGGTATATTTTCCTGCCACCTCTCCACTCTACCTGTGATCAGTTGGTGGGCTTCACAGTCAACAGTCTCCTTACAGTCAGTGATGCTGACAATGGGTGAAGATTGATGGGGAAGCTGAGGCACCAGTTCCCCATCAGGTCCACTCTCTCCTGTGGGTGGATTCACAAAGGGGCAGATCTGATGGAGAACTAGTGTCTGTAAATCCCTGCAAGGCTGCACCCACTCAGCTTTTAAAAACCCTCAGCTGCTGTGCTGTCCGTGCGACAATGCATTTATGAGCATTTTTTTGGGATTTAAAAAGGAAATCTATAGAGACACTGACAACAACAAATGATGAGGTTCTTGCTTTGAAGGGACATTTGTATAGAAGTAAGCTAAAAAAACTCCCCAATGGATCTAAAAACATCAATAAAAGCTGTATTAAGTAACTTTTCCTACTCTAGATAAACAAAGGGTTTTGCTAAACTTCCACATTAAAGTGACCCTGTCACTAACAGTGATGTAAGTAACTCAGTTAAAATAACAGAGTTACTTAACGCAGTTACTTTAGAGGGTAACGAGTAATCCCCTCATGGTAACGCCTTTCCCATTACTTGGGCGGCATTACCGCAATTACATCTACCGCCTGGGACCAGGTAGACAGGACAGGAAGTGAATGTCGCCGCCTCCATCGGCGCGATTGACACCTTGCGACCCCCGTCGCCTGGTATGGATTTAAAGGGGAACCCCTACGCCGTAAAAACGATGTGGGGGTCCCCCCAAAGTCCATAGCAGACCCTTATCCGAGCACGCAGCCCGGCCGGTCAGGAAAAGGGGTGGGGACGAGCAAGCACCCCCCCCTCCTGAACCGTACCAGGCCACGTTCCCCTTAACATGGGGGGGTTCTTTGGGGAAGGGGACAAGGGCCTCTTCCCGACAACCCTGGTTGTTGGTTGTCGGGGTGTCTGTGGGCGGGGGGCTTATCAGAATCCGGGAGCCCCCTTTAATAAGGGGATCCCAGATTCCGGTCCCCCCACCCTATGTGAATAAGTATGGGGTACGATGTACTCCTACCCATTCACCTGGGGAAAAAAGTGTTACTAAAAAAACACAACACAGATTTTTAAAGTACTGCTTCATGCAACTTTGGGGGTCTTCTCGCCAGGCTCCTCCACTATCTTCTGCTCTTTTACTGCTAGCTCTTTTACTAGCGGAGGAGCCTGGCTTTCTCCTTCGTCGCCGCCGCCGCCAAGATAGCGGAGGCCCGGCAGAAGAGCGGGACAAGACCCCCGAAGTCAGAAGAAGACCCCAGATGGCGGCGGCGACGAAGGAGAAAGCCGGGCTCCTCCGCTAGTAAAAGAGCTAGTGGTAAAAGAGCAGAAGATAGTGGAGGAGCCTGGAGAAAAGACCCCAGAAGTCGGAAGAAGACCCCGGAGCTGTCTAATAAAGTACTTTAAAAACCTGTGTTGTGTTTTTTTTATTAACACTTTTTTCCCCAGGTGAATGGGTAGGGGTACACCGTACCCCATACTTATTCACATAGGGTGGGGGGCCGGAATCTGGGGGCCCCCTTATTAAAGGGGGCTCCCGGATTCTGATAAGCCCTCCGCCCGCAGACCCCGACAACCAACTGCCAGGTTTGTGGGGAAGAGGCCCTTGTCCTCATCAACATGGCAAGGCCGCAGGGTCCCCCCATCCCCAAAGCACCCCCCCATGTTGAGGGCATGCGGCCTGGTACGGTTCAGGGGGGGAGGTGCTCGCTTGTCCCCACCCCTTTTCCTGACCGGCCGGGCAGCGTGCTCAGAAAAGGGTCTGCTATGAACTTTGGAGGGACCCCCACGCCGTTTTTTTCAGTGTAGGGGTTCCCCTTTAAATCCAATTAGGCGACAGGGCTCACGAGGTGTCAATCTCGCCGATGGAGGCAGCGACATTCACTTCCTTTGCTAGTCCCATCTATAGAATATTTAAAAAAAAATCAGTTACTTTGCTGAGTAACTAATTACTTTTCCAATGTAGTAACTGAGTTACTAACGCAATTACTTTTTGGGAGAAGTAATTTGTAACTTAACTAATTACTTTTTTAAAGTAAGATGACAAACACTGGTCACTACATGGTTATAATTCAAAGAAGCTATGGTTGGTTTAAAGGCAAATAGGTTTACTTTGCAAGGGAATTTTCCACAGATATTACTGAATGAGGTAAAGCTCTGCTGACTTCCATTATTGAAACACGTGCAAGCCAAAATGCTGCTTTTTCCTTGCATGTGATTGGGTATTCTTCGCAAAGTGGAATGCATTAAGTAAACCAACCCCCTTGACTTCTACTTGCTTCAATACATTTTTTCCTAAATTCTAAAATGATCAGCATTCATCTTCCTGCCCTAACTATTTGCAGACAAGTGGATAGAATAGGAAAATGTCTCAAGCTATTTAATAGGTGTTCTCAAGAGCAAAGCAAATTTAACCACTTCCCGCTCGGCCTATAGAAAAATGATGGCCAGGCAGTGGTTCAGTTATTCTGACTGGATGTGGAGGGGGGCGCTCAGCGTGGTGATCGGTGGTGCGGCGTGTCAGTCTGACACACTGCAACACCGATCTCGGTAAAGAGTCTCTGATGGAGACAGGAAGAGCCATGTATCGGCTTTTCCTCACTCGCGTCTGACAGATGCAAGTAGAGGAGAGCCGATCGGCTGCTCTCCTGAAAGGGGGGGTCCCCCCAATGTTGCCCAACCAGGGCCACCAGGGATGCCCACCACTGAATACCACCAGGTATGCCACCCATGACCACCAGGGATGCCAATCCGCGCCCATATATGATGCCAATCAGTGCCCATCAGTAATGCCTGCCAGTGCCTCCGTATCAGTGATGCCTATCAGTGCCACCTATCAGTACCCATAAGTACCACCTATAAGTTAAGGTCCTTGTAGATTTAGAATTGGTCCATGTTGGAGGAGGGAGAAAAAGAGAAGCCGCTTTGAAGCCTCACAGGAGGAGGAGGAGAAGCAGGAAGGAGCCGAAGCTGCCCCTGACCTAGATGGGGTAAGTACAATGCTGGTGGGCAGACGAACGAACAGCGGGGTGCCTTGACCGTCTGACCAAAAAATTGAGCACCAGCCGCCACTGGGTCCGACACGCACTGCAAGAAACCAGAGCTGTCGGCAAAACTCATTATCCATGAGGAATGTTTTACTGCAAACATTATTATGGAAACACATTTTTAATTTCTCTAATAGGAACTTTAGCTGTAGTTTATAAAAAATAAAAAAGCGTATGAAGTTTTCAGCAAGTCTGAAAAAATCCTTTGATGGCTTAATTTTGTCCACCAATTGGATAGCTCTGATATAACTATAAATGTGTTTCTTTACAAAGGCCAAAACCATGGCCACAGTTCTTTACATGAATATGTTTATCCCTCTATTTCTGCATAATGAAACTCCCAGCATGTGTTAAGAATTTTGGCTGCCAATCCAGCGTCTTCAGTGCCAGGAGAACAACCCGCCTAGCAGGGTTGACAAGATAGAGAGTATGACAGGCTGCATCCCTCTGAGTCTGGCTGTAAGTGCTGACTTGGAAGAGAGGCAAGCAGAAATAAAATAAATTGGTCTGCAGCTGTTTAGTCTGCATCAGCTTGAGAGTGATATGGGGAAAGAGGCCTCCCTGAGCTCTGGGGGATGACCAGAAGACACAAAAGAAGATATTAAGGTATGGACAGAGTTTAGCTCATGTTTGATTAGAGAGACATTCGGGTTTATTTACTAAAGACAAATAGGCTGTTCAGTTTGCAAGAGGAGTTTATTTTTGCTAGGGAATTTGCCCCATAACTTAGTGAATGGTGTAAAGCTCTGCTAACTTTCATCATCCAATCATGTGCAACTGAAAATGCTGTTTTTTATTTTCCCTGCATCGATTGGGTAACTTCACCACATTCACTAAGTTCTGGGGCAAATTCCCTAGCAAAAATAAACTCCCCTTGCAAACTGAACAGCCTATTTGTCTTTAGTAATTCAACCCCATGGCGCTCTGAAAGGTTTTGGTATAAAGGAGCATATCTTTTGTAATAGCCCATAACTAAAATACATATTTGCCAAATGTTCCTCATTTAGACAGACAGTCACTCTTTTGATCCCAAGTTTCCTCTGTTCCTCTTTCCTCCTCAATTGACATATGTTTGGTCTATTGTATAGATTTCTGTTATAATAATGTACCATTTTTTTTTTTTAAAGATTTTTTAACCACTTAAGGACCGCCCACTCAGATATACTGCAACAGTACCTATACTACCTGTACATGATTTCATGCACAGGGTCTGGGGCATGCGTGCGGCCAGCGACCTGCTCCCACTGTGATTGGATACAGCGGGAGCCAATTAACAGGAGAGGTTGAACGGCGGTCTGCGTTTGTAAACAAGGCAGACCACTGTTCTGTCAGAGAGGAAGATGGAGATCTATCTTGTGTTTCTGCTAGGCAGAAACACGGATGTCTGTCTTCCTCCAATTAAGCTAATCCCCCACACAGTTAGAAAGCAGTTAAAGTTAAAAATTGCTGATCACCGCCATTACTAGTAAAAAAAATAAAATAAAATAAAAATTCCATAAATTTTTCCCATAGTTTGTAGACACTATAACTTTTGCGCAAACCAATCAATTTACAATTTTCAAAATATGTAGCAGAATACATATTGGCCTAAATATATTAATAAATTAGATTATTTTTTTTTTTAAAGTTGGGGTAGATTTGATAGCAAAAAGTAAAAAATATATTTTTTTTTAACAAAGTTCTTTTTTTTGGTTTATAGCGAAAAAAATAAAAACTGCAGAGGTAATCAAATACTACCAAACTAAAGCTCTATTTGTGGTGAAAAAAAATTACATAAATTGTATTTGGGTACAATGTCGCATGTCAGCACAATTGTCAGTTAAAATAGCGCAGTGCCGTATCGCAAAAAAAAGGCCTGGTCATGAAGGGAGGGTAAACTTTTCGTGGTTAAAGTAAAAAAAAAGAAAAAAAGGCACAAACAAAATGTGGCATGGGTCAGGGTACATATTGACAGGTTAGTTAGACATATCAACAGTACACACAGTCTTACAGTATCTAAAGAAAGTGAGTACACCCCTCACATTTTTGTAAATATTTTATTATATCTTTTCATGTGACAACACTGAGGAAATTACACTTTGCTACAATGTAAAGTAGTGAATGTACAGCTTGTATAATAAATTTAAATTGGCTGTCCCCTCAAAATGACTCAACACACAGCCATTAAACACTTCACAACCGGCCCATAGCCGAAAAATGGCTACAGGGCGGTTGCTTAACTCTGGGAGGGGGTACTATGACGTCCTCCCAGAATTCCCCTCTTCCCCAGAGGACCCGGCGGATCACGGATCACGGTAAACGGCCACTCATCGCGGCCGTTTACCACGTGATCGCTCCGTCAAATGACGGAGCGATCAAATGTAAGCAAAACGGCAATGACGCCGTTTCCTCTCCTCTCTCTGTACCGATCGGTACAGTGTGAGAGGAGAGGGGGAGGGATCGGTGGCAGCAGTGCTGTGGGCGGGATCTGTAGTGCCCACAGCCTGCCCTGCAGTCACCACCGATCCATCCATCCATGCTCAGCCATCCCTCCATACCCTGCAATACACAGCAATAGCCTGCAGTGTATTGCTGGGTATTGCAGGGTATGGAGGGATGGCTGAGCATGGATGGATGGATACCCAGCAGTACTCTGCGATACTCTGCCATACCCTGCGATACTCTGCCATACCCTGCGATACTCTGCCATACCCTGCGATACTCTGCCATACCCTGCGATACTCTGCCATACCTTGCCATAGCCTGCGATACCATGCCATAGCCTGCGATACCCTGCCATAGCCTGCGATACTCTGCCATAGCCTGCGATACTCTGCCATACCCTGCGATACTCTGCCATACCCTGCGATACTCTGCCATACCCTGCGATACTCTGCCATACCCTGCCATACTCTGCCATACCCTGCCATACTCTGCCATACCCTGCCATACCCTGCGATACTCTGCCATACCCTGCCATACCCTGCGATACTCTGCCATACCCTGCGATACTCTGCCATACCCTGCGATACTCTGCAATACCATGCTATACCCTGCGATATTCTGCAATACTCTGCCATACCCAGCAATACTCTGCCATACCAGCAATACTCTGCAATACCCTGCAATACCCAACAATACTCTGCAATACCCAGCGATACTCTGACATACCCAACAATACTCTGCAATACCCAGCGATACTCTGCCATACCCTGCCATACCCTGCGATACTCTGCCATACCCTGCGATACTCTGCCATACCATGCTATACCCTGCAATACCCTGCGATATTCTGCGATACCATGCGATACCCTGCGATACCATGCAATGCTCGCTACGATCGAAGCCAGGATCGCTTTTTTATTTTATTTCAGGCTTTCCAGCCTAGAGGTGAGATGTGGGGTCTTATTGACCCCGTATCTATCTCACTGTAAAGAGGACCTGTAATGCCATATTCCTATTACAAGGGATGTTTACATTCCTTGTAATAGGAATAAAAGTGATCAAAAAAATTTTTGGGGGGAAAAAAAGTGTCAAACTAAAATAAATAAAGTAAAATGAACAATAAAAAAAAAAAAAAAAAAAATTTAAAGCGCCCCTGTCCCCGTGTGCTCGCGTGCAGAAGCGAACGCACACGTAAGTCCCGCCCACATATGAAAACGGTGTTCAAACCACACATGTGAGGTATCGCTGCGAACGTTGGAGTGAGAACAATAATTTTGGCCCTTTTTAACCAGTAAAAAATGTTAAAGCGCCGCCTATGGGGATTTTTAAGTAGCGAAGTTTGGCGCCATTCCACGAGCGTCTGCAATTTTGAAGGGTGACATGTTAGGTATCTATTTACTCGGCGTAACTTCATCTTTCACATTATGCAAAAACATTGGGCTAAATTTACAGTTTTGTTTTTTGTAAAGCACAAAACGTTTTTTTCCCCAAAAAACGTGTTCGAAAAATTGCTGCGCAAGTACAGTGCTAGATAAAAAGTTGCAATGACCGCCATTGTATTCTCTAGGATCTTTGCTAAAAAAACATACATAATGTTTTGGGGTTCTATGTAATTTTCTCGCAAATAAATGATGATTATTACAGGAGAGAAATGTCAGAATTGTCCTGGGTGCTCCAGAACGCCTGATGGTGCTCCCTGCATGTTGGGCCTCTGTATGTGGCCACACTGTGTAAAAGTCTCACACATGTGGTATCGCCATACTCGGGAGTAATAGCAGAATGTGTTTTTGGGTGTAATTTGTGGTATGCATATGCTGTGTGTGTGAGAAATAACCTGCTAATATGACAATTTTGTTAAAAAAAAAAATAAATAAAAAAATCTTGATTTTGCAAAGAATTGTGGGAAAAAATTACAACTTCAAAAAACTCACCATGCCTCTTTCCAAAACCTTGGAATGTCTTCTTTCCAAAAAGGGGTCATTTGGGGGTATTTGTACTTTTATGGCATACTTCAGGTGTGATCAATTTTCAGATATTGGCACCATAGCTTGTGGACTCTATAACTTTCACAAAGACCAAATAATATACCCCAATTTGTACTTATTTTTACCAAGGATATGTAGCAGTATAAATTTTGGCCAAAATTTATCAAGAAAAATTACAAATTTGCTAAATTTTATAACAGAAACGAAGAAAAATTCATTTTTTTAACCGAATTTTCAGTCTTTTTTCTTTTATAGCGCAAAAAATAAAAAAACCAACGGTGATTAAATACCACCAAAAGAAAGCTCTATTTGTGTGAAAAAAAGGACAAAAAATTTCATATGGGTACAGTGTTGTATGACTGAGTAATTGTCATTCAAAATGTGAGAGCACCGAAAGCTGAAAATTGGTCTGGTTATTAAGGGTGTTTAAGTGCCCAGTGGTCAAGTGGTTAATGTCTAAACCGCTGGCAAAAAAAGTGAGTACACCCCTAAGTGAAAATGTCCAAACTGGGCCCAATTAGCAATTTTCCCTCCCCGGTGTCATGTTACTCATTAGTGTTACAAGGTTTCAGGTGTGCATGGGGAGCAAGTGTGTTAAATTTGGTGTTATCGCTCTCACTCTCTCATACTGGTCACTGGAAGTTCAACATGGCACCTCATGGCAAAGAACTCTCTGAGGATCTGAAAAAAAGAATTTTTGCTCTACATAAAGATGGCCTAGGCTATGAGAAGATGGCCAATACCCTGAAACTGAGATACAGCACGGTGGCCAAGACCATACAGTGGTTTAACAGGACAGGTTCCACTCAGAACAGGCCTCACCATGGTCGAATAAAGAAGTTGAGTGCATGTGCTCAACGTCATATCCAGAGGTTGTCTTTGAGAAATAGACGTATGAGTGCTGCCAGCATTGCAGCAGAGGTTGAAGGTTTGGGGGTAAGCCTGTCAGTGCTTAGACCATATGCTGCACACTGCATCAAATTGGTCTGCATGGCTGTCGTCCCAGAAGGAAGCCTCTTCTAAAGATGATGCACAAGAAAGCCAGCAGTTTGCTGAAGATAAGCAGACTAAGGACATGTTTTACTGGAACCATGTCCTGTGGTCTGATGAGACCAAGATAAACTTAATTGGTTCAGATGGTGTCAAGCATGTGTGGCGGCAACCAGGTGAGGAGTACAAAGACAAGTGTGTCTTGCCTACAGTCAAGCATGGTGGTGGAGTGTCATGGTCTGGGGCTGCATGAGTGCTGCCGGCACTGGGGAGCTACAGTTTATTTAGGGAACCATAATTGCCAACATGTACTGTGACATACTGAAGCATGGGGTTGAGCCGAACATCCCCCGGTTCCATTCGCACCAGAACATGCGAACAGGCAAAAAGTTTGTGCGAAAATGTGAAACACCATCAAAGTCTATGGGACAGGAACATGAAAAACCAAAAGTGTAACATTTTAAAGGCTTGTATGCAAGTTGTTGCCATTAAAAGTGTATGGGGGGGGGCATGGCTTGGCGCATGGAGCAGATGGACGCTTGAGAGCTCAGATCCCGCTCCCTCCGCCTAAAACAGCACACAGCGAGACCGCAGGCAGCACCATCAGCTCTCCATATGAGCAGGAGAGGAGGCAGCAACACCCCCCCGCACCTCGGGACCCGCGAAAACCGCCGAGATCGGCACTTATTTCACGCCGAGGGGGACTTCCAGCAAGGCCGCGCCGGCCTCCAAGATGGCGGCGACCCGCTCGGCGGCGGCTCAGGCAGCCCACGCTGCCTCACAGCCTTCTCAACCCCCCTCCTCCCCCAGATCCCCGGGACCGGAGCACACCACCCATATAGGGCACAGAAGCCCCCCCAGCCCCAGAAGCCCCCACCGCTCGAGAAGCCCCTCTCCTCCAGCATATGGCCGGCAGGGACAGTGGGACATGGAGAGCTACATAAAGGCTCTCCCAACAAAAGGGGACATTGAGGCCTACATTAGCAGGCTAGAGAGATCATACAAAAGAGAGCTAACAGATCTGCGCCATGATATAGGGCAGCGCTTTGAGGATATTGAAGGGGCAGTGGAAGAAAACGTGTCCAGAATAATAGAGCATGATGACATCCTCCAACAGCATACGATTCAGATACAGCAAATATTCTATGGTTTAGACGACCAAGAGAACAGGAGCCGCCGCAACAACATCCGTATCCGCGGAGTTCCAGAATCGGTTTAAAACAAAGATTTGTCAGTGGCAGCAACCGCCATGTTCAATCAACTTCTGAACAAGCCCAAAGATGACCCCCTGGAGATCGACAGAATTCACAGATCTCTCGGCCCTCGTAATCCCAACCCAGCATACCCCCCGAGACATAATCTGCCGTATACACTTCTTTAACATCAAAACCGAGATAATGCAGGCTGCTCGCAACCAGGAATCTTGTTTAATGGTTCCCCAATAATGCTCCTGACGGACTTATCCAAACAGACGTTACTAATGAGGAAAAGCCCTGAAGCCGGTAACGGATGCACTACACACCAAGCAGATAAAATATAGATGGGGTTTCCCCTTCCATCTCTTCGCATCCCACGATGGCAAATCTGCAACATTCCGCACCTTAGGGGACTAACCCAATTTTCTAGGGACCTTTGAACTCCCACAAATCAGAATCCCAGATTGGCCTCTACAAGCAACTACGCCGGGCTTCTCCAAACCTCCTGGATGGGAAAGAAATACCAAGAAAAAAAGAACCAGAGCCAGTACCTCCACCTCCCCACCAGGGTGACCAGCTTTGATCCTGCCGGCGCAGACCGATCAACAACCCCTGTTCCTGACAGAAGAATGTCTGTTCTTCATTTTGCCTGACAAACTGATCCTCTTCTGATAGCCCCTAATGGGGGACATCTGCCTTGTCCTACAAGTTCTCCTCTAAATGTTTTTCATGTTGTGCAATATGTTTTTTCACACCCCCTGGTTATACTCTAGCACTGAGGGATTCCCTAGCTGGGGTCTCCCCCATTCTGTTTACTCTTGCATACCGCAGGGCTGTTACTAGCAGTTGAAACTACCTCAGTTATAGAAGAGGTCGGATGTAAATGCTTATAACCTGTTAGGATCTAGAACCTGAGACTCTCCTTCCAACTGACCAGTTTGCAGATTTACATTGGAAAGGGAAGAGAAAAGAGGAAAATTGGTGCTTATAAATATAGAATGTTATAGCTGTGTGCCTTTAATATGACACTTTCAGGCATTTTTTTTGTAGGTGGGGCGGAGCCCCGGATATCTGACCAAACACGTTCCCCACGTTAGGGTTTGCAGAGTCTTAACTGACCCTGCGGTGAAGTTTTTCTTTTTTTTTCCTTTTTTTGGATCTGCTTGGTAGTGTCCACAGTCCCTTTTGGACTCTGGACACTAGAGGGAGTAGCTTCCCTACAAGTCTAGAACACCTAGCTATCTAGCTAGCATCTCAGCACACTGATACAGTTTAATCATCAAAAAAGGCGGCACTGTTTAGCACGTGTCGACTCTAAGTGAGGAAGACCTAGTTACCCCTGTCTCAGTGCACGTTACCCTCCCCCCTTCCCCCTGCTTTAAGGGGCTCCTCTCTCTAACCTCCCTTCCTCCCTACGCCTTATTTTCCTTTCTTTATCCCCCCTTCCCCAAACCCCGCAGCAGCCCCACATAAAACATACTCTCGCCTACTAACCCCCCTTCAACATGACTAGCCAATTGGGGATAAAAATATCCTCCCTTAACTGTAGGGGGCTTAATACCCCTGAAAAACGCAGACAGATTTTACATCACTTCCATAGAGCCAAATCCCAGATTTTACTACTTCAGGAGACTCACTTTAAGACCGACAAAATCCCGCCACTACCAGACAGAAGGTTCACGACATGGTTCCACAGTACCAATCCCTCAGCCAAAACAAAAGGGGTCTCAATAGCCTTTCACAACTCCTTCACCCCTGAGGTTTTAGATAGTTATATTGATCCTAAGGGCAGGTACATATTCTTGAAACTGCGATACTTACAAACTATTCTAACGATTTTTAACGTCTATCTCCCTAACCAGAACCAACAAGGGTTCCTCTCCTCCATGGCTTCCCGGCTGAAAAACTTCGGAACACCTAACTTGATCCTAGGAGGCGACCTCAACGTTCCCCTGGTACCGAGGATGGATTCATCCACAAGTAAGTCGCACATACCACCATCATCATTAGCGAACATTCGTAACAAATTGAAAGACATGTCCCTAGTGGACATCTGGCGATTCACACACCCAACTGAGAGAGATTACACTTACTACTCCCCAGCCCACAAATCATACAGTAGAATAGACTACATGCTACTCTCACAGGCGCTGCTGGACTTTGACCCTGACTGCGAGATAGGCACAAAACTATGGTCAGACCATGCCCCAGTTCACATGACGTTAGGGAAACTACCGAGTACTAACCGCCGTTCCTCCTGGAGACTTAACGATAATCTCCTCACTGATACAGTGTGCTTGGCCGATATATCGCAAGCAATCACAGACTTCACACGGAATCATGCACAGGATGAGACCTCTGACCTGAATAAGTGGGAGACACTGAAATGTGTCCTGAGGGGGGTCCTAATACAACACGGCTCCAGACTGAAAAAAATCCGCACGGAAAACATACGCCGTTTATTTACACAAAGAGCAGCTCTAGAGGCTCAGCACAAACGCACAATGGACGCAAAGACCCTGACTGAACTTTCGAATACTCGTAGAGATCTACTTCAGATCTTTTCTGAGAGAGCGCTGGCAGCCTGTAACAAAGGCCGTCACATACATTATGCTCAAGCGAACAAATGTGGAAAATACTTGGCGCGTATCATACATCCCAGACAGCAACGACAGTCCATCAACCACATTATGTCTTCCTCACAACAGAAAAAATCCAAAAACTCTGAGATAGTCTCTGAGTTCCGAGACTATTATTCCTCTCTGTACAACCTCCTATCTCCCCAAGACTCATCCCCCTCCTCTACATGTGATTTATTGCAATACATACAGGACACGGCCCTCCCCTCAATCCCCCCTCCCGACGTGGAAGCCCTAGAACAACCTATCACCACAACGGAATTTTTGTCGACGATCAAAGGCCTTAAAATAGGTAAAAGTCCAGGCCCTGACGGATACACCCCCTTATTCTACAAGAAATTCGCACAACAACTAGCCCCAATCATGACAAAAGCATTTAATGAGGTAGACGACTCCCACCCTTTATCCCAGTGTAGTATGGGTCTATATTATATAACTTTAGTTATTGAATTACAAGAAACTTAGTTATAACTTCTATTCTATATAGAACATGTTTAATGCATGAGACATCTGCTTCATTATGCTATGGGAAGTTGGGAACCTTTGACCTTTTCTTTTCATCAGTTGTAGCTATTGTTTTCCCTACCATATAAATATGGCTGGGAGACCAGTCCGGAGTTTGAGGTTTTGATTCAAGGCTAAGAGTCTGAATCATGTTGTTGACTATCTTATCCAGGTATCTTTTAAAAAGGTAGGGACTCCCCTGGATTGAATATGCTGAATTTATCCTGTATTGTATCATCTGTAACATCTAATCAAAGCTAAGTAAATCTCCTTTTTATTACATTCTTTGTGTGTTGTTGTGTTTTAATCCTTGCATTTACTGACCACATATCTGAAAAGGGTAAATATATGAATGAACCTAGGGTTAAATGTAACACAGAATTTAACCCCTTAATACATAATGGCACTGTGAGCAGGATATTTAATCCTTTTAGTGCTGGTTTGAAGTGCAGTGATTAATTCTAGTAATACTGTTGTGAATTGTAATGCTGTTTGACAATTGGGAAACTGTATTATCAGTGTGTCCTGTGATGGGAGATTTGTTTTGGTGGAGTTTTAGTCAGTTAATGGCAGATATGTTTGCTTTAACTTGGATAAATATAGCAAAGGGGGTAGATAGTCAAATGTTTCCACTCATTGTGTGCTTAGCAGACCCCCGGCAAGCTTTCGATTTTTTGAGATATAGAACAAATGAGCTGATGACTGCGTTAGGTGGATGAGTGGCCCTTTCGCTAGTGCTTTTCGCTAGTGCTCATATAGTTGTTCTTGGATGTTTGAAAACGAAGATCAGAAAACAGGTAGGAAAAGGAAAAATATGACCTGTGTTGATGCTTAGATTGTGATTACTGCAGTAATTTGTGTTGAATTTAAATGTTGAGCTCTTCTGTTGGTTGTTTAGCTAGCTATTGGTGAGGAAAAATGGCTTGTATGCATGATATGTAAAAATGCATTTGGCTACTGATGTTTAACTGAGTATGTTTAACATTAGAATAGTTAAGTGATGAAACAAGCTGCAGATATTCCCCCTCAACCCCCTTTAAAAGATTGTGCCTGTGTAAAACAGGACATTGTTGAACATCTAAGAAATGTTTAAATTATGTTGAGAAAAAATAACATCCTAGTTAAAATTGTTAGTTTTTTATTATGCAAATCTAGGATTATTGGAAACAAAGAAAGAAAATGTCTGATGTGAACACCATTTAAAATCCTGAATAGCATTCATGATTATTATAATTTTATTGGTGAATGTAAAAAAGTGTCATGTTCTAGGATACAACACTAATGTTTGTTTTTCTAAGTTTTTTTGTCAATACAGAAGGAACCAGCTCTATTCCTAGAAGTTTCAAAGATCTGTATGGTATTAAACAAGAGGTTGCAATAGAAACATCAATATGAGTTTGGTGATGTATAATGATTGTGCACAAATGTGATGAACATCATATAATGTTCTTGTGAATGTTATTTCAACCATGGTGAATTAATGACAACTTTAAATGGACGTCCTTTAATGAAAATCCACGTGGTGATAGTTAATTAAGTAAATGAGCTCAATTAATATGGGTAATAAAAAGTGCACTCATGAATAATAGAAATAATGGCCATATGTTTTGTAGTTTGTTGCTAACTATTTGTTACTTTCTAGGAGTGGACTGTAATAATATCACACTAAAACCTTTCATTTTGTTTAGTTCCTAGACAATATTAAACAGCATCAATCCACCTGTCTGATATGGTTTGATGTCCAAGAACTAAAGATGAAGATTACAGTGAAACTGAATAATTTATATTGTTTTTGTTGTTATTTTTATGTAATATGCAAATGTACTGAAAGTTTTCATTGGAACTGATTGTAAACCAGAGTAGCTAATAATCTCGATGCTGCATGATGGATTTCTAAGGGTTTTCTCTGATTGAGTTGAATCTAAAATGATATAGAACAAATAATGTTTGAATATTGACAGCAAGATTGTTTTGATATCTGGAATTCTATAATACTTGTAATGATTTGAAGGGTGTAAGAATACCCAAACATTTACATATTGTTCCTTTCTGTGTATATGTAAGCTAAATTATGGCAGCATCTACTTCTGTATATTCTGCCATAATTACTTTTTTTTGATGGAACTGTAAGGCATTACTACTGTGGGAGTGTACATGGGGTTTTACATATAAAGTACATTTTCCTACATGATTGACAGTTTAAATTTAAAGTAATCATTTTGTTTATCAAGAAAAAAGTACTTTTATGTCTACTTATAATTATGCATTTAGGTTAATATTATTGCAATGAACACAATTTTTAAGTCTTTCAAAATGAGGTGTTCTAGTGGTATATATACGGTCAGTGATTCTTTCACCACCCTGTTCTATACACCTGATTGAGTTTTCATAAAATTTTCTTGGTAAAGAAAAAAAGAGTTATAAAATAGGTTCTCAGGTTTGGTTTTCCTCAATTCTCCTTGATTGCTTGGGGTGGGACTGGCATGTAGAGTACAGTGACACATATGCATGGGCATATTATATGCACATATTGGGATCAGTGTAGACAAGAGCCAGTTAGCCTGCCAGAATGTCTTTAGAGTGTGGAAGGAGATCAAAGTGCATAGAGGAAACACAGTTGGGCCTATAGTTTGAGACAGAGTAGTGTATAGTTCAGGTGGGGGATGAGTAATATACCTGTAATAATATTTCACCTTTAATGTAGAAAGCTGAGTTTTTCAGTGTTAAGCCAGGTCACTAATGATCATCGATTTGCCTGTTCATAAATCTATAACGGGCTATATGGGCATTGTTGTTAATTACGGAATGTTGGACTGACATATTTGGTAACGCACCTGCCATGACGTCAACTAGAAGCATATTGGAGAAAGGAAACAAACACTTTTGACAGCAGCAACGGTCTATAAAGACTTTACCAATGATCAGCAGCTGAACTGTTAGTGCAAGTTCCACCTGTTCTGAGGGTCGAGTACCTGAGCTATTTCATCCGCTATCATGGTTATGTACATGAATCTGATGGTGAAGTACTTGAACAGTTTTATCTGCTCTGATGGTCATGTGCCTGAACTGTCTGTAAAAGTTCCAGCTACTATGTGGTTATGTACCTGCACATCTATGACTTGTGAGCTGCAACAGTCCGAAGGATATGGACTATGTATTCTACAGTTCTTTCAGTTTTACAGTGTTGCAAGTGCTATTCTGCAGCTGCGATCTGGTAACCGGATGTTTAAGACTCTGCTGTCCATCACCAGATATGGAGGACTTTGACAAGAATCTATGCTTTTAAACTCTTGGAAAGGAAAGTTTGATGTTAATGCCTGTACTTTCAAAAGGAGGTTTGGTGTTATTCTGTTAGTCCAACATATAGTTGTTTTTATATTTTTGGAAGTTTGGATATTTTTTATATTTTTCAGCCCTAACATAGCAGAATGAGATTTCCTGGACAGGTAAATCAGACAGAGAAAGTGGGTCAAGAGATAGAACTTTAGATAAATAAGATGAGGTTGGAAGGATGTAAAACTTTTATGCATTAATTTACAAGGAGTGGGATATATGGGAGATGGACCATATTTAATAATGAGAAGTGTTTCACATATATAGTCATAATACTGGAAATGTGAAGGATGAAATGAATGAAGCCAGAAATGTTTATATTAGAGTACAAGTGAAAAGACTACCTTGAGTAGAACATCTTGACAAATCTATAGGTAATCTTGAGTATTATAAACTAAGAATCTTGTAAATCAAGGGGTGGAATGTAGTATGGGTCTATATTATATAACTTTAGTTATTGAATTACAAGAAACTTAGTTATAACTTCTATTCTATATAGAACATGTTTAATGCATGAGACATCTGCTTCATTATGCTATGGGAAGTTGGGAACCTTTGACCTTTTCTTTTCATCAGTTGTAGCTATTGTTTTCCCTACCATATAAATATGGCTGGGAGACCAGTCCGGAGTTTGAGGTTTTGATTCAAGGCTAAGAGTCTGAATCATGTTGTTGCCTATGATTCTGGTATCGCTGGCTATTGCTGTCCTAGGTGGAGTGCATTTGGTATCACTCTGCCTGTCACAGGAGCGGGTGCTAAACAGGAAGCATTGGCTTATGTGGCTCTGCTCCGCAGCTACTTGCTTCCACTACCAGCGGCTTCATTCACAAAACTTCTGCTCTGGGATAGCGGGTCGGAAACCTGTGATCTGGGCTTGCCAACCTGCCATCTTGGAGCAGGAGGTCGAGGGCCACATGTGGCCCCCGGGCCACTGGTTGGGCACCCCTGCTCTACATCTTATCTCATACGCCAAATATCACAACATTAAGACATGTTTACTGGCATGCAACGCCGAAAAGGCGTTCGACAGGGTCAGTTGGTCGTTCCTACGAGCATCGATACAGCAAATAGGATTAGGACCAAAAATGATCTCTAAAATCATGTCCCTGTACTCGCGTCCCTCAGCAAAAGTGTCCGCCAATGGGAAAACCTCAGGGTCCTTCAACATCACAAACGGCACGCGAGAAGGTTGCCCCCTGTCCCCTCTGCTGTTTGCAATCACAGTAGAACACCTAGCGCAAGCCATACGCCAAAACAACTCCATACATGGTATACCCACCCCCTCAGCCCCCCGAAAACTGTCTCTTTATGCGGATGACCTCCTGCTATATGTTACCCAACCACATATCAGCATACCAGCCATCCTAACTGAACTCGACAAATTTGGTACATACAGTAACTTTAAACTAAACATCTCCAAAACCGAAGCCCTGAACATCTCCTTAACTCCCCAACAGCTAGAAGACCTGCGTGCACGATTCCCCTTTAGATGGCAATCACGATCCGTTAAATACTTAGGCACAGAGATCCCCAGAGAAATACAAGACATTTACCCTCTAAACTTCAGCCCTCTACTGACTTCGATTAGGCGCTCCCTGGAATCCTGGCACAACCTCAAGCTCTCATGGTGGGGTAGAATGAATGTTATTAACATGGACGTCCTCCCTAAAACATTATATCTATTCCAGACACTTCCCATTCTCCTCCCCAAAGCTTTTTTCCTCTCTCTTCGCTCCATCGTAGGGAAATTTATTTGGCTACATCGACCCCCCAGACTCAAACATAAACTCTTGTGTGCCCCCCGAGACAAAGGAGGTCTGGGACTACCAGACTTCCAGACTTATCACTCCTCCTCCTTATTCTCCAGACTACTTGAATGATTCCCTAGACCTCTACTTAAGCCCTCAACCTCCACAGAACAGTATATGGCCCAAACTGACCTGAGAGCCCTCTTGTGGGGACACTACACCAAATTCCGCACCATCCAAGGGATCTCCCCGCTGACCACTGCGGTCCTTACCCTGTGGTATGATAAAGCCAGTAAATTAGCCCTTTCCTCAGACCCCAGCCCTCTCTCCTCACTATTCGATAACGCTGCCCTACCTACCACCCTCTCTAGAGAACATTGGGGATCTTACACATACGGGAACAGTGGCCTACGGCTAATAAATTTGTTCACCCCTCCACGGGCCAATTCAGACCGACCGAGAACACACAAACCCCCTCCGATATTGACTGGCTCTCTATGATATCATTGAACCATCTAAGTAGATCACTACATATGTCAGGTCAAGTCCACAGGCAGCTCACTAACTTTGAGGAACTATGTAATCTCTCTCAGACCCCCAGACACACCTTATCGCTCATATACAAAGATATTCTACTGCATCTCAATAAGGCGCCACCAGCATACACCCATAAGTGGGCTAGAGATCTAGAAATAGACATATCACCGGCCCAATGGAACATCTCCTTTATTCACACACACCAGCCATCCAGATCAGGCTTTACGCAAGAGAAAAACTATAAACTGATATCTAGGTGGTACAGAGTTCCTTCCTCGGTACACAGGATGTTCCCCAGTTCAACAGATGTCTGCTGGAGATGCCACGGAGGAGAGGGATCCTACATCCACACATGGTGGGGATGCACCAAGGTACGCCCATTCTGGGACAAAATATTTGAGGTATACAATGATATGTATCAGTCTTCTCTGTCCCCTACACCCCTGATCGCTCTTTTATCCATCATACCAGGCGCAATCCAAGCACAAAAAAAATGCCTCCTGAGATCTATGCTTTCAGCAGCTAGACACAACATATCCCTATACTGGAAAAAAGATTCCATTCCCCCTATGTCAGGTTGGGTGAGCATCCTAAACGATATGATGCTGATGGAGGAGTTGCAAGCCAAAACGGATGACACCTATGACAAGTTTAACACCTTATGGTCTATATGGAGACACCACTCGACTTCGAGCCGGTTGTTAGACAATCTACAGTTCTGAACTCCCCCCAGTACCCTTACAATAACCGAGACGCAATTTAGGCTTCCCTATCGCTAGGACATGTTAACTGAGCTGCCCTCCCCCTCCCCCCCATTCTTTTTTCCCTTCTCTTTTCCTCTCCCTCTTTCTTCTCTCTCTCCCTCTGCTACCATGCCCCCTTCTCCCCTCTTATATAAGAGGCACAGAGATAACTATGTCGACTGTGCTCTGGGTGGTGTCCATAGAGAGACAACGCCACGCAGAGACAAGCAAATAGATTGACGACTCCTGTGCCCAAGTTGCACCTTTCGTTTACAGTTGTATGTGATGTGTACGCACTTTAAAGACGTAAAGCAATAACTCCTTTATGCTTCCTCCCTCCCCCTTCCACACTACCCCTTCCCTTCCACTCATCCCCACCCTCCCCCTCCGTTGCCTTCGCCCCCCGTTCCCCTCTCTTTCCCTTGATAAAACCGTTTATATGTTTAAGCTTTACGGATTTGTTCATACTGAAGATATGTATATATTTTGTATGTTTGAAACTTTAATAAAATATATATTCAACCTTAAAAGTGTATGGGGGTCCAGGTACTGCCCCAGGGGACATGTATCAATGCAAAAAAAAGTTTTAAAAACTTCAGTTTTTTCAGAAGCAGTGATTTTAATAATGCTTAAAGTGAAACAATAAAAATAAAATATTCCTTTAAATATCGTGCCTGGGGGTCCCCTTATTCTTCCTGTAAAGTGGCACATCTTACTGATGTGTTTTACTGTGCTGCAGCAAAATGACATTTAAAATTGCTGGCAGCTGTAATGCATTTCCGGATCCCGGCAATATAGATAAAAATCTATGTAAAAAATCTCTTCGGGTCTGGTATGGATATTAAGGGGAACTCCACGCCCACTTTTTTTTTAAAACAGCGTGGGGTCACCCCCAAAATCCATACAGGCCCTTCGGGTCTGGTATGGATATTAAGGGGAACTCCACGCCCACTTTTTTTTAAAACAGCATGGGGCCCCCCAAAATCCATACAGGCCCTCAACATGGCGAGGGTGCTTTGGGGTCCTCCCCAAAGCATCTTGTCCCCATGTTGATGGGGACAAGGGACTTGATCCCACAACACTGGCCATTGGTTGTCGGGGTCAGCCACTGTGGTACAGCACATTGGAACCTGCTACTGTGGTACAGAAAATTCCATAAATTCACAAAAGTGGGCAGAGTTTACCAGCTGAAAAGGCAGCAGTTGCAGTGCTAGCAATTTGGCCAAGCTAGCATTTAGACACTAAGCATGTAGATGGCTGGGACAGATTTTTTTTTTTACGATTCAGCAATTGGGGTAGCGAAATGTGTCTGCTGAAATCAACTAGCTAGTGCTGGCTTGCAGATTGGCTGCAAGTACTTGTGGCACCTATTGCTATACCTTCATTCCAGTTAGAGCAGATTTTGGAGAGGACTGGAGGTATAGTAGTGTTTCAGATCCACCTGCACTGTATTAGAAACTGTCCACCGGCTGCACTGTATTATATACTGTCTACACTACCTGAAGTGCATTAGAAACTGTACACACTGTATTATATACTATGTACACCGCCTGCACTGTATTATAAACTGTACACCGGCTGCACTGTATTATATACTGTGTACACTGCCTGAAGTGTATTAGAAACTGTACACACAGTATTATATACTGTGTACACCGCCTGAAGTGTATTTGAAACTGTACACACTGTGTTATATACTGTGTACACCGCCTGCACTGTATTAGGAACTGTACATCGACTGCACTGTATTATATACTGTGTACACCACCTGAATTGTATTAGAAACTGTACACACTGTATTATATACTGTGTACACCGGCTGCACTGGATTAAATCTATAGCTGGCTATAGCTGGCTATAGCTGGCTGGGGGCAAGTGGCATCTTTTTGTATCACTGTCGTGTTTTTTTGTCAGGCAACGCGCTTTGCAGCCATTGTGCTATATGCTGGGTGTTCAGTGTGTCCCTGTACCTTTAAGAAGGGGTGGCTCCCCTTCAGTCCACCTGCTCTCATCAGAATGCATGTGCCTCCACTGTGAGGACACTTATAAGTTAGTGTTAGTTTTTTTTCCACAGATACCAGGGTGCCTTGACGAGGCTCTGTGGCTTACGCATGCATTTGCAAATGTGTGCAGACTAAACCCCTGCCTTTAACGCATACTGTTAGACATGTTATTTGGTTGTCTGCGGGCTGGTGGTAAGTTAAGCTTGGTTTTTCCCTTGGATTTATCCATGGTCTTGTTTATACCTGTTCTTAGTCTTCCAATGCTTCTTACTGCAATAGCCAGATATAGATGGGGGCAAGTGTCATCTTTTTTGTATAAATGTTGTATTATATACTAGACATGTGCACACTGAAATATTTTGTTTCGCAATTTCAGTTTCATCCGAAAAATACATTTATTTAGTTACTCCCAAAATTCGTTATTTATTTTGTTTCGTAAAAAAAAATGCATTTGTACGAAAATCCAAATTAATTAAGGCTGAATCTGTCAATTGAAGGCTTATAGTGTGTGTCAGATGTTCTAAGAAGATTCCAGTCAAATGCTATGCCCACAAGCTATAGTAGAATTCTAATGTTGTTTGACTAATAGTTATAATTATTATTACTAGTCAAACAACATTAGAATTCTTCTGTTGCCTATGTGCGGAGCATTTGACCGTAACTTCTGCTTGCGGCGATCATATGTTTTTAGCTGCTTCGTCGAATCTTTATGTCGAAAGGTATTATACATATTTTTGATCGTACCTAATGATACCATACTTGTTTGTTTCTGTTTATGTCAAACAGTCTGCCCCAACAGCCAATGGAATTGCATTGTATCGGAATTCAAGCATATAACTTCCTTCCTGTTCGCTCTGCGCTCTTAAGGGTTCTGGTTCACACTGGCGATGATCATCATTTTACTTCCTCCACCCATTCCAGCTGCGACCACTAACAGCTCTTTTACTATTGTCTCTATAATGTCTTTTCTCTCTATGTCGAATAATCTTGGACTAATAGAGTTAGGTTAGGCACATTGGACCGCAGTTGATACAAAAATATAATGGATACGAAAATAATGCATTTTTTTTTATTTTGGATCTTTCGGATTTCGGATTCTGATTATTCGTTATCGTTTTGTTAAAAGGCACACGAAAATTCCAAAAATTCGGACGAAAATACATTAGGACGCTTACGAATGCACATATCTATTATATACTGTACACCGCCAAATGCACTGTATATATATAGTCTACACTGAATGCAGAGTGTATATATACTGTCTATACACATACACTCTGCATTCAGTGTAGACTATATATACAGTGCATTTGGCGGCGCACAGTATATAATACACTTCAGTGGGGAGGCATCCATTTTCTGTTGTTCTGTTAACCACTTGACCACTGGGCACTTAAACCCCCTTAATAACCAGACCAATTTTCAGCTTTCGGTGCTCTCACACTTTGAATGACAATTACTCAGTCATACAACACTCTACCTCTTTGAATTTTTTGTCCTTCTTTTCACACAAATAGAGCTTTCTTTTGGTGGTATTTAATCACCGCTGTTTTTTTTTTTGCGCTATAAAAGAAAAAAGACCGAAAATTCTGTAAAAAAATGCATTTTCTTCGTTTGTGTTATAAAATTTAGCAAATTAGTAATTTTTCTTAAAAATTCGCCAATATTTATACCCCTACATATCTTTGGTAAAAATAACCCAAATCATTGTATATTATTTGGTCTTTGTGAAAGTTATAGAGTCCACAAGCTATGGTGCCAATCTCTGAAAATTGATCACACCTGAAGTACTGACGGCCTATCTCATTTCTTGAGACCCTAACAAGCCAGAAAAGTACAAATACCCCCCAAATGACCCCTTTTTGGAAAGTAGACATTCCAAGGTATTTAGTAAGATGCATGGTGAGTTTTTTGAAGTTGTAATTTTTTCCCACAATTCTTTGCAATATTAAGATTTTCTTTTCTTTGTGAGACTTTTACACAGCGTGGCCACATACAGAGGCCCAACATGCAGGGAGTGCCATCAGGCATTCTTGGAGCATAAATTACACATATAATTTCTTGACTACCTCTTACACTTTTGAAGGCCCTGGAGAACCAGGACAATGGAAACGCCCCAACAATGCCCCCTATTTTGGAAAGAAAACAACCCAATGTATAATCTATGAGGCATATCGAGTCTTTTGAACATGTCATTTTTTTCTACAAGTTTTTGGAAAATGTGTAAAGAAAATGAAACCACATTTTTTTTTACACAACGTTGTCGATTTACAGAATATTTCGAACACATAACATGTACATGGCAAAAATTACACCCCAAAATAGATTCTCCTACTCCTCCTGAGTACGGTGATACCACATGTGTGAGACTTTTCCACAGCATGGCCACATACAGAGGACCAACATGCAGGGAGTGCCGTCAGGTGTTCTAGGGACATAAGTTTCAAATCTAATTTGACTACCTATTACACTTTTGTGAGGCACTGTAGCGGCATGGATGAGCATGAATGGGGATAGATGAGCCGTGGATGGGGATGGCTGAGCATGAATGAGTATGGATGGGTACGGCTGAGTATGGATGGGTATAGATGGGGTGGCTGGGTACGGCTGAGTATGGCTGGGTATGGCTGGGTATAGCTGAGTACGGCTGGGTATGGCTGGGCATGGCTAATTATGGATGGGGGTGGATGGGATGGCTGAGCATGGATGGATGGATGAGTATGCCGAGTATGGATGAGGATGGATGGATGGGTATGCAGAATATGGATAGATGGGTATGCAGAGTATGGATGGATGAGTATGCAGAGTATGGATGGATGGGAAGGCAGAGTATGGCTGGGTATGGCTGGGTATGGCTGGGTATGGCTGGGTATGCAGAGTATGGCTGGGTATGCAGAGTATGGCTGGGTATGCAAAACATGCAGAGTATGGACGGGTATGCAGAGTATGGACGGGTATGCAGAGCATGCAGAGTATGGAGGGGTATGCAGAGTATGGGCGGGTATGCAGAGCATGCAGAGTATGGACGGGTATGCAGGGTATGGACGGGTATGCAGAGTATGGACGGTATGCAGAGTATGGACGGGTATGCAGAGTATGGACGGGTATGCGGAGTATGGCTGGGTATGCAGAGTATGGACGGGTCTGCAGAGCATGCAGAGTATGGCTGGGTATGCAGAGTATGGACGGGTATGCAGATCATGCAGAGTATGGACGGGTATGCAGAGTATGGACGGGTATGCAGAGCATGGACAGGTATGCAGAGCATGGACGGGTATGCAGAGTATGGGCGGGTATGCAGAGCATGCAGAGTATGGACGGGTATGCAGAGTATGGCCGGGTATGCAGAGTATGGCCGGGTATGCAGAGTATGGACGGGTATGCAGAGCATGCAGAGTATGGACGGGTATGCAGAGCATGGATGGGTATGCAGAGTATGGACGGGTATGCAGAGCATGCAGAGTATGGATGGGTATGCAGAGTATGGACGGGTATGCAGAGCATGCAAAGTATGGATGGGTATGCAGAGCATGCAGAGTATGGACAGGTATGCAGAGTATGGGCGGGTATGCAGAGCATGCAGAGTATGGACGGGTATGCAGAGTATGGACGGGTATGGACGGGTATGCAGAGTATGGACAGATATGCAGAGTATGGACGGGTATGCAGAGCATGCAGAGTATGGACGGGTATGCAGAGTATGGAGGGGTATGCAGAGTATGGATGGGTATGCAGAGTATGGACGGGTATGCAGGGTATGGACGGGTATGCAGGGTATGGACGGGTATGAAGAGTATGGACGGGTATGCAGAGCATGGACCGGTATGCAGAGTATGGATGGGATCGGTGAGCAGGGATGGATGGATGTCTCCCTGAGCAGGCTGCAGGCACTAAACATGCAGCCCACATCGCTGCTGCCACCGATCTCTCCCCTCTCCGCTCACACTGGACGGAGAGGGGATGGAGGAACCGGAAATTGTTGACATGTGATTGCGCCGTCAGTTGACAGTGCGATCACGTGGTAAACGGCCGCGTTCAGCGGCCATTCACCGTGATTCGTGACCCAGCGGTCATGGAAGTTCTCGGATGCGCGCCCCAGGCGGCGCGCGAGAGTGGAATTCTGGGAGGACGTCACTGTACGCCCTCCCAGAGTTAACAAACCGCCCTGTTGCCGTCATTCGGCTATGGGCCGGTTGTTAACTGGTTAAAGAAAGGGGGGTGGGTTTGCTTTTGGAGAAGGAGGGAGTTTCTTGTAGAGAAGTTTACAGGGGGTGGTTAATGGCAGTGATTTGCTTCTGGGAGGGGAGTTTGATTGGATGAAGGGAGAATTTCTTCATAATTAGGAATCTTTGCTGGGGGAGAGGGTGTTGACTAAGGGAGATATTTTTGATATTTTTGCTTTGGGAGGTCGGTTTAGAGACAGAGGGGTTTAATTTGGGGGGGGGGGGGGGTATTTGAGAGAGGGAGATATTTTACAGTGGGAATCTTAGCTTGGGGAGGGAGGGTTCTTAGGAGAGAGAGGGGGATTTTTTTCCCTTTAAAAGAGATGTTTTTTATTTTAAATTATACTTACCTAGGTGGATGGAGCATCAATCCAATGTTGCATCTGTCCCCAGCTGCTTCTAAGACCAACAACAGAGCGATCAAAGGCCGCTGATCACTCAGTTCTCAGCCTTCAGTGAGAAAAGAGTGGTGACTGTTAGTGCCTGGCTCTGCCCCCCTCCCCTATGCTCACTGGAATGCCAGGCTGGGGGGGGAGGGGCTGGCTCAGGGTCTCCCTGGCTTACTGAGTGGCTGAGCGAGCTGCTGGTCCAGGCATCTGGGCAAATCCTGACTTTAAGTTAGGATCTTTCCACAGCCTGGACCTGCTGAGCGATGTCAGCTGACAGTGGGCTATAGCTGGCTGTCGGCTAAAAATGGGTCACAAAAGTGCAGAACGAACTGCACTCCTCCCCAGGAGAATTAAAACCAAGCGATATGCCATCCCTTCAGAGTGCAAGCACTGGTAACATCACCGTCTGCTTTCCATGTGAATATCTCCTAAACACCACATGTTTAGGAGATATTCACTGTACCTACAGGTAAGCGTTATTATACTACAGTTTACTACAGTTTAAAGACTGAATAAAAGCCAACCATATTGTCAATACCAGGTGCGACCATCCTGTGGTAGGCAGTGCACAATATATATATATATTTTTAAATCTCTTAAAACATTTCATAAAATTTCTTTGGACACAGTTTTTTTTAAGGTTAAATAAAACAATGAATTTACTGCCTACCACAATATGTTGCCCCTTGCACCTGCTCTTTTGTCCCTGACAGCAGGTACCCACTGTGACCCACAGTTTGTTAGTGTCGCTCAGGCTCAATCAATATGGGGAGTAATGTAGATGATACCGAATGTGCTGCAGGAGTGCCACCGAGGGATGGAGCTCATCCCAGCTCCTGTAGTCACTGAAGCGAAGAGAGAAAAAACATCCCTGGTGCTGCACATCGTAATGTAGTAGTGATGGGAAAAACGACCTCAGCCCAGGTTCCCGCCAAGCCACATCCCAATGTGTTTTGCTTTGACCCCTGGAGCTTAAACATGGGGACCATTCGATGTGCAGATACATGTTAACAGCACTGGCTCTTTTCAGCTCATTACTCAGGTGAACAGGCTGAGTAGCTGACAAAAATTGGAACATCTGGGATCCTGGCTGTAGCTATTCATGGTATATTTGCCATTCCATGGCCATTTAGAACATATGAATGAGATCTAAAGCCTGGTTAACATGTTGAGATTTTTTTAGTTCAACCCAGTGGGCTGAACAAAAAAAAAACAGGGAGCTTAGGAGGAGATTGCTGTACTAATGAGTACACTACCGCAGCACAACTATGTGCATTGCGTTCTATTCAGTTGAATGGGGATAATTTTTACTGTGCTGCATTGCAAAGCCTCATGGTCCCACTCTACTGTCACATGTTTTTACCGTACGTCCCCAACATAAAAGTGTAAATGATGCCTTTGAGTTTGAAAGACCTGTACCCCCCCCCCCCCCCCAGGATTTTTTTTAATCTACGGCCCATATATATAATTGCACTAAGTTCCCCTTGGCCGCAGGTGTCGCTGTCACCGTAGGCAAGTATGAGAATGCAGTTTGTGAATATATAAATTCCTTGCACTACTGTGAGTAACTAGACTGTCAATAATATAATTAAAATTAAGAAGGATTGCAGCAAAATGTAGAGTGTTCACAGTCACACAAACATGGAGTAAATATAACAAATAATTTTGCGCAAAAATAACAATATAAGTGAATAAAGTGCAATCATATAAATATCCAGCAGGTGGCGCTGGTATTAAATAAATCTGGAACCTTCAAATCAATAAATAATCAATATGCGCACAATTCAATGGCTGGAAATAAATAGTGACAATGATCTAATATTTAAAGTGGCAAGTGCATAAATGCGCAAATAAATGTGCAAATAATATACCCTGGGTGACAAATAATGCCAAGTGAAGAATATATATAAAAGATATATATAATAAAAATCAAGGAATAAAATTCATGTGGGTCAAAACCATATCAAAGTGAAAATAAAATAAGTGTGCATAAATAAAAAAAATAATGTATGAGGTAGTCCCAGAATGGATAAATAAATGAAATAATGGTCCAAATTGATATATACGCCAAGTCTTAGTAATGTGGTAGCATAAACTGCTATTCCACGATCTGAATAGATCAAACAGCAAATCAAACTATGATCCAAATACTTCTCCAAAAAATGCTCCAAAATTGTTCCAATAATCCCTGAGCGTTTTTATATTGCTGGATATGGTATATGTTGGCAATGGATTTCATCTATTTTTTCCTCCATTTTCTGGTCTCTCAGAACTCTCACCTTAAGGGTAAATTAATCTTGCCTTTCAGGGGTATCCTGTAACCCCAGGAGATTTTGGTAACAGAAGTCAGCAAAGCCTTGCAAGAGATAACGGCAATATCCTTCTCCTTTATGAGCCGTTACACCTTGAACCTATATTGCTCAGTGTCCCAATGACGCCATACAAGGGAAAAGCAAAAGGAAAAAAGGGAAGCCTCCACTAGAGTAGTATTTCAATAAAAGTATTGGATCATTTATTGCAAAGCTAAAAAGTGGACTCTTACAATAAAAAATAAACAGGCAAAAGGGTTAAAATGATAACTAGGCGATCTCGGCGCCTTCTCACATCACCTCCCAGTGTTCGTCTGACTCCAGGAACTCCCTACACGCTACGACACGTCACGTGTCTTCATCTGGGGAACCGGATTGGTTGTGCAGTGCAGGTTTATATGTCGTGAGAACCGGAAGTTAGTAATCGGCCATCTTTGTTGTGGTCAGGTGTAATATTCATAGCGGCCATTTCGTTGGTGGTGGATGTAGTTATACATGGCGGCCATTTTCTTGTATCAGCTTCTATTTTAGTGGTAGTCATACTTGCCGCCATTTTGTTGGTTATAAATATGTTTATACGGTCGCCGCCATTTTGTTGGTTATAAATATGTTTATACGGTCGGCCATTTTTTAGTGGACAAGACCAGATAATAGTAATTATTTGCTAGAAGGAGGTGCCTATTCTAGTATATCAAATACTATATGCTATATCTGGTATTGCAAGATTCTGGACTGTGTTAAATAGGTGAATTTCACAGTGAGCACAGTGATAATAAGGCTGCTACGATCAAAATTAATCAGACAATAACATAGCTGAGATGGTGTCTCATGCTACTGGGTAAACATCGGCCGATAAAGATCGTAATAAAACCAAATTAAAAATAAAATTTCACGAAGCTTAAAATAATAATACGTATGATAGTATTTTTTTTAAATATATATCATGGTGGGCTAAAACAGTCGTGCATCCTGATGGAACGGGAGAAGACCTTGAGTTACATAACATATAAATACATCTAAATAGAGACAATAATCTGATCTTATGTTTAGTTGTAATATGATAATGTGAATAAAATAGTATACACTTGGTAATCATGGCCATGTTGCACCCTCATGTGATTATGTGTATAAAATGTAGACATGTGCACGCTGAAATATTTCGTTTCGGAATTTCGTTTTCGTCCGAAAAATAAATTTTATTTAGTTACTACTGAAATTCATTTTTATTTATTTAGTTTTTTGCTAAAAATTGCATTCGTCCGAAAATCCAGATGAATTGAGGTTGAATCTGTCATTGAAGGCTTATGGTGTCTGTCGAATGTTCAAAGAAGATTTGACGTAGCAGCTAAACTGTATGACTCTGTAAAGTTTAGCTGCAATTCCACCCAATTCCAGCAGCAATCTTTCCTCTCTACGTCGAATCTTTTCTCTCTACGTCAAATCTTTTCTCTCTATGTAGAATAATCTTGGACTAATAGAGTTAAGGTTAAGCACATTCGACCACAGGTTCAATGGACACAGATTGTTTTTGTCAGCGCCAAATCTCCTATCTATATCGAACTGTTGTCACAACGAAAACGAAAATAAAGCATTTGTTTATGTCAGATCTTTTGTTTTTCGGATTCTGCACTTTCGTTATCGTTTGTTAAAACGATAACGAAAATGCCTGAAATTCGGACGAAATCGCATTCGGACGAAAAGGAATGCACATGTCTAATAAAATGGGCAGAGGACAATCGAAGTGTCAAATTGTCATAATGTTGTGTGTGTAATATAGACGCCAGGAATATTTAAAAGTTACTTAAAAAACAGTTGGAGGTCAAACTCTACGTTCATTCCTCCCGGTGTGAGGGTCTGCATAGCATGAATCCACTTGGATTCTTTTTGACTTATGGTCCTTATTTTGTGCTACCCCTCCATGCCTTGTTGTATTTTTCAATCCCCTAAAATTGGAGTGTGGAGGGGTCTTGGTTGTGCATTTGTGCAAAATGTCTTGATACATTGTGTTTAGGGAACCCATTTTTAATATTTTGCACATGTTCCTCAAGTCTTACTTTGAGGGCCCTTTTGGTTCTCCCTACGTATTGTAGGTTACAACTACACTGTAATACAAAGACCACCCCATCAGTGTGGCATCCTATGAAGTCTCTTATTTGGAAGGTTTGCCCTGTATTGGTGACTAGGAATTCCGTTCTTTTCCTTGGAACTTCTGGGTATGGCGACAGGCATAGCAGTTGCAACAGGGGTAGAATACCTTTCCTGAAAAGAATGAGTATGTTGGTTTTGGTGGTGGTTCAACCACTGATTTTACTATAAGGTCTCTAATTGTGGGGGCCCTTTTGTAAATGATATTGGGTTTCTGAGGTAGTATAGTTTTGAGGTCTTTATCTTTCTTCAGGATATGCCAGTGTTTTTGGATCACTTTGGCTACATCCCTATGCTGGGTATTATAATCGAGTATTAGACAAGGTGCTTCATTTTGGTAGGGCTTCTCAGGTTTAGTTTGCAACATGGTGGTCCTATCCATTCCGTTTACTACTTGGATTTGATCTTCTATCCACCGGTCGTCATAACCTTTGTTTTGAATCTTTCTCCTATTTGTTTTGCTTGAATCTGGTAGTCTTCTTCCTTTGTGCAATTCCATTTTATTCTTATTAGTTGGCCTTTTGGGATATTGTATAACCATGGTTTGTGGTGACAGCTGTTTATTGATAGGTAACTATTGGTGTCTACGTTTTTGAAGTATGTTTTGGTTACCACTTTATTTCTGTCTAGACTAATGTTAAGGTCTAGAAAGTCTACCTCTTTTTCATCGATTTTCCATACTATATTAATATTATTCTTGTTATCATTGAGTTTAATTAGGAAGGATTCCAAGGAGTTTCTGTCTCCATTCCTTACAATTATCACTTCATCTATGTATCTTTTATACAGAGTTAATGCGGCAGGAGTATCAGTATATACTGCTTTCTCCTCCCATTGGGCCATAAATGCATTGGTCACTCCTGGTGCAAATTTTGCACCCATGAAAATACCTATTGCTTGTTTGTAATATGTCTGTATGTCTGGTTGTGACAAAATAATTATATTTAAGGCATTTTAACCCTTTTGCCTGTTTATTTTTATCTGAATTTAAGAGTCCACTTTTTAGCTTTGCAATAAATTATCCAATACTTTTATTGAAATACTACACTAGTGGAGGCTTCCCTTTCTTCCTTTTGCTTTTCCCTGGTATGGCGTCATTGGAACACTGAGCAATATAGGTTCAAGGTGTAAAGGCTCATAAAGGAGACGGATATTGCTGTTATCTCTTGCAAGGCTTTGCTGACTTCTGTTACCAAAATCTCCTGGGGTTACAGGATACCCCTGAAAGGCAAGATTAATTTACCCTTAAGGTGAGAGTTCTGAGAGACCAGAAAACAGAGGAAAAAATTGATGAAATCCATTGCCAACATATACCATATCCAGCAATATAAAAACGCTCAGGGATAATTGGAACAATTTTGGAGCATTTTTTGGAGAACTATTTGGATCATAGTTTGATTTGCTGTTTGATCTATTCAGATCGTGCAATAGCAGTTTATGCTACCACATTACTAAGACTTTTCGTATATATCAATTTGGACCATTATTTCATTTATTTATCCATTCTGGGACAACCTCATACATTAATTTTTTTTATTTATGCACACTTATACACTTATTTTATTTTCACTTTCATATGGTTTTGACCCACATGAATTTTATTCCTTGATTTTTATTATATATATCTTTTATATATATTCTTCACTTGGCATTATTATTTATCACCCAGGGTATATTATTTGCACATATTTATGCACTTGGCACTTTAAATATTAGATCATTGTCACTATTTATTTTCAGACATTTTATTGTGCGTATATTGATTATTTATTGATTTGAAGGTTCCAAATTTATTTAATACCAGCGCCACCTGCTGGATATTTATATTATTGCTCTTTATTCACTTATATTGTTATTTTTGCGCAAAATTATTTATTATATTTATTGGCTGGGTGTATTGGATACCTTTCCTTCTTTCGGAACAAGCCCAGTGGGAGTGTCATCCTGCTGTGATTTCTGGGAGAAGGTATTTAAGATACTGAGATCACGTGTTTCGTGGTTCTGGTCCAGTCCAGAAGATATCTTCTGCCTGTTTGGTCCTGGTCCTCCTGACCAGTCCCCATGGCCCTCCTGGCCTGGGGTGCGGATCCATGCAATTCCGAGTCTCGGGGCTGGATAGCCCGAGGCGAAGCAACTGCAGGGACAGGTCTGAATGGATTTCGGGACCTAATTATCCAACAGGGGTCCGGTTCCGTCTCGGCTAGGAGAGCAACTGGAGAAGCATCCAGGGGAGGACTCTTCGGGAGAAAGCCATGCGCTAAGGCTGGCTTCTCAGAAGGAGCCTGGAGGCTCAGTTGAAGGACACTAAATGGATCTACACTCATACGGTATCGCCGGCTGCGAGATACTGGTGCCGTATGATAGCTCTCTAAATTTGTATAAGTCCCTCAGTTCTACAACCAAGTCTGTGGCAGAGACTTTTGTACAAGTGTTCTACAACCCAGTCTGTGGCAGAGACTTTTGCTCAAGTGTTCTACAACCAAGTCTGTGGCAGAGACTTTGCTTTACCTAACACGCTACCGGCTGCTAGGCCTAGTGAGAGAAGGGCTATCCGGTGGTTGTGAGAATCCAGCTGTGAAACGGTAATTCTCTGGATTTCTATAGTGAGAGACTTTCTATCTTTGCAGTTCCAAAGTACCTGAACTTTCACCCTAACCCTCTACCCTACTTATAAGAGACTGTTTTATCTTTTTGAATAAATAACCCAAAAAGCAAGATAAAGTGTCAGTTTCTACATTTTTTTGGGCCATCTACCACGGGAGCCCCTAGACGAAGACGAGGTGAAGAAGGTAACGGTAAGCCCAACAAAACCAGCAGCTCCTTTGGAGGTTAGTGCTATATATATATATATATATATATATATATATATATATATATATATATATATATATATACACACACACACACACACAGTGGAACCTTGGATTGCAAGTAACGAGGTTAACGAGCGTTTCGCAATACGAGCACTGTATTTATAAAAATCGTAACTCGGTTTGCGAGTGTTGTCTCACAAAACAAGCACGATTCAGGCCAAAGTAGTGTGCAGTACTGCGTTTGGCCTGAGGTGGGGGGTGCCGGAGCCGTGTCGAGTGGAGCCGAATATCACCGATCAGCGACGTTTGCAAATGCATGGAAAGGCTCGAGGCTCTGCTGACCTCTGCAAATCTCGGGAACAAAGTCTTTCTGAGGTTTGCCAAGGTCAGCCGAGGTGTCCTCAGGCCTTTTCGGCCGTTTCCAAGGGTCTCCGGCGCCCCCCCCCCAGGCTCTGGCCACATGTGGTATTGCATGCCATTGAAGTCAATGCGGAACAAATAATTTTCGTTTCCATTGACTTCAATGGGGAAATTCACTTAGATATGCAAGTACTTTGGATTACAAGCATTCTCCTGGTGGAACAGTTTATGCTCGTAATCCGAGGTTCCACTGTGTATGTGTATATATATATATATATATATATATATATATATATATATATATACATACACATACACACAGTTGTGCTCATAAGTTTACATACCCTGGCAGAATTTATGATTTCTTGCCCATTTTTCAGAGAGTATGAATGATAACATAAAAACATTTATTTCACTCATGTTTAGTGTTTGGCTGAAGCCATTTATTATCAATCAACTGTGTTTACTCTTTTTAAATCATAATGGCAACAGAAACTACGCAAATTACCCTCATCAAAAGTTTACATATCATGGTGATGACAGAAAGGGGTTTGAATGGCTATTAAAGGTAAGCATCCTCACCTGTAATC
Source organism: Lithobates sylvaticus (assembly GCA_028564925.1). Classification (NCBI taxonomy): domain Eukaryota; kingdom Metazoa; phylum Chordata; class Amphibia; order Anura; family Ranidae; genus Lithobates; species Lithobates sylvaticus. The sequence continues at coordinate 127,439,863 of CM053037.1, forward strand.
TGTTTGCTTGTAATTAGTGTGTGTGTGTGTGTGTATAAAGGGTTTTCTATAACAATGTGTTTCTGGACTCCTGACAGACCCTTGCATCTTTCATCCAGTGCTGCATGTTTATGGATTCTGAGTCATGGGAAAAGCAAAAGAACTGTGAAAGGATCTGTGGGAAAAGGTAGTTGAATTTTATAAAACAGGAAAGGGATATATAAAGATATCCAAGGAATTGAGAATGTCAATCAGCAGTGTTCAAACTCTAATCAAGAAGTGGAAAAATTAGGGAATCAAACCACGGTCAGGTAGACCAACTAAAATTTCAGCTGCCAGGAAAATTGATCGGGATGCAAAGAACAACCCACAAATAACTTCAGGTGAAATACAGGACTCTCTGAAAATGTGGTGTAGCTGTTTCAAGATGCACAATAAGGAGGCGCTTGAAGAAAGATGGGCTGCATGGTCGAGTTGCCAGAAGAAGCCATTACTATGCAAATACCATAAAGTATCCCGCTTACAATATGCCAAACAGCACAGAGACAAGTCTCTAACCTTCTGGCGCAAAGTCATTTGAAGTGATGAGACCAAAATTTTGCTTTTTGGCCACAACCATAAATGCTATATTTGGAGAGGAGTCAACAAAGCCTATGATGAAAGGTACGGACGCTGATGTTTTGGGGATGTGTGAGCTACAAAGGCCCAGGAAATTTGGCCAAAATTGAAGGCAAGATGAATGCAGTATATTATCAAAAAATGGAGGAACATTTGCATCAGTCAGGAAGCTGCGCATGGGACGTACTTGGACATTCCAACATTACAATGATCCAAAACACAAGGCCAAGTCGACCTGTCATTGGCTACAGCAGAATAAAGTGAAGGTTCTGGAGTGGCCATCTCAGTCTCCTGACCTCAATATCATTGAGCCACTCTAAAGCCCCATACACACGGTCGGATTTTCCGATGGGTTCTGTCCTATCGGACAATGTTGTCGGAAATTCCGACCGTGTGTAGGCACCATCGGACAGTTTCCATCGGATTGTCCGACGGACAAAGTTCTATCTCCTGCTCTATAAATTTTCCGACAACAAAGTCCGATCACACCAATTCCGATCGTGTGTAGCGAATTCCGACGGACAAAGTGCCACGCATGCTTAGATCACATTACAAGACCAAAGCTATTGGCTACTAGCCTCTACGTAGTCCCGTCGTAGGCAACAAACGTCACCACGTTCAGAATGATCGGATTTTCCGACAACTTTGTCCGACCGTGTGTATGCAACACCAGTGTCGGACTAAATCCGTCGCACCAAATCCAATGGATTTGGTGGTCGGATTTTCCGACCGTGTGTATGGGGCTAAAGAATTTACAGGAACTGGAGGCTTTTTGCCAAGAAGAATGGGCAAATTTACAATCTGAGAAGATAAAGAGCCTCATCTACAAATACCACAAAAGACTTCAAGCTGTCATTGATGTTAAAGGGGGCAATACACAGTATTAACCACTTCAGCCCCGGACCAATTGGCAGCCAAAGGACCAGGCCCCTTTTTGTGATTCGGCACTGCGTCGATTTAACTGACAATTGCGCGGTCGTGCGACGTGGCTCCCAAACAAAATTGGCGTCCTTTTTTTCCCACAAATAGAGCTTTCTTTTGATGGTATTTGATCGCCCCTGCGGTTTTTGCTTTTTGCTATAAGAAATATCCCCAAAAAATATATAAAATTTTTTTTTTTCTCAGTTTAGGCCGATACGTATTCTTCTACATATTTTTGGTAAAAGAAATCGCAATTAGCGATTATTGATTGGTTTGCGCAAAAGTTATAGCGTTTACAAAATAGGGAATAGTTTTATAGCATTTTTATTAATATTTTTTTTTTTACTAGTAATGGCGGCGATCAGCAATTTTTATTGTGACTGCGACATTATGGCGGACACATCGGACATTTTTGACAATTTTTGGGACCATTGTCATTTATACAGCAATTAATGCTATTTAAATGCATTGATTCCTGTATAAATGACAGTTGTAGTGAAAAAGTTAACCACTAGGGGGAGGGGAGGGGTTATGGGCTGTGACGTGTGTGTGTTTTTTACATTAGGGGGCGGGGCTGACGTCTGACGTCATTGATCGGCTTTCCCGATGACCGGGAACAGCCAATCAATGACAGGCAGAGTAGGAAGCGCGGGGAGAGGTTTGTTTACACATACCTCTCCCCGTTCTTCAGCTCCGTGACCCGATCGCGGGACACCAGCGGCGATCGGGTCCGCTGGTCCCGTGGCCGGGGTCACGGAGCTCCCGACCGGGTCGCGAGCGCGCCGCTGGCGGCACGCGCGCGACCCATGGGCAGGCATTTAAAGGGGACGTACAGGTATGTGCTTTTGCCTGCCCGTGCCATTCTGCTGACGTATATGTGCAGGAGGCGGTCGGGAAGCGGTTAAGAACTGGGGTATGTAAACTTTTGATCCGGGTCATTTGGGTAGTTTCTGTTGCCATTATGATTTAAAAAGAGTAAACACAGTTGATTGATAATAAATGGTTTCAGCCAAACACTAGCCACGAGTAAAAGAAAGGTTTGTGTTATCATTCATATTCTCTGAAAAATGGGCAAGAAACCATAAATTCTGCCAGGGTATGTAAACTTATGAGCACAACTGTATATGAATACACCGCCTGAAGTATATAATATACTGTACACCACTGGGGTCACTGTATATATAGTCTACACTGAATGCAGAGTGTGTATATATATATATATATATATATATATATATATATATATATATATATATATATTGTGACAGTACAGTTCCCTGTCCTAGTAATTGTCGCCCAGGTTTCTCAATAGGCAGGTTGAGGGGCTTTAAAGGGTATTTAATGTGGAGGAATCTGTTTTATCAGTTTCCTCCAAAGTTTGTAAAATCCAGTTGGGGACTTGGAGACCAGAGATTCCATAGCGTTATGGGTGGGATGGAATCTCCAATCCTGGGACCGGGTTTTGGGAACAGCCAGGAGTCTGGCTGGTTGATTGAGCAGGTGGGCCTGGGCTTATAGCAGTCAGGATTAGGGTTATAGCTTATAGCAGAGTCAGGATTAGGGTTCTGGACTCCACCCAGAGAGACAGGAGGTCTCCAGGAGTCCAGAGAGTGCGGGTGTGCACTAGTGAAAGCCAGAGACCCAAGTCTAAGGATCAGAGCAGTGAGGGCCTGCTTTCTAGATAGATGCTGTGAGCGTTGAAGCTGTGTGCATCTAATCGGATGATCGGACTATCCGGCGGACTTAGTCCGGCAGACAATCCGCCAGACTTTCCAGCGGAGGTCCGCCGGACTTTCCGAACAAGCGGACTTGCCCACACATGCCCGGACTTTTCCAGCGGAGTAGGTGCGGCTGACAATCCGACGGAATTCTGGCGGAGGTCCGCCGGACTTTTGAAATGAACGGACTTGCCCACACACGGAGTAAAGTCCATCAATTTTGTACGGGACTAGCGAAGAAAGTCAATGCCGCCGCCTCCATCTGCGAGATTGACACTTTGCTAGCCTCGTCACCTGGTATGGATTTAAAGGGGAATCCCTACCCCGAAAAAACGGCGTGGGAATCCCCCAAGTCCATAGCAGACCCTTATCCGAGCACGCAACCTGGCCGGTCAGGAAAGGGGTTGGGGACGAGCGAGCGCTACCCCCCGAGCCGTACCAGGCCGCTTGCCCTAAACATGGGGGGGTGTTTTGGGGAAAGGGGGCCCTGCGGATTCCAATAAGCCCCCCGCCCGCAGACCCTTGTCATCATCAACATGGGGACAAGGTGCTTTCCCCTAAGCACCCCCCCATGTTGAGGAAACGCGGCCTGGTATGGCTCAGGAGGGGGGGGGCGCTTGCTCGTCCCCACCCCCTTTCCTGATGGGCCGGGCTGCGTGCTTGGATAAGGGTCTGCTATGGACTTTGGGGGGGACCCCCACGCCATTTTTTCCCCTTTAAATCCATACCAGGTGACGTGGTTAGCAAGGTGTCAATCTCGCCGATCGAGGCGGCAACATTGGCTTCCTTCGCTAGTCCTGTCTACCTGGAGTCACGTTCAAAATGAATGGACTTTACTCCGTGTGTAGGCAAGTCCGTTCATTTCAAAAGTCCCGCGGACTAGCACACAGGCGGCCGGATTGTCCGGTGGATCATTTTGAGTCAAGACTTCTAAGTCCGCCAGAGCCCACACACGGGGCGGATTGTCCGGCAGACTCTGGTCCGCCGGACCAAGTCCGCCGGATAGTCCGATCGTGTGTACGCGGCATAAGGAGACAGATGAGAGCCTGAAGTAGAAGGCCTGAGCAGCAAGGAATCTGAAAAGAGGTACAGTAGTTGTACGGGAACCCTGTTATATGGCCAAAAGTGCTGAAGCGTAAAGCCCAAGTGGCAGTACTGCTGAAGAGAGGGAGCCAGGTGGCTTAGCATTTTTCATTTGTTATTGTTTTTGGGAGAAGAACCCCTGTGTGGGCATCTAAGTGCATGTATGAACTTTTGTTTATTTTGTTCCTTTTAATAAAAGTGGGCTACCATGTCCTTAAACTAAAGTTCTTGTTTACTGTGAACTTACTGAAAAGGCATCTACCACTAAGCTAGACATCCCCCAATGTCACAATATATATATATATATATATATATATATATATATATATATATATATATATATATATATATATACACACACACACACACACACACACACACACACACTGCCTGGTGTCATGAGTCTGCAGTAATGTTCATGTCTGTCTGCTTACCTCTCTGTTGTGTTCAGCTTAAAGACCAACTCCTGTTCATCTGTCTGCTTAAGTAATCTTCCCTCAAGCATGGCTCCACCCCAGCCTAATAGGGAACACTATATTAACCTGTGCACTGCAGCCAAGCCTCGCTGATCAATATTGTGTGTTTGGCTTCCTGTGTGCTTGCCATGTGCTCAATGTCTGATTCTGTTTACAGTCCTGCCCTTGTTCTTGACTATCCTTATCTGCTTCATACCCTGACCTTTGGTGTGTTCTCTAACTACCTGTCTGCTTGTTGCCCCAACATTTTGGTTTATCTCCTGACTATCCCTTGTTGTCCCGGTCTGCTGCTTCCTCTCTATCCTCCATTAGCCTACCATGAGCATGAGCTGGGAGACCCGGGCCAGTTGCAGCGAAGTCCATCCCCACTACTATAGCTCTGGTGATCACCTGCTGGCTCTTAGACTCCGCTCCCTGGGGATTCTCTTTTCCTTTAACAATCCTTTTTCTTTTACTTGGGGAATCTCTAGCTCCCATTGTGATCCATGTTGTTGCTCCAGAGGACCTGCTTTCCTGAACCACTCAGAGCTCCATCCGCAGCAGTCAGCCGTACGGTCCACTACTTTAGCGGTGCACGCCTGACCCCAACAGCGTGCATCTGTCACCTGGCCTCAGGTCGCCTGACAGTTTGATCAGCCATGAACCTGGCTGATGTGCCGCTACCTGCAGATGATCTGTTGCAGGGCATAGTCTGCAGACTCGAGACCGGGAATCTAAAATCAGACACAGGTGATGCGATTCCTCCAGGATTTGGTTTCTAGCTTTGAACAGCTTCAGGCCTCCTTAGGAACCCCAATTCAGCAACCTCAATCACAATCAGCAGCTGTACCTATTCCGGTCGCAGTCACAGCCACACATTTGCTGCAACTGCCAGCTCCATCCCGTTTCTCTGGGACTCCAAGGCCTGCAGGGGGTTCCTCAGCCAGTGCACCATTTACTTGGAACTCCAGCCTCAAAACTTCTCATCTGATCGCGCAAAGGTAGCCTATATTATTTCCCTCTAAGGTGAGGCTTTAGCCTGGTCTGCCCCCCTGTGGGAGAAGAACGATCCAGCGGTTTCTAGCCTGACTGACTTCTTGAAGCTCTTTCGGAATATCTTCGAGGAACCGGGTCGGGTTTCTTCAACGGCCAGTGCCCTTTTATGTCTTCGCCAAGAGTCTTCTTCCGTGGGACAGTATGCACTTCAGTTTCATATACTAACAGCTGAGTTGAGCTAGAATAATGAGGCCTTAGTTGCAGCCAGCACTCCCTGGTCCTTAGCCAGCCTGAGCGCCCCTCCCTCTGTCCCGTAGAACATCTTCTGCCAGCTGAGAAACCTATGCAGTTGGGCCGGACCAGGCTTTCCACTGTGGAACGTGCTTAGCGCAGAACTCTGGGCCTGTGACTCTATTGTGGGGGTAAACTATTGTCCGGGAAACGCTTGGGTCTAATACATCTGGAAGGTGGAGCATTGGACCCAGAAATATCACCTTCTCGTCTCCTTCTTTATGTGTTCCTTCATGTAGGCGTGTCCCCTCAATCGGTCTTGGCATATCTGGATTCTGGTGCTGCTGCCAATTTTATGGACTGGGGAACTGCATTTTCCATGAAGCTTACCCTTTCTAACCCTCACCATGCCAATGGTGGTCTTGGATATTGATGGCACTGTTCTTCCAGGGGGCCCTATCCGCTTCCAGACTCTCCCGTCAGTAGGGATACTCCACTAGGAGTGGATATCCTTCCTTATCCTACCTAAGGCCTCAACCACCATCATATTGGGCCTCCCTTTCTTATCCTGCCTATTCAAGGTTGCCCCAAAGGAGAGACTTCCGCTTACAACCACATCTGTATCTTCTGCTCTTCCCACTGTTTATAGCGATTTCCTTGATGTGTTCTGCAAAAAATCAGCTGAGGTGCTTTGACCTTGTTACCAGAGCAACTCTGCCCAGGGGCCGTAGCTACCCTCTGTCCATCCCAGAGACCCAGGCCATTTCAGAGTATGTCTGTCATGGTTAAGCAATAGAGTTGTCTGCTTACCTGTCTTCATATGTTCATCTCTAGAGACCAGCCGACCATCACCTGACTGCTTTTATATCCCTCCTCTGGCAGGGCTCCACCCTAGCTCCTATCACAGGACTCTATATTAACCTGTGCACTGCAGGCCAACCCTGCTGATCAACCTTTGTGTGTTTGGCTTCCTGTTACCAGCCGTGTGCTATTCAGTGTTCCGTTACCGACTTTGGCGTGTCCCTGATTATCCCTGCTTGCCTGTGACCCTGACCCTCTGGCGTGTCCCTGACTATCCCTGGTTGCCTGTGACCCTGAACCTTGGCGTGTACCTTGTTGTCCGTTTCTGCTTGTAGCCCTGACCTTGGCTTATCCCTCACTATCCCTGTCCTCCTGTTGCCTACTGTGGGTGTGAGCTGGGGGACCCTGGGGGTCGCAACCTGGAGCCAGTTGCAGCCCAGTCCATCCTCACCACTAGAGGCTCTGGTGAACACCAGCTGGCTCTTAGACGCCGCGCCCCAGGGAATCTTACGCTCTAACCCCGGTGGGATCCGTCTTGGTGTCCAGCGGCCCCGTGTTCCGAATCACCTGGACTCCCATCCGCTGCAGTCAGTCATAGGGTCCACTACCTTGCGGTGCGCTCCTGATCCTGACGGTGTGCATCTGTCACCTAGCCTCAGGGTGACCTGACAATGTCACTGAGAATCTTGAGAAAGGGTTCATCTGGAAATCCTGATCGCCTGCGGGAGTTCTTTCTCATTTCCAAAAAAAGATGGTAACTTAAGACCCTGCATTGACTATCGAGGCTTAAACGCAGTGACAATCAAAAATCGATACCCCTAACCCTTAATATCTGAGCTATTCAACAGGTTGAAAGGCGCCTCCATTTTTACCAAGTTGGATCTCAGAGGTGCATACAATCTGATCCGGATATGGGAAGGTGACGAATGGAAAACTATGTTTAACACTAGAGATGGGCATTACGAATACTTGCTTATGCTTTTTGGTTTGTGTAATGTCCCAGCTGTGTTCCAAAACGTTGTCAACGAAATCTTCAGTGATCTGCTTTAACAATTTGTGGTCATCTATCTGGATGACATTCTCATATTTTCAGAAAATCTGCTTGTTCACAGAAACCATGTCTGGATTGTACTTCAGCGCCTTAGAATAATCTGGATGCCAAGCTGGAGAAATTTTCTTTTGAATGTTCTGAGGTCCTGTTCCTGGGATGCTTTGTTTCTAGTTTGGGTCTTCATATGGATCCTGGAAAGGATCTCGGCCATTACCAACTGGCCTCTTCCTGCCAGCCTCAAGGCCACACAGCGCTTTTTTGGGTTTACAAATTATTATAGGTAGTTCATCAGGAATTACTCTTCCATTGCTGCGCCTATTATCTCCTTGACCAAGAAGGGTGTGCATGCCAAGGAGTGGTCTCCTGAGGCCGCCTCTGCGTTTCATGATTTGAAACAGGCCTTTGTTTCTGTCCCTCTCTTGAGGAGACCTAATCCTGGGGATCCATTTTTTATTGAAGTCTTCAATGGGGGTGGGAGCTGTACTTCTTCAATCCTTTGAAAAGAAACATCAACCATGTGCGTTCTTCTCCAAGAAAAAATTCTCAGGCAGAGAGAAATTACGCTATTGGTGATTGGTAACCTCTTGCAATGAAATTGGTGTTAGAGGAGTGGCATCATATTTTGGAGGGTTCCCCTCACTCCATAATGATTTTCACTGATCATAAAAATCTGCAGTACTTGCAGAATGTGTTATAAATAATACTCTGCACAAAAATAAAATCAAAAAACAAACTAGTAGGTGATGTATGATTAACAATAAATTATTAGTAACTTAAGAAAACACCACAATTGTGATCTAATGATATCGAGTTACTGTATGAAAAATCTATAAATGTGCACCATATAGACAAAACAATCACAAACAGCAATGTGAACATGTGATAAAATCGTAGTGAAAAGTCCCAATTTAAAGTAATCTGTGTAAGAAAATCTTCTAAGTGTAAACAAGTCTTCTCTGAAGATAATGAGAATTCCTTCACCAGGAAAAAAAAAACGACACCCCACAGTGCTGGATATAAGATCTGCTTACCAGATGCAAATTACTTTTTTAATTAAAAAGAAAGTCATATACCGCTTGTACAGGATTGTGCCTGCTCACATAAGGAGATTTGGAGATCGATTGGAAAAAAACTTCCTCCTCGGGTTAGTATACATGGGATATAGAAGAAGTAATAGAATTGCCCATAGCGTGATACCGTTTATTTAAAAGAATTAAAAATTCATAAGGAAAGACCAAATGGCCGCTTACATTAGCTGGTGCCTACCAGGCACTGAGGCTGCCGGCTCATTGGTGTGGATGCTGAGCATGAATGCCGCGAACCACTTCAGTTTCCACTCGTCGAAAACAGACAACCAGGAAGCCGGATATGACGTAGGGACGTGTCCAAGGTACCGCTCCGACGTACGTTTAGTTGTGAACATCTTCAGGAAGCGTCAATCAGGGCCCTCTATATATATTCATACTTGCAGAATGCCAAACGACTGAATCCCAGACAGGCCAGATGGAGCCTTTTTTTTTCTTGTTTTAATTTCATGATTACATACAAACCTGGTTCCTGCAACAGTCGGGCTGATGCACTCTCTAGGTCATTTGATGCTTTGGATGATGAGCCCATCCCTGAACCTGAGCCGATCATTCCGACTTCGTGCATTCTTGCTCATTCCACCACCCTGGAGTCAAGAATTCCTCCTGCCAAGACCTTCGTCGCCACTGAGCTAAGAGCTAAAATTCTTTGTTGTGGACATGATTCCAAGGTGGCAGGTCATGCTAGGTTCCTACAATCCTTCCTGCTCATCAGTCCCACTACTGGTGGCCTTCTCTCCGCTCGGATGTCAAAGACTACGTTAAGGCTTTTCATATCTGCTCAGTCTAAAGTTTCCACACAAGCTCCTGCTGGTCTACTCATGCCCTTGCCCATTACTAAGGAGCCCTGGTCTCGCATTGTCATGGATTTTATCCACAATCTCCCACTGTCTGAGAATAATACAGTCATTTGGGTGATAATCGATCTGTTCTCCAAGGCTCATTTTGTTCCTCTTCCTGGTCTCCCTTCTGCTCCTGCTTTGGTTCCCACTTTTGTTTGAGAAATCTTCTCCCTCCATGGGTTTCCTTCTCATATTGTTTCCGACAGGGGTGTTCAATTTACTTCTCATTTTTGGAGAGCCTTTTTTCTCTTCCTTCACCCTCAATCCAATGGACAGACTGAGAGGGTTAATAAGGAGTTAGAGGCCTTTCTCAGCACCTTAGTCTCTGCTCATCATGACAAATCGGTCCTCTCCACCCCTGTTGGCAGAATTCTCTCACAATGTAATAATGTAAACATCAGTTCTCAGAAGACACCCTTTTTTTTTACATCTTATGGAAGACACCCTCAGCTCCCTCATCCTATTACCTGTTCACCAAGACATTCCAGCTTTGGCTTTCCCTCCAAGCCTGGGCCCAAGCAGGGGAGGGGGAGGCCCCGTAAGAGGCGGGGGGCGGTCATGAGTCTGCAGTAATGTTCATGTCTGTCTGCTTACCTCTCTGTTGTGTTCAGCTTAGAGACTGACCCCTGTTCACCTGTCTGCTTAAGTCTTCCCTCAAGCATGGCTCCACCCCAGCCTCTAACAGGGAACACTAAATTAACCTGTGCACTGCAGCCAAGCCTTGCTGATCAATATCATGTTCCATCCCCACCACTAGGGGCTCTGGTGAACTTCTGCTGGCTCTTATGTCCTGTACACATGGTCAGAAATTCCGATGGAAAAGGTCCGATCGTATTATGTTGTCGGAAAATCCGATCGTGTGTGGGCTCTATCGGACTTTTTCCGCCTGAAAAAAGTTCCTGACAAAAAAATCTGATCGGACTTTTTCCGATCGTTTGTAGAGAATTCCGACGAACAAATTATGAGACCAAAGCTATTGGCTACTAGCCTCTACATATATTCTGTCGTACGATACGAATGTCACCACGTTCCGAACGATCAGATTTCCGACAACTTTGTCTGACCGTGTGTGTGCAACACCAGTTTCGGACAAAATCCGTCTGAAAAAATCCGACCGTGTGTACAGGGCATAAGACTCTGCACCCTGGGGAATATCATGCTTTAGCTCCTAATGTGTTCCGTGTTGGTGCTCCAGAGGTCCTGCTTTCCTGAGAGCTCCATCCGCGGCAGTCAGACAGAAGGTCTACTACCTTAGCGGTGCACTCCTGACCCCAATGGCGTGCATCTGTCACCTGGCCTGACACCTGCACTGACTGAATATAGAGTCTACACTGAATATATAGTCTAAACTTAATGCAGAGTATATATAAAAAAATACAATGCCTGCACTAAATAACCCGCCTGCCTAATCTCTCTCTCTCTCTGGAAGAGGAACTCCAGTGGCAACCTGTGAAGCTCTGGTGCCTCCATGCCTAAGAGGGTTAAGGCAGTGCTGTAAAATAATGGTGGCCACACAAAATATTGACACTTTGGGCCCAATTTAGACATTTTCACTTAGGGGTGTACACACTTTTGTTGCCAGTGGTTTAGACATTAATGGCTGTGTGTTGAGTTATTTTGAGGGGACAGCAAATTTACACTGTTATACAAGCTGTACACTCACTACTTTACATTGTAACAAAGTTAAATTTCTTTAGTGTTGTCACATGAAAACATAATAAAATATTTACAAAAATGTGAGGGGTGTACTCACTTTTGTGAGATACTGTAGATAAGCATATCATAAAGAAAAGTAATTTAGGCTATTTTTGAAAGCCCATCAGAAGTACAAATAAACACGCAAAAAAAAAAGAAATAAATATCAAAACAATAGTTAGCTGGTGAAGATACAAATTGCATTTGAAACACATTTATGCAAGCAACAATTCAAACTAAGAGCATATATATATATATATATATATATATATATATATATATATATATATATATATATATATATATATATATATATATATATATATATATCATTTGTTTTACTTTTCTCCATATGTAGATGGGATTAATAAAAAAGAGTAATATCTCAAGATCAATTTAGAATGATCTTTTTCTATAAGCATGTTTTCCAATTTCGAGGACTGAAGTAGGACATCCCGGAGCCCAAACTGAGCAGCTACTGCATGATGAAGTTTTATATAAGCAAAAATTAAGGTATTAGGGATGGCAAGTTCTGCCCTTACCCACTTCAGCCCCGGACCAATTGGCAGCCAAAGGACCAGGCCCCTTTTTGCGATTCGGCACTGCGTTGATTTAACTGACAATTGCGCGGTCGTGCGACGTGGCTCCCAAACAAAATTGACGTCCTTTTTTTCCCACAAATAGAGCTTTCTTTTGGTGGTATTTGATCGCCCCTGCGGTTTTTATTTTTTGCGCTATAAACAAGAATAGAGTGACAATTTTGAAAAAAATGCAAAATTTTTTGCTTTTTGCTATAAGAAATATCCCCAAAAAAATATATAAAAAAACTTTTTTTTCTCTCAGTTTAGGCCGATACGTATTCTTCTACATATTTTTGGTAAAAAAAAATGCAATTAGCGATTATTGATTGGCTTGCGCAAAAGTTATAGCGTTTACAAAATAGGGGATAGTTGTATAGCATTTTTATTAATATTTTTTTTTTACTAGTAATGGCGGCGATCAGCGATTTTTATTGTGACTGCGACATTATGGCGGACACATCGGACATTTTTGACACATTTTTGGGACTATTTAAATGCATTGATTCCTGTATAAAGGACAGTTGTAGTGAAAGAGTTAACCACTAGGGGGAGGGGTTATGGGCTCTGACGTGTGTGTTTTTTTACATTAGGGGGCGGGGCTGACGTCTGACGTCATTGATCGACTTTCACGATGACCGGGAACAGCCAATCAATGACAGGCAGAGTAGGAAGCGCGGGGAGAGGTTTGTTTACACATACCTCTCCCCGTTCTTCAGCTCCGTGACCGATCACGGGACACCAGCGGCGATCGGGTCCGCTGGTCCCGCGCCCGTGGTCACGGTGCTCCCGACCGGGTCGCGAGCGTGCCGGCGGCGCGCGCGCGACCCACGGGCAGGCATTTAAAGGGGACGTACAGGTATGTGCTTTTGCCTGCCCGTGCCATTCTGCTGACGTATATAGTCAGTGGGCGGTCGGGAAGTGGTTAATGTAGTAAATGATTTAAATACAGAAGAGAACAACTGATGGGCATACTTACGCCCAAAGTGTGCCCAGCATTGCCCATCAGGAAGGTAAGCAAGCTCTGCCAAGTTCTCATTAAACCATAAGGGCGCATTGGGAGAATGAGTAAGAGGGGTATCCCTCACCCTGGAGTTGAAGATCTGGAAAATTTTGTAAGAGAGTTTTAGTACATCTGCTCCTGCAGGAGAAAACGGCCCACGCCTATAAGAGAATTAGTTAGGGTTTCATATGACTGCATTAAGGCAGCTTAGGACACCACTGATGCATTATCCAAATCCTTAAAAAAACACGCATGGATGAGTGTCAGTTGAGCCACTAGGTAATAACCGTGTAGGTTTGGCAATGCCAACCCTCGTCCAGAAACTGGCAACTTTAGGGTTTCTAGGGAAATTTTAGGAGCGGCTGAGTCCTAAAGAAAAGAGGTTAGTAATCTGTTAATACCAAAAAAAAACTATTTTGGGAAGGTATAACGGGGGTTTCCAAAAAACATTGGTAAAAAAAGCATCTTAAATAAATGTATCCTGCCAAGTAAATTTAAGGGTAAGGACTTCCAGGTTCCCAGACAGTCATTCAAACTTTGAATCAGAGGGTATACATTGTTGACAATATAATTTTGCAGAGGTAGCTAAATTTCATTTCAGAGGTACCTAAACTGGGACACCACCTGCAAGTACTGGCCTGGATATCTGATTGAAAGAAATTATACTGGGATTTATTCCAATTGACTCTAAATCCGGAAAAATCTCTTAAAACGAGAGAACCTGTAGCACAATGAAAAGAGAACTGTCAGAGTCTGCTAAATAAAGAAGCATGTCATCAGCATATAAGGAGCTTTTTTCCTCCAAGGTATTAAGCATACACTCCTTGACATCCGTATTCTGCCATAGGAGAGCCATCAAGGGCTCAATTGCAGTGGCAAAAAGCAGGGAGGATAGACGACATCCCTGCCTAGTACCACGATACATAGGGAAGGTGTCCGTGATTTGATTATTAACCCTTAATCAAGCTGTTGGTTGAGTATACAGCAATTTGACCCAAGTAATGAGGTTTGTACCAAAAACCAGCAGCTCAAGGATCGCAAATGGGTAAGGCCACTCAATAGAATCGAATACCTTATGCGTATCAAGTTTCAGGCTAGGAGCAGATAACAGGTAACAGTTCAGGTGTGCTGATTATGTAAAGAGTTCAAGGAACAAGAGCACATACCATGAGCAGGTCTAGGCAGAGCAGGTCAGATGGGACTTGTAGTTTACTGCTGCAGATGAAGGTAGATGTTGGCTGGACCTTGTATTTCAGTGCTGCAGACTAAGGTAGAGGTTGACTGGTGTTTGTAGTTCACTGCTGTAGATGAAGGTAGAGATTGGCTGGGCAGCCAAGTAGTAATGCTGAGTCTGGTACTACAGTAGAATCAGGCAAAGCGTAGCCTAGGCAAGCTGGGTCATACACAGGTAGATCAGAGTCCAAACGGTACAGAATCAAAAGTGAGCAAGCAGGGTCAAAAACTAGCCGGGTCATACACAAAATATACAGAACAGATATCAGCTGGGTCAAGCAGTGGCACACAAAGGTAACAACTCTATGACAGGCACTGATTGTGTGCTGGTACAGGTGATTTAAAGGTGAGCTGGCTAATCACTGTTGTTTCCCAGGCAAAGGCTGGAAGAGGAAGGGTTCTTAATATGCTCCAATTCAGCTGTCAAAACCTCTTGTACATTTTGAGACATCCCAACCCCTATCGGCTCTGAGTTGTTTAACCACTTCACTACCCGGCTATAGTCATATGACGTCCGCAGATGGGATCTCCCTTCCTGGGCGGGTGTCAAATGACGTCCTCGGCTTCCCGGCGTTATAGGGGGAGCTCACGCCTGCCGCATCAACGAGGAGCACATGCGCGTGCCCGTCGGCCGCGATGTCTGCCCGGCACCAGCGATGGCTTGTGACAGAGCAGGAATGTAAACACACAGATTCACATCCTGTCAGGAGATAGGAGACAGATCGTATGTTCCTAGAATATAGAAACACCGATCGGTCTCCTCCCCTATTCAGTCCCATCCCCCCACAGTTAGAATCACTCCTTAGGTAACATATTTAACCCCATGGTCGCCCCCTAGTGTTAACTCCTTCCCTGCCAGTGACATTTATACAGTAATCAGTGCATTTTGCCATATATCAATAACCTATTTTGTTACATATCGGCCTAAACTGAGAAAAAAAAAAATTATTTGGATATTTATTATAGCAAAAAGTTAAAAATATTGTGTTTTTTTTTTTTTTAATTGTCGCTATTTTTTGTTTATAGCACAAAAAATTAAAACCGCAGAGGTGATAAAAAACCACCAAAATAAATTTCTATTTGTGGGGAAAAAAATGCCTGCTAGTAACACCGGCAATGTTACCCCAAAGGGTAGCCTTGAAGGGATCCCATGCAATGGCTTTAGTGATACCAACCAAGTTAGCACACCAGTGATTGCAGATATCAGTAGCTGTTGCTAATTAAAAGTATTCCTCCATTAACCACAATGGACTCAGGCGCCATCGGTGGTATCTCACAGATGCCAAAAGGCTAATTTCCACTAAGAGTGGCGAGTGGTCTGAAATCACTCTGGGGAGGTACCTGATCTCCTCCACCCAGGGAAGAAGATCAGGGGGACATCAAACACATATCTAACCTGGAGAGGAAGTTATAGGAGGAGGGGAAACAGGAATATTCCTGGGTGTAGGGGAATTTCGACCTCCAACTGTCTATTAAGTTATATTTTATCAAACAATTAGCCAAGGGAGAGGGACAGCTAGATTCACCGCAGAACCTATCCAGATCAGGGGAAAGAACTGTGTTAAGGTCCCCCATGATGGTTAAAGGGTCTTCGGCTACTTGTAGCACCCGGGTCATAATCTCCTCCCATACGATCACTGTAAAAGGAGATGGAATATACAGTATAAAACAACAAATGTATATAAAGAGTTGTTAATCTTTAGCACAGCTAATACATAGTGACAATCGTTTGAATAGAGCAGGATAATGCAAGTTGCAAGGTGACCAGCAAAAAATAGTCTAGAATAGAGTAGGTGGAGTGGAACGTGTGTGCCACAAACGCATGTTTCAGGGACATTACCTTAGATCCTATGAGATTGGGCCTCATGAAAAAAAATCCTATGAGGCTTATATTTCTGAATATAATTAAATACAAATTACCTTTTTACCTTAGAGATAAGCCCCCGGAAATTCCAAGAGACCACTTTAAAACCCTGCAGAGCCATCGCATGGGAAGTATAGAAATTACAAATACAGATGTTGCCCTCTTTCTATAACCAAGGATAGTAGCGACCTCAAGCTTAGGGACTATCAACAATAGGAACCCAATAGCAGAGTCATGCTCAGGTGTACCATATACCAGCAAAATAAAAACAGAAAAACTAAAAAAACTATGTAGCATCCTTTACCATAGTTAGGTGCTAGAGTGAGGATTTTGTAAGGGAAACTTCCAGTGCAGGTAAATTTGGGCAGGTCTATGCTTCAGGCTAGGCCTGATTGTTTTGATCTGGGGGCAGGGAGTGGTTAGTGCAGCAGTGGGTGTGACCACCTGTGCTTTAGTTCTGAGGTGCCTTCCCTGCTTCCAGGGAGAATGTTCTGAAAGGGGGGCAGGGCCTAGGACTGGAGTGGCAGGTAGCTCATGTGAGGAGCTCTGACCAATCCGCAACTGGAATTAGCAGGGGGCAGGCCTCCGATATAAGCTGAGATAACAGCCTGGTGAGGAGGAGTTGTCGGCTGGGAGCCTACAAAATGGAGTCCATCTGGGAGAGGGGGGGGGTGCGAGGCCTAGGGGAGGAGCCCAGGAGAGCTGGGAAGGAGCTTTATCTTTACATGGTCATGGATCAAGTGTTCTGGAACAGAGGGGCTGGAGAAGCTGTCAGAACGTATGTCCAGTTAAAGTTCTCCATCATGGACTAGAGGCAGGAGACAGTCTGTGAGTGGGCCACAGTGGATTTCTGGATGAGGCATCCCGGGGGAGCTGGGTGCAAGGCCAGAGGAGAGACTGTGGGGAGAGTATCAAATTCATGTGGCCTGGGGGCACAGGATTTGCAGGCCGGACTATCTGGGAACAGTAGTCCATCAATCAACACATGCTACTAAATTACTAGGCCACCGGGGAGAGGTACAGCAGACCTCTGGCGTTGACGCAATGGAGTAGTTTGTGGACATCATCTTTCAAAAGGGAAAAGTCCACTCTGAGGGTTTCAATCTGGTTAGTAAGGGAGGTCTGGCAGGCCTTAAGTGCAACCAATTCCAGCCAGCAACTGAGACTGTTCAGAGTGGTCTCTTTTGTCAAGAGAGGATGATGTGACAGGAAGAGTAATGATCTACAGTGGAAGTTTGTGCAGGAGGGTGAAAGTCCTGGGAGCAACTGTCTCCAGGAGATACCCAGAGGAGGAGTAATAGTCTGCATGGTGTTATGCAGGGGAAGTGTCTGTAGATATTATTTGTACATCAGTACTTCACGGCTCAACCTTTTGTTCTAATTCTTAACTATGATGGCAAAGCAATTGTTCTATGGGCATCCCATATTTTCTTTCCCCAACTAAGTTTTTTTTCTTTAACAAGGGTGATTTATTGTTGTCACTTAGGTAAATTTACAGTATATTCATTGGTACAGTAAAGAACATTGCATGGAATTACACATGTGTACATAAAGGGTGACGTTGTTGCGAACACTACTGCATGCAGTGATAATACACAATTATGAGAGTAGATAACATAGGTGCTTGTATCCCTCAGATATTGCAAATACACTTAGTCTGTAGAGCATGATTGCTTTGATTACATTAAGTAGATGTCCAAGGGGCCCACACTTTCTCATATTTCCACTGGCAACCTCAGTTGCTGTATGTAATCCTATACATAGGTAGGGCATTAATCAGTGCTTTTCAGGAGGAGATAGACGGGGGCTCAATCCATTTAAGAGTATCTCTTTTTTTTGCATAAAATAGAAGGTAAGAGATCAATAATTTTGAGTGGTGGGGACGCTGCTCGTCCTCATGAACCCCCAGCAGGGCCAGCTCGGGTTTTATTGGAATAGATAGTTGCAGTCTAGAGTTAATGACTTTGAACACTTTCGTCCAATAGTCCGAGATCACAGGACATTCCCAGAACATGCCAACTTGTGCTGTACATCTGGGACACTCAGGGTTCCTGTCAGGGAAAATTCTGTAGTTTTTGTGGTGTAAAGTATACCCTGTGTAGGAACTTAACCTGAATGAGTTTGTCTTTGGAGGAGATGACCAGTTTGGGGCCATAGTCAAGACAGTCTTCCCAGCCCTCCCTTTCCAGTGAGGGTATGTCTCTGTGCCATGATTCCCATAATGTCTCTAGCTTGGGGGAGTCAGTGCCCAGGAGTGCTCTGTATAAGGTAGAGAGAGGTTTAGTCAGGTCACCCAGGGCTATAAGCTCTTTGATGGGGTCAGCCTGGAGGAGAGGCAAACTCAGAAATTGAGCCCTGGTTGCATGGTGTAGTTGCAGGTACCCGCCAACCAAGTTATATCCCCCAATAAACAACGTAATCTACGTTGCTAATAAGCTGCTCTGCATTATTGACGCAATGGAGTAGTTTGTGGACATCATCTTTCAAAAGGGAAAAGTCCACTCTGAGGGTTTCAATCTGGTTAGTAAGGGAGGTCTGGCAGGCCTTAATGGCCACCATGATTTGTGAGAGCGTCGATCCCTGTACCTGCTCCTCGACATCAGCAAAACAGGCTCCTCCACGTGATCCCCAGATAGCAGATCAGGCGAAAAGACAGTAGGAGAATCTGTCCACTCCAGACCCCCCTCCTCCCATGCCAGAGCCGCAGAGCGTGCATGCTTGTGAGCCACGGGCGCCATCTTGGTCCACATGGGCAAAGCGAGCCAACCGCTCTCCAGGAGTTGTGGATGTATCCTTGTCGATTTTCACCATCCTCCCTCAACGATGGGGGTTTTCTAATGCAAGCATGGTAAGTAGAAGCAAGATGCACAGCGATGATTGAGCAGGATATGCAGCAGGATTATCAAGTGGGCACGGAGCAGGGAAAGAAAACTGTTTACATGCCAGAAGTCAGACACCCCCCCCAACAATGTACTATTTTACACCAAAATTATACTACGCCAACATTTTCATCAAACCTCTAAAATTTTTGTTATTTTGAAGAGCCAATACAATGAAAAAGTAATAATTAAGCCCAAAGGCAAACACTGCGCTATAACCTCGTGAATAATTAACAAAATGATGTGATACAAATGTGATGTATAACATAAGCAGCTTACATCAAATAAAGTCCAGTACTGGAAACTTCTAAATAAACATAAAAAAACAAGAAATGCAGCGCTAATAACAAATTGATATGCAAATGTGAATCAGCATAAATAAGTGAAAAATCAAAAAAAGAAAAATTGTGATGAAAAAGAAAAATAGAGAAAACTAAAGCAAGGTCCCCAAAAAAATGTTTATTCTGAAATAAAAGTCCACATCCATAAAGCAAAGTGTCTGCATCAATTAAATAATAGTGACATCCGTGTCAAAATCTCCAAGATAATGTGAAGTGTATCCACGTCCCCACCGAAAGTGTATAAATTGCCTGCTTACCAGAAGGTGATGACTGCCACAGCAGTCTCACCCAGCCTCGGGAAGTAAGGTCTCCCTCAACCCTTAGGATACTGTTAACGGTACCTCGGAACTCACATGCGTTGGGGAGAGTATTTCAGATATGCAAAACAAAGGAAAACTCCCATAGTGTAATATGTAAGATAACGTTTTAATGAAAAAAGATAAGATTGCACTTACAAGAAAATGGTTGTATGAACGCCAAATAAAACCAAGCGGATGTACATCAAAGTGCGGTGTCTCTGTGTTGTCTCGTTCTACTTCCTAGATTGCGCGCCCATCCACCGTCTCAGAACGAACGTGATGACGTCTCCGCCAAAGCCCACCCTACGCATTTCGTCAGCAATCGGACGTCGTTTGGGGATTGGCAAGTGACGCTGTCATCACAAACGAAGATATATATACCCGTCGTCGCCATTTTAACTAATGGCAAACCGAAGGGATGGGAAAAAAACAGATATGCTTGATTGATAGCAACACCATACAAAAAAAGAACAAAGCTACATAAGGAAGTAGAGACATGACCCAATATGCCATCTAGTGGTCAGTAAGGATATTAATATGTAAAGAAATCGTTCATAGGAGACGATGGAGAGAAATAAAAAGGGTATATAACGCCTAATGTTATAGAACTGAAAAGACTGAGGAGAGACCGCGGCATGATGTATAACCACCTAAAATTAGACATCATAACCAATGAATAATATTTAAAATTCAAAAATTATTACATATATAGATATTACAAAATACTTAATAAAAAATATTTATATAAAAATATGTAGAATTAAAAATACATAACATATATTTTTAAAAAATGTATAAATTTTTTTTAAATTCCAAAAATTATATAAAAGAAAAGCCAATCAGGAATTACTGATAAAACTATTTATGTCCCAATCTACATTCAAAAATCCATCTCGTTTCAAGTTTTGAATAGGGATGAGCCGAACACCCCCGGGTTCGGTTCGCACCAGAACCTGCGAACGGACCGAAAGTTCGCACGAACATTCGAACCCTATTAGTTACAATGGACGCGAACGTTCGAAATCTAAAGTGCTAATTATAACGGCCAATATGCATGTTAATGTCATAAAAGAGGTTTGGGGACCCGGGTCCTGCCCCAGGGGACATGTATCAATGCAAAAAGAAGTTTTAAAAACTGAAGTTTTTTCGGGAGCAGTCATTTTAATGATGCATAAAGTGAAAAAAAAAGTGAAATATTCCTTTAAATATGGTACCTGGGGGGTGTCTAAAGTATGCCTGTGAAGTGGCATGTGTTTCCCGTGTTTAGAACTATCCCTGCAAAAAATGACATTTGTAAAAGGAAAAAAAGAAGCCATTTAAAACTGCTTGCGGCTTTAATGTCATGTCTTGTCCTGGCAATATGGATGAAAATCTAGAGAAAAATGGCATGGCTACCCCATCCCCCACCCCAGACCATTACCAGCCCCTTTGGGTCTTGTATGGATATTAAGGGGAACACCGCACCCAAAATAAAACCCTATACCTACAACCCTATATACTCTGAACAGCAGTATACAGGCGGTGCAAACAAGACAGGGACTGTAGGTTTGTTCTTAAGTAGAATCTGTTTGTAATTTTGAACAGGTACATTTTTAAGTGTAGCTCCATCCAAAAAAATCTATTTTTAAGCTTTTTGGAGAACATAGGGAAGGATTATCACCCCTGAACATTTCTGTGCACCTGTTCAGAACATTTCACCTCACTTTCCGTCCCAATGACAAATGTTTTTGGAAAAGTGTGGTTTTTATAGAAACAAGGATTGGTGATAAAGCATCAGTAGAGAGGAGATACTTTTTTCCCAAATTAAATCTAACAGGATAGAATTTTCCTTCCTAGGGGTAGATTTCCTCTCACTTCCTGTTTTCTCCTTCCGTTTGCAAGTAGGAGTCGTTTCTAAGTTGGATGTTTGAAAGTAGGGGCCTGCCGTATATACTCTGCAGAAATTTGCCCCATTAGATGTTGGTGTTGTCACAACACTGTAAGCCCTCACAGTTACTCTTGGTGGGCGCAGGAATGGGCCCTGCTGTGAATTATTAGATCAATATTTGTAATTGCATGCACCTGTTAAACATGGGCAGAAAAATTGGGCCTTTGCTGGTGGTGGTGGTGGTGGACGCTGTTTCCACAACACTGTAAGCCCTCACAGTTACTCTTGGTGGACACAGGAATGGGCCCTGCTGTGAATTATTAGATCAAGATTTGTAATTGCATGCACCTGTTGAACAGGGGCAGAAAAATTGGGCCTTTGGTGGTGGTGGTGGACGGTGTTGCCACAACACTGTAAGCCCTCACAGTTACTCTTGGTGGGCACAGGAATGGGCCCTGCTGTGAATTATTAGATCAAGATTTGTAATTGCATGCACCTGTTAAACGGGGGCAGAAAAATTGGGCCTTTGGTGGTGGTGGTGGTGGACGGTGTTTCCACAACACTGTAAGCCCTCACAGTTACTCTTGGTGGGCACAGGAATGGGCCCTGTTGTGAATAATTTTTTTTAACAAACAGGAGTGCTTTATTGAAGGAAGGTATACAGTACAGAAATGTAAATGCACTTTAACACGATAGATACAGTCAGTACAAATAATTCAAAATGGTAATGTACGTTCGTTACAGGATACAAGATGTTCACCCTACATTCAACATGCTATATAATATAGTCTAGAAGATAGCATCCAAGCCATCAATTAAATCACGAGTCAGCCTTTCTGTTCCTAGAGTAAGATGAGGCGAGAGTTGCAAGGAGAGGGAATACCATATAGGAAGGTAGAGGGGAGGAAAGAAAGGGGGGGAAAGGGGGGAGTAGATTAGAAGGAGAAGAGGAGCACAGGAAGAGAAAGAGGGGGAGGCGGAGGGGAGAAGTAAAAGAGGGGACAGGAAGGGGGGGAAAAGAGGGGGACCATAGACCAATCCAGCTACATCTAATCACCAGTCCAGGGTAGCCACACCTTATCAAACTTCCAGGGACAACCACGACTAATGTAAGTCAACTTATACAAGGGGAGGGCAGCATTAACTTTAGCCTCCCAGGTGGCAACAGTCAGGGGGGTCGATGAGGTCCACTGGCACAGTATTTATTTTTTAGCATATAAGAGGAGATAGAAAATAGCAGTTTGCTATGGTGCGACCTTTGATCGTCATCGTGTACCCCCAACAGGGCCACCTCAGGAGTCACAGGCACTGCCAGGTCAAGGCGAACCCTGCTGTGAATTTTTAGATCAAGATTTGGAATTGCATGCACCTGTTGAACAGGGGCAGAAAAATTGGGCCTTTGATGGTGGTGGTGGACGGTGTTGCCACAACACTGTAAGCCCTCACAGATACTGTACTTGGAGCACAGCAATCAGACCTGTTGCGAAGCATTGCTTAAAAAATTGTAATTACACGCCCCTGTAAAGCCCCATACACAGGGTCGGACTTTTTCATGGATTCTGTCCGATCGGACAAGGTTGTTGAAAAATCAGACCGTGTGTATGCACCATCGGACAGTGTTCGTCGGTTTGACCGACGGACAAAGTCTTATCTCCTGCTGGAAATCTTTGCCGTCAACACGGTCCGATCACACCAAATCCGATCGTGTGTACGGTTGTCCGACCGGACAAAGTGCCACGCATGCTCAGATCACATTACAAGACCAAAGCTATTGGCTACTAGCCTCTACGTAGTCCCGTCGTAGGCAACAAACGTCACCACGTTCAGAATGATCGGATTTTCCGACAACTTTGTCCGACCGTGTGTACGCAAAACCAACATCGGACAAAGTATGACGGACATGGTCCGACGGACCTGGTCCGCGGATTGTCCGACCGTGTGTATGGGGCTTTAAAGTGTAAGTAAACCCCCCTATCGTTTTTAGCCAAGGAAGCTGCCATCTTTGCCTCTGTTTAATCTTCAACTGCCACGGTGCTGCACATGTGATCCGTTATGACACCAGCCATTGGATGGTTTGACTGTTTGGTTGAGAGCACAGCCAATATGCAGTTAGCATTCCCGGCATGCCTTTTTTTTTAAACTGTTAAATCGATGGGTTTACTTCCGCTTTAAACAGGGGCTGAAAAATTGTGCCTTAGGCACTGGTGCTGGTGCCACAACACTGCAACCCCTCACAGATACTGTACTTGGAGCACAGCAATCAGACCTGTTGCAAAGCATTGCATAAAAAATTGTAATTACACGCCCTGTTAAACAGGGGCTGAAAAATTGTGCCTTAGGCACTGGTGCTGGTGCCACAACACTGCAACCCCTCACATATACTGTACTTGAAGCACAGCAATCAGACCTGTTGCGAAGCATTGCATAAAACATTGTAATTACACGCCCCTGTTAAACAGGGGCTGAAAAATTGGGCCTTAGGCACTGGTGCTGGTGCCACAACACTGCAACCCCTCACAGATACTGTACTTGGAGCACATCAATCAGATCTGTTGCAAAGCATTGCATAAAAAATTGTAATTGCACGCCTCTGTTAAACAGGGGCTGAAAAATTGGGCCTTAGCCACTGGTGGTGGCACCCAGAAACAAATCTATTCGAAGCACGTTAAGCAGCACCATTGTAAGGGACACGGAAAATTACCAATTCAACAAAAAAAAAAGTTACGAATGTACGAATTTTTTTCGTTCATTTTCATTTTCGTTGTTCCTGTTTTCGTTTTTCGGATTTTCTTCATTCGTACATTCATTGTTTCTAATTTGGTGTTTTCGGATTTTCGTTATTTTCGGATTCGTTCGATTCAAACGATTCGATATTCGTTAAAATTTTTAGCGAATCGTTCGTTCATTCGTACGAAAACGAACGAACGAAAATAACGAAAAAAAACGAAAAACGAAAAAAAAACGAAACGAATTGCACATGTCTAATGAGGATCCTTCCGCAGGCTTTGCAGAATCAGGGAGGCCACACAACGTAGGTTAGCTGAGGCATTCGGTCCGGAGTCTTCTGGGTCACTGAGGACGACATGATCCGCAGCCACCTCCTCCCAGCCACGTACAAGTCCACTGGTTTCTTGGGACTTTAAATCATCCCTAAAAGACTGCTGCTGCTGCTGCTGCTGCTGATGCTGATGCTGAGTGCCAGGCTCCACCTCCATGCTGACACAATCCTCCTCCTCCTCCTCATCCTCTTCCTGTGTGATGGGTGGGAGAGATGGAACACTGTCTGGATAAAGGGGGCCTTGAGAGGTAAGGAAGTCCTCCTCTTCCTGCCTCTGTTCTGCCTCAAGTGTCCTGTCCATTATCCCACGCAGCGTATGCTCTAACAGGTGGACAAGAGGTACAGTGTCACTGATGCATGCACTGTCACTGCTCACCATCCTCGTGGCCTCCTCAAATGGTGACAGGACAGTGCATGCATCCCTGATCATGCTCCACTGGCGTGGGGAAAAAAATCCGAGCTCCCCTGACCCTGTTCTGGTGCCGTAGTCGCACAGGTACTCATTAATGGCCCTCTGCTGCGTGTGCAGTCGCTGCAGCATGGCCAACGTTGAGTTCCACCTGGTGGGCATGTCACATATAAGGCGGTTCTTGGGCAGGTTCAACTCCTTTTGCAGCTCAGCCAGCCGAGCACTGGCATTATATGATCGGCGGAAATGCACACAGACTTTCCTGGCCTGCCTCAGGACATCCTGTAAGCCTGGGTACCTGCCCAAGAACCGCTGCACCACCAGGTTAAGGACGTGAGCCATACAGGGCACATGGGTCAGCTGTCCCTGTCGCAGGGCGGAGAGGAGGTTGGTGCCATTGTCACAAACCACCATTCCTGGCTTAAGCTGGCGTGGCATCAACCACCTCTCGGCCTGCCCCTGCAGAGCTGGCAGAACCTCTGCCCCAGTGTGGCTCCTGTCCCCCAAACACACTAGCACAAGCACGGCATGGCATCTATTTGCCTGCGTACTTGCGTAGCCCCTTGGACGCCTAGGGAGCACCGCTGGTTCAGAGGACAGAGCACTCGAAGAGGCCATGGAGGAAGAAGAAGAGGAGGGGGTGGAGGAGAGAGGTGTGTCACAACCAGTAGTAGCATTTTGGAGGCGTGGTGGCGGAACAACCTCCAACACTACTGCACCTTGTCCTGCATCCTTCCCAGCTGCCAAAAGAGTGACCCAATGGGCCGTGAAAGACAGGTAACATCCCTGTCCATGCCTGCTGGACCATGAGTCAGCGGTAATATGCACCTTACCGCTGACCGCCCTGTCCAGCGAGGCATGGACATTGCCTTCCACATGCCGGTAGAGAGCAGGAATCGCCTTCCGTGAGAAAAAGTGGCGTTTGGGAACCTGCCACTGAGGAACCGCACATTGAACAAACTCACGGAAGGGGGCCGAGTCTACCAACTGAAAAGTCAGCAGTTGAAGTGCTAGCAATTTAGCCAAGCTAGCATTCAACCGCTGGGCATGTGGATGGCTGGGAATAAACTTCTTTCGATGGTCCAGCAGCTGGGGCAGGGAAATTTGCCTGGTAGAATCGGACGTCGGTGTACTGCTAGCACAGTGCCCGCAAGTACTTGGCTGTGACACACCTAATTCTACACCTTAATTCCTCTCAGTGCAGCTTTCAGAGAGGACTGAAGGTATAGTGGGGTTGGAGATCCCAGCTGATGAGGAGCAAGGAGAGGTCCGCTTTGTTCTTTGGTGTGGGTCTTTAATGTGCGCTTGCCAACGAGCTGCATGGCAGGTCGACATATGTCTGGTCATGCTTGTGGTGCCCAAGCGGCTGATGTTTTGGCCACGCGAGATACGCTTGAGACATATGTTGCAAATAGCAGTGGTGCAATCTGATGCACTCGTCTCAAAAAAGGCCCACACCAAAGAACTTTTGTAATAACGTGCAGAGGCAGCGCCCTGCACAGGCGGAGCTCTGCGATGTGATTCAGTTGGTGTGCTGGCCTCAAGCTGGCCCCCAAAGGACATCCTGCCTCGTTGGAGATGTGCCGCCTCCTCCGCATCCTCCTCCTCCCCCTCCTCCTCTCTCTCCGTTCAGGCACCCACGTGGAGTCAGTGACCTCATCATCCCCTCCCTCTTCACCACTGGAGCAAACCTGGCAGTAAGCTGCAGCTGGTGGAACATGACTGCCAGATTGCTGTCCTTGAGCATCCCCTCTCTCTGCGCTCACGCTACTGCCTTCCTCTAGCTGGGTATCATCATCCGAGCCTTCAAAACGCTGGGCATCCTCCTGGAGCATGTACCCAACACTGTGCTCAAACAGTTCGAGGGAATCCTCAGGAGGACATGGTGGGTCTAGGGAATGGGTGCCTGATGATGACATTGAGTACGCGTTGGCAGCTGCTTTGCCAGTACCCTGAGCCTGGGTGAGAGAGGATGAGGAGGATGAGGAGGGCTTGGTCATCCACTCTACCAAGCCTTCGGCATGATGCGGCTCAACATGTCCACTTGCCGAAAAGAAGGACAAGCGTGTCCCATGGCCACGTGCTGATGACGATGCACCATGTCCATGACCAGCACTGTTGTCTCTAGGCACAGAGCCTGCTTGCCCTGTTTTCTTGGCTCGGAACTGTCTGCCTCTCCTTGTCGGTCTTCCAGACATTGTAGTGGGTAGTGTATATTGTGCTGGAGTCACACAGCACACACACTAACTCCTGCAGATGGCTGTCTTAGATGACAACAGGGCCTTAAGGCAGATACAGGCTGAGGTGGTTTAGTGTGCTGTGCTATACTCACACAGCACACACACACACGCTAACTCCTGCAGATGGCTGTATGGCTGCCTTAGATGACAACAGGGCCTTAGGGCAGATACAGGCTGAGGTGGTTTAGTGTGCTGTGCTATACTCACACAGCACAAACACATACGCAAACTCCTGCAGATGGCTGTCTGGCTGCCTTAGATGACAACAGGGCCTTAGGGCAGATACAGGCTGAGGTGGCTTAGTGTGCTGTGCTATACTCACACAGCACACACACATGCTAACTCCTGCAGATGGCTGTCTGGCTGCCTTAGATGACAACAGGGCCTTAGGGCAGATACAGGCTGAGGTGGTTTAGTGTGCTGTGCTATACTCACACAGCACACACACACGCTAACTCCTGCAGATGGCTGTCTGGCTGCCTTAGATGACAACAGGGCCTTAGGGAAGATACAGGCTGAGGTGGTTTAGTGTGCTGTGCTATACTCACACAGCACACACACACGCTAACTCCTGCAGATGGCTGTCTGGCTGCCTTAGATGACAACAGGGCCTTAGGGCAGATACAGGCTGAGGTGGTTTAGTGTGCTGTGCTATACTCACACAGCACACACACACGCTAACTCCTGCAGATGGCTGTCTGGCTGCCTTAGATGACAACAGGGCCTTAGGGCAGATACAGGCTGAGGTGGTTCAGTGTGCTGTGCTATACTCACACAGCACACACACACGCTAACTCCTGCAGATGGCTGTCTGGCTGCCTTAGATGACAACAGGGCCTTAGGGCAGATACAGGCTGAGGTGGTTTAGTGTGCTGTGCTATACTCACACAGCACACACACACACGCTAACTCCTGCAGATGGCTGTCTGGCTGCCTTAGATGACAACAGGGCCTTAGGGCAGATACAGGCTGAGGTGGTTTAGTGTGCTGTGCTACACTCACACAGCACACACACACGCTAACTCCTGCAGATGGCTGCCTTAGATGACAACAGGGCAGAAGGGTAAAGGTGGTTTAATGTGCTACTGCAGTGCTATACTAACACAGCATGCACACACTACACTAATCCCCAGAATCACAGCAGATAATGTCAGCAGATTGAATCACAGCAGATAATGTCACTGACACCATCACTGACTGTTCCTAACGCCAGAACACACTAAATGAGGCCGCCGGCGCGTCGGCCTTATATAGTGTGGAGCGTGTACTAAACCCCCTGAGCTATAATTGGCCACAGGCATCCTGCCTGTGGCCAATTATTGCTCTCCTCGCCGCTGGCTCTATGATTGGCCAAGCATGCGGGGTCACAGTGCATGCTTGGCCAATTATCAGCCAGCAATGCACTGCGACTGGCGCAGTGCATTGTGGAGCGTTCGCATCACACGAATTTGATGCGAACGGCCCACATAGTTCTGGGCTCGACGACCGGTCGAACGGCCGATGTTCGATTCGAACATGGGTTCGAATCGAACACCGGGCCCATCCCTAGTTTTGAAATGTATCGTACCATATTGGTCCCCCTCCAATGTGGTTGGATTTTATCCAAAGCTAAAAATGTAGTTCCTTTTAATTTCCTATCATGATATTTGTCATAATATCTAGATAGGTTGTGTTTTTTAAAACCTTGCTTAATGTTGCCTACATGTTCTGCAAGTCGCACATGTAATTCGCGTTTGGTGTGTCCAATATATTGCTTAGAGCAAGGACATTCTATCATGTACACTATGTAGCGTGTAGAACAGGTCATAAATTATTTAATATCGTAGGATCTATTTGTTACGGTGGACTGAAAATTTTTGCATCTTCGTTCTCTAAAATGGTTAATTTGACATATGCTACATTTGCGGCGTGGAAAAAATCCTTTCATAGATTGAAAGAAAGATAACGTTTTGGGAGAGTCAATGATATTCGGTGCTACATTTTGTCTCAATGAAGGGGCTCCTCTATAAATCACGATTGGACGTTCAGGAATAATGGGACCTAAAATCTTATCATTCTTTAATATATCCCAGTGTTTATTCAGTATTTTTTTGATATAAAAGTGTTGGTTGGAATATCTAGTAATCATAGACCAACTGAATTTATTATTGGATCCATTTTTATTGTCTAGTGAAGAATTGGTTACAGCAGACCTATTGAGCATGTCCAC
The DNA here is from genome assembly GCA_028564925.1 of Lithobates sylvaticus. Classification (NCBI taxonomy): domain Eukaryota; kingdom Metazoa; phylum Chordata; class Amphibia; order Anura; family Ranidae; genus Lithobates; species Lithobates sylvaticus. Next base: position 127,469,318 of record CM053037.1, read on the forward strand.
CCTATCCATATCAGCAACAGTGATAATAGTTGTATTTTTTTCACTTTCAGAGTAACCCTTGTCAAGGAATCTCTGTTTCAAAATTGAGGCTTGTGAATAATAATCTGCAATCTCAGTACAGTTCCTACTAATTCGCTGTAACTGTCCTTTAGGGACCACGGCCAGCCATGATTTATGATGGCAGCTGGAGAGTGGAATGTATGCATTATGATCAGTTTCTTTGAAATAGGTGCTAGTGATCAAACTCCCTTCCTTAATAGTGATATTAAGGTCTAAGAAGTGAATGTTGGTATCACTGGCTTCGTATTCCAAAGAGATGCCTCTATTGTTATCATTCAGCTTAGAAAAGAAAGATTCTAACGATGACAAGTCACCCTCCCAAAGGACAATCACGTCATCAATATATCTTCTCCATAGAAGTAACTCTTTAGGGCAGTTGGTATCTATACATTCAAGCTCCCAACGGGCCATGAATAAATTAGCTAAACTTGGCGCAAACTTCGCACCCATAGCAACGCCGCAAGTTTGCAGAAAAAAATCACCTCCGAACCAAAAATAATTGTGGCCTGTTGCAAACAGCAAAAGATCCATAATAAAGTCCCTATGAACCACAGACAAAGATTCATCTTGTTCAAGATAAAAATTTACTGCCCCAAACCCTTTTTGGTGTGAAATAATGGTATAAAGGGAGGCTACGTCTGCAGTAGCTAAGATGCAGCCTTCCTTCCATTCACAACCATCCAACAGGTTAATAACCTGAGTGGTATCTCGTAAATAAGAGGAAGTCTTGACAACTAAAGGTTGAAGATAGTTGTCCACATATCTTCCTATTCTGGCAGTTACAGAGTCTATGCCGCTAATGATAGGGCGACCCGGTGGTTTAGCAGGGTTTTTATGAACCTTAGGTAGGTAGTACATAACAGGTACTCTAGGGACTGTTGGTATCAAATATGCCTTTTCTTTTTTGTTTAAAATGTCATTTTGAAATCCATACTCTATCAGATCAGAAAGGTCTTTTCTATATCTGACAGTAGGATTAGAGGCCAAAGGTGTGTAAGTGCTACAATCAGATATTATTCTATTCATTTCATCAACATAGTGAGATTTATCTAGAATAACAATACCTCCCCCCTTATCGGCAGGGCGTATCACTATATCATTACGATCACAAATCTGTTGGACATTTGAATGGAACTCGCTAGTATTGTGATTCTTAGGGATTTTTAATGCCACTAAACCTTTTATCACAAGTTCTTTGAAAACTTGTACAGAGGGGGCAACAAAACTTGGAGGATTAAAGAGAGAGGCATTCGAAAAAATTGGTATGCCAAATTGTAGTACCAGATGCCTCCCCTGTGTCAAAATGGACAGTGTTAGTGGCAACTGGTAAAACAGAAGGATTAGCGACAATCTGACTGCTATTACCAATGGGGTTCAAGATGAAATGTCTTTTGATGTTCATTTTGCGGATGAACTTATGCACATCTATAAAGGTTTCGAATTTATTGAGTTTATGCAGGGGAGCAAATTTTAAACCTTGACTTAAAACATTCTGTTCACCTTGAGTGAGTTGGGCTGAGCTTAGATTGAACACTCCACTTATGTCTACTTCTTTCTTTTCTTTGGCCCTGACCCTCCTCCCCCTCTAATGCCTCTCTTCCTTCGTAACCCCTTTTGGTTCGATTGTTGGCCATGGGAAAAAAACGTGATTGACTCTCATGTGTATCTTTGAAAAGGGAATCATTATAATTTTCCCTCTGTGAGACAGGGTAATCGCTATATTGATTAGGATGTCTCAAGATGGCATGATTATCTTCAAACCTGTCATCTCGATAGTCAGACAAGGGTGTAAATCTATTCTGAATGGCTAGAGATCTATTTCTTGGGCTTTGAACCCTTGCACCTGAATTGTGATTATTTACATAATCTCTTGGGTCACCCCTATGTTCCCACTGATTCACATGAGTGGAATAATCTCTATGGCAAGTGTTCTGTGTGGGGTGATTTTTTTTATTATTAAAATTGGGATTATGGAAAGAACCTCGTTGGTATGTTTGATGAGGAGTTTCTTTTGGATAATTGTACTGGGGAGCACCTTGTTGACGGGTGTTGCCCTGATTCCTATTCGGGTAATATTTAATGGAATTGGGATTCCCTCTCCCATTATTCCTAGGAGAGAAACCCCTTGGAGTGTCTCTATTGATAACCCTGTTTACGAGGAGAGGGGGTAACATTGTGTTAGGAATAGGGGCTGGTCGGGACTGTGGTGCAGCAGATGTATCCATATTAGCACTAGTCCTCTCTTCCTCCACTGAGTCCTCAATTTTTAACTGCCACTTATTTGAGTAGTCGGCAAAATCTCTATTGTATTTTTTATTTTTTTGATCAGTGTCCTCCTTTTCTAGGAATGACCATAATGAATCAGACTTTTGTTTATAAGCCTCCTGATTTTTGAATGGTGATAATTTGCCTTTTACAAGAACAATCTCATCACTCAAAACCTTAAGTTTCAATCGTTTCTTTTCTATTCTATTCTATAAAATTCTATTCTATGTAAATAATTACAATTCAGGTGCAAGGGTTCAAAGCCCAAGAAATAGATTTCTAGCCATTCAGAATAGATTTACACCCTTGTCTGACTATCGAGATGACAGGTTTGAATATAATCATGCCATCTTGAGACATCCTAATCAATATAGCGATTACCCTGTCTCACAGAGGGAAAATTATAATGATTCCCTTTTCGAACATACACATGAGAGTCAATCACGTTTTTTTCCCATGGCCAACAATCGAACCAAAAGGGGTTACGAAGGAAGAGAGGCATTAGAAGGGGGAGAAGGGTCAGGGCCAAAGAAAAGAAAGAAGTAGACATAAGTGGGGTGTTCAATCTAAGCTCAGCCCAACTCACTCAAGGTGAACAGAATGTTTTAAGTCAAGGTTTAAAATTTGCTCCCCCGCATAAACTCAATAAATTTGAAACCTTTATAGATGTGCATAAATTCATCTGCAAAATGAACATCAAAAGACATTTCATCTTGAACCCCATTGGTAATAGCAGTCAGATTGTCGCTAATCCTTCTGTTTTACCAGTTGCCACTTACACTGTCCGTTTTGACACAGGGGAGGCCTCTGGTACTACAATTCGGCATACCAATTTTTGAATGCCTCTGTCTTTAACCCTCCAGGTTTTGTTGCCCCCTCTGTACAAGAGGGGGCATCTTGTGATAAAAGATTTAGTGGCATTAAAAATCCCTAAGAATCACAATACTAGCGAGTTCCATTCAAATGTCCCACAGATTTGTGATCGTAATGATATAGTGATACGCCCTGCCTATAAGGGGGGAGCTATTGTTATTCTAGATAAATCTCACTATGTTGATGAAATGAATAGAATAATATCTGATCGTAGCACTTACACACCTTTGGCCTCTAATCCTACTGTCAGATATAGAAAAGACCTTTCTGATCTGATAGAGTATGGATTTCAAAATGACATTTTAAACAAAAAAGAAAAGGCCTATTTGATACCAACAGTCCCTAGAGTACCTGTTATGTACTACCTACCTAAGGTTCATAAAAACCCTGCTAAACCACCGGGTCGACCTATCATTAGTGGCATAGACTTGGTAACTGCCAGAATAGGAACATATGTGGACAACTATCTTAAACCTTTAGTTGTCAAGACTCCCTCTTATTTACGAGCATTGTTGGTCATCTTACTTTAAAAAAGTAATTAGTTAAGTTACAAAATACTTCTCCCAAAAAGTACCGTATTTATCGGCGTATAACACGCACCGGCGTATAACACGCACCCCAAGTTTAGGAGGGCATTTTAAGGAAAAAAAGTTTTAGGAGGGAAGTTTAGGGAAAAAAAAAAAACTTACATTTAAGCGTCATTTGCAGCTTGCCCAGCGTCATTGCAGCCTTGCCCAGCGTCATTGCAGCCTTGTCCAGCGTCATTGCAGCCATGCCCAGCGTCATTGCAGCCATGCCAAGCGTCATTGCAGCCATGCCCAGCGTCATTGCAGCCATGCCCAGCGTCATTGCAGCCATGCCCAGCGTCATTGCAGCCTTGCCCAGGGTCATTGCAGCCTTGCCCAGCATCATTGCAGCCTTGCCCAGGGTCATTGCAGCCTTGCCCAGGGTCATTGCAGCCATGCCCAGGGTCATTGCAGCCATGCCCAGCGACATTGTACCTTGCCAGTGTCATTGCAGCCATGCCCAGCGACATTAGAAGTCCGGTCCGGGTTTAAATTTCCCGCCGCCGAGACTCTGTCGTGCGCGCCACCGAAAAAGTCCGAGACACGGCCGAAAAAGACCGAAGCGGCCCCGGAAAAGGCCCCGGAAAAGGCCGAGCCGACTGTTCAGCTCCGATCGCGCCTCCCTGCTGTTTCCGGAGCGAGCACAGGGAGGCGGGACTCCGAGCAGAGCCGAACAGTCTGCTCGGTCTATTCCGGCGCGGCTTCGGGTTTTTCCGGCCGCGCCTCGGTCTTTTTCGGCGGCGCTCGCTATTTTTCGGCGGCGCTTGCCATTTTTGCCATTTTTGAATTTTTTTTGGGGGGGTATCGGCGTATAACACGCACCCACGACTTTCCCCCGATTTTTAGGGGGAAAAAGTGCGTGTTATACGCGATAAATACGGTAATTGCGTTAGTAACTCAGTTACTACATTGGCAAAGTAATTAGTTATGCAGCAAAGTAACTGTGACTTTTTTTTTTATATTCTATACGTTTAACTAAGGGGCGGGTCTAGTATTACTGTAAGCAAGGGGCGCATGTATTATTATTGTTATATATCGTGTAACCAAGGGGCTGCTCTATTATTACTCTAACCAAGATCTGTTATAGCGTGTAAGCAAGGAGCAGGTCTATTATTATTATATCGTGTAAGGGGCGGATGGCTACAGAAGAGGGCGAATGTTAAATGGGCAGAGCTCGATATATAACAATAATAATAAATGCGCCCCTTGGTTACAGTAATACTAGACCAGCCCCTTACACGATAGACACCCCTTGCAGAGTAGCACGAGCATCGGGACCGTGCGGCACTGCCTCTTACAATTACATGTTAAATGCGCCTGCGTGGTGTAGAGTTCACTCAGAGCTGTTTAGGTTCGGCAATTTTCGTAAGCTCCGCAGTCCTTCGTACTGCGCAAGTGCCGCGCCTGCGCAGTACAGGGGGTCCTTATCCGAAGAGGGAAATTTTTCGGCAGGACACCGGAATTACACTACTGCCATCTAGTGGTGGTAGATGTAATTGCGGTAACACTGCCCAAGTAATGGTAACTGCGTTACCATGAAGGGAAAAGTAATCAGTTAGATTACTCATTACCCTCTAAAGTAACTGGGTTAAGTAACTCAGTTTATTTTAACTCAGTTACTTACATCACTGTTTACGAGATACCACTCAGGTTATTAACCTGTTAGATGGTTGTGAATGGAAGGAAGGCTGCATCTTAGCTACTGCAGACGTAGCCTCCCTTTATACCATTATTTCACACCAACAAGGGTTTGAGGCAGTACATTTTTATCTTGAACAAGATGAATCTTTTTCTGTGGTTCATAGGGACTTTATTATGGATCTTTTGCGGTTTGCAACAGGCCACAATTATTTTTGGTTCGGAGGTGATTTTTTTCTGCAAACTCGTGGCATTGCTATGGGTGCAAAGTTTGCGCCAAGTTTAGATAATTTATTCATGGCCCGTTGGGAGCTTAAATGTATAGATACCAACCGCCCCAAAGAGTTACTTCTATGGAGAAGATATATTGATGACGTGATTGTCCTTTGGGAGGGTGACTTGTCATCGTTAGAATCTTTCTTTTCTAAACTGAATGATAACAATAGAGGCATCTCTTTGGAATACGAAGCCAGTGATACCAACATTCACTTCTTAGACCTTAATATCACCATTAGGGGGGGCGTTTGATCACTAGCACCTATTTCAAAGAAACTGATCGTAATTCATACATTCCACTCTCCAGCTGCCATCATAAATCATGGCTGGCCGTGGTCCCTAAAGGACAGTTAAAGCGAATTAGAAGGAACTGTACTGAGATTGCAGATTATTATTCACAAGCCTCAATTTTGAAACAGAGATTAATTGACAAGGGTTACTCTGAAAGTGAAAAAAATACAACTATTATCACTGTTGCTGATATGGATAGGGACATGCTCAATAGGTCTGGTGTAACCAATTCTTCACTAGACAATAAAAATGGATCCAATAATAAATTCAGTTGGTCTATGATTACTAGATATTCCAACCAACACTTTTCTATCAAAAAAATACTGAATAAACACTGGGATATAGTAAAGAATGATAAGCTTTTAGGTCCCATTATTCCTGAACGTCCAATCGTGATTTATAGAGGAGCCCCTTCATTGAGACAAAATTTAGCACCGAATGTCATTGGCCCTCCCAAAACTTTATCTTTTTTTCAATCAATGAAAGGATTTTTTCCATGCCGCAAATGTAGCATATGTCAAATTAACCATTTTAGAGAATGAAGATGCGAAAATTTTCAGTCCACCGTAACAAATAGATCCTACAATATTAAATCATTTATGACCTGTTCTACACGCTACATAGTGTACATGATAGAATGTCCTTGCTCTAAGCAATATATTGGACGCACCAAACGCAAATTACATGTGCGACTTGCAGAACATGTAGGCAATGTTAAGCAAGGTTTTAAAAAACACAACCTATCTAGACATTATGACAAATATCATGATAGAAAATTAAAAGGAACTACATTTTTAGCTTTGGATAAAATCCAACCACATTGGAGGGGGACCAATATGGTACGATCCATTTCAAAACTTGAAACGAGATGGATTTTTTAAATATGTGTTCCTATGTACCTTTCGAGTCAAATGTAGATTGGGATATAAATAGTTTTATCAGTAATTCCTGATTGGCTTTTCTTTTATATAATTTTTGAAATTTGAAAAAAAAAAAAAATATATATATATTTTTTTTTTAAATATATTTTATGTATTTTTAATTCTACATATTTTTATATAAATATTTTATTAAGTATTTTGTAATATCTATATATGTAATAATTTTTGAATTTTAAATATTATTCATTGGTTATGATGTCTAATTTTAGGTGGTTATACATCATGCCGCGGTCTCTCCTCAGTCTTTCCAGTTCTATAACATTAGGCTTTATATTTCCTTTTTATTTTCATCCATCGTCTCCTATGAACGATTTCTTTACATATTAATATCCTTACTGACCACTAGATAGCATATTGGGTCATGTCTCTACTTCCATATGCAGCGTTGTTCTTTTTTTGTATGGCTTTGCTATCAATCAAGCATAGCTGTTTTTTTCCCATCCCTTCGGTTTGCCATTAGTTAAAATGGCGACAACGGGTATAAATATCTTCGTTTGTGATGACAGCGTCACTGGCCAATCCTCAGACGACGTCCGATTGCTGACGAAACGTGTAGGGTGGGGCCTTGAAGGAGACGTCATCACCTTTGTTCTGAGAAGGTGGATGGGCGTGCAATCTAGGAAGTAGAACGAGACAACACGGATACACCGCACTTTGATGTACATCCACTCTGTTTTATTTGGCGTTCATACGACCATTTTCTTGTAAGTGCAATCTTATCTTTTTTCATTAAAACGTTATCTTACATATTACACTATGGGAGTTTTCCTTTGTTTTGCATATCTGAAATACTCTCCCCAAAGCATGTGAGTTACGGAGTACCGTTAACAGTATCCTAAGGGTTGAGGGAGACCTTACTTTCCAAGGCTGGGGGAGACTGCTGTGGCAGTCATCAGCTTCTGGTAAGCAGGCAATTTATACAATTTCGGTGGGGATGTGGATACACTTCACATTATCTTGGAGATTTTTAAACGGATGTCACTATTATTTATTTGATGCAGACACTTTGCTTTATGGATGTGAACTTTTATTTCAGAATATACATTTTTTTTGGGGACCTTGCTTTAGTTTTCTCTATTTTTCTTTCATCACAATTTTTCTTTTTTTGATTTTTCACTTATTTATGCTGATTTACATTTGCATATCAATTTGTTATTAGCGCTGCATTTCTTGTTTTTTTGTTTTTTTTACAATGAAAAAAACCCCCACCTATTATGAATATTAATTCTTGATGCTTTGTGTAATGATGTGTGTCCTACATTCTTTTGCGCTGTCGTTTTGTCCTGTCTGACACACAAAGATATTATGCAACTTTTTTCCATGGTTGGGATGGTGTTGTATGTGGCATCATTAGTGTTAGGAGCCTATTGCTGCAAGCAAAATGAACATTTGTGCGCCATTACCTTAATTTAAAGTGATTGTAAAGTCTTGTTAAAAAATTTATAAATAATAAGAAACATGTTACTTACCTCCTTTGTGCAGTTGGTTTTGCTCAGAGCAGCCCAGATCCTCCTCTTCTCAGGTCCCTCTTTGCTGCTCCTGGCCTCTCCCTCCTATTGAGTGCCCCCACAGCCAATAGCTTCCTATGGGGGCACTGGAGCCGAGTCACAGCTCCGTGTTTGCATTTAGAGACGGAGACCCAGCCCCGCCCCCTCTTGACAGCCGTGGGAGCCAAATACTGCAGCTGCTGACTTTTAAAATAAGGACACTTACCTGTCCAGGGCGCCCGCGATGTCGACAGCCAAAGCCGACCCATCCCTCAGTCCTCGAATGCTGCCGCCGCCATCTTTCGATAAAGGAATCAGGAAGTAAAGCTTCACTTCCTGGTTCCCTACTGCGCATGCGCGAGTTGCGCTGCGCAATCCGAATGGTCCCTGCTGTCTCTGGGACCCGTGTGTCTCCCAGCAGACAGCGGGGGGGGGGGGGGGGGGTGAAGTGGTGTAGACCCCCGCTGGGTCTATGCCCGGAAGTGGGTGCAAATACCTGAAAGGTGCCAAACGTGACACCAGAGGGGAGGAGGGTTTTGAAAAGCAGAAGTTCCATTGTTGTGTGGAACCCTGCTTTAAGTCGTCCAGTCCAGATTATCTCTGCCTTTTCCCTGGTCACATCTCTAGGGACGCTCTCCTGTGTTCCTGTTAAAGACTTGCTGGGCTGACATTCCTTTTTCTCCCTGACGTTTTGGCTTGTCTGACTATCCGTTCCAGTTCCTGAACTCTGGCTGTTTTGACTACATTTACTCTGTTTACCTTTTTTTTATTATTATTATTATTATTATTATTATTATTATTAAACAAGTGTGATTTATCTGTACTTCTGTCTAAGTCTGATTCATGGTTTCTTACAGTAGGCGAAGGCCATGAATTCAGAAGATGCAGTTAATCCACTTGTTGGTAATATTTTTTCTAGATTGGATGAGCAGGATTAACGCATGGATCAGTTTGCCATGGCATTACAAACGCTCCTGAGTCACATGGCTCACATGGAATCTCCCACTGTGGCTACTCCGGTACAACCTGTGTTGCAGGCCATTCCTGCTGCTTCTCCAATGCAGAAGGTTTCTCAACCAGGTTGAGATATCATTTGAGATGCTGTCACAGGCTTTCCCACAGACAGAAACAAAGTAGATTTTGGTATACTTTGCTTTCTGAGAGAGCCTTGGCCTGGGCAAACCCTCTATGTGAGACACAATAACCTGTTGTCTTGAGTTACCCTGAGTTTGTGGCTTCTTTTAAAAAGGGTATTTGACATTTCCGCACGCTCCGCTGAGAGATGAGGATGAGATAGCAGCCCGAGATATACCCACTGAGCTTGAGAAGTTGATCACGTTTGCCATCCTCATTGACTCCGGACTCAAAAAAAGACTCTCTTTTAAGGCGCGATTGCGAAAGCCTCCGGTACATTTTTCTCCGAGCTTTGCAGTCCCACCCTTGCCTTCCTCACCTCCCATGCCTCCTGGTACCGAGTCGGTCAGTGAAGGGGAACTCATGAACTTGGGTTTCATGTGTCTCTGCAGATAAGAGAACCATAAGGCGGAGGGAGAGATTGTGCCTTTATTGTCGCCAGGCAGATCACTTTTTGAAGTCTTGTCCTACCTGAGGTCCTGTCACAGACAGACCTTAGGTGGCGTTGTTTCATGCCCAGTTATCCAGAAGGATAAGCCCCTGGTTTTGGTTACCCTTTCTTGGGCTGATTCGTCCATCGAGATACAGGCTTTTAATCGACTCTGGGGCTGCAGGCCTGTTCATGGATGCTGCCTTTGTATCGAAGCACTCGATTCCAGCTGCAGCTGCATGACACTCCACTTGCCATTGAGGTTCTTGATGGGAGACCTCTACAGCCTGCCCATGTGATTTATGAGACTCATGTTCCGTTGTCCATGGCCGTAGGGGCTCTTCACCATGAGATAATCCAATTCCAAGTTATTTCCTCACCTAAGTTTCTGCTGGTTATTGGTTATCCTTGGTTACAGAGGCACAACCCCTCTTTTGCTTGGCTTCATGCTGAGGTACTCTAATGGTCGCCACAATGCAATAAGACATGCTTCCATAAGGTAGCCATGGTCCTTTGCACATCTTCACTCTACTCTCTGCTGAAGGAGTACCGCGATTATAGCCATGTCTTTGACAAAGGTCAAGCCAGTAGTTTGCCTCCACACCGGTCATATGATTGTGCAATTGACCTTCAACCTGGTGCCATACCCCATTGTGGCCGGGTTTACCCTTTGTTGGTCTTGAAGGATAAGGCCATGGAGGAGTATGTTGCAGACACACTCAAGGTTTCATCCGCAAATCCTTGTCTCCCGTAGGTGCTGGTTTCTTCTTTGTGAAGTGGTGAACCTTGTATTGATTATAGGGGTCTCAATTGCTTCACGATGAAGAATGCCTATCCCTTTTTAAACTTGCAAACAAGGGAGGAACAGGATGTGATGCTGTGAGGGTGGGGGAGGAGCCTAGCGGCAGCACCTAGGAGAGGGAGTGCATGGAGGAGGCTGGAGAGAGCATGCACCAGGCCCGGATGTGGGAGTGATGCGGGGTGAGAGACTGCAGAGCTGGACGGCTTGAGAAGCCCGGAACAGCACCATAGAGAGTCGTCATCTCCCCCCTCCCAGGATGAGAGGCAAAGCACTGAATGGTGGAGATTGTAGTGTGGAGGAGTTTGGCTGTCTCAGAGTAACAGAGTACCTGAGCGCCTATCAAGGTAAAATCTTTTGAATCCTTTTTCATGTAATGGAATATCTGAGATGTCTGACTTGATAAAACTACAGCCACTGCAGAGGTGAAGGCAGATGAACTTTTCTCTTTTTTTTTTTCTCCTCTATTTAAAATATACTTAAAAGGCTGCTATTAAACCGGTCTATTTTAGGAAATATGAGAATCAAATTGAGACTATATATGAAGATTTTCTGAATAGCCTGATTTCCCTGAATTTATTATAATTACATTACGGCCATACCAGAGCATCCACTATGGAAAAGAAAAAGAGACATTCAAATCACTTTAAGGCTGAGAAGCCTAAATTGATTTAATTACAACTATTATAGTGATAGAGGCAGGTGAATGTTTTTTTGTTTGATAATTACATTCCAAAAGCTCTCTAAGAACTGAGGTATGCATCTGAAATATTTGAACAATTTTTGTTTGAAAGATTCCATTGGACACATATGATATATAGCACAAAACTGATCTATATGAACTGCTTGGATAATGGGATGCAGCTGAGGTTTGAACTGAGGTTTTATAAGTGTACTACTTGAATCACTTGAACGGATATATGTGTGAAGCAGAATAGCAATAAAAATCGCAATAAATAACATGAAATACTGAACTGACCAAGCTATATCCATAGCAGAGGTGCAGGTATATAGGGGTAGTACCTGAAAGTGCCTAAAACCGACAAAATTGCATTGAATTCCTACCTGAAACGTCCAGGGGGACACGTGTGTAAGTGGGACTTACCTGAGCTGATTAACTACAGCCACACTTGTGCGTCTAATAAGTGGAAGCCTCATCAATTTCTTTATAAATCAGGACAGTAAGAAAAATATGAGACGGTGTTAAATCTAGGAATCTGGCTTGATTTACCTGAATTGACTAAATCACAGTCACACACATGCGCCTATTAAGGGAAACGTTTTTTTTTTTTTTCCGCTCTCTCTCTCTCTCCGGTTCTTTTATTTTATTATTTTTTTTTTTTTTTTTGTGGAGACCTTTTGTACTATTTGAATTGCCTGAAAAGACCAGATTAAGAGATTGCAGGATAGTAACCTACCTGATATATACATGGCATTAAATATGACATAACAAATAAAGCTCTCAAAAGGGTGGTACACAGTGGAGGGGAGTAATAACAGCAAGCTGACAAGAATATGAGAGGGCGAACGCAGAGGGGTACGGAACCAAAGGTCTCAAGGGAAAGCCTGAATACAAGTATAACTACTAGTACGATACAAAAATATTTAACGCCCAAGGAAGGGAACACAGGAAGCCCAGGAATGGAGAAAAAGCAACAAACTATAAAGAGCAGTAAGAAAGAGATGGCAAAATTAAAGGGCGCCCAAGGAGAGATGCCTACGGGGGAGAAAGGAGTGGAGAGAACTAACGAGGAGGAGCAGAGCGTTTTGTCCCAAATCTCTACTAAAGCGGATATGATTGATCTATTTAGTAAAATGGAAAATCTGATCAAAAACGAAATTACTAACGTAAGGATGGATTTGAGCCACTTATTGAAGAGAGTAGAGGAGACGGAAGAAAATGCAGATGCAAGAAATCGCAGAATTAAAAATACAGGTGAATCAACTCCAAAAAGATCATAGAGAATTTCTCTATAAATTGGAAGAACAAGAGAACCAAAATAGACGTCAGAATTTAAGAATAAGAGCCATACCTGAGCAGAATGGAGAAAACCTAGAAGAAAAAATGAGGAGAATTTTTAACCCCCTACTAGGTAGGGGTGAAGAGGAAGAGCTAAAAATAGACAGAGTACACAGAGTGAGGAAACCTCCTGGACTGAAAGAGGAGATACCACGAGATGTTATTGTGAAATTTCATCAGTATGAAGATAAAGCAAGAATATGGACTAAACTCAGAGGTACAAAGACCCAGAACTCTGCAAATCATACCACCCAATCTCACTGATAGACGTAGATGCTAAACTGCTGGCCAAGATCCTGGCAACCAGGCTGAACGGGGTGATCACGGCGCTGGTCCACCCGGATCAGTCGGGCTCTATGCCAGGCAGGGGAACTGACATTAACATCCGCAGGTTGTTTACCCACATAGACATGGCAAAGGAGGGGGATAGAGGCCTGGTCGCAGCCCTGGACGCCGAAAAGGCATTCGACTCTGTCGAGTGACTCTTCCTATGGGAGGTCCTGGAATGCTTCGGATTTGGCCCCAGGTTCATCTCCTGGATCCAACTCCTGTATAAAAACCCCACTGCCCGGGTCAGGGTTAATGGCCTGCTGTCTCCTCCCTTCAGTCTGTATAGAGGAACAAGACAGGGATGCCCCCTGTCTCCAGGGCTATTCGCCCTGGCGATTGAACCCCTAGCAATATTAATACGCCAGGATCACAGAGTGAGGGGCATAGCGGTCGGCGAGCTGCAGGAAAAAATATCCCTGTATGCTGATGACACCCTGCTTTATCTAGCGGACGCAAATGCATCACTCCAGGCCGCACTAGGAATAATAGAACAGTTTGGGAGGTTCTCTGGCATACGAGTGAATTGGGATAAATCTGTCCTTTTTCCCCTTAACGACACTAACCCCAGGGGTCCCACCAACACGCCCCTTCAGTGGGTAGAAGACTTTAAATACCTGGGTGTGATAGTCAAAAACTCCCCCCGGGCATACGTAGGAGATAATCTCTCCCCCCTGCTCACTCAGTTTGCCGCTAGGTGCCAGACATGGAAAACGCTACCACTGTCTCCGGTGGGTAGGGTGAACCTCCTAAAAATGGTATACCTTCCGAAGTTCGTCTATTTCTTTAGGAACACCCCATGCCTGATCCGCAAAGCTTTCTTTCAGAAGATTGACACTATCATCTCCTCCTTTGTGTGGGCTGGGAAGACCCCGAGACTAGCAAAGAGAACGCTCCAGATTCCCCTGTCTCAGGGGGGTTTGGCGCTGCCACACTTCCAATTGTACTACTGGGCGGCAGTACTGGTTACGGCCCGATGGTGGTTCTCCCAGCCCAAACAGAACCCGGCAGTTACTCTGGAGGCGGCGATCCTGGGGTCTAACTTGCCCTATAGGGGGCCCAGGGCCCACCCCCAAGCCACGACTCTGATGCGTACCACTGTACAAGTATGGCAGAAATATAGGGAGGTATATAGGGAGGACTCGACCGTCTCGCCTCACACCCCCTTGTGGGGTAACCCAACCCTGCCGCACCTCTTTGGGGTTCCTGAACCCCAAATGTGGGCGAGGAAGGGTATGATCACTCTCAGGCATGTCTTTAAGGATGGCTCCTTCCGCTCATTTGAAGACCTGCAGGCCCAGTACGCCCTACCGAATACTATGAGGTTTAGATACTATCAGTTCAGACATGCAATACTAGCCCAATTTCCAAATCCCCTGACACTCCAAACGGACGCAGTGGAGAGACTGCTTATTGCAAAACTGCTGGACAAACCACTATCCTCCCTCTATTTCTACCTCTCAGCTGCGCACATTACCTCCCCGACTAAGATATATGACAAGTGGAGGGCCGACATACCAGAGCTGACTGAGGAGATATGGGAGGACGTTGTCTCAGACTACACCACAAAAATGATCTCGGCAAAGGATCGTTTTATCCAGCTTAAGATGCTACATAGGGCATACTACACACCTGTCAGGCTGGCTAGGATATACCCTGGGGCGAGTGAATTTTGTTCAAGATGTGGAACCTCCGTGGGAACCTTTTTCCACGTAATGTGGTCCTGCCCTGTGCTGCGCCCCTACTGGGGAGCCGTTATTGAGGTCCTGGACTCCTTTGAGGACTGGGCCCTCCGCGTGGACCCAGCCTTGGCACTCCTGGGAAGTATGGAGGACGTTGAGGCCTCAAGACACGAAAAACTGTTCCTGTTCTACGCCCTGTATTATGCCAGGACGGAAATCCTCCTGAAATGGAAGCAAACCACCCCCCCCCCACACTGAGCATGTGGAAAGCCACAATAAACTCGGTCCTACCCCTCTATAAACTCACATACGAGAGCAGAAACTGTCCCAAAAAGTTTGACAAAGTATGGTCCCACTGGGTCGATGCACATGGTTGTTGAATAGGAATGTGCTGATTGTTCTATATGTTATGCTATCAGATTTCTAAAACGCAAGTGATAATGTTGTTCCGGATATTGACTCCTCCCCCCCCCCAAACCCATCCCCACCCCCCCCTGTCCCTGTGATCTTGCATTAATCTGCATTAATCTGCATTGTTTATGATGTATTGACCTTGCTGACTGTATATATCGTTGGACAATGTGAACTGTGTCATTGTTAATTGTTGTAATTTTTTCAATAAAAAACCTTTCTGTTAAAAAAAAAAAAAACTCAGAGGTACGGCCCCAATAATATATGAAAAAATTCCTATTCAGATCTTCACAGATTTATCTGCAGGTACGCTTGCTAGAAGAAGGCAACTCAGACCTCTACTGGATTATTTAAGAAGCATAAACATGAAATATAGCTGGGGGTTTCCAACAGCACTAATTGTATATAAAGATGGAAGAATGATGAGGTTGAAGTATATAGAAGAACTACAGGATTTCTGCAGTAAACTGGAGATACCGGTCCCGGATCTAATTGGAGGACAAGAGGAGGTGGGGAAGGATTGGGGGGGAGGGAGTGGGGAGGGGGGGTCAGGGGGGAAGGGAGGGAGAGGGGTGGGGGGGCTATGGAAACCATCTTAAAAAAGCAGCAAGTAAAGAGTAGAGAGAAAAAAATATGCAGTCATGACTTCAGTAGTGCCTCTCTGGTTTGAAATATGTCCCCAGGTATATCAAGAGTGAAACTATGACCACGGTCAATTTGGTGACATATAACGTCAGAGGGCTAAATACACCAGGGAAAAGGCACAAAATATTGAAAGAAATAGAGAGGTATGGGGCCGGAATCGCCTTCTTACAAGAAACGCATCTAACCTATGAGACAAGAATAAGATTGTACTCCCAGAGGTTCCCGACTTGGTATTACGGAGATTCACTATCTAATAAATCAAAAGGCGTGGCCATAGGCATATATAGGGACGTACGTTTTATTCTAGATGATAGACTAAATGATCCTGAGGGAAGATTTCTTTTCTTGATTTTAAGGAAAATTATGGGGTAAAGAATTTACAATGGCAAACATATACTGTCCAAATAAGAACCCAATAATATTTCTGAAAGAGACTTTAAAAAGATTATGGGAATTTAAAAAGGGAAGAGTGCTTATTGCAGGAGAATTGAATTTTTGTATGGATCCTGAATTAGACAGTACGTCCCATGCACAGGGGACAAGGAACTCCCAATTAAAAGCTCTTAAGGATCAAATGCATCAACTCCAGTTAGTGGATGCTTGGAGAGTGCAACATCTAAAGACTAGAGACTTTTCGTTCTACTCCCCTGTGCATGGGAAGTATACAAGGATTGATTACTGGTTTGTAGAACATAATATGCTGGACCTTGTGGTATCCTCAGGAATAGAAATAATATCCCTATCAGATCATGCGCCAGTGAAAATGAAGATTAGAATCCCAGACAACAAAAAACAACCATTCTCCTGGAAATTAAATAGGACCCTTTTTGATAAAAATGGAGCGGATAAAATAAAAAGGGAATTGGAGCTCTTCTTTCGGACCAATGAGACGGAAGAGGTAGATAGTAATACAATCTGGGAGGCTCATAAAGCCTATATAAGGGGGATATTTATTTCAATGGAGGCAAGGAGGAAGAAGGAAGAAAACAAAAAGAGAGAAGAACTAATAGAGGAAATTTATAGACTGGAGCAGATTCAAAAAAAGAATGGTAGGAACCAACAAGATGTAGGAGTGCGACATAATCTGGTGATCAAGAGGGATGAATTAAAAGAACTGCTGGAAGTAGAAAATAGAAAAACGTATAATAGAATCGCGAAAGAGAGATATCAGTGGGGCAATAAAAACATGCCTAGCGCGGATGTTAAGGAAAAAAAGATCACTCAACTATATAGGAGGAAATGTTAAATAAAAAAGGGGAAATAGTAAATAAGACCACAGACATTGCTATGGTGTTTAAGGAGTATTACGCACAGTTATGTTCGGTGAACAAAAATCAGACAGGAACACAGGGTATAGATAGGGAAAAAAAGATCAAGGAATATGTGCAGAGAGCTTCCCCAGATCTCTGAGGAGACAGCCCATTGTATAGGAACCCAATGGCGGCTATAAGAATAAATATGATGCTGTCCCCCCCTTTTAGGCTATATAATGGCACCAGGCAGGGGTGTCCGTTGTCACCCCTCCTGTTTATATTGACATTAGAGCCACTACTATCGGCAGTAAGAAGGAATGTAGATATAGGAGGGGTACAAGTTGGAAAAGAAACCCACAAAGTATCTGCATTTGCAGATGATCTTTTATTCTATATTACCAACCCCCGAATCACTATGCCCAATCTATTGAACACATTAAGAGAATATGGAGATGTATCAAACTTTAAAATTAACCCAGACAAGTCGGAGGTATTAAATATTAACATTGGTCCGGGAGAAGAGCAGAGTTTACAAAGAGAATTTAAATTCTCCTGGAAAAATACAGAAATAAAATATTTGGGAGTAAAATGAACCCCTTCGATAGATAAGATCTACAAGGCCAATCATATCCCATTACTAGAAGAGGTGAAAGTGGAAACTAAGAGAATAGCAGAAAGACCCCTGTCCTGGATAGGGCGTATAAATGCGCTGAAGAGGATCATCCTGCCTAAAGTACTCTACAAACTTCAAATGCTCCCCATTTACATACCCCCAGCATATTTTAAAGTGATTAAAATATTAATAACAAGACTAATATGGCAGAATAAAAAACCTAGGATAGCACTAAGTATTCTACAAACAGAGAAAGATCAGGGAGGATAAGGAGTACCGAATTTTAAAAAATATTATGAAGCAATAAACTTGACTAGGGTGGTGGAATGGACTAAGTCAGAGAGTGAAAAAAGTTGGGTAAAGATAGAACATATCACGGCTGGAACTAACTTAGGAAATAATATATGGATACCACCTAAGTACAGAGCACTGAGGAGAAATACACTTACACTTACAAGAAATGCAATGAAGGTATGGGACGGGGTACACAAGCACAATAAGTGGAAATATAACTCACCTTTAATTGTTTTAAAAGAGAATAATTATTTTGCACCAGGTAAAAGACAAGTAGGAGGAAATTGGATTAAGAGTGAAGAGGCACAATTGAGACACATTTTGCACAGAGGGAAAATAAGCACAATACAAGATCTAAAGGAGAAAAAAAACCTATTCCAGATTGATGAATGGCGTTATCTCCAGCTGAGTCATTTTGTCCTCTCTCTTCCCCAGCCACTAAGAGGAGGGGAGGAACTGACGGCGATAGAGAAGATGTGTGAATCTGAGACAAAAAAAGGGAGGATATCTCACATCTATAAAATTCTGCAGCAGAGGGACGAGTTGGAGATACCGTCATACATAAAAAGCTGGGAACGGGAAATAGGCACATGAGGGGATAATCAAGAGTTAAAGAAAATATTAAAATTGGTACATACATCCTCAGTTAATATCAGAATAGTAGAGACAAATTATAAATGCCTATCAAGGTGGTATAGGGTCCCGGTGACTGTAGCAAAGTTCCAAGGAGACCAGGCTCTTGGCTGCTGGAGGGGATGTGGTCAGAGAGGGACCATGGCACATATATGGTGGAGCTACCCCAAGATTGAATTATATTGAAAGGAAATATTAAGATACATCAAAGATATAAAGAATACCCAGGTACCGTATGACCCCTGGGTCTGTCTGTTTCATGGAGTTGAAACCCCATATGGAGAATATACTAACTCCCTGATAGTGCATCTTATGAATGCAGCCAAGACCTTGATCCCTAAAAAATGGAAAACAGTAGATAGACCAAAAGTAAAGGAATGGTTTGATAAAATAAACAAAATATTTGAAATGGAAGGGCTTAGGGCAGGCGAAGAGGGGGGAAGAGAACACCTCAATATCAGATGGGAAGCCTGGAAAAAAATTAGGTTAACGGAGAGGTACAGTGAAGTAATTGGACTGCAGATTTAAATTGAGGAGATAAGATGGTGGGACGGGGGGGGGGGGGGTAGATTAGTAGGGCGGGGGGGGTAATGAAGGGTAAAGGAAAATTAAGATAGATAAGGGGATAGAAAGAGACGAGTATGTAAGAAGATGGGAAATTAGAAGTAACATTTAATGTTTTTTTATGAAATATTTACATAAAATGTAAACTGCGAAAGTTTGAAATAAAGAAAGCCACAATGATGCCAAGATGAGATGGGACAGAGATGAACGGCTAAGCTGACATAGGTCCCCGATAAAAGTTTTGCTGATGTGGCTAAAAAAAGAAAAAAAAAAAAGAATGCCTATCCGATTCCGTTGATTACTGAGTTATTTGATCGCCCCAAGGGAGCAACGATTTTCACAAAGCTTGATTTGAGAGGGGCATACAATCTTGTGAGGATTAAGGAGGGCGATGAGTGGAAAACTGTGTTTAATTTCCAGAACAGGCCATTATGAGTACCTCGTAATGCCTTTTGGCCTTTGTAATGCCCCGGCAGTTTTCCAGGAATTTATTAACGATGTCCTCCGAGATTTGTTGCAGTTATGTGTGGTGGTTTATCTCGATGATATCCTCATATTTTCCAAGTCCCTGGAGAGCCACCACACAGATGTCTGTCATGTGCTTCAGAAACTAAGAGAGAACAATCTCTATTGTAAATTGGAGAAGTGCGAATTCTATCGTGAACAAGTTAAATTCCTGGGTTATGTAATTTCCACTGCTGGTTTTTCGATGGACCCAGAGAAACTTTCAGCAGTTCTACAGTGGCCCTGACCCATGAGTTTATATCCTCTGCAGCTTTTTCTTGGCTTTGTCAACTATTATCAGAAGTTTATTTGTAACTTCCCATCTCTGGTCAAGCGCCTGACTGATATGACCAGACGATAACCCACAGAGTTGGTCTCCGGAGTCTATTAAGGCCTTTGAGGGTCTCAAGGCTGCCTTTGTTTTTGCTCCTGTGTTGGCACATTCTGATCCTTTTATCCTTGAGGTTGATGCTTCGGAGACTGGAGTTTGCGCCCTTCTGTCTCAACATCCTAACTCAGAGCGCTATGCATCCTTGTGGATACTTTTCCAAGAAATTGTCAGCGGCGGAGTGCAATTACGAGATTGGTGACAGAGAGCTGTTAGCGATCATTTTAGCCCTGAAATAATGGAGACATCTCCTCAAAAGGTACCACTGTGCCGGTTCTCATTCTTACTGACCATAAGAATCTCACATTCTTGTCTGAGGCTAAACGCCTCTCTCCCAGAAGGGCACGATGGGCTCTTTTCTTGTCAAGTTTCAATTACATTGTCTCATTCTTACCCGGTACTAAGAATGTAAGGGCTGACGCCTTGTCATGACAATTTTCCTCCACTTCCAAGATGGAGTCTGTTCCGGTTCCTGTGATTCCTCCTGATCGTATTCTGGTTACGGTTCGCACCAGTCTCACTTCTCCATTGGGTGACAAAATTCTTGCTGCTCGGGTCCATGCTCCTCCTGAGAAAACTTGTGACCGCTGCTTTGTCCCAGAGAGTCTGCGTACTGCCATACTCCAGACTTACCATTCTCCCAAGGCTGCTGGCCACCCTGAGAAGAATCAAGTCTTTTGGGCAAATTTCACAACAATTCTGGTGGCCTAGTCTAGGTGCTGATGTAACCGCCTTCGTAGCTGCCTGTTCCATGTGTGCTCAGAATAAGACTCCACGACACCTTCCAGTGGGTCTCCTACAACCCATACCCAATGGAGAGAGGACCTGGACCCACCTGTCTATGGATTTCATTGTGGAGTTACCCAACTCCCAGGGCAACACAGTTATCCTTATGGTGGTTGACCGCTTCTTGAAAATGTCTCATTGTATTCCACTTAAGAAGTTGCCCACTTCTAAGGAACTGGCTTCCATTTTTGCTCGGGAGATCTTTTGCTTACATGGGCTACTCAAGGTGATTGTCACGGACAAGGGTAGTCAGTTTGTGTCCCAGTTCTGGTGAGCCTTTTGTGCACAGTTGGGAATTTAGCTTGCTTTCTCCTCTGAACGTCAGAAGAAGGCTTAGGAGCAGATGGGCAAAGGGCATGGGGGTGATTTTTCGCCCTCCTGAACAGCCCAAGATTGGGGGCTTTCCTCCCACAGTGGGAGATGATCACCTCCAACCAGGTTGTGTTATGGATCATAAGAAGAGGATACCGGCTGGAGTTTTTGAAACCTCCCCTGCACACACTTCACATCACCGAGCTGCCAAGGTATGCAGTAAAGTCTTCAGATCTTCCCCACAGAAGCTGGAGGAATTGGAGGTGGTGGTATGGGTTCCAACAGGAGAGACCGGCAGAGGCTTCTATTCCCACATCTATGTGGTCTGCAAGCCTTTGGGAAAATTCAGGCTTATCCTGAACCTGAAGCCTCTGAATGTCTCAGTAACGTACAGGAGGTTTCCGAATGGACTCAGTCTTCTCGGTAAAGGCACTTCTTCCCCTGAACTGCTTCAAGGCGTCAATGGATTTGAAAGACGCCTATCTGCACATTCCCATTGCAGAGGGCTACCAGAAGTTCCTCAGGTTGGCGGTACAAACCGGAGAAGGGATGGTCCATCTATAGTTCAGGGCCCTCCCCTTTGGCCTATCCTCTCCCCCCTCCCCGCATCTTCACCAAAGTCATGGTGGAGGTCCTGGCCTTTCTGCGACTCAGAGGCATCTCGGTATACTTGGACGATCTCCTCCTGTTTGCCCCAGGATCTACAGGTGGCAAGAAGCATGCTAGAAAACTTGGGGCGGCTCTTGAACCTGGAAAAATACAGCTTGGTTTCATCCCAATGGCTCACTTTCTTGGGCTACGTGTTGGATTCAACAGAACAGAGGGTCTTTCTTTCCCTAGGGAAGATCCAGAAGGTGGACAGGGCAATGTTATTATGCCAGGGAAGTCACCAGGTCTCAGTAAGACAAGCCATGTCAGCTCTGGGTTTACTAACATCCACGCTCCCGGCAGTGTAATGGTCAGCGCTGCACTTTCGCCCTTTGCAACTGCTCACTCATCCCGGGGGTTTGGGACCACAGTCAGGGGTCCCTGGACTCCCTGATATTTGTGCCAAGTCAAGAGGTCCCTTTGGTGGTGGATGAAGGTGGAAAATCTGTCACAAGGCCTGGAGTGGGTTCTGCCGGTCCAGAGGACTGTCACAACCGATGCGAGCAGCACCAATTTGTTTCCGGTTCGTGCAAGGTACCTGGGGTAGAGAGGATGCAAAGAAGTTCTCTAAGTGGAGGGAGCTGAGAGCAGTTGCCTTGGCACTCAGAGCCTTTCAGAGAGAACTCCAGGGACAGCATGTGTGGGTCTGCTCGGGTGCAGAGGTGGCCTTTATCAACAGGCAGGGGGGTACCTCAGTGGTGGCCTATATCAACAGGCAGGGGGGTACCAGGAGCAGATCCCTGTGAGTCCTGGTGGAAACCATCCTCAAGTGGGTCGAAAATAATGTTCTATCCCTCTCTGCTGTACATTTGAAGGGGGAACAGAATCAGGTAGTAAACTCTCAGCAGGAAGATGCTGAGGAGGGCAACTGTGTTTTGAACAAGGATATCTTCGAGATGGTCACCCAAAGGTGGGGGGTGCCATGTGTGGACTTCTTTGCTTCAAGGGAGAATTCAAAGGCTTGCCTATTCTTCTCCCTAAGCAGATGGGGCGGTCGGAGTGGACGCACTTGCTCAGAGCTGGCGGTTCTCCAGGTGTTATGCCTTACCCCCTCCTGTACTGATACCAGCAGTATTGAGAAAATTTCAGTTGGAAAACTCAACTCTCATTCTAATCGCGCCACACTGACCCAGAAGGCCGTGGTTCTCCATTTGAAGGGTCTAGCTGTGAAAACTCCCTGGATTCTGCCTGTCCGGGAGGATTTTCTTTCTCAAGGGCCGAACTGTTGTCCCTAGGTGGAGCAGTGGAATCTTGTAGCCTGATTACTGAGGAGATAATGCTGAGGGGCAAGGGTTTCTCGGAACGTTTAGTAGTGGCTCTCCTAGGTTGCAGAAAGAGGGAGACGCAGGCTCTACCTTAAGGTGTGGAGACACTTTAATAACTGGTGCGCAGAACTATCCTTCAACGTACGCAGCTCAGTGGCAGTATTGGAATTGCTGCAGTCAGGGGTGGACAAGGGGTTAGCCCTTTGCACTTTGAAAGGACAGGTATCCGCCATGAGTTTGTTCCTGGAAAAGCCGCTAGCGACAGATCCATGGATAGCCAGTTTTTTTTTAAAGCCTTAGGCAGATGGAGACCAGTCAGAACCTCCCCTTTCCCCCTGTGGGTTCTCTCCTTGGTGTTACAGACCCTCACTGGGGAGATATTTGAGCCACTGGAGTCCTGTGAATTAAAATTGGTCACCCTCCAGGCCGTGTTTTTGGTGGCGATCACTACTGCAAGGAGGGTTAGTGAACTCCTCTCCATTAAGGCATCTTTTTTTCAGATTTTCCCGGACCGTGTGGTTTTTAAAACGGATCCGGCCTTTTTTGCCAATAGTGGCCTCCAAGTTTCATAGAGGCCAGGAAATTATTTTGCCTACCTTCTGTTCGAATACTGTGAGGAAACAGGAACATATTTTTCATAAATTGGATGTTAGAAGGTGCGTCCTTCAGTACTTAGATAGTACGAAACAGTTTAGGAAGTCTGATTCCTTTTCAGGGGCTAGGAAAAGGTCCAGAGCCTCTAGGCGTACGATAGCCAGGTTATCCAGGTTAGCCATTATTCAGGCCTATGTTGTCGGGGGTTGGACCCCTCGGAGGGTGTTAAGGCACATTCCACCAGGGCGATGGCGACTTCTCAGGCAGAGTGGGCTTCTCCAGAGTAGATCTGCAGAGCTGCAACGTGGTCCAGTTTTGCCACCTTCGTGAAGCACTACAGGTTGGAACTGCTATCGGCCAAAGACCAGGTCTTTTTTTTTTACATTTTTTAGGCATTCTGATTGATCCAGGGAAGAGACAGCCTTTATAAAAACGAATTGAAGCTATTGCTTCTCTACCTGTACCAACCTGTACCAACAACATTCAAAGCACTGAGACCGTTTCTGGGTTTGGTAAATTTCTCCAGAGATTTTATGGAGTCATTGACAGAGAAGGCAAAATCGCTATATGACTTGCTAAAGCATAAGGAGGATAATGAATTTGGTCCCTGGACATAAATCCAGCAAAGGGACAGGTTGAAAAATGATTTGCAGTCAGCTCCTGCACTAGCTACTTTGGATAAAAAAGCACCATTTGCTTTGCAAGTGCATGCTTAAAGCGGGGTTTCACCTTAAAAAAAAAAAAAAATTTAAAAGTCAGCAGCTAAAAAAAAAGTCGCTGCTGACTTTTAAAAAGTACACTTACCCTCCCAGGGCGCCCGCGATGTCGTTCGTGGAGGCCGAGATGTCCCTCGGATCCAGCGCCGCCATCCTCAGTAAGGGAAACGGCTTCTCGTTTCCTACTGCGCATGCGCGAGTCAGACACAGTTCCCACAACACACCGCGCCCCATTCACCTGAAGACGGAAGAAGAGAAGATCACTGCGGCGCTGGAGGAGGCAGATTAGGACGATCTGCCTAGCAACAGCCATTTCTGGTAAGTAAAAAAAAAAATATTATTATTATTTTTTTTTTTTTAATTGTTACTAACTTTTTCTCAAGTTTTCATTTTCAGGGTGTCCCACCACTTTAAGAAACTACCATCACAGCTGTTTTGCTTCAGAAACAGGGAGAAGTCGGGAGAATTCTTGGGTATTTCTCTCGTTTGATAACGCCAGTGGAAAAAGGCTTTGAGGATTGTCAGACAGCTTGTGGGGGTACATTATGCGGTGAAAGCGGAGCATATTGTAGGATTTAACAAAATAATTTTACAGACCTCACACAGTACTTTGAAGTTTCTTTTTGTTCCTGGAGTCTCCAATCAAAGAGTTCCTCAATGGTTGTTGGCTCTGTCACCTAAGCAAATACAGGTTGATCACAATGCCAAGTATATGCTTCCTCAGTTGATGGAATATAATGGGCTAGAACAGGGGTCTTCAAACTATGGCCCTCCAGTTGTTCAGGAACTACAATTCCCATCATGCCCAGTCATGTCTGTGAATGTCAGAGTTTTACAATGCCTCATGGGATGTGTAGTTCCGCAACAGCTGGAGGGCCGTAGTTTGAGGATCCCTGGGCTAGAACATAAATGTTTGTGTGAAGTCCATGAAACTCATTCTCCTCTCTTCTGTAGAGAGGTAGAGAAAATTGATGAACCTGTATTTGGTGATGGTTCGAGACACTGTATGTCTGGTAATTAGGGATGAGCTGAACACCCCCGGGTTCGGTTCGCACCAGAACCTGTGAACGGACCTAAAGTTCACGCGAACTTTCGAACCCTATTAATTACAATTGACGCGAACGTTCAAAATCAAAAGTGTTAATTTTAAAGGCTAATATGCATGTTATTGTCATAAAAAGTGTTTGGGGACCTGGGTCCTGCCCCAGGGGACATGTATCAATGCAATTTTTTTTTTTTAAAACTGCCTTTTTTTTAGGAGCAGTGATTTTAATAATGCTTAATGTGAAACAATAAAAGTGTAATATTCCTTTAAATTTCGTACCTGGGGGGTGTGTATAGTATGCCTGTGAAGGGGCGCATGTTTCCTGTGCTTAGAACTGTCCCTGCACAAAGTGTCATTTTTGCAGGAAAAAAATCTATTTAAAATCACTCGCGGCTAATGAATTGCTGGCTCCAATAACACAGAGAACAGTCATTCATTGAAAGTCATTGATTAAAAAAAAAGTCATTGATAAAAAAAAAAAGTCATTGATAAAAATAAAAGAAAAAAGCGCAATGGGAGGCTCCCGCTGTGTAAGGCTTCGCTGCGTCTGACAGGTCTTTTATAATGGAGGGCGGCCACCTGGTGACCCCGCCCCCTCTGACGTCATGGGGAAAGCCATAGGGCAGTCCCCATGACGTCCCTGTGCGTCAGAGGGGGGCGGGGTCACCAGGTGGCCCCGCCCTCCGTTATAAAAGACCTGTCAGACGCAGCGAAGCCTCTCACAGCGGGAGCCTCCCATTGCGCGGAGCGGCCCAAGAAGAGACAACGACGCTGTGGAAGAAGATGTCGGACGAGAAGACCAGAGCAAGAAGAAGTGGATCGGAGGAAGAAGAAGATGGAAGAAGAAGAAGATGGAAGAAGATGAAAGAAGAAGATGAAGAAACCGAAGGATGAAGAAAGGAAGAAGGAAGACCAGAAGAAAGAAGATTTTAATAAAGGAATTTTCAAAGACCGTCTCCTGTCATTTTTAACATTTTTGTCACTTTTTTGGTGAAATGGTAGGGGTACTTTTGTACTCCCTTACCATTTCACACAGGGGGGGGCGGGATCTGGGGGCTTCCAGATTCCGATAAGCCCCCCGCCCGCAGACCCCAACAACCAATGGCTAGGGTTGTGGGGACGAGGCCCTTGTCCCCATCAACATGGGGACATGGTGCTTTGAGGGGTCACAGACCCCAAAAATTCAGGAAAAGTGTACTGTGGCAAAGTAATTGAGAAGGTCCATTTGAATGTTCAAGGTGTATTGGTACAAGTAAAAAGACCTTTCAATCCAGTGAAAAATGCAAGTAGACAACAAAAAAATGTGGGTACTGAAACTGACGAATGTAAATTGTATATGCCGAGATAATGATGCTGCATTTATTTTGCAGGAATGATTTCTAAAAAATCTGACCTGGAGGAATCATGGATTCCAAAAAGAAAAAAAAACAAAATCAAAAGAAAAGTTTTAAAGAGAGAAGAGTTATCACCATAATTACAGGACTCATCTTTTCTCTAGTGACAATTTTATCTGTGGTAAAATATATCACACACTGTTCCAGCAATGCAGAGGTTAACAGGATTGAAGACTTAAACAAAGAAATTACATTATTTAGAAACAAAAGAGATAAAGACACTGATATCAATACAGCTGATGATTTGTTTGGATATGTATGCATAGGTCATGGATTTACTTGCTGTATGGAATTGTATTTTATTCATAGTAATGCTATTTAAGCGTTTCCCGACCGCCCACTGCATATATACGTCAGCAGAATGGCACGGGCAGGCAAAACCACGTACCTGTACGTGGCCCTTTAAATGCCTGCCCGTGGGTCGCGCGCGCCGCCAGCGGCGCGCTCGCGACCCGGTCGGGAGCTCCGTGACCCCGGCCGCGGGACCAGCGGACCCGATCGCCGCTGGTGTCCCGCGATCGGGATACGGAGCTGAAGAACGGGGAGAGGTTTGTGTAAACAAACCTCTCCCCGCGCTTCCTACTCTGCCTGTCATTGATTGGCTGTTCCCGGTCATCGGGAAAGCCGATCAATGACGTCAGACGTTAGCCCCGCCCCCTAATGTAAAAAAACACACACACGTCAGAGCCCATAACCCCTCCCCTCCCCCTAGTGGTTAACTCTTTCACTACAACTGTCATTTTTGACAGGAATCAATGCATTTAAATAGCATTGATTGCTGTATAAATGACAATGGTCCCAAAAATGTGTCAAAAATGTCCGATGTGTCCGCCATAATGTCGCAGTCACAATAAAAATCGCTGATCGCCTCCATTACTAGTAAAAAATAAATATTAATAAAAATGCTATAAAACTATCCCCTATTTTGAAACGCTATAACTTTTGCGCAAACCAATCAATAATCGCTAATTGTGATTTTTTTTTACCAAAAATATGTAGAAGAATACGTATCAGCCTTAACTGAGGAAAAAAAAAGGTTTTTTATATATTTTTTGGGGATATTTATTATAGCAAAAAGCAAAAAATATTGCATTTTTTTCAAAATTGTCGCTCTATTTTTGTTTATAGCGCAAAAAATAAAAACCGCAGGGGTGATCAAATACCACCAAAAGAAAGCTCTATTTGTGGGAAAAAAAGGACGCCAATTTTGTTTTGGAGCCACGTCGCACGACCGCGCAATTGTCAGTTAAAGCGACGCAGTGCCGAATCGCAAAAAGGGGCCTGGTCCTTTGGCTGCCAATTGGTCCGGGGCTGAAGTGGTTAAGCCAGAGTTAAAATAGAATCTAAAACAAAATTTGTTAAAATGCAGGGATCTTATAAATTAAATAACATAACCGGAATCTTTGAATACAATCTAGCAGATATGGGTTTCTGGTCAGAGTTAGTAAAAAGGAAATGATTCAAAAAATTTGGTCTGGTAATATTACAAATAACAGGGTAGGTTCTTCTAAAGTAGGAAGAACAAAAGATCAGATTTACAGTTCCTTGCAAAAGTATTCACCCCCTTGGCTTTTTAACTATTTTGTTACATTACAGCATTTAGTTCAATGTTTTTTTAATCTAAATTATATGTGATGGATCAGAACACAATAGTCTAAGTTGGTAAAGTAAAATTAGAAAAATATATACATAAAACAATTTTTCAGAAATAAAACACTGATAATTGTCACGTATGTATGTATTCACCCTCCTTTGTTATTAAGCCCATAAAAAGCTCTTGTGCAACCAATTACCTATAGAAGTCATATTATTAGTGAAATGATGTCCAACTGTCTGCACTCTAATGCCCCGTACACACGGTGGGATTTTCCGATGGAAAATGTTCGATGGGAGCTTGTTGTCAGATATTCCGACCATGTGTAGGCTCCATCGGACATTTTCCATCGGAATTTCCGTCACACAAAACTTGAGATCTGGATCTCAAATTTTCCGACAACAAAATCCATTCTCGTAAATTCTGATCGTGTGTACACAATTCCGATGCACAAAGTTCCACATATGCTCAGAATCAAGCAGAAGACCCGCACTGGCTATTGAACTTAATTTTTCTCGGCTTGTCGTACATGTTGTATGTCACCGCGTTCTTGACGTTCGGAATTTCCAAAAAGATTTGTCTGACTGTATGTGTATGCATGACAAGTTTGGGGCAACATCCGTCGGAAAAAATCCATGGATTTTGTTGTCGGAATGTCCAATCAATGTCCGATCGTGTGTACGGGGCATAAGTGTCACATGGTCATTACATATACACACATTTTTAAAAGGCCCCAGAGACTGCAACATCTAAGCAAGAGGCACCACTAACCAAACACTGCCATGAAGACTAGGG
The DNA here is from genome assembly GCA_028564925.1 of Lithobates sylvaticus. Classification (NCBI taxonomy): domain Eukaryota; kingdom Metazoa; phylum Chordata; class Amphibia; order Anura; family Ranidae; genus Lithobates; species Lithobates sylvaticus. The sequence goes on from CM053037.1 coordinate 127,498,561, forward strand.
ATGAGCCGAACACCCCCCCGTTCGGCTCGCACCAGAACCCGCGAACGGACCTAAAGTCCGTGCAAGCTTTCGAACCCTATTAGTTATAATGGATGCGAACGTTTGAAATCAAAAGTGCTAATTTTAAAGGCTAATATGCATGTTATTGTCATAAAAAGTGTTTGGGGACCTGGGTCCTGCCCCAGGGGACATGTATCAATGCAAACATTTTTTTTTAAATCGGCCGTTTTTTCAGGAGCAGTGATTTTAATAATGCTTAAATTGAAACAATAAAAGTGTAATATTCCTTTAAATGTTGTACCTGGGGGGTGTCTATAGTATGCATGTAAAGGGGCGCATGTTTCCTGTGCTTAGAACTGTCTCTGCAAAAAGTGTCATTTTTGCAGAAAAGAAAGCTATTTAAAATCACTTGCGGCTAATGTGTATTGTCGGCTCCCGTAATACAGAGAACCGTCGTTCATTGAAAGTCATTCATAAAAAAAAGTAATTGAAAAAAAAAAAAAAAAAAAAAGCGTGGGGGTCCCCCCAAATTCAATAACCAGGCCCTTCAGGTCTGGGATGGATATTAAGGGGGACCCCAGACAAAAAAAAAAAAATGGCGTAGGGTCCCCCTCAAAATCCATACCAGACCCTTGAGGTCTGGGATGGATTTTAAGGGGAATCCCAGCCAAAAAAAATGGCGTGGGGTCCCCCTCAAAATCCATACCAGACCCTTATCCGAGCACGCAACCTGGCAGGCCGCAGGAAAAGAGGGGGGGACGAGAGCGGGCCCCCCCTCCCGCCTGAACCGTACCAGGCCACATGCCCTCAACATTGGGAGGGTGCTTTGGGGGTCTAAAACCCCCAAAGCACCTTGTCCCCATGTTGATGAGGACAAGGGCCTCTTCCCCACAACCCTGGCCATTGGTTGTGGGGGTCTGCGGGCGGGGGGCTTATCGGAATCTGGAAGCCCCCTTTAACAAGGGGACCCCCAGATCCCGGCCCCCCCCCCTGTGTGAAATGGTAAGGGGGTACAAAAGTACCCCTACCATTTCACCAAAAAAGTGTCAAAAATTGTAAAAATGACAGGAGACGGTCTTTGACAATTCCTTTATTAAAATCTTCTTTCTTCTTTCTTCATCCTTCGGTTTCTTCATCTTCTCCTTCTGTCATCTTCTTCCATTTTCTTCTTCCTCCGATCCGCTTCTTCTTGCGCTGGTCTTCTCGTCCTTCTCGTCCAGCATCTTCTTCCATGGCGTCGGCATCTGTTCTTCTGTCGGGCCGCTCCTTGCAATGGGAGGCTCCCACTGTGTGAGGCTTCGCTCCGTTTGACAGGTCTTTTATAACGGAGGGCACCTGGTGACCCCGCCCCTCTGACGTCATTGGGAAAGCCATAGGGAATTCCCCATGACGTCCCCATGCGTCAGAGGGGGCGGGGTCACCAGGTGCCCTCCATTATAAAAGACCTGTCAGAGGCAGCGAAGCCTCACATAGCGGGAGCCTCCCATTGCGAGGAGTGGCCCAAGAAGAGACACCGACACCGACGCCGACGCCATGGAAGAAGATGCCGGACGAGAAGGACGAGAAGGCCAGCGCAAGAAGAAGCGGATTGGAGGAAGAAGAAAATGGAAGAAGATGGAAGAAGATGACGGAAGGAGAAGATGAAGAAACCGAAGGATGAAGAAAGAAGAAAGAAGATTTTAATAAAGGAATTGTCAAAGACCGTCTCCTGTCATTTTTACAATTTTTGACACTTTTTTGGTGAAATGGTAGGGGTACTTTTGTACCCCCTTACCATTTCACACAGGCGGGGGCCGGGATCTGGGGGTCCCCTTGTTAAAGGGGGCTTCCAGATTCCGATAAGCCCCCCGCCCGCAGACCCCCACAACCAATGGCCAGGGTTGTGGGGAAGAGGCCCTTGTCCTCATCAACATGGGGACAAGGTGCTTTGGGGGCCTTAGACCCCCAAAGCATCCTCCCAATGTTGAGGGCATGTGGCCTGGTACGGTTCAGGCGGGAGGGGGGGCCGCTCTCGTCCCCCCTCTTTTCCTGCGGCCTGCCAGGTTGCGTGCTAGGATAAGGGTCTGGTATGGATTTTGAGGGGGACCCCACGCCATTTTTTTTGGCTGGGATTCCCCTTAAAATCCATCCCAGACCTCAAGGGTCTGGTATGGGTTTTGAGGGGGACCCTACGCCATTTTCTTTTTTTTTGTTGTTTTTTATCAATGAATGACAGTTCTCTGTGTTACGGGAGCCATCAATTCATTAGCCGCGAGTGCTTTTAAATAGCTTTTTTCCTGCAAAAATGACACTTTTTGCAGGGACAGTTCTAAGCACAGGAAACCTGCCCCCCTTCACAGGCAACCTATAGACACCCCCCAGATGTGATACTGCAATGCTGTACTAACAGCACGCACACACAAATCCCCAGAAATAGAGCACATATTGTCAGCAGTCAGCAACACACTGACACGCTGACACTGAAACACAATATGCGAGGCCACCGCCGCGGCGGCCTCTTATACCCTGAGCTATAATTGGCTACAGGCATCCTGCCTGTAGCCAATTATGGCTCTCCTCGCTGCCGGAGCTGTGATTGGCCAAGCATGCGGGGTCACAGTGCATGCTTGGCCAATCATCAGCCAGCATTGCACTGCGACTGGTGCAATGCATTGCGGGCCGCTCGCATCACACGAATTTGATGCGAGCGGCCCAAATAGTTCTGGGCTCGCCGAACGGGCGAACGCCCGATGTTCGATTCGAACATGGGTTCGAATCGAACACCGGGGCCATCCCTAATGAAGACCAAGGACCTCTCCAAACAAGTAAGAGACAATGTTGTTGAGAAGTAAAAGTCAGGGTTAGGTTATAAAAAAAATATCCAAATCTTTGATGATCCCTAGGAGCACCATCAAATCTATCATAACTAGGGTTGAGCGTACCGAACTGTTCGTACCGGACTTTTGGGTTTTTGGGCCCCGGACCCGAACCCGAACCCGAACGCGAACAATTTACTGTATGTTCGGGTTAGAGTTCGGTGTTTGGCAATGTAATGGCACTTTTTAAAAAGTTATTTTCAGTTTGTCACAAAGTGTCATTTCTGCAGGAAAAAAAGTCTTTTAAAATCACTCACGGCTATAATGAATTGTCGGCTCCCCGTAATACAGAGAACAGTCATTGAAAGTCATTGATTTTTAAAAAGTTAAAAAGTTATTGTCATAAAAAGTGTTTGGGGACCTGGGTCCTGCCCGAGGGGACATGCATCAATGCAAAAAAAGTTTTAAAAACTGACGTTTTTTCGGGAGCAGTGATTTTAATAATGCTTAAAGTGAAACAATAAAAGTGTAATATTCTTTTAAATTTCATACCTGGGGGTGTGTATAGTATGCCTGTAAAGGGGCGCATGTTTCCCGTGCTTAGAACTGTCCCTGCACAGTGTCATTTCTGCAGGAAAAAAAAGCTATTTAAAATCACTCGCGGCTATAATGAATTGTCGGCTCCCATAATACAGAGAACAGTCATTGAAAGTCGTTGATAAAAAAAATAAAACTAAAAAAAAAAGCGTGGGGGTTCCCCCAAATTCAATTACCAGGCCCTTCAGGTCTGGTATGGATATTAAGGGGAACCCTGCATCAAAAAAAAAAAAATGATGTGGGGTTCCCCCTAAGGCTGCTTTCACATCGGAGCGGTGCTGGCGGCGGCGGTAAAGCAGCGCTATATTTAGCGCTGCTTTACCGTCGTTTTAGCCGCGGTATGCGGCCGAAAAAGGGTTAAAACCCCCCGCAAAGCGCCGCTTTGCCGGCGATTTGCCGGCGGTATTACCACGGTGTCCCCGTGGTGTCCCATTGATTTCAATGGGTAGGAGCGGTATAGGAGCGGTGAATACACCGCTCCTTCTCCGCTCCAAAGACTTTTTTTACCGTCCTGCTAGTGCACCGCTCCAGTGTGAAAGCCCACAGGGCTTTCACACTGGAGACACAGCAGCAGCTGTTTCGGGTGGGTTTGCAGGCGCTATTTTTAGCGCAATAGCGCCTGCAAACCGCCCCAGTGTGAAAGCAGCCTTAGTATCCATACCAGACCCTTCAGGTCTGGTATGTATTTTACGGGGGAACTCCACGCCAAATTAAAAAAAAAAAATGGCGCGGAGTTCCCCCAAAAATCCATACCAGACCCTTTATCCGAGCATGCAACCTGGCAGGCCATAGGAAAAGAGGGGGGATGAGAGAGCACCCCCCCCTTCTTCAGGACCGTACCAGACCACATGCCCTCAATATTGGGAGGGTGCTTTGGGGTCCCCCCAAAGCACCTTGTCCCCATGTAGATGAGGACAAGGGCCTCATCCCCACAACCCTGACCGGTGGTTGTGCGGTTCTGCGGGCAGGGGGGCTTATCGGAATCTGGAAGCCCCCTTTAATAAGGGGACCCCCAGATCCCGCCCCCCCCTGTGTGAAATGGTAAGGGGTACCCCTACCATTTCACCAAAAAAGTGACAAAAGTGTTAAAAATGACAGGAGACGGTCTTTGACAATTCCTTTATTAAAGTCTTCTTTCATCTTTTTTTCTTCTGGTCTTCTTGCTTCTTCCTCTCTTCATCCTTCGGTTTCTTCATCTTCTTCCTCTATCTTCTTCTTTCTCCGATCCGCTTCTTCTTGCTCCAGTGTTCTCGTCCGGCATCTTCCTCCACGGCGTCTCTTTTTCGTTCTCGGGCCGCTCCGCTCAATGGGAGGCTCCCGCTGTGTGACACTTCTCTTCTTCTGACAGGTCTTATATAACAGAGGGCGGGGCCATCTGGTGACCCCCGCCCCCCTCTGGCGCACGGGGACTTTGGGACTTCCCTATGGCTTTCCCCATGACGTCAGAGGGGGGCGGGGGTCACCAGGTGGCCCCCGCCCCCTCTGATGTCATGGGGAAAGCCATAGGGAAGTCCCCGTGCGTCAGAGGGGGGTGGGGTCACCAGGTGGCCCCGCCCTCCTTTATATAAGACCTGTCAGAAGAAGAGAAGCATCACACAGCGGGAGCCTCCCATTGAGCGGAGCGGGCCAAGAACGAAGAAAAGACTCCGTGGAGGAAGATGCCCGGGGGGAACACTGGAGGAAGAAGAAGCAGATCAGAGGAAGAAGAAGGTGGAGGAAGAAGAAGATGGAGGAAGAAGATGAAGAAACCGAAGGATGAAGGAAGGAGGAAGGAAGAAGAAAGAAGACCAGAAGAAAGAAGATGAAAGAAGACTTTAATAAAGGAATTGTCAAAGACCGTCTCCTGTCATTTTAAACACTTTTGTCACTTTTTTGTTGAAATGGTAGGGGTAAGTACCCCCTTACCATTTCACACAGGGGGGGATCTGGGGGTCCCCTTATTAAAGGGGGCTTCCAGATTTCGATAAGCCCCCCCACCCGCAGACCCCCACAACCACCGGCCAGGATTGTGGGGATGAGGCCCTTGTCCTCATCAACATGCGGACAAGGTGCTTTGGGGGGGATCCCAAAGCACCCTCCCAATGTTGAGGGCATGTGGCCTGGTACGGTTCAGGAGGGGGGGGCGCTCTCTCATCCCCGCCTCTTTTCCTGCAGCCTGTCAGGTTGCATGCTCGGATAAAGGGTCTGGTATGGATTTTTGGGAGAACTCCACGCCATTTTTTTTTTAAATTTGGCGTGGAGTTCCCCTTAAAATCATACCAGACTCTTCAGGTCTGGTATGGATATTTAGGGGGAACCCCACGTCATTTTTTTTTTAATTTGGGGGAACCCCACGCTTTTTTTTTTTATCAATGACTGTTCTCTGTATTACGGGGATCCGACAATTCATTATAGCAGCGAGTGCTTTTAAATAGCTTTTTTTCCTGCAGAAATTACACTTTGTGCAGGGACAGATCTAAGCACGGGAAACATGTGCCCCTTTACAGGCATACTATACACACCCCAGGTATGAAATTTAAAGGAATATTACACTTTTATTGTTTTACTTTAAGCATTATTAAAATCACTGCTCCCGAAAAAACGTCCGTTTTTAAAACTTTTTTTTGCATTGATACATGTCCCCTGGGGCAGGACCCAGGTCCCCAAACACTTTTTATGACAATAACTTTTTAAAAATCAATGACTTTCAATGACTGTTCTCTGTTGTAAGGGGACGGGTCCCGACAATTCATTATAGCCGTTCGGGTCCCCATTGACTTCAATGGGGTTCGGGTTCGGGGGCAAAGTTCGGCCAAACCCCTCGAATAACCAAATGGAAAGAACATGGCAAACCTGCCAAGAGACGGCCGAACACACCAAAACTCACGGACCAGGCAAGGAGGATATTAATCAGAGAGGCAGCACAGAGACCTAAGGTAAGCCTGGTGGCGCTGCAGAGTTCCACAGCAGAGATGGGAGTATCTGTTAGACATGGGAACTGTCAAAAAATTTGTTTCGTTTCGTTTCGTCCCGTTTCGTATATAAAAAAATTCGTAATTCGTAATTCGTGTACGAAATTCCGTTCGAATTCGTACGAAATACGAAATTCGGACGAATCGTAATTTTTTTCACGAATCGTTAGTAAAGTTATGAATCGTTACGAATCGTTACGAATCGTTAACGCGGCTAATGTATTGTTGGTTCTCATAACACAGAGAACAATTCGAATCCAACTACAAATATCGAATTTCAATTTCAAGTTACGAATCGTTATGAATAGTTACGAATCGTTACGAATCGTTATGAATAGTTACGAATCGTTAGTAAATCCAACTACCAATATCGAATTTCAACTAATTTGAACGAAATTATTATAGCAGATATAACAAATGAATTCGAATGAATTCAAATGACAAAGTGTCATTTTTGCAAAAAAAAAAAAAGCGTAGGGGTCCCCCCAAATTCAATAACCAGGCCCTTCAGGTCTGGTATGGATATTAAGGGGGACCCCAGCCAAAAAAAAATGGCGTGGGGTCCCCCCCAAATATCCATACCAGACCCTTCAGGTCTGGGATGGATTTTAAGGGGAACCCCGGCCAAAAAAAAATTAAAAAATGGCTTGGGGTCCCCCTCAAAATCCATACCAGACCCTTTATCCGAGCACGCAACCTGGCAGGCCGCAGGAAAGGAGGGGGGGACGAGAGCGGCCCCCCCTCCCGCCTGAACCGTACCAGGCCACATGCCCTCAACATTGGGAGGGTGCTTTGGGGTCCCCCCCAAAGCACCTTGTCCCCATGTTGATGAGGACAAGGGCCTCATCCCCACAACCCTGGCCTGTGGTTGTGGGGGTCTGCGGGCGGGGGGCTTATCGGAATCTGGAAGCCCCCTTTAACAAGGGGACCCCCAGATCCCGGCCCCCCCCCCCTGTGTGAATTGGTAAGGGGGTACAAAAGTACCCCTACCATTTCACCAAAAAAGGTGACAAAATGGTAAAAATGACAGGAGACAGTCTTTGACAATTCCTTTATTAAAATCTTCTTTCTTCTGGTCTTCCTTTCTTCATCTTCTCCTTCCGTCATCTTCTCCTTCCGGCATCTTCTTCCATCGTCTTCTTCCTTCGATTCGCTTCTTCTTCCTCCGGTCTTCTCGTCCTTCTCGTCCGGCATCGTCGTCTCTTCTCGCAGGCCGCTCCTCGCAATGGGAGGCTCCCGCTCTGTGAGGCTTCGCTCCGGGTGACAGGTCTTTTATAACGAAGGCACCTGGTGACCCCGCCCCCTCTGACGCACGGGGACGTCATGTGGAATTCCCTATGGCTTTCCCCATGACGTCAGAGGGGGGGCGGGGTCACCAGGTGCCTTCGTTATAAAAGACCTGTCACCCGGAGCGAAGCCTCACAGAGCGGGAGCCTCCCATTGCGAGGAGCGGCCTGCGAGAAGAGACGACGATGCCGGACGAGAAGGACGACGCCGGACGAGAAGGACGAGAAGACCGGAGGAAGAAGAAGCGAATCGAAGGAAGAAGATGGAAGAAGATGGAAGAAGATGGAAGAAGATGACGGAAGGAGAAGATGAAGAAAGGAAGACCAGAAGAAAGAAGATTTTAATAAAGGAATTGTCAAAGACTGTCTCCTGTCATTTTTACCATTTTTGCCACTTTTTTTGGTGAAATGGTAGGGGTACTTTTGTACCCCCTTACCATTTCACACAGGGGGGGGGCCGGGATCTGGGGGTCCCCTTGTTAAAGGGGGCTTCCAGATTCCGATAAGCCCCCCGCCCGCAGACCCCCACAACCACCGGGCACGGTTGTGGGGAAGAGGCCCTTGTCCTCATCAACATGGGGACAAGGTGCTTTAGGGGTCTCAGACCCCCAAAGCATCCTCCCAATGTTGAGGGCATGTGGCCTGGTACGGTTCAGGCGGGAGGGGGGGGCGCTCTCGTCCCCCCCTCCTTTCCTGCGGCCTGCCAGGTTGCGTGCTCGGATAAGGGTCTGGTATGGATTTTATGGGGGACCCCACGCCATTTTTTTTGGCTAGGGTTCCCCTTAAAATCCATCCCAGACCTCTAGGGTCTGATATGGATTTTGAGGGGGACCCTACGCCATTTTTTTTTTGTTTTTTTGGCTGGGGTCCCCCTTAATATCCATCCCAGACCTGAAGGGCCTGGTTATTGAATTTGGGGGGACCCCTACGCATTTTTTTATCAATGACTTCAATGAATGACTGTTCTCTGTATTACGGATCCGACAATTCATTTGCCGGCAATAGCTGCGAGTGATTTTAAATAGTTTTTTTTTCCTGCAAAAATGACACTGCAGGAACAGTTCTCTATATTAGATATACTGAATCTCGAAGCATTCGAAGCATTCGAAGCATTCGTTATATCCGCTATTATAATTTCTTTCATGTTAGTTGAAATTACATATTTGTTAGTTACAATACAACATTCGAATTGTTCTCTGTATTACGGGAATCGGCAATTAGCCGCGAGTGATTTTAAATATTTTTTTTTTTCCTGCAAAAATGACACATTGTACAGAGAGAGTTCTAAACACAGGAAACATGACCCCATTCATAGGCATACTATAGAGTATATAGTATATAGAAGGGGGTCATGTTTCCCGTGTTTAGAACTCTCTCTGTACAATGTGTCATTTTTGCAGGAAAAAAAGACATTTAAAATCACTCGCGGCTATTTGCCGATTCCCGTAATACAGAGAACAATTCGAATGTTGTATTGTAACTAACAAATATCTAATTTCAACTAATATGAAAGAAATTAAAATAGCGGATATAACGAATGCTTCGAATGATTCGAGATTCAGTATATCTAATATAGAGAACTGTCTCTGTACAATGTGTCATTTTTGCAGGAAAAAAAAACTATTTAAAATCACGAGTCGCAGCTATTGCCGGCAAATGAATTGTTGGATCCGTAATACAGAGAACTGTCATTCATTGAAGTCATTGATAAAAAAAAAGCGTAGGGGTCCCCCCAAATTCAATAACCAGGCCCTTCAGGTCTGGGATGGATATTAAGGGGGACCCCACCCAAAAAAATAAAAAAAAAATGGCGTAGGGTCCCCCTCAAAATCCATATCAGACCCTTGAGGTCTGGGATGGATTTTAAGGGGAACCCTAGCCAAAAAAAATGGCGTGGGGTCCCCCATAAAATCCATACCAGACCCTTATCCGAGCACGCAACCTGGCAGGCTGCAGGAAAGGAGGGGGGGACGAGAGCGGCCCCCCTCCCGCCTGAACCGTACCAGGCCACATGCCCTCAACATTGGGAGGGTGCTTTGGGGTCCCCCCCAAAGCACCTTGTCCCCATGTTGATGAGGACAAGGGCCTCATCCCCACAACCGTGCCCGGTGGTTGTGGGGGTCTGCGGGCGGGGGGCTTATCGGAATCTGGAAGCCCCCTTTAACAAGGGGACCCCCAGATCCCGCCCCCCCCCCTGTGTGAAATGGTAAGGGGGTACAAAAGTACCCCTACCATTTCACCAAAAAAGTGGCAAAAATGGTAAAAATGACAGGAGACGGTCTTTGACAATTCCTTTATTAAAATCTTCTTTCTTCTTTCTTCATCTTCTCCTTTCTTCATCTTCTCCTTCCGGCATCTTCTTCCATCTTCTTCTTCCTTCGATTCGCTTCTTCTTCCTCCGGTCTTCTCGTCCGGCGTCGTCCTTCTCGTCCGGCATCGTCGTCTCTTCTCGCAGGCCGCTCCTCGCAATGGGAGGCTCCCGCTCTGTGAGGCTCCGCTCCGGGTGACAGGTCTTGTATAACGAAGGCACCTGGTGACCCCGCCCCCCCTCTGACGTCATGGGGAAAGCCATAGGGAATTCCACATGACGTCCCCGTGCGTCAGGGGGGCGGGGTCACCAGGTGCCTTCGTTATACAAGACCTGTCAGCGGAGCGGAGCCTCACAGAGCGGGAGCCTCCCATTGCGAGGAGCGGCCTGCGAGAAGAGACGACGATGCCGGACGAGAAGGACGACGCCGGACGAGAAGGACGAGAAGACCGGAGGAAGAAGAAGCGAATCGAAGGAAGAAGACGATGGAAGAAGATGACGGAAGGAGAAGATGACGGAAGGAGAAGATGAAGAAGGAAGACCAGAAGAAAGAAGAAAGAAGATTTTAATAAAGGAATTGTCAAAGACTGTCTCCTGTCATTTTTACCTTATTTTGCCACTTTTTTGGTGAAATGGTAGGGGTACTTTTGTACCCCCTTACCATTTCACACAGGGGGGGGGCCGGGATCTGGGGGTCCCCTTGTTAAAGGGGGCTTCCAGATTCCGATAAGCCCCCCGCCCGCAGACCCCCACAACCACCGGGCACGGTTGTGGGGACGAGGCCCTTGTCCTCATCAACATGGGGACAAGGTGCTTTAGGGGTCTCAGACCCCAAAGCATCCTCCCAATGTTGAGGGCATGTGGCCTGGTACGGTTCAGGCGGGAGGGGGGGGGGCGCTCTCGTCCCCCCCTCCTTTCCTGCGGCCTGCCAGGTTGCGTGCTCGGATAAGGGTCTGGTATGGATTTTATGGGGGACCCCACGCCATTTTTTTTGGCTAGGGTTCCCCTTAAAATCCATCCCAGACCTCTAGGGTCTGATATGGATTTTGAGGGGGACCCTACGCCATTTTTTTTTTGTTTTTTTGGCTGGGGTCCCCCTTAATATCCATCCCAGACCTGAAGGGCCTGGTTATTGAATTTGGGGGGACCCCTACGCATTTTTTTATCAATGACTTCAATGAATGACTGTTCTCTGTATTACGGATCCGACAATTCATTTGCCGGCAATAGCTGCGAGTGATTTTAAATAGTTTTTTTTTCCTGCAAAAATGACACTGCAGGAACAGTTCTCTATATTAGATATACTGAATCTCTCGAAGCATTCGTTATATCCGCTATTATAATTTCTTTCATGTTAGTTGAAATTACATATTTGTTAGTTCCAATACAACATTCGAATTGTTCTCTGTATTACGGGAATCGGCAATTAGCCGCGAGTGATTTTAAATATTTTTTTTTTCCTGCAAAAATGACACATTGTACAGAGAGAGTTCTAAACACAGGAAACATGACCCCATTCATAGGCATACTATAGAGTATATAGTATATACAAGGGGGTCATGTTTCCCGTGTTTAGAACTCTCTCTGTACAATGTGTCATTTTTGCAGGAAAAAAAGACATTTAAAATCACTCGCGGCTATTTGCCGATTCCCGTAATACAGAGAACAATTCGAATGTTGTATTGTAACTAACAAATATCTAATTTCAACTAATATGAAAGAAATTAAAATAGCGGATATAACGAATGCTTCGAATGATTCGAGATTCAGTATATCTAATATAGAGAACTGTCTCTGTACAATGTGTCATTTTTGCAGGAAAAAAAAACTATTTAAAATCACGAGTCGCAGCTATTGCCGGCAAATGAATTGTTGGATCCGTAATACAGAGAACTGTCATTCATTGAAGTCATTGATAAAAAAAAGCGTAGGGGTCCCCCCAAATTCAATAACCAGGCCCTTCAGGTCTGGGATGGATATTAAGGGGGACCCCAGCCAAAAAAAAAAAAAAAAATGGCGTAGGGTCCCCCTCAAAATCCATATCAGACCCTTGAGGTCTGGGATGGATTTTAAGGGGAACCCTAGCCAAAAAAAATGGCGTGGGGTCCCCCATAAAATCCATACCAGACCCTTATCCGAGCACGCAACCTGGCAGGCAGCAGGAAAGGAGGGGAGGACGAGAGCGGCCCCCCCTCCCACCTGAACCGTACCAGGCCACATGCCCTCAACATTGGGAGGGTGCTTTGGGGTCCCCCCCAAAGCACCTTGTCCCCATGTTGATGAGGACAAGGGCCTCATCCCCACAACCATGCCCGGTGGTTGTGGGGGTCTGCGGGCGGGGGGCTTATCGGAATCTGGAAGCCCCCTTTAACAAGGGGACCCCCAGATCCCGCCCCCCCCCCTGTGTGAAATGGTAAGGGGGTACAAAAGTACCCCTACCATTTCACCAAAAAAGTGGCAAAAATGGTAAAAATGACAGGAGACGGTCTTTGACAATTCCTTTATTAAAATCTTCTTTCTTCTTTCTTCATCTTCTCCTTTCTTCATCTTCTCCTTCCGGCATCTTCTTCCATCTTCTTCTTCCTTCGATTCGCTTCTTCTTCCTCCGGTCTTCTCGTCCTTCTCGTCCGGCGTCGTCCTTCTCGTCCGGCATCGTCGTCTCTTCTCGCAGGCCGCTCCTCGCAATGGGAGGCTCCCGCTCTGTGAGGCTCCGCTCCGGGTGACAGGTCGTGTATAACGAAGGCACCTGGTGACCCCGCCACCTCTGACGTCATGGGGAAAGCCATAGGGAGTTCCACATGACGTCCCCGTGCGTCAGAGGGGGCGGGGTCACCAGGTGCCTTCGTTATACAAGACCTGTCAGCGGAGCGGAGCCTCACAGAGCGGGAGCCTCCCATTGCGAGGAGCGGCCTGCGAGAAGAGACGACGATGCCGGACGAGAAGGACGACGCCGGACGAGAAGGACGAGAAGACCGGAGGAAGAAGAAGCGAATCGAAGGAAGAAGACGATGGAAGAAGATGACGGAAGGAGAAGATGACGGAAGGAGAAGATGAAGAAGGAAGACCAGAAGAAAGAAGAAAGAAGATTTTAATAAAGGAATTGTCAAAGACCGTCTCCTGTCATTTTTACCATTTTTGTCACCTTTTTTGGTGAAATGGTAGGGGTACTTTTGTACCCCCTTACCATTTCACACAGGGGGGGGGCGGGATCTGGGGGTCCCCTTGTTAAAGGGGGCTTCCAGATTCCGATAAGCCCCCCGCCCGCAGACCCCCACAACCACCGGGCACGGTTGTGGGGATGAGGCCCTTGTCCTCATCAACATGGGGACAAGGTGCTTTGGGGGGGACCCCAAAGCACCCTCCCAATGTTGAGGGCATGTGGCCTGGTACGGTTCAGGCGGGAGGGGGGGCCGCTCTCGTCCCCCCCTCCTTTCCTGCGGCCTGCCAGGTTGCGTGCTCGGATAAAGGGTCTGGTATGGATTTTGAGGGGGACCCTACGCCATTTTTTTTTTTTTTTTTGTCTGGGGTCCCCCTTAATATCCATCCCAGACCTGAAGGGCCTGGTTATTGAATTTGGGGGGACCCCTACGCATTTTTTTATCAATGACTTCAATGAATGACTGTTCTCTGTATTACGGATCCAACAATTCATTTGCCGGCAATAGCTGCGACTCGTGATTTTAAATAGTTTTTTTTTCCTGCAAAAATGACACTGCAGGAACAGTTCTCTATATTAGATATACTGAATCTCGAATCATTCGAAGCATTCGTTTTATCCGCTATTATAATTTCTTTCATATTAGTTTCAATTAGATATTTGTTAGTTACAATACAACATTCGAATTGTTCTCTGTATTACGGGAATCGGCAAATAGCCGCGAGTGATTTTAAATGTCTTTTTTTCCTGCAAAAATGACACATTGTACAGAGACAGTTCTAAACACGGGAAACATGACCCCATTCTATATTATATACTCTATAGTATGTCTATGAAGGGGGTCATGTTTCCCGTGTTTAGAACTCTCTCTGTACAATGTGTCATTTTTGCAGGAAAAAAAGACATTTAAAATCACTCGCGGCTAATTGCCGATTCCCGTAATACAGAGAACAATTCGAATGTTGTATTGTAACTAACAAATATCTAATTTCAACTAATATGAAAGAAATTATAATAGCGGATATAACGAATGCTTCGAATGATTCGAGATTCAGTATATCTAATATAGAGAACTGTTCCTGCAGTGTCATTTTTGCAGGAAAAAAAAACTATTTAAAATCACGAGTCGCAGCTATTGCCGGCAAATGAATTGTTGGATCCGTAATACAGAGAACAGTCATTCATTGAAGTCATTGATAAAAAAAATGCGTAGGGGTCTCCCCAAATTCAATAACCAGGCCCTTCAGGTCTGGGATGGATATTAAGGGGGACCCCAGACAAAAAAAAAATGGCGTAGGGTCCCCCTCAAAATCCATACCAGACCCTTGAGGTCTGGGATGGATTTTAAGGGGAACCCTAGCCAAAAAAAATGGCGTGGGGTCCCCCATAAAATCCATACCAGACCCTTATCCGAGCACGCAACCTGGCAGGCCGCAGGAAAGGAGGGGGGACGAGAGCGGCCCCCCTCCCGCCTGAACCGTACCAGGCCACATGCCCTCAACATTGGGAGGGTGCTTTGGGGTCCCCCCCAAAGCACCTTGTCCCCATGTTGATGAGGACAAGGGCCTCGTCCCCACAACCGTGCCCGGTGGTTGTGGGGGTCTGCGGGCGGGGGGCTTATCGGAATCTGGAAGCCCCCTTTAACAAGGGGACCCCCAGATCCCGGCCCCCCCCCCTGTGTGAAATGGTAAGGGGGTACAAAAGTACCCCTACCATTTCACCAAAAAAGTGGCAAAAATGGTAAAAATGACAGGAGACGGTCTTTGACAATTCCTTTATTAAAATCTTCTTTCTTCTTTCTTCTGGTCTTCCTTTCTTCATCTTCTCCTTCCGGCATCTTCTTACATCGTCTTCTTCCTTCGATTCGCTTCTTCTTCCTCCGGTCTTCTCGTCCTTCTCGTCCGGCGTCGTCCTTCTCGTCCGGCATCGTCGTCTCTTCTCGCAGGCCGCTCCTCGCAATGGGAGGCTCCCGCTCTGTGAGGCTTCGCTCCGGGTGACAGGTCTTGTATAACGAAGGCACCTGGTGACCCCGCCCCCCCTCTGACGTCATGGGGAAAGCCATAGGGAATTCCACATGACGTCCCCGTGCGTCAGAGGGGGCGGGGTCACCAGGTGCCTTCGTTATAAAAGACCTGTCACCCGGAGCGGAGCCTCACAGAGCGGGAGCCTCCCATTGCGAGGAGCGGCCTGCGAGAAGAGACGACGATGCCGGACGAGAAGGACGACGCCGGACGAGAAGGACGAGAAGACCGGAGGAAGAAGAAGCGAATCGAAGGAAGAAGACGATGGAAGAAGATGCCGGAAGGAGAAGATGAAGAAAGGAAGACCAGAAGAAAGAAGATTTTAATAAAGGAATTGTCAAAGACTGTCTCCTGTCATTTTTACCATTTTTGCCACTTTTTTGGTGAAATGGTAGGGGTACTTTTGTACCCCCTTACCATTTCACACAGGGGGGGGGGCGGGATCTGGGGTCCCCTTGTTAAAGGGGGCTTCCAGATTCCGATAAGCCCCCCGCCCGCAGACCCCCACAACCACCGGGCACGGTTGTGGGGATGAGGCCCTTGTCCTCATCAACATGGGGACAAGGTGCTTTGGGGGGGACCCCAAAGCACCCTCCCAATGTTGAGGGCATGTGGCCTGGTACGGTTCAGGCGGGAGGGGGGCCGCTCTCGTCCCCCCCTCCTTTCCTGCGGCCTGCCAGGTTGCGTGCTCGAATAAATGGTCTGGTATGGATTTTGAGGGGGACCCCACGCCATTTTTTTTTTTTTTTTTGGCCGGGGTTCCCCTTAAAATCCATCCCAGACCTGAAGGGTCTGGTATGGATATTTGGGGGGGACCCCACGCCATTTTTTTTTATTTTTTTTTTGGCTGGGGTACCCCTTAATATCCATACCAGACCTGAAGGGCCTGGTTATTGAATTTGGGGGGCCCCTACGCTTTTTTTTTTTTTTTTTATATCAATGAATGACTGTTTTTTAAATAGCTTTTTTTTCTGCAAAAATGACACTTTGTCATTCGAATTCATTCGAATGCATTCGAATTCATTCGAATGCATTCGAATTCATTCGAATGCATTCGAATTCATTCGAATGCATTCAAATTCATTCGTTATATCTGCTATAATAATTTCGTTTGAATTAGTTGAAATTTGATATTGGTAGTTGGATTCGAATAATTTGGAGCTGAAATTCGTAAACGGAATTTTTCCTGCAAAAATGACACTTTGTCATTCGAATTCATTCGAATTCATTCGAATTCATTCGAATCATTCGGCGATGAAATTCGTAAACGGAATTTCGTATTCCGTACGGAATTCGTAAAAAAAAAAAAATTCGTACTACAGATTCGTAAATTCGTACGAATTTCAAAAAAATTTGTACGAATTTCGAAAAATTCGTACGAAACGAATCGCACATGTCTAGTATCTGTACATAGGACAACAATAAGCTGTACACTCTATAGAGTTGGGCTTTATGGCAGAGTGGTCAGAAGAAAGCCATTACTTTCAGCAAAAAACAAAATGGCATGTTTTGAGTTTGCTAAAAGGCATGTGGGTGACTCCCAAAATGTATAGAGGAAGGTGCTCTGGTCTGATGAGACAAAAATTTTACTTTTTGGCCATCAAAGAAAATGCTATGTCTTGCGCAAACCCAACACATCACCCAAAGAACACCATCCCCACAGTGAAACATGGTGGTGGCAGCATCATGCTGTAGCAGGGCCGGACTGGGAATAAAATTCAGCCCTGGAAAAAATTTCATACCAGCCCCACAGCATTAGTATACCAGCGCAACAGCACAACGTCATTATTTTCTTGTTCAAGAAAGGTAAAACCATACATTTTAAAGCACATTTGAAGAGTGTATTATATATAAAAAAGACAGATATGAAATCACATAGGGATATAGAGATTATATATATATATATATATAAGCAAATTCCAGTTAAAAGTGGTCAATCATCAAGGGGGACCCCAGGAACTCAGAACGTGGGGGGGGGGCCACCTTCCGCAGAAAGAATACACTAAGGTAAGGGGGGGTTACTGATATAAGGGGGAAATCCTTTATATCAGTGCCCCCTTACATTATTGTACTCACTCCCCCCTTACATCAGTGACCGTGCCAACCATTGCGGCCTCACCGTGCCCATCAAATGCAGCTTTACTGTGCCGTGAAAGCAGTCTCACTGTGCCCATGAATGCAGCCTCACTGTGCCCATGAATGCAGCCTCACTGTGCCCATCATTGCAGCCCCTCCTGTGTCCCATGTCCAAGTCTGCAGTCCCTGTCTGTGGGAAGGTGTTTTGTTGATGCCCGGTACAGTACCTTGCATGCCAGCAGGATATCCATGATGGCCAGCAGCAGGCAGGGGCTGTTCTCGTTTTGGATGGGGACAGTGGCTCCTTCCAGAGGATCTCTTTGCTGTGAGATGGAGTGGTCCCGGGCCACCTGCACCTTCAGCCGTCCTCACTTTCCGGCCCCAGTCAGCATGTCCCCTGGTCCTGGGGAAGTGGAGAGCACTGGGTGGGAGCTGGAGAGAAGGGGGAGCAGAGAGTACTGGCGGGGTTGGAGAGCACATGGGTGGGGGCAAAGAGCAGGGGGGAGTGGCGATCACGGGAGGTGGGGAGTGCAGAGCACTGGGGGGGGGGGGCAAAAATAACAGGGGTGGAGAGCACGGGAGGCTAAGAGCACTGGGGGGGGGGGTAAGAGTGTGGGGTGGCGGAGAGCACTAGACGGGAGCTTGAGAGCACTGGGGGGGGCAGAAAAACAGGGCTGGAGAGCACTGGGGGGTACAAAGAGCAGGGGGGAGTGGAGAGCAATGGGGGGGGGGAGCTTGAGAGCACCCATGGGGGCCAGAAAGTACAGGGGTGGAAAGCACGGGGGACTGGAGAGCACTGGTGGGGTTGGAGAGCACATGGGTGGGGGCAAAATGCAGGGGGGAGTGGAGAGTGCTGGGGGGAGCTTGTGAGAGTGGGGGTGGGGAGCATGGAGGGGGCTGGAGAGCACGGAGGGGGCTGGAGAGCACTGGGATGGGGGCTGGAGAGCACTGGGATGGGGGCTGGAGAGCACTGTGGAGGGTGGGGAGTACTGTGGGGGCTGGAGAGCACTGCGGGGGGTGGAGAGCACTGTACTGTGGGGGGGAGCACGGGGGGCTGGAGAGTACTGTGGGGGGTGGGGCGCACTTCAGGGGGCTGGAGAGTACTGTGGGGAGTGGGGAGCACTGCGGGGGGCTGGAGAGTACTGTGGGGAGTGGGGAGCACTGCAGGGGGCTGGAGAGTACTGTGGGGAGCACTGCAGGGGGCTGGAGAGTACTGTGGGGAGTGGGGAGCACTGCGGGGGGCTGGAGAGTACTGTGGGGAGTGGGGAGCACTGCGGGGGCTGGAGAGCACTATGGGGAGTACTGCAGGGGGCTGGAGAGCACTGTGGGGAGTACTGCGGGGGGCTGGAGAGTACTGTGGGGGGTGGGGAGCACTGCAGGGGGCTGGAGAGTACTGTGGGGAGTGGGGAGCACTGCAGGGGGCTGGAGAGTACTGTGGGGAGTGGGGAGCACTGCGGGGGGCTGGAGACTACTGTGGGGAGTGGGGAGCACTGCGGGGGGCTGGAGAGCACTGTGGGGAGCACTGCGGAGGGCTGGAGAGTACTGTGGGGAGTGGGGAGCACTGCAGGGGGCTGGAGAGTACTGTGGGGAGTGGGGAGCACTGCGGGGGGCTGGAGAGCACTGTGGGGAGTACTGCGGGGGGCTGGAGAGTACTGTGGGGGGTGGGGAGCACTGCAGGGGGCTGGAGAGCACTGTGGGGAGTACTGCGGGGGGCTGGAGAGTACTGTGGGGAGTGGGGAGCACTGCGGGGGGCTGGAGAGCACTGTGGGGAGTACTGCGGGGGGCTGGAGAGTACTGTGGGGGGTGGGGAGCACTGCAGGGGGCTGGAGAGCACTGTGGGGAGTACTGGGGGGGCTGGAGAGTACTGTGGGGAGTGGGGAGCACTGCGGGGGGCTGGAGAGTACTGTGGGGAGTACTGCGGGGGGCTGGAGAGTACTGTGGGGGGTGGGGAGCACTGCAGGGGGCTGGAGAGCACTGTGGGGAGTACTGCGGGGGGCTGGAGAGTACTGTGGGGAGTGGGGAGCACTGCGGGGGGGCTGGAGAGCACTGTGGGGAGTACTGCGGGGGGCTGGAGAGTACTGTGGGGGGTGGGGAGCACTGCAGGGGGCTGGAGAGCACTGTGGGGAGTACTGCGGGGGGCTGGAGAGTACTGTGGGGAGTGGGGAGCACTGCGGGGGGGCTGGAGAGCACTGTGGGGAGTACTGCAGGGGGCTGGAGAGTACTGTGGGGGGTGGGGAGCACTGCAGGGGGCTGGAGAGTACTGTGGGGAGTGGGGAGCACTGCGGGGGGCTGGAGAGTACTGTGGGGAGTACTGCGGGGGGCTGGGGAGTACTGCGGGGGGCTGGAGAGTACTGTGGGGGGTGGGGAGCACTGCAGGGGGCTGGAGAGCACTGTGGGGAGTACTGCGGGGGGCTGGAGAGTACTGTGGGGAGTGGGGAGCACTGCGGGGGGCTGGAGAGTACTGTGGGGGGTGGGGAGCACTGCGGGGGGCTGGAGAGCACTGTGGGGGGGGGGCTAGAGAAGGATGGGGAGAGCAGGGGGGGGCATAAAGAACAGGGGTTGAGGGAACTGGGGGGGGTCTGGAGAGTCTGGTGGGGGAGGAGAGCACTGGGGGGGAGCACAAGGAGAAGGGGGGGCAGTAAAAGAAGTTGGATGGGGGATCAGCAGGGGGCGGCATATAGAGGAAATGAGTTTTCTATATTCCTCCATGCAGCCGCTGAATGCTTGATTCTCCTCCTCCAAGCATTCAGCGGCTGCATGGAGGAATATAGAAAACTCATTTCCTTTATATGCGGCCCGCCGGCCTCCCTGCTGTCTGATCCCCCTATCCAGGCACACTGTGTACTCACAGGCATCTCTCCTGTGTTTCACGGAGCTGGCCGGGTCTGTGTTCGGCGGCCGCTCCCGCTCTGTAACACGGTCCTGCCCCCCTAGACCGGCTGTGTGATAGGTGGACTGGATTCTATCTACTATCACATGAGCCGGTCTAGGGGGGCGGGACCGTGTTACGGAGCGGCCGCCGAACACAGACCCGGCCAGCTCCGTGTTCACAGGAGCATGACAGGGGAGCACAGAAGCCGCAAAGCAGCCCCAGGGCAGGCAGCCTACCGGGAAATATCCCGGTATCCCGGTAGGCCAGTCCGGCCCTGTGCTGTAGGGATGTTTTTCAGCAGTCAGGACTGGGAAACTGGTCAGAGTTGAGGGAAAGATGGATGGTGCTAAATACAGGGACATTTTTGATCAAAATCTGTACCACTCTGTGTGTGATTTGAGGCTAGGACGGAGGTTCACCTTTCAGCAGGACAATGAACCCAAACACACTGCTAAAGCAACACTTGAGTGGTTTAAAGGGAAACATGTAAATATGTTGGAATGGCCTAGTCAAAGCCCAGAGCTCAATCCAATAGAAAATCTGTGGTCAGACTTAAAGATTGCTGTTCACAAGCGCAAACCATCAAACTTGAAGTAGCTGGAGCAGTTTTGCAAAGAGGAATGGGCAAAAATCCCAGTGGTAAAATGGGGCAAGTTCATAGAGACTTATCCAAAGTGACTTGGAGCTGCGATAGCCGCAAAAGGTGGCTCTACAAAGTATTGACTTTAGGGGGTGAATAGTTATGCACATTGATGTTTTCTGCTATTTTATCCTATTTGTTGTTTGCTTCACAATAAGAAAAATAAATCTTCAAAGTTGTGGCCATGTTCTGTAAATTAAATGATGCAAATCCTCAAACAATCCATGTTAATTCCAGGATGTGAGGCAACAAAACACGAAAAATGCCAAGGGGGTGAATACTTTTGTAAGGCACTGTATTACCTAACAAAGTTATTTAAAATTTCTGGATCCAGAACATTTAAATATAATAGGAGATGAAAAAGGGGACATTGTAAAAATATGGGATTTTAAAGTAACAATAAAATTAGCTCAAATAAGTGTTAAAATTAGTATTACTAGGAGTGATGATGTAACGGGGTCACGGAGGGAGGGGCCTGAGCGTGTCGTCCGCAACACAGCGGTAGCGGTGTGTGAGAGCTCCGTTGCCGCTGACGGCATTTGCATCAACCGCTCCTAGCTCCAGCCCTTCACAGCCGGATCTCTGCGGGCCACCGGAGGGTGTGAGACGAAGGTGACTCCCGAGGAGATGTGTGGGACTTAGAGAGACATCTCCCCCCTTCGCCTCCTCCTATCCACATGCCGCCGCTCATCGAAAGACCAACTTAGACCAGTCAGACAAACCTCTCGCCGGTATATCTGTGGAACTACAAGTCCCAGCCAAAACGAGATCTGCCAAACTGTAAGTAAAACGCCAATAGGTGACCCGGAAGCACTGAGGAACAGAAGACAAAGGTTTTTAAAAAAAAAAACTGCTGCAAACTGCTCTGTGGTATCTGATCCAACTAATAGAAATGTCTGGGATGTTTATATGTTAGACGCTTTTTCTTTTTTCTTTGGTGCTCCTTTTTTGTAAAGCAGCATACCTAGGAATAAGGCAAACAGAAAAGGTCACATAGAATTCCCTTTACAAAAATACTAGCGCACAGTCAACTCCAGAATGCCAGTTTTTGATACTTAAAAGCTTTACAGATAAGTAATGCAAAGATTATTGACCTACGGTGGTTAACTTATTTAAAGGGGAAGGTAAAACCTATTTCCTGTCGCATCATGGCAGCATACACTCTGGGTTGTGACTCCGCCTCCACAACCTGATAGGACCACATAACTATAAGATGAAGATACGGCCCCCGCCCCGGTATTCTCTAATTTTTCCTCACCTGTTGAGACCGCACGCTTCACCCTCTTACCGCTTCGCCCCAGCCAGGTTCTAGCCTCTCCTGGTTTGGAAGTCCTTGCCGGTACAGCCTCTAAACGAAGCTAAATGGAAGGAACCCCACTCTGGTGATCTCAGGGGTACTACTACTGCACCTGCCTGCTGTAATAAGCCTTAAACAGGTTTAAAAGCATTGCCACCGCTGCCTTGGGAAGCAAGCCTTAAACAGGCTTAAAGGTATGTGATCCCTCTTTACATTAAAAAGCCTTAAATAGGCTTTGTACCTTGCAGTGGTCTTCCTCCTTTGATGTCACTTTCTTTCCGGCCCCTGCTGGGCCTTGTAGTCCCTCCTGTGTGTCCTCTGTTCCCCCCAGCAGCGCTCAGCGTTCCGGCGCCTCCGCGCATGCGCACTACGGCTCTACGGGCGTCCTGTGAAGGGAACTGAGGCTATTGCCAGTATCCAAGATGGCGCCGACGGCCGCGCGGCACTACTGCGCATGCGCGAAGCATCACGGCGCTCCCGGCGCCAAATTCAAAAGAGGAAAGATTCCCTTTCCTTTCCCTGGACGTTTTTTTCAGCAGAAACCACCTGCAACAGATTCCAGGACTATCACAGCACACTCCCCAATAGGTAAGTGCCTATTTTGTTTTGTTTCTTTTATTTGTGCATTACTGCAATCTGCTTCTTGCTCCATTTCCCCCCTTACCTTCCTTCCCCTCTAAATGCCTATTCCTTTCTACTAGGCTGCCTTTACTATCCCTATGGAGACCACTGCCCCAGCAGATCACCACCATCGTGATAGGTAAGAGGGAAGGATTGGGTAAGTAAGAAGACGAAAAAAAGAGTGCAGGACCCGCTAATGCTGCCTAAATGGTTAGCCCCGCCAGGTCTTCAAAGTCCGGACGCAGGGAGGCATCTCGTGGAAGGAGCCGCTCAGGGCACAGGAGGAGCCACTCAAGCCGCAGCAGGAGGAGGAGCCGCTCAGGCCACAGGAGAAGCCGCAGGAGTCGCTCCAGGTCCCGCTCCCATAGCCACTACCACCGGAGGAGGTCATCGCACAGACGCTACTCACCAGCCCCACCTCCCCGACCAGCGGCCAACGCCTGCTGGATATGCGGAGCCATCGCCCTTCCGGACAAGCTTGCCTGTCGCAGGTGCCTCGAGGAGGCCACTAGGGAAAGGGAGCAGGAGCCAAGAGAGCTTGCGACTGCAGCTCCGCAGTCCACTCCAGACATGGAGATGTCCATTAGGGGTACCTCCCCCCCCCCCAGTACATCCAGAGAACCAGACTCCCAGTCTGAGGATGAGGAGCTGGTGGCGGCCGCGGGTTTTGACTTCTCCCTGATCGATCCATTTGTGAAGTCTGTCAAGGAGGCGATTAACTGGGAGGAACCCCAGGAGGCCCCCCAGAAACAGAAGAAGTACTTCCCTAACCTCAAGAGGGACCCAGAGGCATTCCCATTCACTGAGGAGTTGGATGACCTGATCAGGGAGGAGTGGCAGAAGCCAGACAAGAAACTGAGCCTTAATAACAGGCTCACCAAACTCTACCCGCTCAAAGAATCCCAGGCTAAGCCCCTGGTTACACCGCCAGTAGTGGATGCTTCTCTCATGCGCCTGGCGAGGCACGTAACGCTCCCTATCGAGGACGCAGTAACTTTCAGGGACGTCCTGGACAGGAAAATTGACACCGACCTAAAAAGGGCCTATACAGCAGCGGGAGGCGCTTGCAGGCCAGCCATAGCACTGGCCGCCGTTGGCAAGGCTATCTCCAGCTGGTCAGCTTCCATGGAGAAGCTCATTACGGAGGGTGCAGACCAAGACAGGATAGTCAGGGCCCTGCAGGAACTCAGCCTCGCTGGGGATTTCGTGGCAGAGGCCTCAGTGGATGCCATAAGATCATCCTCTAGGGCCATGCTGGCCTCGGTTGTGGCCAGGCGGGCGCTCTGGCTCAGACCCTGGGCAGCGGACCCGGCCTCCAAATCTAATTGGTGCCGCATCCCCTTCGATGGTGAGAACCTCTTTGGGGCTAAGCTGGACTCAGCTATCTCAAAAGTGACCGGCGGAAAATCCGGGCTCATCCCCTCGGATAGGAGACCCAGGCAACAGAAGCCTCCTCCTTCCAGACGCAACCTGCCGGATAGGTACAGGGATGCTAGGGCCTACAGACCAGGCAAGGAGTACCGGAGGAACTGGAGGAATCCCCAGACTACCTTCTCCAAATTCCAAAAACCTAAGACCTCTGCGTCTAATGACCAGAAGTCTTTTTGAAAGTACGTCCGCCCAGCCAGCAGTAGTGGGAGCCAGGCTCTCAAAATTTCAGCTGGCTTGGGCGGGTACCATCAGAGACCCGTGGACGGTGGCTACCGTCCGTTTCGGGCACAGGTGGTCCTTCCAGGGTCGACCCCCGGGCGACCACTTCTGTCCAACCAAGCTTCCATCCTCGCATCACAAAAGGGCGTTGCTGCTGGACTACGTCCAGGAATTGCTCCGAAAGGAGGCTATAGTGGAGGTGCCCGGATCTCAGAGAGGCAGGGGGTTTTACTCCCCCCTCTTCCTGGTCAGGAAAAAGTCAGGGGATCTGCGCCCCGTCCTAGACCTGAAAAGGCTCAACCGATTCATCCGGGTGGAATCTTTCAAGATGGAAAGTCTACAATCCATCCTTCAGGCCGTAAACCTGGGGGATTGGATGTTGTCCGTGGACCTTCAGGACGCATACCTGCACGTCCCAATCCATATCTTGTTCCGAAGATTCCTCCGGTTCTCTATAGACCAGCGGCACTTCCAGTTCCAGTGCCTGCCGTTCGGGATCTCTACGGCCCCCAGAACCTTTACAAAGATCCTCCTCCCGGTAGTGGCGGCCCTGAGAGAAAGGGGTTTGAGGGTCCACCACTATCTGGACGACATTCTCCTACTCTCAGGCACCAGAGAATCCCTTATTCAACACCGGGAAATTCTAATTTCCACCCTTCAGAGTTTGGGGTGGCTCATAAATTGGGGGAAAAGCAACCCTCAGCCCTCGCAGAGAATGGTCTTTCTGGGGGCCGTATTGGATACTCGGTCAAATACGATAGAGTTGCCCCCAGAGAAGATCCCCCCTCTGACCCAGAAAATCAGGAGGGCCATCCTAGCCACTTCCCTGCCGGCCAGAGCGTGCCTCAGCCTGCTGGGCTCCCTATCGGCCACCATTCCGATGGTGCAATGGGCGCACTGGAACGCGAGGCCTCTTCAGATCTCGTTTCTGCGCCAATGGAACGGCTCGGCCATGTCTCAGCCCATCCACATTTCACAGGAGGTCAAACAGTCCCTGAGATGGTGGACCCGGCCGAGCAACTTGGGCAGGTACAGGCATATTATTCCCCCCCCCTCAGGAGGTGGTTACCTCGGATGCCAGTTTGGAGGGTTGGGGGGCCCATTACCTACACCATGCGGCCCAGGGCCGCTGGCCATTCGAAGCTCGGGACATCGTTTCCAACGTTCTGGAAATGAGGGCGGCTCTCCAGGCCCTCCTGGCCTTTGGCCCTCTCCTGAGAGGCAAGCAGGTCCTCCTGAGGTTAGACAACAGAGTCGCTGTCGCCTATGTCAACCGCCAGGGGGGTACCAAGAGCTCTTCCATGATGCGGGAAGTTCTCCCTGTTATGGAATGGGCACAGCGGAACCTCCTGGACCTCAGGGCAGTCTACATTCCAGGTACCGAGAATCTCCTGGCCGATTCCCTCAGCAGGAGATTTCTCTCCAACAACGAGTGGTCCCTGAGTCCGCGGGCCTTCGCCCTGATCTCCAAAACCTGGGGCCCCCCGGATATAGACCTGGCAGCGACTCCGGACAATACCAAGTGTCAGAGATTCCTGTCTCGAGTTCCCTTCCCCTCAGCGGAGGGGACAGACTGTCTCCACCACCCCTGGGACTTCCACCTCGGGTATATCTTCCCCCCGACCCCCTTGATAGCGAGATTTCTGCTCAGGCTCAAGCGGTCATCAGCCCTAGTGGTGGCCGTGATCCCCTTCTGGCCCAGGAGGCCATGGTTTACCACTCTCCTACAGTTGAGCACAACAGACCCGCTCCCCCTTCCACAGTCAGTCGACCTGCTCTCCCAGGGCCATCTATTACACCCGAGTCCAGAGAGGATGCACCTGATGGCCTGGAGACTGAAAGGTCTAGGTACCTAGAGCGGGGCTGTTCCGCTAGGGTAGTGGACACCCTACTTCAGGCCAGGAAATCCACCACAAACACCACCTACCGGCGGGTTTGGGATAGGTTCACCTCCTTCGCCCATCAGCAGGAGTGGGATCTATCCTCCATCTCAACCCCTCAGATACTGGAGTTTCTGCAGACAGGTCTGGACAAAGGCCTCGGCTCCAGCACCCTTAAGGTGCAGGTGTCAGCCCTGTCCGCCCTGACTGGGACTAGATGGGCCCTCGACCCTCTTGTCGTTCAGTTCCAGAGGGCATGTCTCAAGCTGAGGCCTCCCAGGAAGCCTTCATTCCCGACCTGGGACCTGTCGGTCGTTCTGGAGGCCCTATCTAAAGAACCCTTCTTCCCTCTAGAAGGCATCTCCCTCTGGGACCTGACACTAAAGGTGACATTCCTCATCGCTATAACATCGGCTAAAAGGGTCTCTGAGATGCAAGCCTTACTGGCCAGGGATCCATATCTGGTCGTCCACCCAGACAGGGTAGTCCTAAAACCCTCAGACCGCTTCATCCCTAAAGTGTCGTCCTCCTTTCACTTCAACCAAGAGATTAACCTGCCAGCGCTCACCACAGACCAGGGCGATCCGCACCCCCTGGATGTCAGAGGTAACATCATCAAATACCTCTCGGCCTCAGAACCCTTTAGGAAGTCAGAAAACCTCCTAATCATCCCTCACGGTTTCAGGAGAGGTCAGTCAGCATCGGCCCGCACCATCGCCTCATGGCTGGTGAAAACCATCAAGAAGGCCTACTCGCTAAGTGCTACGCAGATCCCGGACGGGTTGAAGGCGCATTCCACCAGGGCAGTGGCAACCTCATGGGCAGCCTATTGTAGGGTCTCAGCTGAAACCATCTGCAGGGCGGCCACCTGGTCCTCCAGGAATACTTTTATTTCCCATTATAAAGTCGATTCTGCCCACTTGTCTACTGTAAATTTTGGGAGATCGGTTATTCAGGCCAACTCTGCCATTCCTTGTGAATAAAAAACTACTATTGATGCATTACCCACCCTGTCTGCGAGTTACTCCCCAGAGTGTATGCTGCCATGATGCGACAGGAAAACGGAAAATTGTATACTTACCTTTCCGTAATTTTCCTTTCCTGTCGCATCCTCATGGCAGCATACAATATCCCTCCCATTCTTGAATAAAGGTGATTCATATATACAGAGAATACCGGGGCGGGGGCCGTATCTTCATCTTATAGTTATGTGGTCCTATCAGGTTGTGGAGGCGGAGTCACAACCCAGAGTGTATGCTGCCATGAGGATGCGACAGGAAAGGAAAATTACGGAAAGGTAAGTATACAATTTTCCGTTTTTGAGCCATATAAAGAGATCACGATACTATTACAAAATGCCTTTTTCCTGACAGACTCCATGGCAGCCTACGTGTGGGTTAACCCCGCCTCCTCTCCAATGCTATAGGACCCCATTCCCATAAATGAACACTCACCACTCCATACTGTGTTCCTTTTTTGTCCTCCTCCTATGGACCTTCACGTTTGGTTCGCGTCCGGTCGGATTTCGGATTTCTTCTGGCATACCAACGCGGTGCAAGCTCTGTGCTCAGCCATGGGCGGGCGAGTAGCTTTTTGAGGCTGGAAGTTTCCCCAGGACAGGTGGACTGCCTCTGTATGCCCATCGCATGTATCAGACGGATGGCGGACGTGATCGGCTCATCAGCGGCTGGCAAGGTCCCTTTATTTTGTCTCCATGGCAGCTATATGTGTATTTCTATGTTATATATATATTTTCCCTGGCGTCTAGTGTATCCCCCCTGTATGGGGGCTGGAGCGCTTCTGCGTTCCAGCCCGCCGTGCTGTTCCTGGTTTGGCCGTCGCGTTGGTTTGCGCATGCGCGCCAGCCTCTGGTGGAATCGAGGCTTGGTTCGCGCATGCGCGGTCTGGCGGCCGCGCTTGCGCAGTACGACCATCATCCACGGCGCATGTGCGAGGTGGAGGGGCGGTGACGTCACGAGGCGGGGAATTTAAAACCCAGGCTACTGCTGCTGTATCACTGGGGGTTTTCCAGTGCAGAGGAAGCAGCAAGCCTATTCCCCAGCTCTCAACCTTAGAGGATCGACAGGTTAGTGCTGTGTTTTTATACCTTAAAGGTGTATGCCCGTCTGTTGTTTTTTGCTGAAAAAAAAAAAAGGGGAGAATATTTATATATTGGTGTATATATTGGTGTATATAATTTAAAAAAAAAAAAAAAAAAACGTTTTATTTAAATTCGGTAAAAAAAAAAAAAAAAAAAAAAAAAAAGGCATGAGATCTTTTTTGAGGGCATGCATTTTTTCTGTCTAAAAATTGCATTGTATTATGCTTAGGTCGCAATCCTGTCTTGCAGACTGCTGTGTTTCCTTTTTGACGCTTCGTCCAGGAATTATGGACAAATCACCGCCTTTAAGTGGCCAGCCCTTACGCACTAGGTATGTGCTGGTAAGGGAGGGGTGGAATTACATTTGCATTTTTTATGCGCATTCTGATGCCTATGTTTCCCCTCCCCCTGTGTGTTTTTTCTGCTCAGCCCTTCCAGGTCGGATTCGCAGGATCGGGACCTTGCCAGGCCACAACAAAAACAGTCGTCTAGATCCAGGCGGGACTCTCCGCATGGGTCTCACCACCAAAGGAGAAGCTCACATTCCTCCTCCAGACACCGCTCCCACCGCCATGATGATCGCTCTGATCGCAGAGCATGCTGGGGATGCAAGACTAGAGTCCTGGAAGGCAAATCACTGTGTGACAGATGCTTTTCTAAGGCGGTTGGGGAAAAAGACACGGAAAACCAGCGCATGGAGTCCCTGGTAAAGCGTGTCGTGCAGCAGTCGCTCAAGGACATGGTGGTCCCTCGCACATTGAGTCAGTCTACGGCTGCGACTGGTCCCCAGTCCGACGAACCCCGGGATGATCCGGGCACATCTCAGCCCTACGAGGCCTCTGGTGAGTCCTCTGGAGAGGAATTCCCAGGCGATGAGGAGATCGGGGGCTTTGACTTCGCCATGGTCTCACCACTAATTAGAGCAATTAAGGAGGCCCTCAAGTGGGAAGAAGCATCCACCCCCCCAGCTAAGCAGAAGAAATTCTTCAAGCAGCTGGGTAAGGAACGGCCAAACTTCCCCTTACTCACTGAATTGAAAGACATTATAGAAGAAGAGTGGAGCAAGGTGGATAGGAAGTCCTCCATGACCAACAAAACTTCCCGGCTATATCCTTTTAAGGTAGAAGAGGTGAAGCACCTGGAGAACGCTCCGCTCGTGGACGCAGCCTTGATGCGTTTGGCCAAGCACGTCACTCTTCCGATGGAGGACTCAGTGTCCTTTAAAGATGGCCTAGAAAGAAAGATCGATCAGGACCTCAAAAGGATCTATGGTCTTGCTGGGATGGCCTGTAAACCAGCCTTAGCCTTAGCAGCTATGTCCAAGGCCATGGAGGCTTGGACTGAAAATGTGGACTCCTTCCTGAATGGCGTGTCGGTCGAGTTGGCCAGGAGTTCAGCGGCAGCGGAACTAAA
Source organism: Lithobates sylvaticus (assembly GCA_028564925.1). Taxonomy (NCBI): domain Eukaryota; kingdom Metazoa; phylum Chordata; class Amphibia; order Anura; family Ranidae; genus Lithobates; species Lithobates sylvaticus. Next base: position 127,528,226 of record CM053037.1, read on the forward strand.
GCTTGCAGCGGTGTTCCTGGGGGAGGCGTCCATTGACCTGATTCGTCTGCTAGCACGCATTATGCTGTCCTCAGTCACGGCTAAGCGCGCTTTGTGGCTACGACCCTGGCTCGCCGATCCCGTGTCTAAGCAAGCATGGTGTAAAATCCCTTTTGAGGGATCCACTTTATTCGGTAACAAGCTGGATGATGCCATAACGCGTGCGACAGGCGGTAAGTCGGGCTTCCTTCCCCAGGACAGAAGACTGCTCGGGCGGAAGAAGACTCAGTTTAAAAGGCACAGTCCGGAAAGCTCGAGGGATGCACGCTCCTACAAGCCTGGAAGGGACTTCAGGAGGAATTGGAGTAGAGGACAGAGTTCCTTTCGGAAGCCCGTCAAGAGCCAGTCGTCTGGTGGACGCGAGCCACCCAAGTCTTTCTGAGATTGCGCCCGCCCAGGCGGGTCGGGTGGGGGCCCGTCTATCCCTTTTCCGGCACGTCTGGGTGGCCTCGATCTCGGATTACTGGGTCATCAAGACGATCTCGTCGGGTCACAAATGGACCTTCTCCAGAGTTCCTCCTCCCAGGTTCATGTCCACCCTGCTTCCTCGTTCGGAAGAACAGAGACAGGTCCTACTGTCATACGTAGAGCTGTTAAAAGCTCAGGGCGCAGTGGTACGAGTGCCAGAAGAAGAACGGTTTCAAGGAGTATACTCCCCCCTCTTCTTGGTACAGAAGAAAAGCGGATCGTGGCGCCCGGTGATAGATTTAACATACTTAAATCAGTTTATAGAATACGGAAAATTCAAAATGGAAACCCTACTAACTATACAACGAGCCATCCAACCAGGGGATTGGATGGTCTCGATCGACTTAAAGGACGCTTACTTTCACGTCCCGATAGAGGAAGGCTGCCAAAGGTTCCTAAGATTCCATGTCGATCAAGACCATCTACAGTTTATCTGCCTCCCCTTCGGGTTGACGACCTCCCCTCGGGTCTTTTCAAAAGTGCTCCTGGCAGTGGTGGCCCTGATCAGGCTGAAAGGGATAAGGCTATACCATTATCTGGACGACCTTCTGGTCCTGTCACAAGACAAAGAGCAGCTGTTGGTTCATCGCGAGCAGGTAATGTCCACATTGACCAGCTTCGGGTGGCTTCTAAACATGGAAAAAAGCCAGCTAGTGCCAACACAGCGGCTAATTTACTTGGGTGCTCAGTTCGACACTTTGCGAAGTACAATCTCGCTACCGGTGGAAAAGATCCCGATCATACGGGAAAGGGTCTCTCAAGCCCTTCATACGCGGTACCTGAAGGCCTCACAGTGTCTCAAGATCGTAGGGACAATGGTCTCTACGACGCCTATGGTCAAGTGGGCCTTGTGGAGACTACGCCCGTTCCAGTCAGGGTTCCTGAGACAATGGAAGTCGGGAAGCAAAAGACAAGAAATACGGATAACATCAACTATGAGGAACAGCCTCTTCTGGTGGCTCCAACACAGGAATATCCTGAAGTGTCACTCGATAGCTCCCATCTCTTGGGTAACGGTCACGACCGATGCCAGCGGGACCGGCTGGGGGGCCCTTTGTGGGTCGGACCTTGCACAAGGCAAGTGGGACACAAGTCTTCCTGTTCCAGGATCGAATATTCTGGAGCTTCGAGCAGCTTGGTGCGCTCTCCAGCATTTCTCCCAGGTATTGAAGGGGAAGTCGGTGTTGTTGCGAATGGACAACACCACAGCTGTCTCCTACGTGAAGAGACAAGGGGGCACCAGGAGTTCTACTCTTCTCCAGGAAGTGGAACCCATTCTATCATGGGCACAGAGGAACCTGGAGAATATTTCTGCAGTTTTTCTCCCGGGGGTTCAGAATACGCAAGCGGACTTTTTATCACGCACCCAGTTGGACAACAACGAGTGGTCCCTCCACATTCAGTCCTTCGAGTGGATCAGATCGCTGGGGGTCAATCCCGAAGTAGACCTTTTTGCCTCCCCCTGCAACTTCAAAATAGAGAAGTTTTACACACGGAATCGCTGCAGCCAGGCTTTGGGGACGGATGCATTGACAGACCAATGGAGATTCGAGAGGGCCTATGCCTTCCCTCCTCTTCCACTAATTCTCAGGTTCCTTCAAAGGCTCCAGTCAGAAGCAGTGGAGGTAGTGATGATAGCTCCGTACTGGCCCAACAGGCCTTGGTTCCCTCTACTAGTCTAGCTAAGTGTACGGAAGCCGATATCTCTCCCTCTCAGGCCGGACCTTCTTTCTCAAGGGGCGGTACTACACCCATGTCCGGCAGTACTGAAACTGATGGTCTGGTTCTTGAGAGGAAGAGGCTAGAGTCCATCGGATGTGCTTCTGGCGTAATCTCTACCTTATTAAGCTCCAGGAGACCAAGTACAAACAAGGTTTATGGTAGAATTTGGTCCAAATTCGTAAACTTTTGCTCATCTACAGATAGGTCTTTTGAACATCCAAGAGTCCAGGACATCCTCGGGTTCTTACAAACTGGCCTTGATCTTCCCTTGTCCATAGGCTCGCTCAGGGTGCAAGTTTCAGCCTTATCAGCCTTCTCTGGTACCTCCTGGGCAGTCCATCCATTAGTTCGTCAATTCTTTCGAGGGGCCTCAAGACTCAAGCCTCAGAGGAAGTCCAGATTCCCCAAATGGGATCTTCCCCTTGTCCTTGACTCCATTTCTGGCCTGAGTACGACGGGGCCATCCCCGCTTTCCATTAAGGACTTTTCCGAAAAAGTTGCTTCGAAGAACCCTTCTTGACTTTCTTTCCGGACCGAGTGGTCCTTATTCCTATGTTGGGATCCAATCCTAAGGTAACTTCGGTGTTCCATCAGAACCAAGAGATCGTTCTACCTACCTTCAGATCACCAGAATCCGATGATATTCATCCTTTGGACGTCGGGGAAGCTCTGAGAGAATACCTTCGCATTACTTCCGCTTTTAGGCGTTCGGATCATCTCTTTGTACTGCACTCAGGCAGCAACAAGGGGAACAAAGCTTCAACCAGGACTCTGGCATCTTGGATCGTAAGAACCATACAACAGGCTTATAGGGCTAAGGGCTTGGCTCCTCCTGAGGCGGTGACGGCACATTCGACTAGAGGAATGGCTACTTCATGGGCAGCAGCCCGGCACGTGGCTCCTGATACCATCTGCAAGGCAGCTTCTTGGGCCTCTATTAATACCTTCATGTCGCATTATTGCATTGAACCTGCTTCTTTATCCTCTGTAAACTTTGGTTTGAAAATTCTATCGGCTGATAGATTGAATTAAAATATTTTCTGTTTAAAGCATACCCACCCATGTGGCCGGCTAGTTATTTCCCACACGTAGGCTGCCATGGAGTCTGTCAGGAAAAAGGAAAATTTATTATCAATACTTACCGTAATTTTCCTTTCCTGATGGACTCCATGGCAGACGGAGTTCCCACCCATGAGTCATAAGAGTAGGCTAGTTACGGAACACAGTATGGAGTGGTGAGTGTTCATTTATGGGAATGGGGTCCTATAGCATTGGAGAGGAGGCGGGGTTAACCCACACGTAGGCTGCCATGGAGTCCATCAGGAAAGGAAAATTACGGTAAGTATTGATAATAAATTTTCCTTTTTTGTTTAGCACAAACTAGGAGTCTGAGATACACAAGGTCAGATGATCTCGCGAAGTGGCGGAATCCATTCTGTTGGAGAGTAGTGGAAACTCCCTGAGCAACTAGACCCCAGAATATTATAAGGTTGGCAGCCCTGTAAGTGACAAACCGTAAGTAAAATACTATCAGGGGACCTGGAACAGCAAGAGGATCAGAAGACAAAGGTACTCATGTGCAAAACAATTGCAATCATCTCTGTGGTTTCTCTATTTAAAAATAACAAGACTTTTTGGGTTGTTATCGTACAGACACTTGTAAAGCTGCTAGCTATTTGAAACTCATAAAAGGTATTCCATCAAAGTCCATCCAGTTTGCCTACTATAGAATGAAATCCTGCTAAATAGCGGAAACGCAAACTCCTGTTGGGCTAAACAAGAGGGCATGAGACTGTTTTAAAAAAAAATTCTCCCAGCATAACCAGGAGACCAAAAGTTGCAATAAGTTGGAAGCCCTCTAGAAAGAGGAGGAGGCTGGTTAGCCGAGGCGCAGCGGTAAACCCCTGAGCAAACGGGTAGCCCAAAAGGGTATCTACTCTGTGGTCTCCAAGCTGTAAATTTCAAAGGTTCTGCAGGGACTTTTTATTTCTAGAAATTTGCCTTTCGCGAAGGCCCGTAAGGATTGTGCGTCCAAAAAGCCGCTATGGGGCACTCATAGTAACTCAACCAAAGTGTATGTAGGTCTGCCCCTTAACGATACCAAACCGTTAAAAATGGTGTCTGTAATTTCCCAACTGGATGTATAAGTGGCCTTGATGTGGATCTGAGATAATTTACATGTTGGAATCGCATGGGGCCGGTGATCCTCGAGTGGGCACTGTGGGTGGGCTGCTGGCGAGAGGCGGGAGGTCCTTTTGCATCTAGCCATTGCAGTGCCAAATAACCAGGAAGAGGCTTTGTAGCCCCCTAGCCTATGAAGTCGCATAGGGCACGCACAGATTTTCTTTTAAAGCTTATTAAGTAAGTCACCCCAAGGACGCTATATAGTAAAAAGGGGGTATATATAGCCATTTTGGTCAAACAAGAGCCTAAGACACCGATCCAAGGCCTTTTCTCCGGAGTAAACCAGCCGGCAAAGTCACACAAAGTTCCATACTTTTGTACCCACTTAACATTTCACACAGGGGGGGGGCCGGGATCGGGGGTCCCCTTGTTAAAGGGAGCTTCAAGATTCTGATAAGCCCCCCACCCACAGACCCCCACAACTAATGGCCAGGGTTGTGGGGAAAAGTCCCTTGTCCTCATCAACATGGGGACAAGCCCAAAGCACCCTCCCAATGTTGAGGGCATGTGGCCTGCTACGGTTCAGGAGGGAGGGGGGGCGCTCTCGTCCCCCCCTCTTTTCCTGCGGCCTGCCAGGTTGCATGCTCGGATAATGGTCTGGTATGGATATTGAGGGGGACCCCACGCCTTTTTTTTTTTTGTCCGGGGTTCCCCTTAAAATCCATCCCAGACCTCAAGGGTCTGGTATGAATTTTGAGGGGGACCCCACGCCATTTTTTTGTTGGCCAGGGTTCCCCTTAATATCCATAGCAGACCTGAAGGGCCTGGTAATTGAATTTGAGGGGACCCCCACGTTTTTTTTTTTTTTTTTAGCAATGACTTTCAATGAATGACTGTTCTCTGTGTTACGGGAGCCGTCAATTCATTAGCCGCAGATGGCTGCCTTAGATGACACATCAGGCCAGAAGTGTAAAGGTGTTTTAAATGTGATACTGCAATGCTGTACTAACAGCACGCACACACTAATCCCCAGAATCACAGCACAGATAATGTTAGCACTGCAGTCAGCAGCACTGCAGAATGTATCACAGCACATAATGTCACTGTCTGACACGCCGGAACACAATATACGAGGCACCGGCGCGGCGGCCTTTTATAGTGTGGGGCGTGTACTAAACCCCCTGAGCTATAATTGGCCACAGGCATCCTGCCTGTGGCCAATTATTGCTCTCCTCGCCGCTGGCTCTATGATTGGCCAAGCATGTGGGGTCACAGTGCATGCTTGGCCAATCATCAGCCAGCAATGCACTGCGACTGGCGCAGTGCATTGCGGGCTGCTCGCATCACACGAATTTGATGCGAACGGCCCAAATAGTTCTGGGCTCGCCGAACGGACGAACGCCCGATGTTCGATTCGAACATGGGTTCGAATCGAACACCGGGCCCATCCCTAGTGGTGGCTGAAGGGGGAGAGGGGGGAAGGGAGCGGGAGGGGGGAAGGAGTTAAATCGATGTAAGCCTGGTGTCGGGCACAAAATCGCCCGACTCCCCAATAACATCTCCCCAGATGTGGGGCGGGGGAGGATGAGCGGCACGTTTTGGAGCCACACCTCAAAGGAAAGAGAATTGGTAATGATCCTAGTATCTGGCATCACCAGTAATTCAAAGGTCGGTAGTAGACCTAATGGGGGAGATGTTGGGGGTGGGAGGAGGGAAGGGGGGTGGGATTGGGAAGGATGAAGGGAGGGATACTCACCGCTTCACAGAGAGGATTCATAGTTTACTAAAAGAAAGCCATAAAGAAAAACGATGACAGAAATAACTTTATGACCTGTAATGTAAAGGGACTGAATACACCGTGCAAAAGACATAAAATTTTAGACGAAATTAAAAGATATGGGATTAGTGTGGTCTACTTACAAGAGACCCACCTCTCACATGTATCAAACGTGAAACTATTTTCAAACAACTTTCCTACATGGTACTATGGGGATACAATAACAAATAGAGCAAGAGGGGTTGCAATAGGCTTCGCAAAGGGTATACAATGCAAACTTGAGGATAGGAGGGCAGACCCAGAAGGAAGGTTTCTTTTTCTAAAAGGTACACTATGCGGAACTGATTACACCCTAGCTAACATATACGCACCTAATATAAATCCTATAAAATATCTGAAAGAGATCCTCTGGAAACTTATGGATTTCAGGAAAGGATATGTGATCCTTATGGGAGATTAAAAATTTTGCCTTGATCCGGGATTTGATAGTACATCCAGTGTACGGGGGACAAATAATGCTCAGTTAAAATCGTTTAAACAAAAAATGGTCCAAAGTCAATTGGTTGATGTTTGGAGGATCCAACACCCCAAAATCCGTGACTAAACATTTTTCTCCCCTGTACACGGGACTTTCTCTCGGCTTGATTACATACTGGTAGACAATGATCTTTTGGATAGAGTCGTTAAAACTAATATAGAGATCATTTCTTTATCAGATCACGCCCCAGTAATTATGAAATTACTTGTCCCATAACATCTGCGATTTTCTTATAACTGGCGATTAAATGAAGAGCTATTACGGGACGCGGATGTCCTGGAACAAGTGGAAAAAGAAATAGAACAATATTTTCTAGTCAATAACATGGGAGAAATGCAAGGTTCAAATCTGTGGGACGCTCACAAAGCATATATTAGAGGGATCTTAATAGCTAAGGGAACGTGGGAAAAAAAAGAGAGAACAAGGAAAATCCAAACACTAGTGGAAGAAATAAATAGAGTTGAACAAGAACATAAATTTCATCAGGGCCAAAATAAAGAGTTATATCAAAAAGTAATATTGAAAAGAGACTCAAAGACCTTATGGAACAAGAAGCCAAAAAGACATTTAATAGAATAGCCAAAGAAAGATACCTATGGGGCAATAAAACAAGTAAACATCTAGCAAGAACCCTCCAAAAAAAAAAGTCCAAAAACTATATAGAAAAAATTCAAGCTAAAAACGGGGAAATGAAACATCTGTCTAAAGAAATTGCTGCAATATTTAAAGACTATTATGAAGAGTTATATTCATTTGAACAAAAGGGAAGTCAAGAAGGAGGAAAAGAGGACAAAACGAAAAGTTTTTTAAAAAAGGCGGGGCTGTCGAAATACTCCAAAGAGAAAGGGAGATATTAGAAAAACCCATTACTGAAGAGGAGATAAAAAAAGAATTAGCAGATTCCCCTCCGGGTAACAGCCCGGGCCCGGATGGATTTACAACGATTTATTACAAAAGCTTTAAGGATACTCTAGTTCCCAGGTTATGTCATTATATGAACGGCCTGGGAACTGAGTATGAAAATGAGCAGGGTGTCTTTGTCCGCCACAATTATAGTAATCCCGAAGGAGGGGAAGGATGGCTTAGTGTGCTCGAGTTACAGGCCAATATCGCTTTTAAAACGCGGACACAAAACAAGTTTTGGCTGACAGAATAAAGGGCCTCTTGGGCACACTGGTTCATCCGGACCAAGTTGGGTTTGTCCCCTGTCTCCTCTCCTTTTCATCTTGTCCCTCGAGCCCTTTCTAGCCATGATACGCAAAAATTCAGACATAAGTGGTATCACGGCGGGAGGTGAAGAACACAAACTGGCAGCATTTGCGGACGATATTCTATTTTACATAGGGAACCGACGGATATCATTACCCAACATACTGAAGAATTTACGACAATATGGAGAAATTTCTAATTTTAGAGTAAATTTAACAAAATCTGTTATATTAAACATAATTTTGAGCAAAACAGAACAGAACCTCCAAGGGGAATTTAAATTCCTATGGAAAAAGGAAGTAAAGTACTTAGGAATAAAACTATCCAATTCAATGAAGAAAATATACAAAATAAATTATTTACCATTACTAGAAAAAAAAAAAATATGTAAAGAATTTATTAACAGACCACTTTCGTGGATCGGACGTATCAACACTGTAAAAATTCCAGATGCTCCCGGTGCCACTTCCCCAGATGTACCTTAGAAAATTAAAAGCGTTGCTGATGAATTTTGTATGGAAAAATAAGAAACATAGAGTTTCCTTCCTAATATTAAAACAGGAAAAGAACCAGGGGGACTCGCAGTCCCAGATATCCAAAAATATTATTACGCTATAGTATTGTCAAGAATCCCTGAGTGGGTTAAGGAAACAAGTAATAAAAGATGGGTTAACTTAGAAAAGGCACTTTGTAATGCACAGCTTAGAAATATAATTTGGAATCCCCCTATCTACAGAGTTTTGGGAGAAAACACCCATATATTGACACTGAATACGTTAAAAATTTGGGATAAGATATATAAACAATTAAATGGAAAATAGCGCACAATTGAAAGACGTAACACAAAAAGGAAACATTTTAACACTTCATGAACTAAGAAGCAAAAAGGATTTAATGACGATTGATGGATGGCGGTATCTCCAGTTTAGTTAAAAACGTACCTAAAACGTACTTAACCAATAAGAGCAGAAGATGATCTGACGCAGCTTGAACGACTCTGTACAGCTGATAATACTAAAAACATGATTTCTAAAATATATAAGTTGTTGTTGGAGATGGACGGACTGAGGATCCCGCCATTTATTAAAAAATGGGAGAGGGAATTGGGTTCACAGATAGACACAAACACTTTAAGGAAAGTTTTGAAATTAACCCATAGTTCGGGAATGTCGATTTAAGGACTGCCAAAATAAATTACAAATGCTTAACTGCGTGATATGCAACGCCTGACAAAACTAGTAAATACCAACTGGGTAACTCTGCGGATTGCTGGAGAGGTTGTAAAAAGATAGGTACCGTATTTATCGGCGTATAACACGCACCGGCGTATAACACGCACCCCAAGTTTAGGAGGGCATTTTAAGGAAAAAAAGTTTTAGGAGGGAAGTTTAGGGAAAAAAAAACTTACATTTAAGCGTCATTTGCAGCTTTCCCAGCGTCATTGCAGCCTTGCCCAGCGTCATTGCAGCCTTGCCCAGCGTCATTGCAGCCTTGCCCAGCGTCATTGCAGCTTGCCCAGCGTCATTGCAGCCATGCCCAGCGTCATTGCAGCCATGCCCAGCGTCATTGCAGCCATGCCCAGCGTCATTGCAGCCTTGCCCAGCGTCATTGCAGCCTTGCCCAGCATCATTGCAGCCTTGCCCAGGGTCATTGCAGCCATGCCCAGCGTCATTGCAGCCATGCCCAGCGTCATTGCAGCCTTGCCCAGGGTCATTGCAGCCATGCCCAGCGTCATTGCAGCCTTGCCCAGGGTCATTGCAGCCATGCCCAGCGACATTGTACCTTGCCAGCGTCATTGCAGCCATGCCCAGCGACATTAGAAGTCCGGTCCGGGTTTAAATTTCCCGCCGCCGAGACTCTCTGTCGCGCGCGCCGCCGAAAAAGACCGAGGCGCGGCCGAAAAAAGACCGAAGTGGCCCCGGAAAAGGCCGAGCCGACTGTTCAGCTCCGATCGCGGTCCCGCCTCCCTGCTGTTTCCGGAGCGAGCGCAGGGAGGCGGGACTCTGAGCAGAGCCGAACAGTCTGCTCGGTCTATTCCGGCGCGGCTTCGGGTTTTTTCGGCCGCGCCTCGGTCTTCTTCGGCGGCGCTCGCTATTTTTCGGCGGCGCTTGCCATTTTTGACATTTTTGAAATTTTTTGTTGGGGTATCGGCGTATAACACGCACCCACGACTCTCCCCCGATTTTTAGGGGGAAAAAGTGCGTGTTATACGCCGATAAATACGGTACTATGGCCCACCTGTGGTGGGAATGTCCCAAAATTAAAAAATACTGGGCAAAAATCTTACGTTATATTAAGGAAATTACTCAAATAGATTTGAAAAACAACCCATGGGTGATCTTGATGCACGGTACAGCAGGAGGGTCTGAGCAATATGAAAAATCATTAGTTCCACATTTATTAAATGCTGCAAAAAGACTTATCCCAAAGAGGTGGCGTGAGACTGAAAGTCCACTTATTTGGGAATGGATAGATGCGGTAGAGAATACATATACTATGGAATGCCTGAAGTTTAATGTAGAGGAAAAAAATAATAATGTTAAGGAAAAATGGGAGAGCTGGAAAAAAATTTAAAAAAACATGGAGTTATGCCGAAGTATTAAGGCCCCAACTTTAGGTTTGACTAAGCCCCATAAGGTTAGAAAAGTAGAGTGAACAAATACCATTGGAGGTCGCAGTGAGGTGGGGGGAGGGATGGGGGGTAAGGGGCAGAGGGTTAGATTGGGAGCCACAATTGGTTAAGAAGAGTCTGCATATGTTGAGGCTTGTACGTCTCTTTTTATGATAGTAAAGTATATACATCTTCTTTATATTTCTTTTTATCTACTAAAAATATTAATAAACTTGTGATAAAATGAACATGAAAAAAAAAACAAGGGCCACAGTTATGTGAAGACGAGAAGGGACAAAAAATGAACAGTCAAGTTGATTTAGGTCTCTCATATAAGTTTTGCTGAGGTGGCAAAAAATAAAAAAATAAAGAAAAAAATAGTATTACTGTGGTAGATTCGTTAGTTCAAGAAATAAATGTATCTCCACAGTGTTTAAAAATCATTGAAGACAATGGTCTGCATTTGGTATTTAGTACACAAATACTGTATACTTGCCTCAAAATTCATTGTTAACTTGGAAGAGTAATGGTGAATTTTTGGGTAGCTTTCTTCACAGTACTACTATTATAACCCATAAAGCAGTTTTTGGTAGTGTGAATTGGATTAATGATAAATGTATTTATCATCAAAAAGGTGTATCTTTAAATGAAAAAAAATGAAAAAAAAACACTGTGTATTGATAAAAAAAAGTGTTCCTGCTAATCCCTTCCAGATTAACCATTTCCAATCCAGAATTCTTTTGAGAGAAGGAAAGTTTGTCATTATATTGTGATATTATAACCGCTAATGTAATGGGTCCATCTATATTACATCTATAAAATATTACTCTTAATTTAATGACAAGTGAACAACATTCTCATATAGCATGCTTAGAGATCCAGACAGAATATTCCACATATTTTAACCACTTCCCGACCAGCCGTCGTCATTATACTGCGGCAGTTTGGCTCCCCTGGGCGAGCCGTCATAGCTATACGTCAGCGCACTTTAAGGCCACTAGAGGTCTGTCAGGGGAGAGGAGCCATAGCTTTATTCATACTAAGTATGAATAACAGATATGGCTCCTCCCCAAGGCAGCCCCATCCCCCCACGGTTAGAATCACTCCCTAGGACACACATTTAACACCTTGATCGCCCCAACTCTTAACCGCTTCCCTGCCAAATGCCATAAATATAGCCCCTATATTGTAGACGTTATAACTTTTGTGCATACCAATCAATATACCCTTATTGCAATTTTTTTTACCAGAAATATGTAGATGGTCACATATTGGCCTAAACTGAGGAAGAAATTTGTTTTAAAAAAAAATATATATTTGGGGATATTTATTATAGCAAAAAGTAAAAAATATTGTTTTTTTTTAAATTGTCACTCTTTTTTTGTGTATAGCGCAAAAAAAAATAATAAAAAAAAAAAAATCGCAGAGGTGATCCATTACCACCAAAAGAAAGCTCTATTTGTGGGGAAAAAAAGGACATTAATTTTGTACAATGTCGCACAACTGCGCAATTGTCAGTTAAAACTACGCAGTGCCGAATCGCAAAAAATTACCTGGTCATTATAGGGGCAAATCCTTTTGGGGCTGAAGTGGTTAAAATGATTGCACAAGCATTTCAGAGTGGAATGACTCCTCTTGGCATTTTACAGAATTTACCCAGAGAATATGTATATGCAATAAATGCTACAGATTTATGGGTAAATAAATGGATGGGATGCAATCAGAATGTACAGTATGTTATAGTCCTTCTATGATTCCTATATCAGGGAAAGAACAAATATTGGTTCCATTTACTGTTTTGGGATTACCGGTTAGCAACACACAATTATTATATTATAAATTACAGTATACAAATTTTGCATTTAACAGTGATCATTTTGAATTAGAACAGTTAGATCTATCATCATGTTTACAATTCCAGTCTAAAGTTATTTGTTTACCTAATCAAGATAAAGGTATTTTCATTCTTTTTTACCATAATCATACATTATGTTCAGCAAGAATAGAAAAAGTTGAAACTACTTCTGAGTTATTTACCTTTGTAGATAAAAAGGAGGTTTGTTTCCAAATCATGACAGACACAGAAAGGGTTAAAACTTTCTTCTCCTCTTGTACGCACACAGAAAACTTAAGTCAAGGCTTGTATTGTATAGAAGGAGATATCGTAGCGATAAGTGTTAATGGGTTGAGAATAAATTTAAAAAATATGTTTATGAAAAATATAAGTGCTCTTCCCTTACAGTACACTAGTACAGTATATCTCAGATAGATCCTATCCTATGCATCCTATATTTATCATTATTATGTTATGCATTATATTTCAATTATGCATAATGTTTAGAATGAAAAAATTATATAAGCGAATTAGAAATTAAATCAGAAGGTGATGATTTGTTGCAAAATATGCTTAAATTAAAAATGGTTTCTGGTATTGCAAACTCAGTTACAGATAACACATTTGGAATTATTAGATCAAAACCTGAGTAACTGTTATATGAATGAAGTGAGTATGGTACAAAGTTATAATAAATATGATTATTATTCATATTTCAGAGGGGAATGTTATATTTTCAATATCTAAATTTTAATTCGGTTTTATATAAGTATTTATAATATAGTCTAAGGCTATATGAATTCCCTGTAATTATGTATGTGTTTATGAAGATTTAGAAATAATAAATCACAGATGTTGAATTTTGAACTCAGTTACATGAAGCTGACAAGATATATATTGATGGATAGTTTCTAGTTTTACTGAGCTTAACTACTTGCCTACCAGCCACGAACACCTCCTTACTGACCAAGCCATTTTTCAGCTTTCAGCGCTGTCGCATTTTGAATGACAATTGCGCGGTCATGCAACGCTGTACCCAAATACAATTTTTATCATTTTTTCCCCACAGATAGAGCTTTATTTTGGTGGTATTTGATCACCTCTGCGGTTTTTATTTCTTGCGCTATAAACAAAAGAAGAGGGACAAGTTTGAAAAAACATAATATTTTTTACTATTTATTATAATAAATATCCAATTTTTTTTTTTTTTTTTTTTTTAAACAAATTTTTTCCTCAGTTTAGGCCAATACGTATTCTTCTACATATTTTTGGTAAAAAAAATCGCAATAAGCGTATATTGATTGGTTTGCGCAAAAGTTATAGCGTCTACAAAATAGGGGATAGATTTATAGAATTTTTATTATTATTATTTTTTTTTACTAGTAATGGCGGCGATTTGCGATTTTTATCGTGACTGCGACATTGCGGCGGACACTTCGGACACTTTTGACTCATTTTTGGGACCATTCACATTTATACAGCGATCCGTGCTATAAAAATGCATTGATTACTGTATAAATGTGACTGGCAGGGAAGGGGTTAACGCTAGGGGGCGCTGCAGGGGTTAATGTGTACCCTATCTTGGTGATTCTTACTGTGGGGGGAGGGGACTGACTGGGGGAGGAGACCGATCGGTGTCCCTATGTACAAGGGACACACCATCGGTCTCCTCTCCTCTGACAGGACGTGGATCTGTGTGTTTACACACACCGATCCACGTCCTGCTCGATTACCGGGCAATCGCGGGTGCCTGGCGGTCATCGCGACCGCCGGGCACGCGCACCGGGGCCCCAGCTACGCGGCGGGCGCGCGTGCGCGCCTCCCGCGGCGCGTGCGCGCCCCCCAGTGGCCAAATTGTAGACGACGTCATATGACGGCGTCCCGCCACAGTAGCTGAACCGTCCCGCCGTCATTTGACAGTGGGCGGTCAGCTAGTGGTTAAAGGAATGCCTATGCAACTTATCTTGGTTGTAGGGCTGTGTGTTTTCATAACTCATGTAGACAATTTGGCTCCTCTTTTCTGTTGCTAATTAGACTAGTTGGCCCACCACCCTCTTCCTGTTCTGTCTTTAACCACTTGACGACCGGCGCACGACGATATACGTCGACAGAATGGCACGTACAGGCAGGAGGGCGTATATATAAGTCCCTCCTTTAGCCTGTCCGTGCCATCGGGAGCGCGCCGGTCGGGACCCCCGTGAGTCCGATCGCGGTCCCCGCGGACTCGATCGCTGCGGGGACCCCCGCGATCGTCTCACGGGAAGGCTGAACGGGGAGATGCCAAGATAAAGAGCATCTCCCCTTCTGCCTAGCAACTAGTGACGCCGATCTCTGCTCCCTGTGATTGGAGCAGAGATCAGCATTCACTAGCTGACAACCACGCCCCCCCACAGTAAGAAATACACCCCTAGGCATACTTAACCCTTACACTGCCCCCTTGTGGTTAACCCCTTCACTGCTAGTGTCATTTATACAGGAATTAATGCATTTAAATAGCATTAATTGCTGTAAAATGACAATGGTCCCAAAAATGTGTCAAAAATGTCCGATGTGTCCGCCATAATGTCGCAGTCACAAAAAAAATCGCAGATCTCCGCCATTACTAATAAAAAAAAATTATTAATAAAAATGCTATAAAACTATCCCCTATCTTGAAAACGCTATAACTTCTGCGCAAACCGATCAATAATCGCTTATTGCGATTTTTTTACCAAAAATATGTAGAAGAATACGTATCGGCCTAAACTGAGGAAAAGAAATGTTTTTTTATATATTTTTTGGGGATATTTATTATAGCAAAAAATAAAAAATAATGCATTTTTTTCAAAATTGTCGCTCTATTTTTGTTTATAGCGCAAAAAAATAAAAACCGCAGGGGTGATCAAATACCACCAAAAGAAAGCTCTATTTGTGGGGAAAAAAAGGACGTCAATTTTGTTTGGGAGCCACGTCGCACGACCGCGCAATTGTCAGTTAAAGCGACGCAGTGCCGAATCGCAAAAAGGGGCCTGGTCCTTTGGCTGCAAATTGGTCCGGTCTGAAAGTGGTTAATTAGCAGGCTGGATCTCCTGTTTCAACTCCTAGCCCCCATCTTTGCTGGGAGGTGATATTGGAGTGATATGGGAGTGGTTAGTTTAGGTGCGCATTCGAAATAATGAAATTACTTAAAGGAAGGCAGATGGCTAGCTGGGCACTGCTCTTCACCTCTCTTTACATCCCCTTCCTACAAAACCACATATCCAGCAAACAGACACACTGAAGATAGCAAGAATTTTAAAGCACATGGTCTAATATTCATTCTTTGAACAATCAACTTTGATTTAATCTTTTTATTTTATTTGAAGCTACAGTTATTTTGTATTTGACACTGTAACTGTTGTACTTATTTTTATAACTTTTGTGTGGTAAATAAAATCACACTGTTTTCATCTCAGCTGTCTCACAATCACCCAATGACACAAGAGAACATTATTGGTGTCTTTTCACAATTTAAAAGACATTCTTCATATACTAGTCCAAACACACACAACAAACCAAGTCTAGCGCTGTCCCCACTCTCCCTATTCCAACAGTAAACAGTCAAAACATATGTTCTCTGCTCTGGGTGTTGCAGCTCTCTCACAAGTCCGCTGGGTGGCAAACATGAATCTGGAAATATACAACGCAAGAGAGAGCACACGTCGACCCTAGTGTATTATCATTTAATTGTTAAAAATCAATATGTAAACAAGAGAGGGTTGCACTCACAAACATCCGATGTAAGATGGCATTTAACAACTCCAAAATAGCCTCCTCTCCTGGTCTGTAGAGATCAGTTGGCTCACAGGTGACTGGCGGCGTGGTAAAGGTATCAGTAAGCCGCCTGCTTCCTCATATCACACGCCGCTCAAGGCATACGCTCAGACCAGCCGGCGCTGACGTCACTCGTGGTCAGGCGAGGGGGTGCACAGCGAGAACAGCTGACTCCTCTAGTATGTTTCATGCAGTTGCTGGGACAACATGTTTTGGACCGTGGCCTCTTTCTTCAGGTAACACCCTCATCACCACACGTGACATTATATGCTCAGGACCCCCCGCCCCTCCTAGTCTTGAGCCAATGGCATCCAACAGACCAGGAGTACGAAGTGTACAGCAAAAAATATCTACAAAGCGGAGGGGGCAAAAAAGCAACAACATCCTAAATACCTACTAATATAACTCCATTACGCTAATTTTAATATAAATATAAATATAAGTAGTGGCAAGAATGGTCTTACCGCTTAATTAAAAAGTACTTATAAAAAATACTATATAAAATATGAAATATAAAATCAAGCATACTATCTGTAAGTTAGTATCAACAACAAAAAATATATATACATATAGCGAGAACATAATTGTATATTTTAAATGGATTCATAATTTATACTATAATGCAACAATATCATGTTCAGTATAGGACTTAATAGTTTTATGGTAATATGGTGTTCTTTGTGAAACATATATAGATCTTTCATAAAAAATATATATGCTCCTTCATAAAAATTATATGTGTACCATATAAAATATGTATGTGTAAAAAAAAAGGGGGATAATATCATATAATAGTACCAATTGAGAGTTCTTCGTTTAACCCTTCCCGTGCCATGCTGTTTAAAGTAAAATTCCAGAAGGATTCACGTTTGCATAAACGAGCCAAAACGTTCACCTTCCAGTATAGACATGGGTATGGATTCTATACCAAAAAGTTCCAACCCTATAGTGCTGCAATAATGTTTATGCTTGAAATGACGAGGCACACTATGCTTCTCCACCTTTTTTCTATGAATCTGCGATGTTCACCAAAACGGGTCCTCATTGCCAGCACCGATCTACCGACATAAAGGTACCCACATGGGCACTTCAACCCATAGATGACAAACTGGGTATTGCAACATATGAATTGTTTGATGTGAAAGGTACGGCCATCTTTACAACTAAAAGACTTCTGACCATGAGAGATAAATTTACACGCTTTGCATTTAGTACCTTTACATCTATAACATCCTGAAATGTTAAAGAATTGAGGGATGTTTTGCATTTCCAGATTTTGTTTACCTTTAAGGCAACTAGGGGCAATTAAACTTTTCAAATTTTTCGCACGTCGAAACACTACCCGAGGTTTATTAGGGAGAATCTTTCCAAGTGTTTTATCTTGCCCCAAAATTGACCAGTGCTTTTGGACAGATTTGTATAGCCCAGTGATGGTCATTAAATGTAGTAATAAAAAGGATATCATGTTGGTCTTTTGAAGATGTAACCATATTCTTGTTCTGTATAGGTTCTCTCTATCGGTCTCTTGCTTTAAGAATATGGTGATCTGCATATCCTTTTTCCAGGAACTTCTTTGACAATATAATTGCCTGATCATCATAGTCTTTTATATTGCTACAGTTCCAGCGTAACCTACAAAATTGACTGTAGGGTATATTGTCTTTTCATTTAGGGTGGTGGCAACTCCTCTGATGCAAATAGGAGTTGCCAGCAGTTTCCTTGAAGTGGGTTTTAGATGTAATGTTACCTATTCCATCATTACCCAATTCAAGGTCCAAGAACACCAGATCGAGCATATAATGTCACATGTGGTGATGAGGGCGCTACCTGAACAAGGAGGCCACGCATCCAAAACATGTTGTCCCAGCAACTGCATAAAGCATACTAGAGGAGTCAGCTGTTCTCGCTGTGCATCCCCTCCCCTGGCCACAAGTGACGTCAGCGCCGGCTGGTCCGAGTGTATGTCTTGAGCGGTGTGTGATATGAGGAAGCAGGCGGCTTACTGATACCTTTACCACACCGCCAGTCACCTGTGAGCCAAATGATCTCTACAGACCAGGAGAGGAGGCTATTTTGGAGTTGTTAAATGCCATCTTACATCGGATGTTTGTGAGTGCAACCCTCGCTTGTTTACATATTGAATTTTAACAATTAAATGATAATACAATAGGGTCGGCGTGCATTCTTCTCATACTGAAGCAGAGCATTATCCCCTACGGAGACTGGGCCACAGGGCAGTTTTCCAACATGATAACGAACCCAAACATGGTCCAAGATGACCACTGCCTTGCTAAAGGTGATGGACTGGCCAAGCATGTCCCCAGACCTAAACCCTATTGAGCATCTGTGGGGCATCCTTAAACGAAAGGTGGAGGAGTGCAAGGTCTCTAACACCAGCTCTGTGATTTCATCATGGAGGAGTGGAAGAGGACTCCAGTGGCAACCTGTGAAGCTCTGGTGAACTCCATGCCCAAGAAGGTTAAGGCAGTGCTGGAAAATAATGGTGCCCACACAAAATATTGACACTTTGGGCCCAATTTGAAAATTTTGTGATTTAGACATTAATGGCTGTTTGTTGAGTTATTTTGAGGGGACAGCAAATTTACACCGTTATACAAGCTGTACACTCAATACTTTACATTGTAGCAAAGTTTAATGTCTTCAGTGTTGTCACGTGAAAAGATATAATAAAATATTTACAAAAATGTGAGGGGGTGTACTCACTTTTGTGAGATAAATTATATCATATATATATATATATATATATATATATATATATATATATATATATATATACACACACGTTTATGGGGAACTGTATCAAATGCCTTCTCAAAATCCAGATATACCACGTCTACAGGCCTTCCTTTATCTAGATGGCAGCTCACCTCCATATAGAAGGTTTATAGATTGGTTTGGCAAGAATGATTTTCAATGAATCCATGCTGATTACTGCTAATGATACCATTTTCATTACTAAAATCTTGTGTATATAGTCCCTTATCCCCATCCAAGAGCTTGCAAACTATTGATCTGGTCTGTATTTCTCAGGGATATATCTTGGTCCTTTTTTAAATATTGGTACTACATTGGCTTTTCTCCAAGCGGCTGGTACCATTCCAGTCAGTAGACTGTTCATAAAAATAAGGAACAATGGTCTGGCAATTACTTGACTGAGTTCCTTAAGGACCCTCGGGTGCAAGCCATCTGGTCCCAGGGACTAATTAATGTAACGTTTTTCAAGTCTATTCCTAATTCTATCCTCTGTTAGCCATGAGGGTGTTTCCTGTGATGTGTCATGAGTATATACCTTGCAGTTTTGCCCCCGTTTCCCTCGTGAAGACTGAGGAGAAGAATAAATTCAATACCTTCACCATCTCTCCATCTCTAGACCCCTGAAATCTTAGTAAAGAGAATCTGTTGCAGCAAAAATGCTATCACATAGCAATAAAGTTAAAGTAGTTGTAACCCCCAAAAAATCATGCTCCTGTCCCTTTAAGGCATAAGCTTTAGCATAGTGCTTTTGCCTTGTTAAGTTTATCTTCTACAGTACCTGGTTGATCCTGCCTGGTCCTCTGTGAGCTGACCACATTTGTTATGGCTGTTGAGCCATGAAATTGTGGTCAGCTTACATGCCTCTGTCATTGCAGCTCTCCCCTGTGCGTGCCTCCATCTTCCCCTCCTCTCTCTCCCTCTCTTCCTGCTAGCTCTGTAGTGCTCAGAGAGAAAACAATCTCCTCTCCTGCCCGTCCCACCCCTCCCACTCTCCTTTCTGCCCCTCCCCTCCAGCCTTCACTGGATGTACTGTTTCTCTAATGCTGCTCCTCCCCCAGAAGCTACAATGCCTCACAGTGTATTACCGTGGAAGAGCAGGGAATCTCAGCCCCTCTAACTTGTGCCCCTTAGAGCGGGATGAAGAGAGGAGGGATGACACGTGATCATCAATCAGAGTACAGGAAAAAGGTATTTATGATTGCAAAAAAAAAAACACACACATTGCACTGTTAAAATAGCAAAAGCATGGAGGATAAATCAGTTTTGGGCATTTGAGTCTACAACCACTTTAAGTGAAAAAGTGTACAAAATTTACACCCAAGCACCCCTGCCATAATATTTTTTAAAGCCCACACACACACTCACTATCACTTACCACTGCAAGGGTGCGTTTTTTTTTTTTATTTAGTTGGGTTTAGCCCCTATTGTGGGGCTTACTCCAATGTCCATGGGAAATTTAGTGGGATTACCTGCAAATAGCTGCAATGGGAGGCTAACATTGCCCGTAGCTATTCCTGGCCTTTTGCATGTACTCTGTCATGCACAGATGACCTGTGGATGATTGGCCCTGGATGAAGACTGCTATTCACAGGTAACCCTGATGAGTCTCCTATGTGTAATCACAACCCCATTTGCATATGTGAATGTGTGAAGGGACGAGAATGGTCTTGGTTTGATCAGATGCTTTTGGGGGTAGAGGAGAGAGTAAGGAGTACCTGTCACTGCCCATGCTATCACAACAGATTTTATTCATCCCATGTGATAGCAATAAAGTTGATCCAAAAGAAAAAAAAAATGTAAAAGAAAGTGCAAAAAAAGTAAAAAAAATGTAAAATTATTAAAGAGCCTGTCTCCCCCATGCTCACGTACAAATGCAAACTCATATGTAGGTCCATACGCATATGTAAATGGTGATCGTACTACACATGTGAGTTATCACTGCCGACATCAGAGTAAAAGCAATAATTGTAGCAACAGAACTTCTGTTTAACTCTAAACTGGTAACTTGTAAAGACTTTTAGAGCATTACCTATGGACAGTTTTCTAGCAAAAAAACATGCTGATTTCTACATGTACCATATTTATCGGCGTATAACACACACTTTTCCCCCCTTAAAATTGGGGGAAAGTCATGGGTGCATGTTATACGCCGATCCCCAAAAAAAACTGACAAAAAAAATCGACCGGCACCGGAAAATAGCGAGAACCGTCAAAAAAAAAAAAAACGAGCGCCGACGAAAAAGACAGAGAGTTTTTAACGAAAAAGACCGAGCCGACTGGTCGGCTCTGCTCGCAGTCCCGCCTCCCTGCGCTCGCTTCTGAAACAGCAGGGAGGCGGGACTGCGAGTGGACCCGAACAGTCGACTCGGTCTTTTCCGTCGGCGATCGGTCTTTTTCGGCGGCGCTCGCTCTGTCTTTTTCGGCGGCGCTCGCGCGGTCTGTCTCGGCGGCAGGGAAATTTAAACGTGGGAAGCTGCAAATGACGCTGGGCAAGCTGCAAATGACGCTGGGCAAGCTGCAAATGACGCTTAAATGTAAGGTTTTTTTTTTCCCTTAACTTCTCTCCTAAAACTTTTTTCCCTTAAAATGCCCTCCTAAACTTGGGGCGCGTGTTATACGCCGATAAATACGGTATGTGAGAAATGTTAGAAGTGGGCCAGTTTTGAAGTGGTTAATTAGGGCATCATAGCCGGTACATTTATAGGCAAAAAAATGTCTCAGGCCCAGCTGAGCATTATTTATACACTGTAGGCAGACCATAGACAGAAAATACAATTATGCTGAACTTTCCATACCAGTATGGTTCTGGTACTCTTATCTTGAAGGATCACTGTTGTCCTGACTACACAAGTCGTTTCCATGACTAAGGCTGGTCATATTGGTCATAAGTGCACTGCAAGTGCACTTGAACATGGGGGACATGCAAGGAAAATAAAAAAACAGCATTTTAGCTTGCACATGATTGGATGATAGTGCAAGATAGTGCAGTGCACTTGTAGTGCAAAGTGGATCTGCCTTTCGTAAATAACCCCCAATATCTTTTACATTTTGCTATAATAAATATCCCAATTTTTTTTCCAAAAAAACTAATTTTTTCCTCAGTTTAGGCCGATATGTATTCTTCTACATATTTTTGGTAAAAAAAAAAAAAAAAAATCGCAATAAGCGTATGTTGATTGGTTTTGCCAAAAGTTATAGCTCCTACAAAATAGGGGATAGATTTATGGCATTTTTAGTATTATTTCTTTTTCTAGTAATGGTGGCGATCTGCGATATTGCGGTGGACAAATTGGACACTTGACACATTTTTGGGACCATTGACAATTATACAGCGATCAGTGCTATAAAAATGCACTGATTACTGTAAAAATGTCACTGGCAGGGAAGGGGTTAACACTAGGGGGCGATCAAGGGGTTAACTGTGTTCCCTCTCTGTGTTCTAACTGCTAGGGGAAGAGAGAGATCGGTGTTCATACTTTGTATGAACACACGATCAGTCTCTTCTCCCCTCAGAGAACCGAGATCTGTGTGTTTACACACACAGATTCCGGTTCTCGCTGTGTCACAAGCGATCGCGGGAGCCTGGCGGTCATCGGGCACTCGCATCGGCTCCGGGGGCATGCCCCTAGTGGCCACAGGGCTAAGTGACGTAACATAACGTAATTTTGCCCAGCCGTACAATTCTGCCGCAGTAAAACTGTGGCGGCTGGTCGGCAAGTGGTTAAAGCCTTGCCTAGTATAAGGTGTAGTAAAGCCTACGTGTACCTGTGGCATCTGGTTGATTTTTGTAGTTTTTGGGATGTAAATGGAATCACTCAACCATCACAACAATCACTCAACAACGGTTCGGCCCGAACATTAGCTGTTTGTAAAAGGCTGCACAGTATAATCAGCTCTTTATCCTGCATTCCCTTCCTGGTATCCATGATCTTTCTATACACTCATATAGATGGATAAAAAAAAGGGGATCCCATTGTGTAATTCCATAAATAAAAGTTTATTAAATAAAATCTTTTTTTTTTTTTTTTTTTAAACAAGCAGTGTCACTAATGCTATACAGTAATACACGGCTAAAAAAATAGATATTTTTAAAGCTTGCTAGACTGGAGTGTTCTCCTAAAGTTTTTCATAGATATTGTACTATCATCCCAGATTAATGTGCAAGAAAAAAGATATTGGAGATTCGGGACTATCTGTTGTACAAGCACGAAAAAAACGAAAAAAAAATAAAAAAATAGATAGTCTGGGACGCCTTGCGTTCCACAGACCCGAAACTTCAAACCGGAAGTGACGTTGAAAGTTTCACCCTACATGTTTCGTCATACATACGTCATCAGGAACAGCGCCATCTTCATACACCTCACGTCCTTTATACCATGCAGTGTCACAAATGTCACGTCTACCCCAACGCAGGTGAATAAGGGAGTTTTCTCCAAAGGATGGATTAAACCTTTTAGACCCAGTAGAATGGGTGTAGTAGAAGTAGGGTAAGGCCAGGTTACAGAAAGCCCTGAATAATAAAGCAGGAAGTTCAATGGGCATGGGCTGGACTGGCAAAATTGATGCAGTGGCCGACTGGGCCGCATCGCCAGGTGTAGTGGCTGTCTGAATCGCATCACCAGGTGTAGCGTAGTGGAGGTGTAGGTGTAGTGGAACTTGAGGACAAGTCAGCCTGGCTGTGTGTCCAAGGGAGTTTAGCGACAAGCAAAGGTAGGGGTAATCCAGGGAACTTGACTTCTGAGGACTTAGAGGAAGTTTCCAAACAAGGCTCAAGGCTACAAAACAATGCATGAGCTTGGTTTCTAGGAGGAGAGGGTTCAGGCTGTGGCAATTGGCTAGAGAGGTGACCTATAAAGAATTCAATAGACTTGGCAGCATCTTTTGTTATAACAGTCATGTAAAGGCACATGGTTATGCAAACTGGGGTCACATTTGGAAACATTGTCATGAACAGGATCTGAATAGGACTGGAAAAAGAGCACATGACTGGTACTGGCCACAAAAAAGTTATACACGATAAAAGAAAGAAAAAGTGTGGTAGGATTGGCGCTGTTCCTATTTTTTTGTGGTACTGTGTTATACCCTCTGCGATTGGTCCTCAGTGACTTAGTCTAACTAATGAACCACGTATCCCCCTTTTTTTCTTTGGGGTTAGTGTTGCATGGTAACTGGATATTATTTAGAATTTTTTAGCATTTGAGAAACTTTTATGTTGGGGGTTAGACCCTCAGCCTGTGATTCATATGTGTGAGGTGAAAGAAAACAAGTAAATGAATGGGATGGATGAAAATATGAATCACCTCTATGAACAACACACAGTCTGCTTTGGAGAAGAAATTGGAAAGTGGCCTGTGTTTAATCCTCGGCCTATAGTTGCCTGCTATCCAGTAAATTAAATCCTTAAACTTAATGATAACAGGATCATAAGAAGACACATGTGTTAATAAATTGCCATTTGAAGAAACATGGATTTTTTTAAATAAAAAAAAAATAGAAAATAAAAAATGTAACACCCTCTGGCGTGTGTTTGTGGAAAGATTTGTCAAGTCCCAAAAAAAAAACACAAAAGAAGTGATGAGCTTCAGATGTTATTTGATATCACCTTGCGGTTAGAGTTGCCACCTCATCCCTTTAAACCCGAACACCTATGAATTGCACAGGTTCTGAGGCTAATTAAATGCAGATAAGGCACCAAGTGAGTTTAATTATCACCTTAATCTGCCACAGAACCTGTGTAATTAATATGTGTTCGGGTTTAAAGGGATGAGGTGGCAACCCTACTTGCGGTGTGAAATGGGTGGTGTGACTGGAATTGCCTGCTATAAAAAAATATTTAAATGAAAAGCAGTGCAAACTGTAGTGAATATATGTGTTGCTGCTCTTTAGTAAAAAAAATATATATGTTGATAAGCTAATTACACACAGATATGCATTATCAGCGTGGAGTTTTAAAGTGACCCCTGTGATAATTAAACCATCCTGCTACTAGAGCATATGTAAATAAACATTGGTGTATACTAAAGCGCTGATATATAATTTAAAAGCCCCAAATCTAATAGAATAAAATAAGATTACTAAATGAAATGCTGCTACCATTAAAAGTGTTCCCACACTTGAAAATAGGTGAAAGATATACAAATAGCGTATAAATGGTGCGCAATTTAACCTTAATTATGTGAGCATAGATCTTTAAAAATAATTATTGCCACAATGTCAATTGTGGTCAATAGTGCACAAGTGAAAAAAATAAAATAAAATATATATACACTCCGTATATATAGTGCTGGAGGTGTGTGAAATAAAATATACAATCCTTGTATATAAATTAATATGTGAGTATGTGATCCTTATTATAAAGAAATGGCAAACGTGCATATAAAATCTTATTTAATAGGTGAAAGTATTTGTTGTGTTGGTAAAATGAAAAAAAGTTGAACGACGATTCAGTGATAGCAATCAAGATGATTGGGAATTGTGTGCTGTGTTAGAAAGAGTGAAGGAACTCTGGCGTAGCAACAGGTGCTCTGATTACAAGATTGGTACCATACACCAGACAATTAGGGCTCTTTCACACGGAGCGGATCAGTGCAGATCCGCCCCGCGGATAGCCGCTTGCTCAGCGGGGATCGCCGGAGTGATCTCCGCTGAGCAGGAAGATGACAGGTCCGTCTCTGCACTCCGTGCAGGGACAGACCTGTCAGAGCGCTGCTCTCCCCTATGGGCCGCTCTGCAGACGGATGAAAAAATGGGGTTTTCCTCCGTCTGCAGAAACGGAGCATAGCGGGCACGGACGAGAGCGGGTGTCAGCGGATAGGGATACCTGTATGTCCGTTTTTCATCCGAAAACGGAAGGATGAAAAACGGACATACGGTCCGTCCATGTGAAAGAGCCCGTAGTGCTAACTATAGACTCCCCATGAGATGCCTCAAGTTGTATGCACTCACGTGTACCAGGTGGATATAGTGCAGATAAAAAGTGTCAATGGTCAGGCTTTCGCTCCAAGGGAAAAAAAAGTCACGTGACCTGTGATTGCAACGCGTCGGGAGGAGGAGCTTAGGTGACGCTGTGTGATACACAAGCTCAACAAAGGAGGAGAAGGGCTGACAGACCAGGAGCGAAAGCCTGACCATTGACACTTTTTATCTGCACTATATCCACCTGGTACACGTGAGTGCATACAACTTGAGGCATCTCATGGGGAGTCTATAGTTAGCAATATTGCGCAATGGTTTTTGTTTGTTTTTTTCTCTTTTTCATGTTAAAACTGGCTTGAGCATCAGGAAGATTTCAAAGAATCACCTATAATTGTACCGGCAACATTAAGGGAAGTTTTTGTTTCTTTCTTCCTATATATTTATAAATACCAATATCGAAGTGGCAACATTTTATATTTTCCAAAATAGCAGTCTTTTTTGCTTTTTGTTTCTCTAAACAGTGGGAGTTTAAACCAGCTGTCTTAATTGTTATATCAGTAATGCACCACTGCACTTTTAAAACACCAATCGCCTGGTGTATATGTTTATCTGGTTATCGTAGCAAATAGATTGCATACAATAGGATTGTATGGTGTATGGCACCAACCTTGCAATTAGAGTAATCGCCTGGTGTATCTGCATATTGTTGCAATTAGATTGTATTCAACACTAATTGTCTGGTGTATGGTACCAATCTTGTAATCAGAGCACCTGTTGCTACGCCAGAGTTCCTTCACTCTTTCTAACACAGCACACAATTCCCAATCATCTTGATTGCTATCACTGAATCGTCGTTCAACTTTTTTTCATTTTACCAACACAACAAATACTTTCACCTATTAAATAAGATTTTATATGCACGTTTGGCATTTCTTTTATAATAAGGATCACATACTCACATATTAATTTATATACAAGGATTGTATATTTTATTTCACACACCTCCAGCACTATATATACGGAGTGTATATATATTTTATTTTATTTTTTTCACTTGTGCACTATTGACCACAATTGACATTGTGGCAATAATTATTTTTAAAGATCTATGCTCACATAATTAAGGTTGAATTGCGCACCATTTATACGCTATTTGTATATCTTTCATGTAAATAAACAATTGTTTTGTAACACGAGATAATTGAACAACAGTGACTTGGCACAAAAATTTATACTAAGGAAGAAAATATAAATTACATTAAAATAAAAAGATGAAAATAATAAGAAGTGTCCATGCTGTTAAGCAAAAGTGTCCAGTGCTTAAAAAACTTCTTGGAACCGTGTGTAGGCACCATCGGACAGTTTCCATCGGATTGTCCGACGGACAAAGTCCTATCTCCTGCTGGATAGATTTTTCGACAACAAAGTCCGATGACACCAAATCCGATCGTGTGTATCGAATTCCTGACGGACAAAGTGCCACGCATGCTCAGATCACATTACAAGACCAAAGCTATTGGCTACTAGCCTCTATGTAGTCCCGTCGTACGCAACAAACGTCACCACGTTCAGAATGATCAGATTTTCCGACAACTTTGTCCGACCGTGTGTACGCAAAACCAACATTGGACAAAGTACGACGGACACGATCCGACGGACCTGGTCCTCGGATAATCCGAGCGTGTGTATGGGGCTTTAGAGGTCGACCGATACATCGGCCGCCCGATATATCGAGCGATATTTGGCCTTTTTTAAGAAATCTGCAAAAATCGTCTGATTACCTCCCTTCCCCACACTCCACTGACAGTTTGACACACTGAGCGGCTCTGTGCTCAGTGTGTGAAACTGATTTGCAACTGAATTCAGAGAGAGGAGCTGTCAGAATTCAGCGTGATGTTGGGGTGGGCGGGACCTGGGGTGGGTGGGACCCATATATCAAACACCAGCCAATGGGATGGGATCTGGGCGGGTCGCTATGTGTATGTGGCCCTGCCCACTTTCTTAAGCAGCCCAATCATTGGCTGGTGTTTAATAGCTGCAGTGCCAACTGCCAGTGCCAATCAATGCCAACCAGTGCCACGTGCCAGTGCCAATCAGTGGCAACCAGTGCCACCTGCCAAAAAAAGAAAATCGTCTTAAAATATCAGCCGCAAAAATCAGCATCATATCGGCCATCAGCCGGTCCGATTTCTAAATATCTGCAATGGCCAGAGAAAAACCCATATCGGTCGACCTCTGACTAATACTATAGGAAACCATGTTAAAGGGACTGAAGAGTGTTTCTGCAAACTGAAAAACACACACAAAAAGGCATAGGTGTGAACCTAGGGTCAGGGCCAGTTCACACTGGAGCGAGGCGGGAACACTGCGAATCCAGTGCAGGTTCCCTCATCGCATACAACTCGCAGGCAGTTCACACTGCCATATGCAAACTGCTGGGAGTGCCAGTAGAAAGCTAATGACAACCGCAAATCAGTTTGCGTATCGCAGAGCAAACTGCAAATTCAGACAACACCCATGCGATCTGGTTCTGCTGCAGACCAAAAAAAGTGTCCTGTGCGTGTTTGGTCCGAATGCGATGCAAATTCAACCATACAATCTGTATGGCTGAATTTGCATCACACAGACATCGCATGCAATTTGCAGTGCAGGGCAAATCACATCAGATGTCGGACAGCACAGCAGTGTGAACTGGCCCTAAGGCCCCTTTTACACTTGTGCGACTTGTCCTTCGACTCCTGCGTCCATAGACCTCAAGATTACACTGGCATTGCTTCAAATCACATCAAATTTGTGTCAAAAAGTGCTGCAAAAATCGTGGGACTTTCAGGTCGCACAAGTGTGAAAGGAGCCTTATGGACTTCAAGTTGTATGAAAAGTCGGCCAAGTGTGAAAGGAACCTAATGAGATTCATTGATAACACCTTTGAATTAGGCCCCATTTGCATTTGTGCGATCAATGCCTGTGTAATCTTGCGGTATATGGACCTCAAGTCCCATCAAAGTCAAACCAAAGTAGTGCAGGGACGAATTTGACCCACTTGCAAGATGCACAAGTGAGAATAGGGTCTAATTCAAAGGTATTATCCATGAATCATATTCACACTACTGCGACCAGAAAGTCACACCATTTTGCTGCGGCAATTTGGCCCCAACTTCTGGGAATGCCTGTGTAATATTGCTCCCTATGTACCTCAAGTCACACCAAAGTAGTACAGGGACTACTTTGAAGTTGTTGCAACTTGAAGTAGCACAGATATGAATGGTTATCATTGTGATTAACGGGGTACAACTTGTCATGCAACTCGGAAGTCCAAATTGGCTGGAAAAGTCAACCAACTGTGAAACAAGTCATGTATATTTTAATACAAAGGAGCTCTCATTTATATTTGCATAGTTATTATTGATTTACATCAGTATAACAAATGCAGGAAGTGATGTGTGCACATGGGCCAGAAGCAAATGTGTGGTGATGCCAAACAAATGAACGCCACCCACACCAAATCTAACTACTGCATCCACCCCCACACCGACTAAGCACAAGTACATATCCTACACTTACCCGGCAAATGAGCAGCACCTCTTTGCAAAAGAGGGACCTCGCCATGTCCACCTAGATGGAGATCCTGACCAGCACAAGAAAATTCCGGGTGAATACAATGACTTTCCGGGTCAGAAGGTAAAACCACGCTCTTTTGATTGCAAAGATTAGAAATTTTATTTTTTTCGTTTATTTGTAGATATGCAAATCTGTATTTCTACATGAAGAATGATATTTGAAGGAAAACCTAAGGGAGTTTGATAAGAAATGGTGTCCCTGGAATAGCAGCAGGTGAATTACAAAGACAAAGGCCCAGTTTGAGCCCTGGTTCACACTGACAGCGGGAGGAAATAGTGCAAGCTCAGCTGAACTCTCGCAATTTCGTTCCCGAGTGTTGGTCCCGACTGCGGGGGATATTTCAGAGACATCTTTGCAGGTTTCTGCACTGATGTCAATAAAAAAAATCGCACCCCGAAGTCACCAAAAAGTAGTACAGAAACTACTTTTGGAAAATGCGGCGCCGCACTAATTAGGACAGCGCAATTGCCACACCAATGTAAACCAGGGCTGACACATACAACACTGCCTATCCACCAGCTGAATTCATTACCTGCAATTCTCCACAGCTGTTATATATAAAGATTCCACCTTTATCATTTATTTGCAGGTGTGCTGAAGAGATTCGTTTTTTTGGTGCACAAATACATATAGAAATTATAAGATATAAAAGAAAGATATTGCACTTCCCCAAAACCACCACCCCCCAAAACTAATTAAAAAGAAAGAAAATAAAAAAAAACACAATAAACAAGCTCAATGTACTTTTATTTTGCCAGCAGAAACAAAATTATGTACATTAATTTACTAGCTTCAAAAAATATTCTACAGGATATATGGTGCTACATTTAGAAAAACAGTTAGCAATTGGGTCTAAATCATAGGCTGCGTACACACGAGCGGACTTTCCCGCGGGATTGTCTGCCGGACTAGAGTCCGCCGGACAATCCGCCCCTGTGTGGGCACCGGCGGACTTTTTCCTCCCAAAAGTCCGGCGGACTAAGTTTTAAGTTCAGACTTAAAATTGTCTGCTGGACTCGGCAGTCCGGCGGACAATCCCGCCGTCTGTGTGCTAGTCCGCGGGATTTTTGAAATGAATGGACTTGCCTCGCACACGGAGGAAAGTCCGTTCATTTAGAACGTGATTCCAGGTAGACGGGACTAGCGAAGGAAGTCAATGTCACCGCGCTAGCCCCGTCACCTGGTATGGATTTAAAAGGGAATCCCTACGCCGAAAAAATGGCGTGGGGGTCCCCCCCAATCCACCTCAGACCCTTATCCGAGAACGCAGCCCGGCCGGTCAGGAAAGGGGGTGGGGACGAGCGGTGCCCCCCCTTCCTGAGCCATACCAGGCCACGTGCCCTCAACATGGGGGGTGCCCTGGGGAAAGGGGGCCCTGCGCCCCCCCCACCCCGAAGGACATTGTCCCCATGTTGATGAGGACAACCCTGGCCGTTGGTTGTCGGGGTCTGCGGGCGGGGGGCTTATCGGAATCGGGAGCCCCCTTTAATAAGGGGGCCCCCAGATACCGGCCCCCTACCCTATGTGAATGAGTATGGGGTACCATGTAGAAGGGGAAAAAAAGTGTAAATAAAAAAACGACACAATTGTTTTAAAATATTTTATTGCACAGCTCCGGGGGTCTTCTGCCGTCTTCTCGCCGGACTCCTCCGCTATCTTCTGCTCTTTTACCTAGCGTAGGAGCCCGGCTTACTTCTTCATCGCCGCCGTCGTCTGGGGGTCTTGTTCCAACTTCGGGGGTCTTCGGGGGTCTCTTCTGTTCTTGCCGGTGGCCGGGGCTTCTGTTGCCGTTGTCGCTGTCGCCGCCGCTGCCGCCTTCTGCTTCTGCTTGTTGTTGTTCTTTCTTCATCCAATGTTGACACCATGCTCTCTCTGGCCGGAATGGCAGAGACACGCTGTGATGTGACTTATATAGGGACAAGGTCATATGCTCATGTCACATGGTGACCCCCCCCCCATATGATGTCACAGTCCCGGAGGATTCTGGGACTGTGCAATAAAATATACTCATTCACATAGGGTGGGGGGCCAGGATCTGGGGGCCCCCTTATTAAAGGGGGCTCCCAGATTCCGATAAGCCCCCCGCCCGCAGACCCCGACAACCAACGGCCAGGGTTGTCGGGAAGAGGCCCTTGTCCGGGCGTGTGTGGGCAAGTCCACACGCTCGGAAAGACCGGCGGACCTCTGCTGGAAAGTCCGGCGGTTTGTCCGCTGGACTAGGTCCGGCGGACAATCCCACGGGAAAGTCTGAGCGTGTGTACGCCGCATTAGAATGGACACAGCTTTCCTTTAGTGTATAACTGGTAACATTTCATAGTACCACCCACAAACCCACATCATTTTTATCTGCAAGATTATAGAAATATACTTAACAGTCATTATTCTTACAAAGCATTCCAACATATTATTTAAAAAGGCAAAAATTCTAAATATAACACCTACCACCAGCTCACAATCCACACACATACATTGGTGACCATGTTCTGCTGGAAGCTGCATTTCTGTGTACATGATTAAGCAATGAGATTAAAGAGTAGAAGGTCAGCACATGCTCCCAAACCATGAATGACTGGTCAGGCAGGAACAATACACACACAACATTGACAGCATGGCCACATAAATCCACTTTTGATGGAAAAAATGCACAAGAATTTCTGCAAACAGCCCTAGTTAGGCGTTTTTCAATATGCACAATATCATCCCCCCACCCCACAAATTACAGCAAAAACCCTGGCCTCTGCACAGGCCAATTGACCCCCTCCTCCTTTGCGGCCCTTTGTTTAAGATAGGTTGTATTGTTAGCACACTGACACACGCCCAATAGAAGTACACGCCCACCAGTATCTTTCAATCTGTCTCTTCATGCATGTCTAAAGTGATTGCACCTGATGAGCAGGAACACATATTACTATTTGCAACTGTGTTAGCCCTTGGCTATGTGCATCGAATCTCCAACTACAGCCCAAAGATCGTAGTCCATTTGCATGCACCTAAACAAAGCAACAGTTTTCTAAACATATGTACATGTGCAGTGTAAACCCTATAATTTTAAATGTCCAAGTCCCTGGGCATGATTAGTGCCAACATACATTAACATCAGTCCCTGGCTGCAATGAGCTTCCAATCTAAAGTCCAAAACTAACTTTCTTACATTAAAGACTATTTTGACAGGAGACAAATAAAGTGCCAGCATGTCTTTGGATTGTGGTGAGAAACCCACACATGGAGAACATATAAACTTCAACACAAGCATTTAGGATGTTGGGGAATTGAACCAGCAACCCCAGTGCTGCTAGACAGTATTGCTACCCATTTAGCCAAAGGGCAGCCTCACACATGTCATCTGCATCTCTGTGGTGTGAACCAGCCCTAAATCCATAGCCATGCTCAGTGTCACAAGTAGACATGTGCATTTCGTTATGTTCCGAATCGAAATTCGGACGAATTTTTCATTATTCGGACATTCGGATGCATCCGAATTACCGAATTACAATACTAACGAATTTTACCGAATCCGAATTTTTTTCGAATCGAAAAATCGCGGACGAAATTCGAAATATCTCAGGGACACTTAGTGATAGAAACACCAATTTGGATATGTTATAGTGCTAGGTCTACTGTGTTTGCATACCAAATTTCAAGTTTCTAGCTACAAGTGGCCCCGAGATATGTGGCCCCAAAGTCGGGTCGAAAAATGTCATTCTCTGCTGCAGAAAAGTGCTTGACATTTTGTGACCCGACTTTGGGGCCACATATCTCGGGGCCACTTATAGCCAGAAGCCCCAAATTTGGTATGCAAACACAGTAGAACTAGCACTACAACCTCTCCAAATTTGGGGTTTATATCACTAAGTGACCCCGAGATACGTGGACCCAAAGTCGGGTCGCAAAATATTTTCGAATTCGGTTGAAATAATTTCAAATGCAGTTGAAATATTTTCAAATCTGGTTGAAATTATTTCAACTGCATTAGAAACTATTTCAACTGCATTAGAAACTATTTCAACCAGATTTGAAAATATTTCATCTGCATTAGAAACTATTTCTATCAGCAAGTAACCCTGAGATACGTGGACCCAAAGTCGGGTCGCAAAATATTTTCAAATTCGGTTGAAAAAATTTCAAATGCAGTTGAAAAAATTTCAAATGCAGTTGAAAAAAAAAAATTTCAAATGCAGTTGAAAAAATTTCAAATGCAGTTGAAAAAATTTCAAATGCAGTTGAAAAAATTTCAAATCATGTTGATACTATTTCAAGTGGATTTGAAAATATTTTGCGACCCGACTTTGAAAAAAAAAATGAAATTGATTCTAAAGTCTGCAGAAGATCTGCAAAAAAAAAAAAAGAAGTGAAATGGCTGTTAATAGTCTACAGGAGATCTGCTATTAAATTATATATTTTTTTCTATTCTGTTCTAATCTTTTCTATTTGAATTATACATTTTGGAAGATGGTTATTTATTATACACATCTGTCACATAAAAAAAAAGGATGTGAAATGGCTGTCACGGATGTCGATCGCAAGGCAAGTACATATGCTGTATGTCATTGTCCACTTGCCACAACACCTGCCACAAGCGCCAAGACACCTGCCATGAGTGCCACGTCACCAACCACAAGTGCCACGTGACCTGCCACGTGACCAAGTTGTGGATTGTCCACTTGCCATGTCACCTGCCACAAGTTATGGGGTTCCTAGCACCAAGTGACCCCCAGATATGGGGCATATGTCAAGTACTTTTCTACAGCAGAGAATTACATTTTGTGACCCGACTTTGGGGCCACATATCTCGGGGCCACTTATAGCTAGAAACCCCAAATTTGGTATGCAAACACAGTAGAACTAGCACTACAACCTCTCCAAATTTGGGGTTTATATCACCAAGTGACCCCGAGATACGTGGACCCAAAGTCGGGTCGCAAAATATTTTCGAATTCGGTTGAAATAATTTCAAATGCAGTTGAAATATTTTCAAATCTGGTTGAAATTATTTCAACTGCATTAGAAACTATTTCAACCAGATTTGAAAATATTTCAACTGCATTAGAAACTATTTCAACTGCATTAGAAACTATTTCAACCAGATTTGAAAATATTTCATCTGCATTAGAAACTATTTCTATCACCAAGTAACCCCGAGATACGTGGACGCAAAGTCGGGTCGCAAAATATTTTCGAATTCGGTTGAAATAATTTCAAATGCAGTTGAAAAAATTTCAAATGCAGTTGAAAAAATTTCAAATGCAGTTGAAAAAATTTCAAATGCAGTTGAAAAAATTTCAAATCATGTTGATACTATTTCAAGTGGATTTGAAAATATTTTGCGACCCGACTTTGAAAAAAAAAAATGAAATTGATTCTAACAGTCTGCAGAAGATCTGCAAAAAAAAAAAAAGAAGTGAAATGGCTGTTAATAGTCTACAGGAGATCTGCTATTAAATTATATATTTTTTTCTATTCTGTTCTAATCTTTTCTATTTGAATTATACATTTTGGAAGATGGTTATTTATTATACACATCTGTCACATAAAAAAAAAGGATGTGAAATGGCTGTCACGGATGTCGATCGCAAGGCAAGTACATATGCTGTATGTCATTGTCCACTTGCCACAACACCTGCCACAAGCGCCAAGACACCTGCCATGAGTGCCACGTCACCAACCACAAGTGCCATGTGACCTGCCACGTGACCAAGTTGTGGATTGTCCACTTGCCATGTCACCTGCCACAAGTTATGGGGTTCCTAGCACCAAGTGACCCCCAGATATGGGGCATATGTCAAGTACTTTTCTACAGCAGAGAATTACATTTTGTGACCCGACTTTGGGGCCACATATCTCGGGGCCACTTATAGCTAGAAACCCCAAATTTGGTATGCAAACACAGTAGAACTAGCACTACAACCTCTCCAACCCCTTTGGGGTTTATATCACCAAGTGACCCCGAGATACGTGGACCCAAAGTCGGGTCGCAAAATATTTTCGAATTCGGTTGAAATAATTTCAAATGCAGTTGAAATATTTTCAAATCTGGTTGAAATTATTTCAACTGCATTAGAAACTATTTCTACCTGATTTGAAAATATTTCAACTGCATTAGAAACTATTTCAACTGCATTAGAAACTGTTTCAAATCTGGTTGAAATAGTTTCTAATGCAGTTGAAATAATTTCAAATCCAGTAGAAATATTTTTAAATTCGGTTGAAATATTTTTAAATCCGGTTGAAATATTTTCAAATCCGGTTGAAATAATTTCAAATGCGACTGATTTTTCGAATTCGGTCAAAAATGAAACAAAATCCGAAAACGAATTTAATGAATCTAACTAAACAAAATTAATTAATTAACGAATTAAAACGAAACAAAACAATTTTTTTATTTTTGCACGTCTAACACAGATGTCGATCGCAAGGCAAGTACATATGCTGTATGTCATTGTCCACTTGCCACATCACCTGCCACAAGTTGTGTATTGTTCACTTGCCACAAGTGCCACGACACCTGCCACGAGTGGCACGACACCTGCCACGAGTGCCACGTGACCGGCCACGCGTGCCACATGACCGGCCACGCGTGCCACATGACCGGCCACGGGTGCCACATGACCGGCCACGTGACCAAGTTGTGGATAGTCCACTTGCCACGTCACCTGCCACAAGTTGTGGGGTTCCTAGCACCAAGTGACCCCAAGATAGGGGCGATATGTCAAGTACTTTTCTGCAGCAGAGAATTACATTTTGTGACCCGACTTTGGGGCCACGTATCTCGGGGCCACTTGTAGCTAGAAACCCCAAATTTGGTATGCAAACACAGTAGAACTAGCACTACAACTACAGACTATTAGTATCTATTTCGTTTTCTCACCAGATCTCCTGCAGACTATTAGCATCTATTTCTTTTTTTAGCAGATCTCCTGTAGACTATTAAGAACCATTTCACTTTTTTTTTTGCAGATCTCCTGCAGACAATTAGTATCTCTTTCGTTTTCTCACCAGATCTCCTGCAGACTATTAGCATCTATTTCTTTTTTTAGCAGATCTCCTGTAGACTATTAACAGCCATTTCACTTTTTTTTTTGCAGATCTCCTGCAGACAATTAGTATCTATTTCGTTTTCTCACCAGATCTCCTGCAGACTATTAGCATCTATTTCTTTTTTTAGCAGATCTCCTGTAGACTATTAACAGCCATTTCACTTTTTTTTTTTGCAGATCTTCTGCAGACTGTTAGAATCAATTTCATTTTTTTTTCAAATTCGGATGGCAAAATATTCTCGAATCCGCTTGAAATAGTATCAACATGATTTGAAATTATTTCAACTGCATTTGAAATTATTTCAACCGCATTTGAAACTATTTCAACCGGATTCGAAAATATTTTGCAACCCGACTTTGGGTCCACGTATCTCGGGGTTACTTGGTGATAGAAACCCCAAATTTGGAGAGGTTATAGTGCTAGTTCTACTGGTTTCTAGCTTTAAGTGGCCCTGAGATACGTGGCCTCAAAGTCGGGTCACAAAATGTAATTCTCTGCTGTAGAAAAGTACTTGACATATGCCCCATATCTGGGGGTCACTTGGTGCTAGGAACCCCATAACTTGTGGCAGGTGACATGGCAAGTGGACAATTAACAACTTGGTCACGGGGCAGGTCACGTGGCACTTGTGGTCGGTCACGTGGTACTCGTGGCAGGTCATGTGGCAATCGTGGCAGGTGTCTTGGCACTTGTGGCAGGTGTTGTGGCAAGTGGACAATGACATACAGCATATGTACTTGCCTTGCGACCGACATCCGTGACAGCCATTTCACATCTTTTTTTTTTATGTGACAGATGTGTATAATAAATAACCATCTTCCAAAATTTATAATTCAAATAGAAAAGATTAGAACAGAATAAAAAAACATATATAATTTAATAGCAGATCTCCTGTAGACTATTAACAGCCATTTCACTTCCTTTTTTTTTTTTGCAGATCTTCTGCAGACTGTTAGAATCAATTTCATTTTTTTTTTCAAAGTCGGGTCGCAAAATATTTTCGAATCCGCTTGAAATAGTATCAACATGATTTGAAATTATTTCACCTGCATTTGAAATGATTTCAACCGCATTTGAAACTATTTCAACCGAATTCGAAAATATTTTGTGACCCGACTTTGGGTCCACGTATCTCGGGGTTACTTGGTGATAGAAATAGTTTCTAATGCAGATGAAATATTTTCAAATCTGGTTGAAATAGTTTCTAATGCAGTTGAAATAATTTCAACCAGATTTGAAAATATTTCAACTGCATTTGAAATTTTTTCAACCGAATTCGAAAATATTTTGCGACCCGACTTTGGGTCCACGTATCTCGGGGTTACTTGGTGATAGAAACCCCAAATTTGGAGAGGTTGTAGTGCTAGTTCTACTGTGTTTGCATACCAAATTTGGGGTTTCTAGCTATAAGTGGCCCCGAGATACGTGGCCCCAAAGTCGGGTCACAAAATGTCAAGCACTTTTCTGCAGCAGAGAAGAACATTTTTCGACCCGACTTTGGGGCCACATATCTCGGGGCCACTTGTAGCTAGAAACCCCAAATTTGGTATGCAAACACAGTAGAACTAGCACTACAACTACAGACTATTAGTATCTATTTCGTTTTCTCACCAGATCTCCTGCAGACTATTAGCATCTATTTCTTTTTTTAGCAGATCTCCTGTAGACTATTAAGAACCATTTCACTTTTTTTTTTTGCAGATCTCCTGCAGACAATTAG
The DNA here is from genome assembly GCA_028564925.1 of Lithobates sylvaticus. Classification (NCBI taxonomy): domain Eukaryota; kingdom Metazoa; phylum Chordata; class Amphibia; order Anura; family Ranidae; genus Lithobates; species Lithobates sylvaticus. Next base: position 127,566,403 of record CM053037.1, read on the forward strand.
TATCTCTTTCGTTTTCTCACCAGATCTCCTGCAGACTATTAGCATCTATTTCTTTTTTTAGCAGATCTCCTGTAGACTATTAACAGCCATTTCACTTTTTTTTTTGCAGATCTCCTGCAGACAATTAGTATCTATTTCGTTTTCTCACCAGATCTCCTGCAGACTATTAGCATCTATTTCTTTTTTTAGCAGATCTCCTGTAGACTATTAACAGCCATTTCACTTTTTTTTTTGCAGATCTTCTGCAGACTGTTAGTATCAATTTCATTTTTTTTTTTCAAATTCGGATGGCAAAATATTCTCGAATCCGCTTGAAATAGTATCAACATGATTTGAAATTATTTCAACTGCATTTGAAATTATTTCAACCGCATTTGAAACTATTTCAACCGGATTCGAAAATATTTTGCAACCCGACTTTGGGTCCACGTATCTCGGGGTTACTTGGTGATAGAAACCCCAAATTTGGAGAGGTTATAGTGCTAGTTCTACTGGTTTCTAGCTTTAAGTGGCCCTGAGATACGTGGCCTCAAAGTCGGGTCACAAAATGTAATTCTCTGCTGTAGAAAAGTACTTGACATATCCCCCATATCTGGGGGTCACTTGGTGCTAGGAACCCCATAACTTGTGGCAGGTGACATGGCAAGTGGACAATTAACAACTTGGTCACGGGGCAGGTCACGTGGCACTTGTGGTCGGTCACGTGGTACTCGTGGCAGGTCATGTGGCAATCGTGGCAGGTGTCTTGGCACTTGTGGCAGGTGTTGTGGCAAGTGGACAATGACATACAGCATATGTACTTGCCTTGCGACCGACATCCGTGACAGCCATTTCACATCTTTTTTTTTTTTATGTGACAGATGTGTATAATAAATAACCATCTTCCAAAATTTATAATTCAAATAGAAAAGATTAGAACAGAATAAAAAAACATATATAATTTAATAGCAGATCTCCTGTAGACTATTAACAGCCATTTCACTTCCTTTTTTTTTTGCAGATCTTCTGCAGACTGTTAGAATCAATTTCATTTTTTTTTTCAAAGTCGGGTCGCAAAATATTTTCGAATCCGCTTGAAATAGTATCAACATGATTTGAAATTATTTCACCTGCATTTGAAATGATTTCAACCGCATTTGAAACTATTTCAACCGAATTCGAAAATATTTTGTGACCCGACTTTGGGTCCACGTATCTCGGGGTTACTTGGTGATAGAAATAGTTTCTAATGCAGATGAAATATTTTCAAATCTGGTTGAAATAGTTTCTAATGCAGTTGAAATAATTTCAACCAGATTTGAAAATATTTCAACTGCATTTGAAATTTTTTCAACCGAATTCGAAAATATTTTGCGACCCGAATTTGGGTCCACGTATCTCGGGGTTACTTGGTGATAGAAACCCCAAATTTGGAGAGGTTGTAGTGCTAGTTCTACTGTGTTTGCATACCAAATTTGGGGTTTCTAGCTATAAGTGGCCCCGAGATACGTGGCCCCAAAGTCGGGTCACAAAATGTCAAGCACTTTTCTGCAGCAGAGAAGAACATTTTTCGACCCGACTTTGGGGCCACATATCTCGGGGCCACTTGTAGCTAGAAACCCCAAATTTGGTATGCAAACTCAGTAGAACTAGCACTACTACATATCCAAATTTGGTGTTTCTATCACCAAGTAACCCCGAGATACGTGGACCCAAAGTCGGGTCGCAAAATATTTTCGAATTCGAAAATCGGTCGAAAACTAAACGAAATCCGAAAACGAATTTAACAAATGTAACGAATCTAACTAAACGAAATTAATTAATTAACGAATTAAAACGAAACTAAACGAAACGAATTTTTTCCTTTTGCACATGTCTAGTCACAAGCAATATACAATATATTGATATATTGTCCTAAATATTGGGACGCCTGCCTTTATACGCACATGAACTGTAATGGCATCCCAGTCTTAATCCTCGTACACATGATTCGATTTTTGGGAAGTAATTGTGTGATGACAGACTGTTGGCCTAAAATTCGACTGTTAAGCCCCATACACACGGTCGGACTTTTTCATGGATTCTGTCCGATCGGACAATGTTGTTGAAAACTCAGACCGTGTGTATGCACCATCGGACAGTGTACGTCGGATTGTCCGACGGACAAAGTCTTATCTCCTGCTGGAAAGATTTGCCGACAACACGGTCCGATCACACCAAATCCGATCGTGTGTACGGTTGTCCGACCGGACAAAGTGCTACGCATGCTCAGATCACATTACAAGACCAAAGCTATTGGCTACTAGCCTCTACGTAGTCCCGTCGTAGGCAACAAACGTCACCACGTTCAGAATGATCGGATTTTCAGACAACTTTGTCCGACCGTGTGTACGCAAAACCAACATCAGACAAAGTATGACGGACAGGATCCGACCGACCTGGTCCGCGGATTGTCCGACCGTGTGTATGGGGCTTTAGTACGCTCCATCAGACAATTGTTGTCCAACTTTCCGTCAACAAATGTTGGATGGCAGGCTAGTAAATTTTCGGCAGACAACGTTCTGTTGTCAGATTTTCCTATCGTCTAAGGTGCCCAAAGGGTGGGGCTCAAGAGCTGAAATTTCTTGTAGTACGTCACTACATTCAAGTTTGTTAGTCGACAATTGTGTACCGTTTGTATGCAAGACAAGTTCCTGGCACACGCCCTTCGGACAAAAGTCTGACGCTTTGTTGGCCAACAATCTGATCGTGTGTACCAGGCTTTAGTCCATAGGGTTCAAAATTTATTTGGCCCACTCTTTGCAGCTATAACAGCTTCAACTATTCTGGGAAAGCTGTCCACAAGGTTTAGGGGTGTCTATGGGAATGGTTGACTATTCTTTCTAAGTGCATTTGTGAGGTCCGGCGCTGATGTTGGACGAGGCGGCCTGGCTTACAGTCTCCGCTCTAATTCATCCTCAAGGTGTTCTGTTGTGTTGAGGTCAGAACTCTGTGCAGGCCAGTCAAGTTCCTCCACCCCAAACTCTCTCATCCATGTCTTTATGGACCTTGCTTTGTGCACTGGTCCAAATCATTTGGTGGAGGGGGGATTGTGATGTGGGGTTGTTTTTCAGGGGTTGGGCTTGGAATAATGGTCAAACATTCCCATAGACACACTGGGGGTTATTTACTAAAGGCAAATCTACTGTGCACTGCAAGTGCACTACGAGTGCACATGGAAGTGCAGTCGCTGTAGATCTGAGGGGGACATGCAAGGGAAATAAAAAACAGCATTTTAGCTGGCACATGATTGGATAATAAAATCAGCAGAGCTTACCCTCATTTCAGATCTGCCCCTCAGATCTACAGCAATTGCACTTCCAAATGTACTCGCAGTGCACTTGTAGAGCAGAGTGGATTTACCTATAGTAAATGACCCCCACTAAACTTTGTGGACAGCCTTCCTAGAAGCTGTTCTAGCTGCAAAGGGTGGGCCAAATCAAATTTTAACCATACGGACTAAGACTGGGCTGCCATTAAAGTTTGTGTGTGTAAAGGAGGGGTCCTAATACCTTTTTTTTAGATAGTGTATCTGTCAAGATTTACAATGGTGGTGGAACCCTCCTACACATAAATACTACATTTAGACATAGCTTTAGGACCTGGGAGATGAGACAACTTCTCTACATAAACAGGCATGTTTGGGATTTGAACCCAGACACTGAGGGGTTCTAACCTCTAAGCTACGGAGCTGCCACATGTGAAAACCTCCTACACATAAATACACATAAATACTGCATTTCTTTGGACATGCAGGTTGTGGAATTACATTACTCAAGAGTTATTCTTCTTGATTTATTCTGTGATATTTGGTGGTTCTTTGTGGGTGAGTGTAAAATAGTGATATTACCCTCATATTTTTGGGAATTACATTTTGATTTCTGATGTTGGTACACATATCACATTTTTTTGGGCTCAAATTATGATTATTTGGAAATAATAAAAAGCTCATCTGTGTGAGTTTGGGTAAAGATTGTTGTGAGATGGAGAGTAAAAAGTAAAAATGACAGAGAAAAATATATTTTACCAAAACATTTCATATCTAGCATTCTTAAAAACAAAATAGATTAAGTAGAAGCAACAATGTTGCAAGGAAAAAAAAATTCAGAGAAAGATTGTCAGAAATGGCCGTAGGACTGGCAATCCTGCCAGTACCCGTCATGGTCGCACCGGCAAATCCCTGTGTGCATGCGCGCACACAGGCACGCAATGACGGGTGCACGCAGATGCGCAATGGCGGGTGCGCGCACTGTGACAATTGTTGGCACCCTCTGGCCTAATTAAGCCTGCTGCAGATGCATGCAGGTTGCCGAATTATCGTCAGCATCCTGTGTTTACTGTTCCTACAACCTGTATCCGATTCCTGTTGAGTACTCGGCTTGCCTGACGCTTCCTGCTCTTTGCCTGCACCGACCCCCAGCTTAGACCAGACTATTATCCAGTCTCCTCCCTGGTACCTTTGCTTGTCTGCACGGTGTTGACCCCTGGCCTGGCTACCGATTCCGTTCCTGGTTAATCCTGTTGTACCTCTTCTCGGACTGATCCTGTTGTGTATGACCCCTGGCCTGGCTATTGATGTTGTTCCTGGTTGCTCCATTAGGATCCCTCTTTGCCTGGCTGCCCAATCAGCTTTACCAGCGCACCCCAGCTGCCCTTTGCTACCCAGCTACCCAGCAACAGCACTCAGCAATCCATGCACCTTTGGGCACCGTATTCCCTGTCTCACTCCCAGGGTTACACTGCACTTAGCCACAAGGGGCACTCTCTCAGCAATCCGGCCTCGTACATAAGACTTGACAGTATAATACAGCCATGTCTGAGGCTGGCAGAGATGCGTCCCCATTCACCGGAGATCGACTAAAGTTCAGATCTTTTAAAAATGCCTGTTTGCTATATCTGGTTCTGCAGCCCCAGAGCTTTTTCACTGAGACTACTAAAGTTGGGTTCATAATTTCGCTATTGTCCGACGAACCCCAGGCATGGGCCCACAGTTTATGGGAATGGAAGTGCACAGTTATCCACACAGTGGATACTGCTTCACAGCCATGTCACAGCTCTACGAGGATCCCCAGCTCACAGCCACCGCTGAAGCCACCCTGCATTCTTTACGGCAGGGCCGGCAGCCGGTGGAGGGATACACCGTGGACTTCCTTCAATGGTCTGCAGATACAGGCTGGAATGAGGCTGCTTTAAAACATCAGTTCCACCTAGGACTTTCTGAATCCCTCAAGGATGAGTTGGCCAGAAGTGGTACTCCTACTACTCTTGAGGGTCTCATTCAATTGGCCATCCAGTTGGATAGACGCCTACGGGAACGCCAGGCTAAACGATCAGCGTACATCCATTCTGGAGACTAGGGATATGCCCGTTGGTCTGGTGCGAGCTGCATTGACCCCTGAGGAAAAACAACGCTGGCATCAAGCCAACTTATGTCTCTATTGCGGAAGAAATGGACACTTCCTGTACAACTGTCCCATTAGGCCCTGCAAGCCACTCAATTACACCCCAGTGTACTTCCAGGTTTCCAGAACTTCCCCTTCCCACCTTATCCTTTCCATTACGTTGCAGTTGGCCGAAGAGGGGGTTCAGCTTAAGGTCATAGTTGACTCTGGGGCATGCAGCTTTTTCCTGGACTTGAACCTGGCAAGAAGACAACAGGCCTACCCCTGCTCCTCAAAGAAACGTAGGCTGGAAGTTCTCCTGGCTGATGGTACCCTGCCTAGTTCTGGTCCAGTTACCCAAGAGACTGCTCTTCTCTTTGTCACTACTCCTGATGGCCATCAGGAGTTCATACGTTTTGATGTCCTGAGTTCACCCATGTTCCCAGTCATTCTGGGTACCCCTTGGCTCCAAGCGCACAATCCCCAGATCAACTGGATCAAGAGAGAATTTTTTTTTACCTCTCCCTACTGCTTACCGCATTGCCTAGCTCCTGAATTCAGAGAATCTACCAGTTGTCTGACAGTTCAACCTGTACCTGTCTTTAACCAGAATGTGCCACCAGCCTATCAGACGTCTTTGACAAGAAAAAGAAGAACTCTCTTCCTCTAGTTCCTGAACTCTTCCAGAGATTCCGTACTGCCCAGATTTTCACCAAGCTTGACCTGCGGGGGGCCTACAATCTCGTTCGCATCTGAAAGGGTGACGAATGGAAGATGGCGTTCAGAACACGCTTTGGACATTTTGAGTATTTGGTAATGCCCTTCGGACTGTGTAACGCCCCGGCCACATTCCAACATTTTTGTAAATTATATCTTCCAAGAAAATCTAAATTTCTTTGTCATCATTTACCTGGATGACATCCTCATATTCTCAACTACCCTGGAGCTTCATCAAACACGGGTAAAGACAGTGCTACACACATTGAGAAAACACAGACTTTACATGAAAGCGGAGAAGTGTGATTTTGAAAAGGAATCAATACCGTTTCTGGGGTTAATCATCTCTACAGGTGGTGTTGCCATGGATCCACAAAAAGTGTAGGCAATCCTAGATTGACCAACTCCATCAGACAAGAAGGAGGTGCAAAGATTTGTGGGCTTCGCAAATTTCTATAGAAGGTTTATTAAAAACTTCTCTTCTATCATTTCACCTATAACTCAAGTAACCCGTCTACATGCTTGGTTCCTGTGGGCTCCAGAAGCTCAATCTGCCTTCGACAAGCTGAAATCCTTATTCACCTCTGCCCCAATCCTGCAACACCCTGATCCTGCTCTGGAAGTTGACGCCTCTGAAGTAGCCACGGGGGAAGTTTTTTTCCCAACGCCGCTGGCAACAAAAGTGAGTACACCCCTAAATGATTCCTATGATAGGTTTACAGCAGCAATCCGGTCTAGGAATTACGTGGATGCAGAGGAGGAAGGGGGAATAGACCTGGGTCTATGCCCACTGGATTTGTGGTGTCCAGACCCCTGGCCTGGAACAGAGGGGGGGGGGGATATTTAGAGGGTCAGCCTGGGGCATGGTTAAGAAAGGGTTAACCTGTAATCCCGTAATCAATACTTAACTTCCTGGGAAAATTCAAGTTAATCTTCTGCTCAGAATAGTCACAAGGATTTGCATTAAAGGGGGCTGACTTATTCAAAGTATAGGGATTGGAGATGTAGCAAGTCATTAACCAGGAATAGGAAAGCTTACCAATCAGAGCCATGCTATGTCAAACAATGAGGCATCGGCCTGTAATGGTATACACAGACTAGATGGGAGGGAAACACACACTTTTATGGGAGAGCAGCCATCAGAATGGAACCTTGGTGCAAAGAGTAATTATGGGAAAGGTCTGCATTTTACTTGTAACTAAATATGTTTGTAGATTAATGTTTTAAAGAATATACTCTGTATTCCTTAATGTAATTCTCTTATTTTAACCTAATATTTTCTTCCTTGGTGTAGACTATAGATAGATGGTTGTGTATTAGATAGACTTTCAACTATTCACCAATAAATGTTGTTATTGTGTTAAAGCTTTCACTCATGGTCAAAGAACTCTCATTTAACCCAAATCATAACCGAGAGATAGTAAATCTCAAATATAGTATACGGGAAACAGACTGCATGGGGTGTCATCATATGTCTGGTCAAGCATGTGGTGCCCAAGCGGCTGCTGTTCTAGCTACATTTGATTCACTTCAGACATAGGTTGCAAACAGCAACAGTGCGATCTGCTGCACACGTGTCAAAAAAGGCCCACACCAAGGAACTTTTCAAAATCAGCGGAGAGTCAGCAGCGCCCTGCACCTGCGGAGCTCTGCGGTGTGATGCAGTAGGGTGGCTTCCCTTAAGCTGCCCCCTAGAGGACATTCTGCCTCGTTCTGCCTCATCGGAGCTGTGCCTCCTCCTCTCTTCTATCAGGCACCCAAGTAGAGTCAGTGACCTCATCTTCCCCTCCCTCCTCATCACTGGAGCAAACTTGGCACTATGCTGCAGCTGGGGGAACATATAGGAGAAAAACTGCGCTAGACCAAAAAAAAATTCAGGAATAGATTGAAGAGCAGGACCTCCAAGGTCGTATTCTTAGAAATGCTACCTGTAACTCGAGCCGCACCAGAGAGGCAGAAGGAGCTTAGGGAGTTGAACAAATGGCTGGGGAACTGGTGCAGGAAGGAGGGGTATGGGTTCCTGGAGAACTGGGCTGACTTCTCAGTTGGTTACCTGCTCTTTGGCAGGGACGGGCTGCACCTGAATGTGGAGGGTGCAGATCTATTGGGAAGAAAGATGGCCACGAAGTTGGAGGGGTTTTTAAGCTAGGTGTTGGGGGGGGGGATCAGAGGAAGCGATAGCCGGCAGTGAACAAAGGAAAGAGGGTAATTGTGTAGTCAGTAGTGATAATACAGCCGTAACATCTAATCCCGGGGTGAATGAGTGGACACATCGAAAACAAAGCCTGAGAAAACATAAGGAGAAAATATTATGCACTCATGCAACACTGAGAGGCATGTACACAAATGCCAGGAGCCTAGCTAACAAAATTGAGGAACTGGAGCTGCTATTACACAAAGAGAATTTGTGGGAATAACAGAAAGTTGATTTGACAGCTCACACGACTGGCTGGTATCGGAAGGACGGGGAAGGTAGAAGGGGGGGGTGTAAATATATATCAAAAATTATGTAAGGGTGTTAGAGAGGAGTGACATTGTGAATGGGACAAGGTGGGAGGTGGAATCTGTGTGGGTGGGACTTCAAAGAGAAGAAGTGGGAAATTAATTGTGGCAGTATGTTACAGGCCCCCAAACCTGAGGGAGAAGGAAGAGCTGGACCTCCTATCACAGTTAGAAATGGCAGAGAGGCAGGGAAATGTCATCATAATGGGGGACTTAAATTATCCCGATATTGACTGGGTAGAGGGGGCAGCTCACTCATTAAAGTCCCATCATTTCTTGCTTGCCCTATTTCTCTGCTGGCCGTGTTATTGAGCCAGCACATGCACAAGAGTTGGTGGAGTGAATAACAAAGCCATCCTTATCCTCCTCATCCTCTGTCACCCAGGCTCAGAGTAGTTTGCCTTCCTATGCACCTGCCAAAGCGGCCTATTCCACCGTCTCCTTGTCCACAGTCACTCCTTCCGTATCCCCACCATCATGTATGGAGGAGTCCCCCGAACTATTCGACCACAGTGTCGGGTACATGCTGCTGGAGGATGCGCAGCGATTTGACTGATCCGATGTTGCTTCCCAGGTTGAGGAAGGGAGTAATGTGAGCCTAGAGAGAGGGGGTGCCCAAGAAGGACAAGAAACTGGTCATGTTCCCCCAGCTGCAAAAAGGATATATATGAAGCTGCGCCAATAGTCAATAGTTTACATAATCATTATTAGAAAAAATTATATTGTATAGAAAAGTCATTAGCAGCAAAGATAAGTGTAACTAGTCCAGTCCACACTGGTTAATCATCCATTGACACCTCAGTGACTCCACACATATACAAAAAGTGCCCGACCACCGAGATATAAATCTGCTTACCAGATGGCAAAGTGTAAGCAGCGTTTGGCTATGACCCAGCCGCAGCCTTTAGCTTATACCGAAGACACTTGAACCATACAGGAACAGAACCTCATGACAGGGAAAGCCACCTTGGTATTTCACAGGATCACACCGTACTTAGATATTAGGTATTGCAATAGGCTCAAAGAAAAGAGAAACTGCCCATAATGTGATAATGTTCATATATTTAATAAAAATGTAAAAGTATTGCACTTACATGTTAGATAAAATCAGATTGCATTAAAAAAATATGGCCGGAAAATTCAGGAGCACGTCCTCCTCTCGAGTAGTGTGGTGATGTCACTGCATGCCCTCCCAGATGCGTTTCGTCATAGGTGATGTTTTTAATGGGGAACGGTTAACGCATTGACACACCACCATATATAGAGCCAGACCTCATTCTGAGACGTGAGAGTCGGTCTGAAAGCACCATTTTGATTATGGGCATTGGATACCTTATCCTCATTACAAACAGCACGGACAGAAAAGCCCGGCCCGCGTAAAAGGGACATGGATCTATAATTTCTAAAAAAGGACCTTGAAAAACATTCACTTATATAAAAACTCTACATCTCCCTATATATAGGGCATATACCTATAATACAAATTATGGTTGTTTGATAAGCAAGTGGACCCCGATCACTCATTGCGCTAATTTGACAATACATAGGTGTACTATAGCCACACCATCATACTTGCTAGAAACTCTAACAGCCATATGAATAGCCAGATTGTGTACAAAATGAAAGGGATGCATCAAATCTCCCTGTATCCCATATTGATGTATATATACACAACATTGTGTACCAGTGAATTATATAAATTAAATTAGATTAAACGTGAAGTGTACTTTAAGTGAAAAAATATGTTCATATTAATTATATCAATCACATTTATCACAAAAGAGATTGTGATAAAAGGGAATAAAGAAGCAAAAGGAATCTCATATTCCTCTCGATTCATCTCCCGCTGTACATTGTATAGCCACAGCTAACTATCATGCCAGTGACACCCTGTTGTGATAAGTATATAACTCAATGGTATTTAAATTCATAGATTCAACTCTAAAATGAATAAAAAAAATGTTATTAAAAATTATAAACAATAATGAAAACCTTACTCGCTTATCAGTGAATAAGTGCATGTGCAGTATATCATAGGTGATCAAATAAGATCATTTGAGGGTACCATCAATAGAGGGTACCCACCCCGTGGTAGAGGGTGGGGATACCAATATAACCAGCGAGGGAGAGGTTCCCATATAGAACAGCAGGAAGGGTGGAGACATAATAACATTAGGTGAGTTTGTCCAATACTCCCCCTTTTCTGGCTACCTAGGGGGCCGTCCAGAATGGGAATTTAATGTTCCCACACAGAATGCCTTTTTCCACTTAGGGATAAGAATGGCCCTGATGGGGAGCCTATTTTGAATTCTTAGTATCCTCATTTATCGGGTGGGACTAATGCAGGTGGACCCCATCAGGCTCCCAATGGGGATTATACATCGCAAGGCCCCCTGAGTATAGTGGGGCAGAACAATTGGGGTTTTTCCAAACCTCCACAAGGCACCAAAAGATTGGGAGAAAGAGGAGTAGAACCAGAGGGGGAGGCGGGCCCGAGCAGCAAAAAAAGCCAAGAATGTAGTAGGAAAAGGGATTTTTAATTTAAGTTCCAAAGTTTTATCTGAGTCTGAGCAACAAATTTTGGACAAAGGCCTTAAATTTGCGCCACCGAACTTTTATGGATGTCCATAAATTTGTTAGAAAACTTAATATTAAAAGATACATGATTAGTAACCCTGTGAGTAACACGGGCACTGTAGCTACACAGGTTGTCCATTCTGGATTGTCAAATGCCTCTCTTTTCAATCCCCCTGAAGCACTTGCACCATCATTACGGGTTTTTAGGGATGTGCTACTAAGAGATTTAGACCTCTTGGAGGTAAAGAATGAATGAATGAATAAAACATTACAGGATGGTTTGGATTCCCTATGTAGCAGTAAACACCTTTGTAGTGATCTAATCTATAATCGTCGTTCCTTCCTCGTAGATGGAATATAGTTATTAAAAGTATTGTCCCGCAGCAAAACCCGATTCTCCCAGAGAGAGATTTTATTGACTTCCAAAACAGAACATTATTACAGATGGCAAAATCCAACAGTACATGACAAAGAATATCTTCTCCTAGACCCGTCTTTCTCTAGACTAGCTGACAACCTGCCTGTCTTCTCATATATTGATCTGACACTGGGGGGGGGTCAACCAAATGTTTACCATGAATACCCCCCTCAATTCTAATTACCATCAGTAAATACTAGGTTTAAAAGGCTATCCCTCACACACACAACTTGCATAAGATTTACACATCAAAGGGTAACAGATAACATTGTCTTTGATGTGTGCGACTACTGATTAGATTAAGAGATGACACCTGGACACCCTTTTGAGGTGTAGAATAGACTTGAATCCCCAATCTATATTCTTGCATAATGAATTTGTCTTAGAATGCCTAAATAGAATGCCTATACGAACTACATAAAAAAACACTACATATATATATATAAACATGCATATATATAATACATATACATATATACATATATATGTATACACACATACATACTAGATACAATATACTACATACAACACATATATAAATATGTATATATACAACATATATATATATATATATATATATATATATATATATATATACACATACATGCATACACATATATATATTAGATATAATATACTACATATACCCCCACTTGGGTCGTTCTAACTACTAGAACTGACCCATAAATCAAGCAACAAACATAGCATTACCGACTTGAGGTATTGGATGCTTCACAATGGCTCATATGAAATATAAAGTTGAAACTGGTTACATCTCTCTTCACCAGCCTCTAAAATATCCCCATGAAACAGTCATTAGATAATATAGCTTTAGACCATGACTGGAAAAGGATTCGGTAAACATCCTTATTATATCACATCAAGATCTTGAATATTGCACAAAAACGAGCTGATGTCACAGTTCATTCTTCAATTTTCAACTTCAACTTCATCACATCTCTCATTGAAATTAGACTTGGTGTGCTTGGTGTGCTGGGAGCTCCGATCCACATAAATCCAGGATTCCTCTCCAGGCTCAAGGTTTTCATTTTCTTAAAGATGCTTTTGCACAAACACCAGCAAATCCCGAAATTCTACTTCCATCTTTATAGTAAGAAGAACCATCCATGTACCAGCTCTCACTTTCAAGTTCAAAAGGCTGAAAAAAACTGCTATTGCTGTACTTTGTAATTTGCTGTAGGCCGACTCCTCATTTCCATCCTTAATAGAGCAGTTGCTTGAATCATTCAGTCCATAATTCCACCTGAATGGTATACCAATCTATATACCAATCTATAATTCATATATCCATATAATCCATATATAATCCCCCACTTTCAGATAGAATCAGCTTGACATCAGCGTTTATCAGATCTTCTATCCAGACAAAGCAGCAGTGGAAAATCTTGCCAGTAAAGTTAGGTCTTTTTTTTCATCCATATGTCAATAATATTAATGACTGATTCAACAAAGTTTCAAATCATGACTGGAGTGATGAACTTCACTCACCCCTCTTATAAATTTAGGAAAACCACCCAACATACTATAATTTATGCTATGCCAAGCCATTGTGCAGCATCTCACCTTAGATATCAAATATATTGATCAATATGCAATATGTAATATGCAACATGTAATGTAACATGAAAAATTATTTTCGGTTTAAATGTTTCGCTCTGGTTTTAAGATAAAGTTCAAGAAATAAAACATAATAAAATATAAAAAAAAAATTAAATTAAAAAATTAAAAAAATAGGGCTTGAAGAATAAAACTGGGAAAGGGTGAAAAATAAAAAATAGGGAAAAGTCCATTGACAAAAAAAAAAAAATTTATGTTCCAAAAAAAAAAAATGTCCATTGCTTGATGAATATTGAGAGAGTCCATGATATTGTTTATTCAGCGTTTCTCCCCCACTAGCCAGAAATTTCAGCTTGCAGTTCACATGCTATGCGGATGCAGTATCTTCAATATCTGAAAGACAAAAAACTCTCCAACAAAACTAATTAGCAAGATCCTTAAACATTCTTTGAAGTTAAAACAAAGGACTATTTACACATCCACAGGTTGAAACTAAACCACCCCCACTGCTAGCGAAATGTCATTTGTATTCAAAAACAGATCTGGATAATGTAATCTGTTTAGCTGTCCCAGCCATGTGTTATGTTCCATTTTCATTTTATCGTACTCAATCTTCAAGTGGTCATATTTCTGTTTTAACTGAGAAAATGGTATCCAAGCCTTAGATACCTTTTTATTATGATTTTGGTCAGCTCTGCTTTTCATATTAATATCACCTATATTTGACCTGGTGTCTCCTCTTTGATTGTTATCATAAGACATTATCTTTTGATCTTTATGTTCAGTATTTGTCCTAAACAATGTGGCTAAATCAATCTTGACAGCTTGCTCATTTGACTTTCTCCATAAATTGTCTGCTTTCAACAATACGTCTTTTAAATCATGAGGATTTGGGGTAACTAGTAAAATATTTTGTCTGATCTCTTCATTTAAAGCATGTAGAAATATACTCATATGTAACAAGCCACCATGCTCAAATGCAAGATTATTACTGACCAATATTTCCATAATAGATTTTATCCTTCCTGACAGTTCGTAGGGAGATTCGCTTTTCATTTGTTTGATCTTCCCATGAACAGTAACATCAGAACGTACACCATACAAAACACATAACAATTCCATCAATATGTCCCTTGTCCTCATTGGCTGAGTACAGATCTGCTTAATTCTCACCCAAAGACTATTTCCTATAGAATGTTGCATAACTCTGTCTAAATCAGATGGGTTGAGATTGTACATATCTCTGACATTCTGCAAGTCACAAAACCATTTTAAAAATCTGTTTAAATCATGGCAGGGAATCATTCCTATTTCTTTAAGAATTGCATCTAATTCTTTTGGTTTCAAAGGCTTCATTACAAGCTGAACTTCACCTGCATTATTATTATTGTTATAAACTGTGGTGGTCACAGTGGGTGCGGCTGGCAATGAATTATCAGATTTAATATGAGGTTCTGTTTCATTTGATAGAATGTTTGTATTTGCATTTTGCTGCAGATTGCTGAATCCACGATTCGATGCATATCTGCATTCCTGAGATCTCTTCTCTAATTCCATAATTCTTAATTTCAATCTCTCATTTTCCTCTGATAATTCATTACAACGTTTAGACTTCTCAAGCAGAGCTTCCCCAATGGTGACTGCATGCAATTTTAAATTTACAGTCTCAGATTCTGATTGGTTTTGTAACCTCTGACAAACCTTGTTGCTATTATCAACTGCACTCTGTAACTGGGTAATTTCCTCAACCTTATCCTTCAACGAACTTTCCATTGTTAAACAGCAAGATAACAAGCCCTGTACAATACAACCTTTTCTTTTACTTTCTGAAATTTTGCTCTCAAAAACATTTTTTTCTAAAAATTCATTCATCATAGTCCATGTCTGCTTATATTTTTCTGGCACTTCATAAGGACCGCCATGACGCTTAATACATTTTAACACCCATCTGTTAACTTTATCAGAACTGACACTAGCTTCACACTGAGTAAGCATTTTTACTATATTATTAATAATTTAAAAAGAGAGAAATATTTTACTCACCGCATTAATTACTCCTTCAGCTTCCAGCTCACGTCTTCTGGTACACGATGCAGTCCTTTTTCTTCGTTTCCAGTCTCCAGAGAATAATTCTGGGGTTCCAAACTTGTTTGATTTTGTAGATCAGACTCTCTTATGTCACAACCAGACGTTAGAGTCACAGCACAGGTCTTGGGTCTCCATCAGACTTCTGTCCAACTCACGGATTGTTATCACCACGATTTCTAATACAAAGTCCTGAAAATGCTCTTCTGGTCGCTTGAACGGCACCAATGTAGTGATCTAATCTATAATCGTCGTTCCTTCCTCGTAGATGGAATATAGTTATTAAAAGATTTGTCCCGCAGCAAAACCCGATTCTCCCAGAGAGAGATTTTATTGACTTCCAAAACAGAACATTATTACAGATGGCAAAATCCAACAGTACATGACAAAGAATATCTTCTCCTAGACCCGTCTTTCTCTAGACTAGCTGACAACCTGCCTGTCTTCTCATATATTGATCTGACACTGGGGGGGGGTCAACCAAATGTTTACCATGAATACCCCCCTCAATTCTAATTACCATCAGTAAATACTAGGTTTAAAAGGCTATCCCTCACACACACAACTTGCATAAGATTTACACATCAAAGGGTAACAGATAACATTGTCTTTGATGTGTGCGACTACTGATTAGATTAAGAGATGACACCTGGACACCCTTTTGAGGTGTAGAATAGACTTGAATCCCCAATCTATATTCTTGCATAATGAATTTGTCTTAGAATGCCTAAATAGAATGCCTATACGAACTACATAAAAAAACACTACATATATATATAAACATGCATATATATAATACATATACATATATACATATATATGTATACACACATACATACTAGATACAATATACTACATACAACACATATATAAATATGTATATATACAACATATATATATATATATATATATATATATATACACATACATGCATACACATATATATATTAGATATAATATACTACAACCTTGTCATTAGGCCGGCGGACAAGGGGGGAGCTATCGTGGTGTTGGATAGAAAATATTATATAGCAGAAATGCATAGAATTGTTGGTGATCATAATACCTACACCATGTTGCCCTCCAATCCTAAGATTCAATATTCTAGGAGTTGGAAAAAATAGTGGCCAAAGACCGGGAAGCAGGCATTCTTAACTCCAAAGAAATCTTGTATTTGGTACCCAGGGCCCCACGTACTCCCATCATGTATTATCTCCCTAAACTGCATACGAATCCTGTCTGCCCCCCGGGACTTCCTATTGTTAGTGGAATTGATTCCATTACGTCCCGGGTGGGCAGATATATAGATTTTTACCTACAGCCTCTTGTGTGCAAGATGCCTTCTTTTGTTAAAGATTCTAGGCATATTATTAATCTGTTGGCGGACATTCCTGCCAGACCAGGTATATGGATGGTGACAGCAGATGTCACCTCCTTATAGTTTCATAGTTAGTAAGGTTGAATAAAGACATCAGTCCATCCAGTTCAACCTGAGTGAGTGTCTACAATTGTCCCTATCTGTCATGAAGATCCTGCCAGAAACCTGAATCCTGGCCCACAGGCGCCACTGCGCATGCGCGCCGGGGCGCGTGCACATGTGCGGCTGCGCACGCGCGCGCGCACAGGGAGACAGGTGCGTGCTCCTGTTGGCGCCAGGTAGCCTATTTAAACCTGGTCTGAACAGACGGTCCCCGCTGTCTGCTCTACAGCGTTGTGGTGTATGTAACCTGATCCTGATACCTCTGCCCTGCTTGAACCCGGCCTACCTGTGACTATTCTGCTATCCGCCTGTACCCGACCTTGGCTTGTTGTGACCACTCTTCTGCCTTATCCCCTTGTACTTTGCTGCCAGCCTGATTCCTGACCCGGTCTGTTCTGATGACTCTGATCACCTGTATTGGTCCAGTCCGTTCTGAAGACCTGTTTCCTGTACTGAACCTGATCACCTGTATTGCTCCAGTCCGTTCTGAAGTCCTGTTTCCTGTTGACTTGCTTACCTGTCCAGATCTGGCCTGCTTCGCTATCCAGTCTGCTAAGCTGTCCATCCAGACCCAGCCTGCTCTGCTATCCAGTCTGCTAAGCTGTCCATCCAGACCCAGCCTGCTCTGCTATCCAGTCTGCTAAGCTGTCTATCCAGACCCAGCCTGCTCTGCTATCCTGTTTGCTTGCTGAACCAGCTTACCTGTCCAGATCCGGCCTGCTCTGCTATCCAGTCTGCTAAGCTGTCTATCCAGACCCAGCCTGCTCTACTATCCTGTTTGCTTGCTGAACCAGCTTACCTGTCCAGATCCGGCCTGCTCTGCTATCCAGTCTGCTAAGCTGTCCATCCAGACCCAGCCTGCTATGCTATCCAGTCTGCTAAGCTGTCTATCCAGACCCAACCTGCTCTGCTATCCTGTTTGCTTGCTGAACCAGCTTACCTGTCCAGATCCGGCCTGCTCTGCTATCCAGTCTGCTAAGCTGTCCATCCAGACCCAGCCTGCTCTGCTATCCAGTCTGCTAAGCTGTCTATCCAGACCCAGCCTGCTCTGCTAGCCTGTTTGCTTGCTGAACTAGCTTACCTGTCCAAGATCCAGCCTGTTCTGCTATCCAGTCCGCTGTGCTGATCCTGCTGGTCCATCCAGACCTGACCTGCTCTGCTATCCTGCCTGCTAGACGGAACCAGCTTACCTGTCCAGACCCCGTCTACTCTGCTAACCAGATCACCCACCTCGTCCGCTGAGTTGACCCTGTGTCACTCCACCGGTCTGTTGATCCTGCCAGTCACCCGTGCTCCTCCTCACTCCTGGGTCTCCTGTCATCCTACCAGGGAACCAGGAGTGGGAGACACAAGGGAGGTCTCTCTCTGCAATATTGGGCTCGCACCACCAGGTACGTGACACTATCCCTGTACATATTGCACACTCGCATCGGTCCTTACCCTCAAGGAGCCCACAATCCAAGGTCCCCATTCATATACTAGGGCCAATTTTTTGGACAGAAGCCAATTAACCTACCTACATGTCTTTGGATTGTGGGAGGAAACCGGAATACCCGGAGGAAACCCATGCAGGCACAGGGAGAACATGCAAACTCCAGGCAGGAAGTGTTGTGGTTATGATTCGAACCAGCGACCCTTCTTACTGCTAGGTGAGAGTGCTAACCACTACACCACTGTGCCGCCGGGTCACTTATATACCATCATCCCACATGATCAGGGCTATCTGGACTGAGATTCTGGTCTGCCGGAAGAGCAAGTAGCCTTTTGATGGTATTACTAAAATTTGCGGCTTCCCACAATTATTTTTGGTTTGATAACCAATTTTATAGACATGATATGGATGTTGCCACGGGGGCCAAATATGCCCCCAGCCTGGCCAATTTATTCATGGCCAGATGGGAGGAGGATGTCTTCTATACCAAGGACATACCACAATTGGTCCTGTGGGCTATGTATATATTGATGACATCCTCCTCCTATGGGATGGCCAGAGCTGTGACCTCGAGAGAGTTTATACGGTCCATTAATAATAACCAAAGGTCCATACAACTTAACTGTGTGATGAGCCAGGAAGAGATAAACTTCTTGGACCTCAATATCTCTGTTAAGGATGATGGGTTTGCCACCTCCTCAGATAAGTGCCCAAGAGTCAATACATGAGACTCTTCTTGGAGAAGGGTTATCAGTGTGATTTTCTGGCTGAAACTTTGGACACCATTAAGAATATTAATAGAGCAGACTTGTTGGTTGAAAGAAAACTACGAGAAGATGGTGGTTTCAATGGAGGGGTCCCCTTTGTGACTTCTTATTCCTTACAACACAGAAGTAACAAGCATTGGCACATTGTTAATAATGATGCTGTGCTAAGAGGTGTTTTACCGGAGAAAACACGAGTGGTGTTTAGGGGTGTTCCCTCTTTGAGGAACCGAGTGGCACCTAATGTTTTAGACCCACCAAGCAATAGTAGAAGTTTCCTCGACCAGCTGTCAGGTTTTTACAAATGTGGGAGATGTAGGGTGTGTTCTCTTAATTCCTGCTCCCAGAGACGGACCACTACCTACATCTCCACGGCCACACAAGTGCCCCACACAATCAAGCCATGTATTACCTGTTGCACAACGGGAGCGGTATATATGTTGCAGTGCCCTTGTGGGCTGCAATATGTAGGGCGGACTGAACGCCCACTCCAGGTGCGTTTGAATGAACATATCACAAACATAAAGACAGGGTTTCTGAAACACTCTGTGTCTAAGCACTATTTGCTGGTACACAATAGGGATCCATCAAAGACCTTGTTTCTTGGTATCGATAAGTTCAAACCATACTGGAGAGGGAGCTCACTTGTAAGAGAGATATCTAAACTCGAAATGTCATGGATCCACCGTTTAAAATCTTATGCCCCTTACGGGCTTAATATTGATACAAATGTTAATGCATTTATTGATAATTCATGACTTTTCAGCCTCTGTAAACTTGGTCTGAGACGCTAGGGTGAGCGTATAAAATATTTTTTTCTCCCTTTATGGTACAGAGATTTAGTGGGGATTTTTTATTCACTTTACTATTTATAAAAAAAAATGTACATATATTTTTTTCACAACATATATTTTTATGTATTAGTTGTTTTTTTGTTCCTGTAATGTGGGAGCATAATGATCTTATTTGATGGCCTACGATATACTGCACATGCACTTATTCACTGATAAGGGTGTAAGGTTTTCAGTATTGTTTATAATTTTTAATACAATTTTTTTTATTCATGAGAGTTGAATCTATGAATTTAAATACCATTGAGTTATATACTTATCACAACACTAGGGTGTCACTGGCATGATAGTTAGCTGTGGCTATACAATGTACAGCGGTAGATGAATTGAGAGGAATATGAGATTCCTTTTTGCTTCTTTATTCCCTTTTATCACAATCTTTTTTGTGATAAATGTGATTGATATAATTAATAAGAACATATTTTTTCACTTAAAGTACTCTTCACGTTTAATCTAATTTAATTCATATAATTCACTGGTACACAATGTTGTGTGTGTGTATATATACATTGATATGGGATACAGGGAGATAGATTTGATGCGTCCCTTTAGTTTTGTACACAATCTGGCTATTCATATGGCTGTTAGGGTTTCTAGCAAGTATGATGGTGTGGCTATAGTA
The DNA here is from genome assembly GCA_028564925.1 of Lithobates sylvaticus. NCBI lineage: Eukaryota > Metazoa > Chordata > Amphibia > Anura > Ranidae > Lithobates > Lithobates sylvaticus. The sequence goes on from CM053037.1 coordinate 127,586,828, forward strand.
CACCTATGTATTGTCAAATTAGCGCAATGAGTGATCGGGGGTCCACTTGCTTATCAAATAACCATAATTTGTATTATAGGTATATGCCCTATATATAGGGAGATGCAGAGTTTTTATATAAGTGAATGTTTTTCGAGGTCCGTTTTTAGAAATTATAGATTTATGTACCTTTTACGTGGCCGGGCTTTTCTGTCCGTGCTGTTTGTAATGAGGATAAGTTATCCAATGCCCATAATCAAAATGGCGCTTTCAGCCCGACTCTCATGTCTCAGAACGAGGTCCGGCTCTATATATGGTGGTGTGCCAATGCGTTGCCCGTTCCCCATTGAAAATGTCACCTATGACGAAACGCGTCTAGAAGGGCAAGCAGTGACTTCACCACGCTACTCGAGAGGAGCACAGGCTCCTGAATTTGACGGCCAGCTTTGTTTTTAATGCATAAAATGTTTAAAAGTCCCCTTTGGTATAAAAGATGGATATAAAAGTTGACAGATAAGATCTCCTCAGCGGTGATAAGGGTGTTCATAGACATTCATGTGGTATCTCCTAATCAGTGATTCCTCCACCAGCTAGCCAAACCACTCACCTCAATCACTGGATCCCTGCGCTAACAGACGGGTCAAACAGGCGTTCGCCACTTAAAGTGGTCACAGATGGAAGCTTGAATGTACAGATGAATAAGATACAATGTCCAACCACTTTTAACAACCGCACGTTGTCACTCATAAATTCCAACTGTAGTACCATGAAAAAAACAATGAAAAAATATATAGTGCACACTGTGTGGTTAAAATACTCTCTTTTTATTCATAAAAATTAGGTACTCACATAAAAAGCACTGTAACCCCAGTGCTAGGATGAATGGCATGTAGTATTGTCAGTATACATAGGTGGATGAGGTGGCTGCAGTGACGTCACAAAGTCCTCTCACACGCGTATCGTTCCTGATACATGACTCAGGCCAGAGTCATGTGTCAGGTGATTTGAGCTAACAGGAAGTGAACACTTAACCTTCGGGTGTCTTGAAGCTGATTGGACAGCGCACGCCTTAAGAGGTGGAGTGTATAGGTGCAATTACATAGGTAGCTTACTATATAAAGGATAGACGTATGGGCCTCCATTATCACTGAGGAAGTCCCGCTTAGGGCTTAGGGACGATATGCGTGCGAGAGAACTTTGTGACGTCACTGCAGCCACCTCATTCACCTATGTATACCGACAATACTACATGCCATTCATCCTAGCACTGGGGTTACAGTGCTTTTTATGTGAGTACCTAATTTTTATGAATAAAAAGAGAGTATTTTAGCCACACAGTGTGCCAAGCTTCATTCCAGGTTGCAGATGCTTCTCAGTGATGCCACCTGATTCTCCACTCCTTTTATATATTACTTTTGTCATAATTTGTAATCGCTTTATAGGTGCTGGCTGCTTGTAAAATGTATAGATTTGAGCGCAGATATTTCTTTGAGCAGAAACACTTTTTTTTTAAACAACCTTATTTTGAGGAGGGAGAACGTATGGGTCATCTTCTAGCGCCAATTGCAAAAGCCCAATGACCAGTGATGGCGAACCTTGGCACTCCAGATGTTTTGGAACTACATTTCCCATAATGCTCATGCACTCTGCAGGTGTAGTTGAACATCATGGGAAATGCTGTTCCAAAACATCTGGGGTGCCAAGGTTCGCCATCACTGCCATAGACCTTTAAACTATATATGAAAAATAATAGATAATATAGGTAAGAGGATAACTGCCCCTGACCCTGAGGATATTACACCAACTTTATCGGAGAAAGACTGCTCTGTTAGACTCTCCTCTTATCTTAAAGGAGCTGAAGAAAGTGGTTGCTAGTATTCCCAATAATAAGGCCCCAGGAGTCAATTGGCTGCCTAGTGAGATATACAAAACGTATGTGGAAACTCCGTTGGCTGAGCTTTTGGCCGTGTTCAGTGAAGAATTTGAAGTTGGTTCATTACCACATTTTATGAACGAGGCATTCATAGTTGTATTGTTAAAACCAGGAAAAAAAACCTTAATGAAGGAATCATACTGGCTGATTTCGTTACTTACAAATCTTGTGAAAATTTTAGCTTAAGTATTAGCCAATCGATTGTCTACTCTTATTGGAAAACTGATCCATCCGGATCAATCTGGTTTTATACCAAATAGATCCTTGGCTTCCAATATCCAATGCTTGTTTCTTAATTTGCAAACTCCAATCATAAATTTAGTTCAACAGAGCAATGCTCTCCTTAGATGCCGCCAAGGCTTTTGATAGTATAGAATGGAACTTCCTTTGGCAGGTATTGTGAAGATTTGGTTTGGGTAACCATTTTATAAAAGAAGTTAAACTTGTATATGTATCCTCTATAGCCCATATACAGGTTAATGGGAGGCTGTCTGAACCATTTTCTCTTAATAGAGGTAACCGGCAGGCGTGCCTGTAGTCCACCCTGCTGTTTGCCTTATCCTTGGAGCCGTTGGCTGCAGCAGTTTGACAGTCCTTACAAATAGTGGGCTTTCATAGATCTATTGGGGAGGATGCTCTTCTTTTTTTGGGTGACACCACACACACTCTTAGTGCAGTAATGTCCCTATTTGCTACTTAGGGGACATTCTCTGGGTTTTCCATTAACTGGGACAAGTCTGTGTTGATGCCCTTAGATCCCATTAGGGAGCCCCTCCCAATTGCAACTTCTCAAATAAAGTTGGTTACATCTTTTAAATATTTGGGAGTAGAGGTATCTCATAGTGTGGCAGAATATCCTAATCTGAAGATCTGTCCATGACTGCGTAAAATGCGTAAAGTTAGTGCTGTTTGGTGTAAACTACCATTGTCCGTAGTGGGGAAAGTCAACCTGATAAAAATAGTGTGGGGGCCCCAACTCCTTTTTTATGCTACATAATTGTCCAATTTGGATACCCCAACGCATATTTAGACAGATACTGTACATCATTTTGAAAACTCATATGGAAACATGGGCAGGCCAGGATCCCTCTAAGTCAGGGGTCTCAAACTGACAGCCTTTCAGCTGCTGCGAAACTACAAGTCCCATCCTGCCTCTGCCTGTGGGATTCAACCGTCAGCCTTGCAATGCCTCATGGTACTTTTAGTTTCGGAACAGCTGGAGGGCCACCAGTTTGAGACCCCTGGTGTAAGTGCTTTACAACATCCTAAGGATGGTGGTGGAATGGTGGTTTCTAACCCTAGATTATATTTCTTGGCATCTCAGATGCAACACATGGCATGATGGGTGGAAATTGACCTTCATGATCCAATCCAGAAAGTTCTTGTTTCCTCTTTGTCTAAAGACCCTTTTGTCTCCTTGTTAGAGGCAGGTCATTTTTGGAAGCACCGTTCCTCTCCAAACTTTTTCTTGATGCATACAGCTTGGGTGGCTGCATGGGCCATACAGGCTATACACAGTATATGCCCATCTGGAATAAATGTAATCTTCCAGAAGTAAATACCGTATTTATCGGCGTATAACACGCACATTTTCCCCCTTAAAATCGGGGGAAAGTCGTGGGTGCGTGTTATACGCCGATCCCCACTGTCTGTGACCCGAAAAATAGCGTGCGGCACCAAAAAGACCGAGCACAGCCGAAAAAGACAGAGTGCCGTCAAAAGACCGAGCCAACTGCTCGACTCTGCTCGCAGTCCCGCCTCCCTGCTGTTTCTGGAGCGAGCGTTGCCGAAAAAGACAGAGCCGACTGTACTGTGTACTCGGCTCGGCTCGCAGTCCCGCCCAGACTGGTACAGTCTGCTCGGTCTTTTTCGGCAGCGCTCGCTCCAGAAACAGCAGGGAGGCGAGACTGCGAGCAGAGCCAAGCAGTCGGCTCGGTCTTTTTCGTCGCCGATCAGTCTTTTTCGGCGGCGCTTGCCCAGTCTGTCTCGGCGGCGGGAAATTGAAATGTGAGCAAGGCTGCAAACCTCCCTGGTCAAGCTGCAAATGACACTGGCAAGCTGCAAATGACACTAGGCAAGGCTGCAAATGGTGCTGGGCAAGCTGCAAATGATGCTGGGCAAGCTGCAAATGACGCTGGGCAAGCTGCAAATGACACCGATCATTCTGCAATGATGGACAAGGCTGCAGATGCACACTGATAAGGCTGCATTGATGGGCATTTAAATGTACGTTTTTTTCCCTTAAACTTCCCTCCTAAAACTTTTTTTCCTTAAAATGCCCTCCTAAACTTGGGGTGCGTGTTATACGCTGGTGCGTGTTATATGCCGATAAACACGGTAATTTTACAGGTTTTCAGCGTTGGAAACAATCTGGTCTTGTATATCTTCATCAACTGTATAATGGAGGTACTATGCTATATTTTGACCTTATTGTAGAGCAGTACCACTTTTCAAATAGATTATTTTTCCAGTACTTACAACTTTGCCATTCATTACAGTCACAGACTCTATTAGATCCCATTTATTTTAACTTTTTAAACATTCTTTCTATGTGGTGATACCATCTGACTCTAAGTAATGTATATGAAGTTTTGATTAAATGCAGACGGAGTCAAGATATAGGCGATTTAGACGAGGATAGTGGCATTAAAGCACCCTCCAGAAGATTCATTGTCTTCCTTTCATACACTTACACAGCTTTATATACTCCATAGAGTCTTTTATAACCCTCTAATTACCCTCATAACTTGCATATGGGCACGTTTATTCATATGTTATGGCATTGTCCTAAACTATTTGGGTATTGGAAAGATATATTTTGAGTTTTATCTGAACTTTGTTCAATCCAATTGAACACAGATTTGATCTACCAACTCGCACATGCCTTCCCTCACCATAGTGAATCCCTGTCTAAGTACATCAGACGATTAAACAAGATGCTGCACCAAATTGTACTAAATAAAAGAATGGTGCCTACAGTCATAGATCAAACCAGAATGAAGCAGATTCTGAGAGGTGATTTAGACATCAATCCAGTGTTGATCCAACTAAAGACTTTAAAAAATGGCATGTCGCTAAGATATCCTGAGCTCTTTAGAATGGTGACAGAGGGGGAAGCCATGTTCAAGGCAAAGAAATCTGGAGTTAGGCCAGCATCAGAAATATTGGCAAATTGGGTCAGTAGGTGTGATTGAGTTCAATTTGAAGAATGCCTTCCTGAAGTCACAGATGTCCCAAATTATGGAAATGATGGCAGTGCTGGCAGCCAATGTCACCACGTTGCCTGCAAAAACATCCCAGAGCTCAGTCAGACTTTGAACTTGGCAGGGCTGGGCTCAGCCCTTCCTTCTCAAAGCTGGCCGCTCTGCTGTCGGCTAATTGCCAGCTCCTTTCTCTCCACAGTGACTCACCTGTTGATGATAACCTGCTTGTCAGTCCTGCCTACTTACGCTGTTCAGCCCAGATTATCTCTGCCGTCACATCTCTAGAGACGCTCTCCTGTGTTACTGTTAAAAGACTTGCTTGGCTGACATTCCTTCTGGCTCCAAATCCTGCTTGCTGTTCTACTATGCTCATCTCTGGCTCCCTGGCGTTTTGGCTTGTCTGACAATCCGTTCCAGTTCCTGACCGTGATCGGTAGGAAAATAAAAGACACGGCGGGCCAGGCTTTGCTCTCTTCTGCCCGGGACGTAAGACCTGCCTGCAGGGACCTGACCGTGATCGGATCGGAGGATCCAGGATACCAGAAAGAGTTCAGCAGCACAGTCATCAGGGACTGAGATCACGGAAGCGGAGTACCACAGTTGTTCGGGCCCTGTGTGGTGAGAGGGCTGTTGCCCAAGATTTATATATTACTTTGTCACTTTGCAGACTAGTTCAGAGGATTGCTGAGACCTGTAGTTCTACAGAGCGGTCTCAATGTTATAGACTGTGTCCAACCAGGCCTCAAAGTTTGCCTTCCACATAACAGAGTGTCCGGTTGCACCCTTCATAGAAGAAGAAGTTTGCACGTGTTTCGCATTACAAAGTATACAGTTCACTTCCCACCCATATCTTATCTTAACATTTAGGGCTCTTTCACATGGGGCGGATCAGTGCTGATCCGCCCCGTGGATAGCCGCTTGCTCAGCGGGGATCGCCGGAGCGATCTCCGCTGAGCAGGAAGATGACAGGTCCGTCTCTGCACTCCGTGCAGGGACGGACCTGTCAGAGCGCCGCTCTCCCCTATGGGAGATTGGGTGACGACGGACCGTAGAGTCCGTCGTCATCCGATCCGCTCTGCAGACGGATGAAAAAATTGGGTTTTCCTCCGTCTGCAGAAACGGAGCATAGCGGGCACGGATGCTCATCCGCTGACACCCGCTATCCCATAGGGATACATGTATGTCCGTTTTTCATCCGAAAACGGAAGGATGAAAAACGGACCGTCCGTGTGAAAGAGCCCTTATTCACTGGATTACAAATACTGCAGTATAATAAATCTAGCTGAAGAAAGAAGATCAAAGACTTTGCCATTTACTATAAAGCGCTTATTACTTTTCTTACACACACACTGAGGACTGCAGTACAACCTAGGGGGAGCCCTTAAGCATATACACTGTATTGCATTGTTACCTACTACTGGATAGTGTACGGCAGGAGTGTGTTTGCAAGGCTGCATCAGGAGTGGGAAAGTGACCAGTGTCAAGGTTTTACCACCCTGGACATCAGTCCCACTTTGAGGCACGCCTGCATGCATTACTCATGTGATCTTTGAGTCTGAATATTTACATGCACCTGTATTATTATTGTTTTAACCCTGTGTATCAGAATCATTATTGTATTTGCTATCCTAAGCCAGTTTCCAGTAAACCTTCTGTGGGGTTAAAGTACAAATGATGTAAGACGTTGTCTATTTCTATAGCAGGTGGAGTCATGGATACCCAGGTAATGGTAAAGGTACAATATATAATACTACCTGCTGGGTTGTTCCCTGCTATTGGGTTTCACACCAACACTATTACACAGCTGTGTCAAGTGGGTTGAGACAATTCTTTAGGGGTTGAGAAACAGAGTACAAGCCCAATTAATTACCAGCAGCTCCTTCGGGGGTAAGTGTACTTCTGTCTCAGTTTCATGGTTTCTGACAGAACTCCACGGTCTTTCCTGCAGAGAATCCAAAGGGTCAAGGGATCTCTTTTATTGTGGAGAAATGGGACACTACTGATGCAACTGCACAAGTCTGCCAAAGCATGAAAGCCAACTCCAGAAACCTGTCGGAAAGTTCAAAGGGCCTCGGTAAGGAGCCAACTGGGTTCCCAGCTAAATCAGTTGGCTCCAGTTACCAGAATCAAAACAGAGATCAGATGAGGCTCGGACCTTCACTCCAAGTTTCATAAACAGTTAGGCTGCCTCGGTTAGGCTGCCCAAAATACGTATAGGCCCCAGCTTGAAAGAGATAAATGCACACAAAGCTTAAAACTGTCAGCCTAGTTGACAACAGAATCTACATTAGACCAAAAGAAGGGCTCCAGTTCAAGCAACTAGACAAGCTGCCTCCACTCCTCCAAACAAGTTCCCAACTAAGCATGTAGGCCCTTTTTCTATGGTGACTGTTCAGGGGGAAGGTGTATACACACAAGTCCTTATAGACTCTGGGGCTTAATGGCTCTAATCTATTGTGACTTTTATTTGCAGAAACTGGAAGATTCAGAGAAACAGAAATTGAGACATTCATCATGATGGATACATCTCCTTCAAGCTTGAGTTTGGCCCATCAGTGGTAGGACTGCCTGAAGCTTCTGACACATTGCCTATTGTATGTTTCTAATCAGAGTTCCATGATAGTGGGGACAAACACAGACTTATTTTGACGACTCCTTGCTCTTCACATTTCAGAGAGTGAAGTTGCCCCAGAAGGGGTACATCCCATGTTGCGAGCAGTGTACCAGCATGTGGTTCAAGAAAAGAAATCCCTAGCTGAAAGTGTGGGAAAAGTATGGAAGCTGGATGGGGGTCTTACAGCCCTATGAAGTGATTACACATGTGCGATTCGTTTTATTATGAAACAAAGTTTGGAAGAAATTTGCATGATTCAGAGATTTGGATATATCTGAATCACAATAGTAAAAAATCCCAAATTATAATGAAAACAACAAATTTATTAATTTGTTTCATTTGGATAACATAATGCGGTAGTTTGGGCTTTTTGTTAATGTTTGAAGCATCCAAAATAATGTAACGACATAACAAATAATCCAAATTGATTCAGACCCATTTGTTTTTATTCCAGTGATTATAGCGTGAATATTTTAATAAGATTCTTTTTGTATTGGGGTTAAACTTGAGAGACCATTCGTTTAATTTGTATGTGTGCAGTCCAACAAAGTCAGTTGGGAATGAGGAAATTAGTTCAACTTAATAACATAACAAATTAATACATATTGATTTGGATTCATTCAGTTTATTTGGATGAGAGCAGCACAGTAGTCTTTGACTCTTGGAAAAGCAGCTCATTCATTTTGCATTAACATTTTTCATTACTATAAAAACCCACTACATATGAAATGGAAACATATTGCAATAAATACAGTAAGGTAAAAACTTTAAGAAATAAAGGATTCCCACTTATTATGTAAAATATACAATAAAATAACAGGTATTGAAAGGTATTAAAAAATATATAAATAAATTAAACCCAACCTGTTAAAATACTGTAGCAGCGCTTAGATATCAGAGAATAAAAAACTGATAAAGTAGTGGATAAAATTGATATTGATATACTACTATGTGAATAAAATAGTATATAAATAAATAAATATGTTGGAAGAATAAATAATCAAATGTGGTAAAAAATAGATCAATGAATAAATAAATAAATCAATTGATATTGATATCGATGAAGGATCAATTAATCACTCAGTAACTAATTTTGTAAAGTCCAGCATTCTCCATAATAGGATAAAAAACAGAAGATGACTGTTCTATATTCAATGTGCCGCAAACTGATCAGTCCATCCACCAGTGCACTCCACCACGTGTTTAAAGGTTCCCCTTTGGGGATGCACTCACCAGAGCTACAGTAAATATAGGCATATATATTCTCTCATCTGGACATTGCTCCTTCCTTCACCGATATTCTCCAATTCTCCTCCACAGCCTCTTATTCAACAGCTCCCCATTGTCAGACAGGTCATGTGTAGAAAGAATTGCAACCACATAGCGTGATACTGCTTAAAACATTTATTTACCCCCCTTTTTTAAATGAATCAAACACCCCTTAGTAAAAAATGCGTACCAGACAAAACATAATAATCAGCATAAAATGGATAAAGGATAAATGTAGGTATTGCACTGTGCCTGTGTTCCCTTTCCGGATCCACTCTGCTAGTTTCCGCTCTGTGGAGTGGTGTTCCAGCGTCCTGAGGGCTTCCTGGCCGGTGGAACGCAGGCTGAAGCGCAAACGTCACTTCCTTGGTTCTCTGGTCTACGCCCCTGACGCGCGTTTCGTCATATCCGACTTCGTCATGAGAGCTATTTACTGTAGCTCTGGTGAGTGCATCCCCAAAGGGGAACCTTTAAACACGTGGTGGAGTGCACTGGTGGATGGACTGATCAGTTTGCGGCACATTGAATATAGAACTGTCATCTTCTGTTTTTTATCCTATTATGGAGAATGCTGGACTTTACAAAATTAGTTACTGAGTGATTAATTGATCCTTCGTCGATATCAATATCAATTGATTTATTTATTTATTCATTGATCAATTTTTTACCACATTTGATTATTTATTCTTCCAACATATTTATTTATTTATTTATTTATTTATATACTATTTTATTCACATAGTAGTATATCAATATCAATTTTATCCACTACTTTATCAGTTTTTTATTCTCTGATATCTAAGCGCTGCTACAGTATTTTAACAGGTTGGGTTTAATTTATTTATATATTTTTTAATACCTTTCAATACCTGTTATTTTATTTTATATTTTACATACGATCCTTTCTTAAGCAGCTGCTAGCAGTGCACTAAGAGTTTGGTTGCACACTTGACCACGTATATACTTATCTATTTATATTTATTTATATACTTCTTTTATATATATTTACAAACAGTAAGACATCACCATCCATTTGAGCGCAGAGAGGTGTTTGATATAGGTGGGCCAGCAAAGCAAACATCCTTTTTTACATCCCACTTATTATATTTGGGTTGGATGGAGGTGGATCCATGCAACTCCAGTCAATATTATCCAATAAGCTCATTCCATTTTTCTTTCTGGGTTGGGCTAGCAGGCTGGGTCGGTGTTCCGACGAGAAAGGTCCCCCCATCGGATAGTGCCCGCATCACTTGCGCAGTACGGAGGACAAAGGAGACGCCGAAATTCTCCGAACATGTACATCTCATGAACAGCTGTTCATATTCGGAGACTTTCGGCATCTCCTTTGTCCTCTGTACTGCGCAAGCACTGCGCCTTCGCAGTACAGGGTGGACACTATCCGATGGGGGTCAGTTCTCGACAGGACACCGGATTAACATAGGGGTCATTGGAGCTGCAGCTCCAGGCCCCTTACCTTAAGATAGGCCCATTTAAAAAAAAAAAGATTACAAAAAAAACAATTGACTTGGGTCGTGGCTCGGCCGCCAGGGTTCACATACAGACCAATGTAGGGGGTAGGTAGCTGAAGGTCTGCCCCACTACTGGTCACATTGGTGGCTCCTATGACCTATGGTCCTGAAGATACAGGGCTCCTTATGCAGCCTGTCAGAAGCTACATACAGAACGGACAGTTTAAATACAAGCTGGCACACTCTGTTTGCAGCAGACTGAGAGGATGAGCTCACAATGTCTCTCCTTACTTCTTGTCAGAGGCACTGAGCTCAATGGATAGCTTGAAGCCTGCAGAGTTTGACAAGCAGCACCACCTGTCAAACTCGCTTGCAGTAGCAGCATAGTCCAACAATGTAAAACTGTCATTCAGCAATGTAAAAAAAAAAAAAAAAGGTGGCAGTAGCACCTCATGATCGCCTGTCAGCTGCTGCTATACCACTCGTTCAAAAGCAATACACCACATATCACTTTTCAGAGGGCAGTAAGCATTATTGAAAATGTGAAAGAAACTTGAAACACATCATCCATTTCAAACTCACCCCCAACCAGATCACTCCCCAGCCACTTTCCATGTTAGCCACCTCCCTTAAACTTCTATCACAGGTGACCTTTTCCCAACCTGCAGATGACAGACCCTACTCCAAAAGATATCACTCCCAGTTACTCCCCCCACCTGCTGATTGATATCCCTCCATGACCACCTCACACCTGCCCTGCTGACAGACCTCTCTCCCCAGCCTGTCCCCACACACCTTCTCACCCGCTGACCTGTGGATGGGTGAATAAATCCTGCTGTGTTATTGTGTTCTGCCAGTGGGGAGCCTTCCCAAACCACAGAATACAATGATCAGTGTTGCCTACTATAGCTGGTAGCACTGACTGTTTTGGGAAAAACCTGACAGGCTGGTTGTACTCAAGTCGATTAACCGCTTCCCGACCGCCTCACGCCGATGTATGTCGGCAGAATGGCACGGCTAGGCAAAACCACGTACCGGTACGTGGTCCTTTAAATGCCTAGCCATGGGTCACGCTCGCGACCCGGTCGGGAGCTCTGTGACCACGGCCGCGGGACCAGCGGACGCGATCGCCGCTGGTGTCCCGCGATCGGGTCACAGAGCTGAAGAACTGGGAGAGGTCTGTGTAAACAAACCTCTCCCCGCGCTTCCTACTCTGCCTGTCATTGGTCGGCTGTTCCCTGTCATCGGGAAAGCCGATCAATGACGTCAGACGTCAGCCCCGCCCCCTAATGAAAAAAAAACACACACACGTCACAGCCCATTACCCCTCCCCTCCCCCTAGTAGTTAACTCTTTCACTGCCACTGTCATTTATACAGGAATCAATGCATTTAAATAGCATTGATTGCTGTATAAATGACAATGGTCCCAAAAATGTGTCAAAAATGTCCGATGTGTCCGCCATAATGTCGCAGTCACAATAAAAATCGCTGATCGCCGCCATTACTAGTAAAAAAAAAATATTAATAAAAATGCTATAAAACTATCCCCTATTTTGTAAACTTTTGCGCAAACCAATCAATAATCGCTAATTGCGATTTTTTTTTTTACCAAAAATATGTAGAAGAATACGTATCGGCCTAAACTGAGGAAAAAAAAAAAAATTTTATATATTTTTTGGGGACATTTATTATAGCAAAAAGCAAAAAATATTGAATTTTTTTCAAAATTGTCACTCTATTTTTGTTTATAGCGCAAAAAATAAAAACCGCAGGGGCGATCAAATACCACCAAAAGAAAGCTCTATTTGTGGGAAAAAAAGGACGCCAATTTTGTTTGGGAGCCACGTTGCACGACCGCGCAATTGTCAGTTAAAGCCCATACATAGATTGACTATAGCTGGTCTCTGCTTAATTGGCTTAAAGCGGGATTCCACCCTAAAGTGGAACTTCCGCTTTTCGGAACCCTCATCCCTCCGGTGTCACATTTGGCACCTTTCAGGGGGAGGGGGGTGCAGATACCCGTCTAAGACAGGTATTTACACCCACTTCCAGGCATAAACTCCCACGGGAGTTTACGCCACTTCCTGTCCCGGCGCGCTGTCTACCGGGACACACACGGGTCCCAGTGGACGATTCTCATTGCGCTGCCTGACTCGTGCATGCGCAGTAGGGAACCGGGAAGTGAAGCCGCAACGCGACACTTCCTGATTCCCTCACCGAGAATGGCACCGGCAGCAGCAGAGAGCCGATCGATTGATCAGCCTCTGCTGCCGACATCGCTGGAACCTGCGACAGGTAAGTATCCATGTATTAAAAGTCAGCAGCTGCAGTATCTGCTGCAGTATCTGCAGTAGCTGCTGGCTTTTAAAAAAAAAATTCAGGTACAGTCCCGCTTTAATTTCAATTTATGTATGGCTCGCTTAACCACTATGCAGTCCCTAAACATCCTTCCACAAACCTTTACATTTTTTTCCTTCCCAGATTCCTACATCCACCTCACCTGTACATAGTGCCCATTGTCATACCCTCCACACTCCTCTCCTATACATAGTGCCCACTGTCATACCCTCCACATTCCTCTCCTGTACATACTGCTTACTGTCATACCCTCCACATTCCTCTCCTGTACATACTGCTTACTGTCATACCCTCCACACTCCTCTCCTGTACATACTGCCCATGGTCATACCCTCCACACTCCTCTCCTTTACATACTGCCCAGTGTCATACCCTCCACACTCCTCTCCTATACATACTGCCCACTGTCACACCCTTCACATTCCTCTTCTGTACATACTGCCCACTGTGATACCCCCCACACTCCTCTCCATACTGCCAACTATCATACCCTCCACACTCCTCTCCTGTACATACTGCCAACTAACTTTCTCTATACACTCCTCTCCTGTACATACCACCCTCATAATACCTTCCACTCCTGTTATGTACATACTGCCCCCATCATACCCTCCACACTCCTGCCCTGTACATACTGCCCACTGGCATACCCTCCACATTCATCTCCTGTTCATAGTGCCCACTCTTATACCCTCAACATTCCTCTCCCTCACCTGCACATACTTCCCACTTTTATACCACCCATACTCCTACTCCATTCTTTAAAATTATATTGAATATCCTCAATGTTACCAGCTCTAGAATGGACACACTTTTGTTACATCTTCACCCTGTCTTCCTTCCGGGTTCTGTGCCTTCGGTCACTTGCCTTGACTGGGCTGTGTTGCTGTCACTTCCACGCATGCTCATTTGCATCCTCTCTCTCTAATCTCCCCTCTATCTCTCATCCTCCCTCTCTCTATTTAATTTGTTATAACAAAAAATTGTTTGCATTTTTAATTATTATTTTTTTATTTTTATTTTTTTTAAAACATAGCCCCACCATAATCCTCAGCACCAGGCCCATGATGTTCTTAATCCTGCCCTGCTAGCAGGGATGACTCAGAGTGCATAAGTAATCTCCCAAAACAACAAATTAGCACGTTAAATATAGCTAATCTCTGAAATAACAAAAGAATAACAGAACTTCCAAAAATACAAATGCATTCAAAACAATGACTATATACGCTATACTAGTGATAGCAAATCTTTTTGAGCCTGAGTGCCCAAACTGCAACACAAAACCAAACGGCGCTATGAAAAAGGTATACACCAGTCAGTGCAGGGATAGGCATGGACCAATTGGCTTGATTGGCTTGGTCGGCGCCTGCACAGTGCGGATGAATGACGGTATTCGCGTATGCGCGCGAGCACCGTGGAGGCGATGCTGACAGCGTGATGACGTCATCCAGGCGCCAGATTTAAATGCCTGTCAGATTTGGACAGGTTTGCTGCTGCACCATTGAAAACATTTGATGCTGTTTCTGTGCTTTACGGAGGTTCGAGACTTAAATGCCTTATCCCCTACTGTATTTCCTTACTTGCTTAATGTATTAGCATTGATGCTTTTGGGGGTATGGATGTAATTATTTAATTTTTAATTATTAATTATTTATTTATTTATTTTCTATGGGTGTTGTTGCAGCCTGTCCGAATTTGTTACTATGGTTTCTCCGCCCCCTTGTGGCCAGCCCTTACGCCGCAGGTAGGATGGAATTTTTTGTTCCTTCTGCCTGTTTTTTTTGGGTTGGTTGGGGTGTAGTGATTTAAATTGGAATTTTTTTTCTCCTTATTATTTATTTTAGCCCCTCCGTACCGGATCTTCGTCCATCAGCACGTGAAGATAATGTACAATCCGGGTCACGATGTGACCATTCAAGATCAAGTTTTGGACGTCCTAAGTCCTCTTCCAGATATCGCTCGGACAAATCAAGGTCGGGGTCTTGGCACTATTCCCACCACCATTCTGGTTGCTTGGAAGGAAGATCCTGTTGGGGATGTAGAGCGAAAGTGCCAGAAGACAAATCGCTATGCGATTTATGTTTTTCCCGAGCTGCAAAGGAAAGGGATGCTAAAGACCAGCAAGTGGAGGCCTTGGTCAGGAAGGTTGTTCGGGAATCCCTGAATAAATCAGATTCCACCCATGCAGCTATACCTCCCTCTGTACCAACTTCAGTGGTTGAGGTGGAAGACCTTGAAGTTCCAGGTCCCTCCCGTGACAGTTTTTCTTTCAGCAGATCTTCTGACAGTGAAGCTGAAGTGGATGATTCCAGTGCAGGATTTGACTTTTCCCAGGTCCCTCATCTGGTCAAAGCAGTGAAGGACGCACTGAGGTGGGAGGAACCGGTAGAAGCACCCTCTAAACAGAGGAAGTATTTTAAGCATCTTAAAAAGAGCGCTTAAATTTCCCCTTCCTGGGTGAACTGGGAGAAATTATCTCGGATGAGTAGTGGAGAGGAAGAATTCTCTTATCTCTAAAGTGGCCAGAATGTATCCATTTAAAGGTGAGGAAGTTAAGCACCTGGAGTCTGCTCCTCTCATTGATGCGGCCTTGATAAGGATGGTAAGACACGTCACGCTCCCTCTGGAAGACACCGTCTCTTTCAAGGATGGTCTTGAGAGGAAAATCGATACGGATTTGAAACGTATCTACATCACGGCTGGGCAGCCAGCACTGGCCTTGGCAGCATTATCCAAAGCAATGGAGTGTTGGACGGATGATATGGGTGCAACTCTGGGAAGTATGTCTGAAGAAGCTCTCAAGAACTCTCCAATACATGAGATGAAGATGTCATCAGTGTTTCTGGGTGAGGCCTCCCTGGATATTATCCGTCTGGTAGCACGTGTCATGCTGTCTTCCGTTACAGCCAAACAAGCTTTATGGCTACGCCCTTGGGTGGCGGATCCGGCCTCTAAACAGGCATGGTGTAAGATTCCTTTTGAGGGTTTTTCCCTCTTTGGGAATAAACTTGATTCAGCCATCACACGTGCTACCGGGGGGGAAGTCCGGATTCTTACCCCAGGATCGCCGTCTTTTGGGTCAGAAGAGAGTCCAATCCAGACAAGACCCGGAACGTGCTAGGGATGCATGCCGTTACAGGCCGGGTTGGGAATTTAGGAAGAATTGGAGGAAAAATCAGCCTTCTGGTCAGAATCCTTCAAAGTCAACATCTTCTGGGGGACGCGACGCTGCAAAGTCTTTTTGATATAGTGCCTGTCCAGGCGGGGCAATTAGGGGCTCGTTTACTCCATTTCTGCCACGTCTGGGCAGCCTCGATGCAAGATTATTGGGCCATCAAAACAGTTTCCCTAGGACATGCCTGTGTGTTCAGCAGTCCACCCATACATCGTTTTGTTCCCACGAGTCTTCCACTATCGGAAGAGAAGAAAGATGTTCTGTTAACCTACACGGACTCCCTTATCACCCAAGGTGCCGCCATTCCGGTTCCAACCGAGGAAAAATTTCAAGGGATTTATTCCCCTCTTTTTATGGTGCTCAAAAAGAGCGGCTCTTGGAGGCGGTTATCGACTTGACTTACCTGAACTTCTTTATAAGAAAGGAGAAATTCAAGATGGAAACTTTATTGACTATACGCAGACAATACAACCAGGTGATTGGTTAGTTTCAATAGACCTGAAAGATGCGTACTTTCACGTACCAATCACGAAGGACGGTGGACAGTGGACCAAAGACATCTCCAGTTCATATGTCTCCCGTTAGGCTTACGACATCGCCGCGGGTGTTTTCGAAGCTCTTACTGGCGGTGGTACGGAGGACAAGGAGATTCACAAAATCTCCAAAGATGAACGTCGCCTGCGCAGTGAGTGCAGGTTCAAGCCCGACCATCCAAGTGGATATACGGTAGCACATAGTAACAGGGCCCCTCATGGGCTCGCTTGGCTAGGCTTCAACCTCGGATGATGTGGCTTGAACCTGGAGTCACCGCGCATCGTCTTCGAAGAGTTTCAAAATCCCCTTGTCCTACGTACTGAGCAAGCGCAGTACAGGGCGGACACTATGCGACGGGGGACAAAATTCGACACATCATTCACCACTAGCCTTACCCAGCCATTGTTGTATTTTTGAACCAGTGTTGGCTACCTCGTCCTCCTTCACCGCCGCTTCCACCTACACCGCCACATCCACCGCCACCTTAACCTCCTACTCCATTTGAACCTCGTCCTCCTAGGTCAAGATTCTAATTTTTTAATTTCCAAGTATTTTATTTCCCCCTCTATCTTATCCATTAAATTGAATAATTTTTTCCAGAAAGGGCGTATTCTGGGGCATTCCCACCATATGTGTGGCATCGTACCGTTGAGTTTCTGAGGTTCTTAATGACTTCCTGTACCTCTTCTGCTGAGAAGGGGGCCTCCAGCATTTTATTTTTATTTTTTATTTTTTTATGTTATTTTAAGTTATTTCCCTATCCACATTTGTTTGCAGATCACTTTCCGTGCTCTTAAAAACATTGTGTTGCCATTTGCAGCCCTCTAGCCCTTTCCATGACTTTTTTACAGCCATTTTAGTGTTCAAAAGTTCAGGTCCCCATTGACTTCAATGGGGTTCGGAGTTGGGGTCAAGTTCGGTCCCGAACCCGCACTTTTTCCCGAAGTTAGGCCGAACCCGAACATCCAGGTGTCCGCTCAACTCTACTCCTGACAGAATTTGACACATCACCAGCCTTACCCAGTCATTGTTGTATTTTTAAACCAGTGTTGGCTACCTCGTCCTCCTCCACCGCCACCTCAACCTCCTACTCCATATGGACCTCGTCCTCCTAGGTCAAGATTATTTCCCCACTAGCTTATCCATTAAATTGAATATTTTTTCCAGAAAGGGCCTATTCTGGGGCATTCCCACCATATGTGACGCATCGTACCGTTGAGTTTCTGAGGTTCTTAATGACTTCCTGTACCTCTTCTGCTGAGAAGGGGGCCTCCAGCATATTATTTTTATTTTTAATTTTTTTTATGTTATTTCCCTATCCACATTTGTTTGCAGAGCACTTGCCAGGCCGAACCCGAACATCCAGGTGTCCGCTCAACTCTAATCATTAATACTATCTATCTCACATGCTAAAACATCTAGGTAGGTACCCAGGCCAGCAGCACCTTCTTTCCTTGATTCCTCCTCCTCCTCAGCTCTGTGTTTTTTCTCCCGGACTGGGGCAGCCACTGCACTGACCCCCAGGCAGGCCCCAGTCCCAGACCAGACCACCCAGTCCCTCCATCCTGTGACTGTCCCTGGCTATTGCTGAGGTGCCAAGTCCACCCCAGTGACCAGTGAGTCCACAATGTGCATAACAGGTTAACTTACTCTGCTCCACAGTCTCAGAGTCAGTCTCACTCTCAGCAGACACTGACAGACTCAGTCGGCTCCTTGGGCTTGAGGCGAGCTGCCTTTCAGTTGGTTCCTCTGGAGTCTTTCCTCCTGTTCTCCCACCATTACCCATGCTGCCTGGCACTCCACAGACTCCCAGCCCCTCCTTTAGAGATGACTCCACACTGCACTCCAGGAGTCAGGACGAGTGAGCGGCACCACGCCACGGACGGACCTACATAGTCACGTACAGCCTCGGTAGGAGGAGACTGAGCAGCGGTGACGAGCAGAGTCATCAGACTTCTCAATATTATGGAAAAAAAAGTCTGCGACGCCCGCGGACACTGTGCCCTGGCATGCCCACAGGGGGGGCTCTGCGTGCCAGCTGTGGCACGCGTGCCATAGGTTCACCAACACTGCTCTATACTATAAACAAACTTTTAAAAAATGAGCCATTTTAACATGACAATTATGAAAAAAACACAATTATTTACTTAATGAATGAAACTGAAATAAAACGAATTTTTCCATCATGCACATAGAGAAGCGATGTGTTTATGGGCCTCAGACAAGTTAGGCTTGAACCAGCCTGGCCTCTAAATCATTCTTGAGCGTTTCCTGCTAGAGAAAGATTTGGGGTTGGAGTTAATCCCAGGGATAGTTTCTCTGAAGGCTCTACAGCGGACTCATGAGAAAGTTCCAGTCAGTGTATGAAATACCATTTGTGCCCAAGTGAAACTTCAGACTCGGATGACGATAGAGCAGATGAATTTTGCTATACCCCTTTCACCACACTATTTGGTGGGCGGAGCCACAGAATAGTTATTCAAAGATCTGTTTTGCCAAAAGAATTCCTCTCTGGCATCAGAATGGAGAGAATGGGCCAAGGCACAGCTTTTAAATGTAAAGCATTCTCTAGAAACAAGTTTGACATGGGGGTTAAGGGGGGGGGCAGTAAGGTCTATCTAAGGTTACAAAAGCAACATCAATAAAGCACCAACTATACATAAGCATGCAACTACTAGTCTGCACCATGAGAGATCTCGCCATCTACACCTAAGGGACAACTTTAAGAAACACTGAAGACCACATGTTCCATTTGGCATGAAAGTTTGAAAAGGAATTGGTAGTGTGCGTAACGTATTTTTCATACGTATATGGCAATTGTACACTATGGATTACATCAGAAACATTATGAGCATTGATTTTTCCAACTGGACTTAATTGTGAGAAGGGTGGCAATTAGAATGTGTGTGATAATATTTTTTAAATTGGAGAGGAAGTCTATTAATTGTAAGTTTGAGGATGGCTAAATGAGGAGATGGAGTGATAATGACTCCAGTAACTGAGGAGATAAGGAAGAATACAGAGTTCTAAAAGCTTTGAAAACACTTAGGCCCCTTTCACACTGGGGCGTTTTCTAAAAATAGCGCCTGTATACCGCCTGAAAAAATCCGGCCCCATTCACTCCAGTGTGAAAGCCGGCGGGCTTTCACACTGGAGCGGTGCGCTAGCAGGACGGCAAAAAAAGTCCTGCTAGCAGCATCTTTGGAGCTCCTTCCCATTGATTTGAATGGGAAACCGCGGTAATACCGCCGCAAAGCGCCGCTACGGCGGCGCTCTGCGGGGGGGTCTTTAACCCTTTTTTTTTCGGCCGCTCGCGGGGGGTAAAACCGCACCGCGAGCGGCCGAATACCTTTATATATTTAGCGCTGCTTTACCGTCGTTTTAGCCACGGTATTCGGCCGCTCGCGGTGCGGTTTTACCCCCCGCGAGCGGCCGAAAAAGGGTTAAAGACCCCCCGCAGAGCGCCGCCGTAACGGCGCTTTGCGGCGGTATTGCCGCGGTATTACCGCGGTTTCCCATTCAAATCAATGGGAAGGAGCGGCGGGCTTTCACACTGGAGCGGTGCGCTAGCAGGACGGCAAAAAAAGTCCTGCTAGCAGCATCTTTGGAGCGGTATAGGAGCGGTGAAAGCCGGCGGGCTTTCACACTGGAGCGGTGCGCTAGCAGGACGGCAAAAAAAGTCCTGCTAGCAGCATCTTTGGAGCAATATAGGAGCGGTGTATTCACCGCTCCTATACTGCTCCAAAGATGCTGCTAGCAGGACTTTTTTTGCCGTCCTGCTAGCGCACCGCTCCAGTGTGAAAGCCCGCCGGCTTTCACACAGGAGTGAATGGGGCCGGATTTTTTCAGGCGGTATACAGGCGCTATTTTTAGCGCTGTACCGCCTGAAAAACGCCCCAGTGTGAAAGGGGCCTTACACTTCCATAGAATATGAAGTAAATGGCCTTTAGAGCCGCATTCTCTTCAGCATGAAGCAGATGACTCCGGGTAAAGAGAGAGTGTCTAAAGGGGAGATAGCTTTTATGCAAATGTTTCAAAGCTAGTTTCCAGTGATTTACACAATGGGAGTATTTAAATCCTGATTGGATAGCATGTTGCCACTCTAACCAAGTCCCTTTCCCAATTAAGCATGCTAGAGGTCTTGTTAATTTTTTCCCCCCAATGATGCAGGGTCCAATAGAACCAAGAAATACCTTTAGGCCACATATACCCAAAGTTTAATACCCCCAGACATCTGCGTCTACACTATTGGGAAATTTTGAGTGGAAGTGGTGTAGTTGTAGGGGTCTTTTTTCAAGACATAGATGGATTGTTTTTTTTTTTGCTTTTAATATTAAAAGTGATTTAAATAATATTTTTAGTTTGTTCCGATACAGTTAACTTCTGCTTCAAAGTATATGTAATCCCAATTACTAAAAATCTCATATGCACCTTAAAATGAAATATCTCTGCCCATTTTCGGTGAAAAGTGTAAAAAAAAGAGGATCCAGGATGGACTGATTTACATAGTAGGTGAGGTTGAAAAAAGACAAAAAAAGTCCATCAAGTCCAACCTGTGTGTGTGATTATACAAGCACTTGGATAAATAAAATTTTTAAGAAACGCTGAAAAAGTCAATGGCAACTTTTTTTTTTTTCAGGGCACTAGGTTTCTGTCTGTGTCCCTGTTGGGGAAATTTGCAAAGTCCACAATTTAGACTTGAAACTGAAACAGAAGTAGAGGGAAATCTTTCCATGGAAACGCCAGTTTTGGTGACGATCTATGAGGAGACTTCTTTCACCATGGACAATTTCCCATTTCCTGTTGGATCTACAGCCAGGAAGTAGGAGCCCAAAATAAATCAAACAGACATTTTAACTATTCCCTATATATAATTTAAGTTTTAGGCATCCGGTTGGGGTTAAAGTGTTAAATTACACCTTGCACTATATGCAAGATCTGATTATTATCTTGCACCCCATGTCAATATGTTGCAAAAAATAAAAAAAGTAGGTAAAAAAATATATACTGTACTTGCATACTGCAAGGGAGGCATTACACTGACGAGAATCCAGAGAATGTAAAGTAGCCTAAATCTTCTGAGATGCTGCTCCAACACAGTGCAGAAATGTGTTTTTGTGCAGTTTTGGGCAACTAAGCACTCCATGTGATCTCACTGGAAGAAGTGTGACGTCACCCTTGCCTAGGTCCCTTGGACAGAAGCCAGGGGAAAGGTAATTATATTTAATATGCTTTTCCTGCATTTATTTTTTTCAGCTTTTTTGGTGGGGGAGGGGAGCACAGTGAATGTTATGGTTTATATTTTGCTTTAAGGTCAACCCAAGGTTAGGGCTTAGGACCAAAGAGTGCACTTTAAAAAAAAAAAATATTCAAATATTTATTGACTACTTAATACCATCAGCACTGGTTTAGCAGCACCAAAGCTAACATACTGATAAATACTGTAAATAAGTGGTGTAGTAGACTGTAAAGACATATTCGATACAGATAAAAAAAATGTGCATGAGTTATTTATAATCGCTATATGACAATCATATAGCCAAATCAGAACCATCTATAACGTACGTCTTCTATGATATCTACAAAGATTTTAATAAACAAATCATATCCTAGACAATAATTGCACATTCCCCCAAAAAAACTCATAATTGCCATTAGTGCACATCGAACATGACACATTTCCTGACATGACAAAAATTACAAAAAGTGATATATTCTCTGACATAACAAAAGTTACATCATGTGATTTTTAGTATTGTAATTTTTTTTACTTATTATAAAGGGAGTGGGAAAAAGCATTGAGATGTCGGGTATACAGAATATCTGTCAGGACTGGCTTAGCCCTTCCTTCTCTGGGCTGGCTGCTCAGCTGTCGGCTAATTGACAGCTCTGATCTCTCTCCACAGTTACCCAGCTGTTCCTGATCCTGCTCGTCTGACCTGCCTACTTAAAGCTGTCCAGCTCACTTCATCTCTGCCTTCGCCTTGGTCACATCACAAGAAACCATCTCCTGCGGCCCTGTTTAAAGACTGGCTTGCTGACATCCTTTCTGGCTCCTTATCCTGCTTGCTGTTCCTCTACTTGGATCCCTGACTTCTGGCCTGGCTGATTACCTGATTTGGTTACTGAACTCTGGCCTGGCTGACTACTCGATCTGGTTACTGGACTCTGGCTATGCTTTGACTACGCTTACTCTATTTACCTTTTTATTTTTTATTAATAAACTAGTGTGATTTAATTGTACTTCTGTCTCGGTCTGGTTCATGGTTTCTGACAATATCAGTCTTTATCTAAAAAAGAGAGAACTTTCTTTTTTTGCAAAATAGTTTTAATTAATAAAAATACCACAGGAATAGTGTCTTGTCTAGAGATATAAAGCTAATTGACATCATTGAAATGTCAGTGGATGTTCTAATCTAGAGGAATTCTAATTAAAGAAATATTAACTTGCATAAGTGGATTAAGCTAAAACAATAGTTATGATGAAAGTAAATTAGCAAACTATTTATGACTGTGGCTTTGTCCTCACTATCCCAACACTCTGCACCCTCGCCCTTTTAAGAGATTTTGATGACAAGTCCACTCATAGCAGAGAAAGCACAATTCAGCACTATCTGGCACCAAAAGGAAGGATGTCTGTATCACTTTGTCTGGCACAGAGGATGTAACAATTATTTTCAATTTCAAACATCCTTTCCATGTCACTCAGACAAATGGGAACATCCTTTTCAAAATAAAATAAGGCCCTGGGCAAATACAGAAAGTGTTTAAATGTTAGAAACAATGACTAATAAAAAGCATTATGGTTAGGTTCTTTTAATTAATATAATTTGGTGCTACAAATTTTACTTTTTAGTTCTTCCCTTAATATGGTGGTTGCCCTTTTCACATAATGGATAAAAAAAAACATAATTTTTACATATAATATTAATAATATCCTTTTGTTGTACCTGTCGGCATTTTCCATGGGCAGTGACAAAAAACAAGCTTCATCATTTCACTGGGGAAACAAGGATTCTTAGTAACACCTTTTCCAAAGCAATAAATACATACTTTAATCCAGGGTTTCTCAGTTGGAATTCCCCCCAGGGGTTCTGCAATGAGCTACCCATTGATTGCAGATTTATTGATTTCAGTGGAGTTTGAGTTCAGCATCTGAACTCCTCTGAAGTTTCTCGAGCACTGCTTGAATCAAAAAAATAAAAATAAAATTAGCTGCGCTGCCAAACATACACTGAATATAGTGATTTCAGTTGTAAAAATTATCTCCAAGTGGTTCAAAAAATATAAATGAAAAATTATTGTCACAGTGAAAATAGCTCAAAAATAATAAAACTATGAATGAACAATAAAAATAATAAAAAATGTCCAAAAATCTCATTGACTCTTATAGAGTTATCAAATAAAAGTTCCACAAGACAGGACAGGTTCTTCCAGTGACAGTTCCTTAGTGCTTTATTTAGATAGTGACATCACTCTCTATTACCCAGGAAAATAGTGGGATGGTATAGCAAGAAAGATCCTCCACCACTGGTAATTCATTCAGGTTATCCTCTGTGAATTTAGCCCTCATTCAATCCCCATGTAAAAGGCTCTTCCAGCTGGGCTTCAGGGATCTGTGCCGGGTACAAGATACTATTGTACCCGGCACAGATCCCTGAAGCCCAGCTGGAAGAGCCTTTTACATGGGGATTGAATGAGGGCTAAATTCACCGAGGATAACCTGAATGAATTACCAGTGAATAACACCTGTAGAGACCCGGGGCTGGGGAAAAAGCCACAGGCCTTAACGATCTCCCTAAACAAGAAATCTTATTATCTGGTAAGCGGCAGTGTTTTCAGCGATGGATGATCTTTCTTGCTATACCATCCCACTATTTTCCTGGGTGATAGAGAGTCATGTCACTATCTAAGTTAAGCACTAAGGAACTGTCACTGGAAGAACCTGTCCTGTCTTGTGGAACTTTTATTTGATAACTCTATAAGAGTCAATGAGATTTTTGGACATTTTTATTGTTCATTCATAGTTGTATTATTTTTGAGCTATTTTCACTGTGACAATAATTTTTCATTTATATTTTTTGAACCACTTGGAGATCATTTTTACAACTGAAATCACTATATTCAGTGTATGTTTGGCAACGCAGCTAATTTCTTGTTTTTTATCTGTCTATTGTGTGTGTCTCACATTTTTGGTTGCAGCAGTCGATTTAGAAAAAAAAAAATGTATTTACTTCACTTAATATTCAATTTATACACTATACAGTGGTGTGAAAAAGTGTTTGCCCCCTTCCTCATTTCCTGTTCCTTTGCATGTTTGTCACACTTAAGTGTTTCGGAACATCAAACCAATTTAAACAATAGTCAATGACAACACAAGTAAACACAAAATGCAATTTGTAAATAAAGGTGTTTATTATTAAAGGTGAAAAAAAATCCAAACCATCATGGCCCTGTGTGAAAAAGTGATTGCCCCCCTTGTTAAAACATACTATAAATGTGGTTGTCCACACCTGAGTTCAATTTCTCTAGCCACACCCAGGCCTGATTATTGCCACACCTGTTCACAATCAAGGCATCACTTAAATAGGAGCTGCTTGACACAGTAAGGTCCACCAGAAGATCCTTAAAAGCTACACATCATGCCGAGACCCAAAGAAATTCAGGAACAATTGAGAAAGAAAGTAATTGAGATCTATCAGTCTGGAAAGGGTTATAAAGCCATTTCCAAAGCTTTGGGAATCCAGCGAACCACAGTGAGAGCCATTATCCACAAATGGCGAAGACATGGAGCAGTGGTGAACCTTCCCAGGAGTGGCCGGCCGCCCAAAATTACCCCAAGAGCGCAGCGATGACTCATCCAAGAGGTCACAAAAGACCCCACAACAACGTCCAAGGAACTGCAGGCCTCACTTGCCTCAGTTAAGGTCAGCGTTCATGCCTCCACCATCAGGAAAAGACTGGGCAAAAATGGCCTGCATGGCAGAGTTCCAAGGAGAAAACCACTGCTGAGCAAAAAGAACATCAAAGCTCGTCTCAATTTCTCCACAACACATCTTGATGATCCCCAAGACTTTTGGGACAACATTCTGTGGACCGATGAGACAAAAGTGGAACTCTTTGGAAGGTGTGTGTCCAAGTATATCTGGCGTAGAAGGAACACTGCATTTCAGAAAAAGAACATTATACCAACAGTAAAATATGGTGGTGGTAGTGTGATGGTCTGGGGCTGTTTTGCTGCTTCAGGACCTGGAAGACTTGCCGTGATAAAAGGAACTATGAATTCTGCTGTCTACCAAGAGATCCTGAAGGAGAATGTCCGACCATCTGTTCGTGTACTCAAGCTGAAACGAACTTGGGTTCTGCAGCAGGACAATGATCCTAAACACACCAGCAAGTCCACCACCGAATGGCTGAAGAAAAACAAAATGAAGACTTTGGAGTGGCCTAGCCAAAGTCCTGACCTGAATCCTATTGAGATGTTGTGGTATGACCTTAAAAAGGCCGTTCATGCTCGAAAACCCTCTAATGTAACTGAATTAGGACAATTCTGCAAAGATGAGTGGGCCAAAATTCCTCCAGGAAGCTGTAAAAGCCTCATTGCACGTTATCGCAAACGCTTGGTTGCAGTTGTTGCTGCTAAGGGTGGCCCAACCAGTTATTAGGTTTAGGGGGCAATCACTTTTTCACACAGGGCCATGATGGTTTGGATTTTTTTTCACCTTTAATAATAAACACCTTCATTTACAAATTGCATTTTGTGTTTACTTGTGTTGTCCTTGACTATTGTTTAAATTGGTTTGATGTTCCGAAACACTTAAGTGTGACAAACATGCAAAGGAACAGGAAATGAGGAAGGGGGCAAACACTTTTTCACACCACTGTAATAAGTGTTACTTAGACAGCGCAGTAATTCAAATTTTCATACTGCTTGAATCAAACCCACAACATAAATAAAGAGCAACCAACAACAAACATTGTCAATCCAGAGAAAGTCCTGAGCCTGACACTTTTGTTTGCACAGAAAGAGGAAGGGGTTTTCAAGATAACCTATTCTAATCCAGAAAAAAACAGGATGGTGTTATAGTATATGTGCTTGCAGTTCAGATCACACTACACATGCACTACTGAACAATGTACCAACTGCATCGGTCCAAGAATTCAGTGTGTACATGATGGGGATGGGCTCTATAACTAGCACTTCCACAGCCAGATCAAACTGACTGTCTGCTGCAGTCCCCTTCAATGAAAATTTAGAGCCATACAGTGGGGAGAGGGAGAAGTTAAAGAGCAGTACATTTCAACCAAGCAGAAACAGCTGAGGAGTTCTGCTTCAAACCTGCTTAGTGGTTTCAATTTTGGAAAAATAAGCACTTTCAGCACTGTTTGAAAAAGGGACTACGTCTCCCAGGGAAGAGGTTTTATATTTGCTTTTAGTGATAACTACACATATTGTAAGGAGACGCTCCGTGAGTGCTCTACATTGCCCTCCTTTTGCAACAAGTTTTAATCACCTTCTCTATCTTGATTTTAGATTAGCTTAGGTTTAGACTGAACTCAGGCCACTAATGCCATGGAATTCCCCACTCCCCTTAACAAAAGGGCATGGATGATGCTGGTGACATCATTGACCTAATATAAAACATGGGCATATTTGGACAATAACATACAGCTATACCTGCCCTTTCTGCCTTTTTCATCCATTCATAGAAGCCAGTACTACAGCTTCTATGAATGGAGTAGGGATGAGCCCGGTGTTCGATTCGAACCCGTGTTCGTATCGAACGTCGTCCGTTCGTCGAAACCAGAACTTTGTGGGCCGTTCGCATCAAATTCATGTGATACGAATGGCCCACAATGCACTGCACCAGCCGCAGTGCATTGCTGGCTGATGATTGGCCAAGCATGCACTGTGACCCAGCATGCTTGGCCAATCACAGCGCCAGCAGCGAGGAGAGTCATAATTGGCCACAGGCAGGATGCCTGTGGCCAATTATAGCTCAGCGGGGTTTAGTACACGCCCCACACTATATAAGGCCGCCAGTGCGGCGGCCTGGTGTAATGTTGTGCGGCAATTATAGAGAGAAGGATAGGCAGGGACAGTGTCAGCTGTGCTTTATACTTCTTTAAGATAGCGCTGTTACAGTGAGTGTAGTGTTCAGGGAGAGAGCAGGATAGGCAGGGACAGTGTCAGCTTTGCTTTGCTTCCTAACCTAGCACTGTTACAGTGGGTGTAGTGTGCCTCCTGCACACTGCACAGCATACACCTGAATCTACCCCCTCATTGCTGGTGTTGTGTAGTTGATTTGTGCAACACAGACATCTGCCTAATAGACATGTGCACAACAAAAAAAATTGTTTATTTTCGTTTCGTTTTTTTTTCGTTTCCGTTGATTCGTAACGATTCGTAAATTCGTAAGTCGTCGGTGTTCGTATTCGTAACGATTCGTAAATTCAAGTTATTTTTTCGTTGATTCGTATTTCCGTTTAGTTTAATTTTCGTTTATTCGTTTATTCGAAATTCGGACGTAATTGTATTTATTCATACATTCGTAACATTCGTAGATTCGTAATCGGAGCATAATTCATAATGTTATATAATGTGTATGCTATCTATTATTACATTTTAAGATACATGGAAAATTACGAATCGAAAAAAAAAAGTTACGAATGTACGAATTTTTTCGTTCAATCCATTCGAAGCACGTTAAGCCACGCCATTGTAAGAGACACGGAAAATTACGAATTGAAAGAAAAAAAAAAATTATGAATTTAGGAATTTTTTCGTTAAATCCATTTGAGGCACGTTAAGCAGCACCATTGTAAGGGACACGGAAAATTACCAATTCAACAAAAAAAAAGTTACGAATGTACGAATTTTTTCGTTAATTTTGATTTTCGTTGTACCCGTTTTCGTTTTTCGGATTTTCTTCTATTCGTACATTCGTTGTTTCTAATTATTTTTTTTCGGATTTTCGTTGTTTTCGGATTCGTTCGATTCGAACGATTCGTTATTCGTTAAAATTTTTAGCAAATCGTTCGTTCATTCGTATGAAAACGAACAAACGAAAATAACGAAAAAAAACGAAACGAATTGCACATGTCTACTGCCTAAAAATCAGTCAGTGTAGTGGGCCTCCTGCACAGCATACACCTGAATTTAAATAGCACTGATTGCTGTATAAATGACAATGGTCCCAAAAATGTGTCAAAAATGTCCGATGTGTCCGCTATAATGTCGCAGACACAATAAAAATCGCTGATCGCCGCCATTACTAGTAAAAAAAAAAAATATTAATTAAAATGCTATAAAACTATCCCCTATTTTGTAAACGCTATAACTTTTGCGCAAACCAATCAAAAATACCAAAAATATGTAAAAGAATACGTATCGGCCTAAACTGAGGAAAAAAATTTTTTTTTTATATATTTTTGGGGGATATTTATTATAGCAAAAAGTAAAAAATATAGAATTTTTTTCAAAATTGTCGCTCTATTTTTGTTTATAGCGCAAAAAATAAAAGGTGACCAAATACCACCAAAAGAAAGCTCTATTTGTGGGGAAAAAAAGGAGGCCAATTTTGTTTGGGAGCCACGTCGCATGACCGCGTAATTGTCAGTTAAAGCGACGCAGTGCCGAATCACAAAAAGGGGCCTGATCCTTTGGCTGCAAATTGGTCCGTGGCTAAATGGCTAAATGGCTTTTTTTCCTTTACAAATGTCATTTTGTGCAGGGACAGTTCTAAACATGGGAAACACATGCCACTTCACAGGCATACTTTAGACACCCCCCAGGTACCATATTTAAAGGAATATTTCACTTTTTTTTTCACTTTATGCATCATTAAAATGAGTGCTCCAGAATAAACTTCTGTTTTTAAAACTTCTTTTTGCATTGATACATGTCCCCTGGGGCAGGACCCGGGTCCCCAAACCCTTTTTAGGACAATAACATGCATATTGGCCATTATAAATAGCACTTTAGATTTCGAACGTTCGTGTCCATTGTTATTAATAGGGTTCTAACGTTCGTGAAAACTTTCCGTCCGTTCGCAGGTTCTGGTGCGAACCGAACCCGGGGGTGTTCGGCTTATCCCTAGAATGGAGGATAGTGGAAAGGTCTGTCCTCTTCAGTCATAGATCGTGTTTCATTCATGGATGTTGCAGTACCGACATCTATAAATAGGAGGAGGCAGCGGAAAGGGTGGGCATTAGTCAGATACTCTTAATGAGTGCTGTTGTAATGTGTTAATCAATTTATGTAGGATATTTTTTTTCAGTTGAGTTGTCAAACCCAACTGAATTTAAACATATCAAAGGGGCAGCTGAAGACCCTTTGATGTGTAAATCTTATGCAAGTCCACCTAGGTGTGTGAGGAACATTCCAAAGGAAGTATTTATTGATGGTAATTAGACTTGAGGGGGTATTCAGAACCCCCCCCCCCCCCCCCCCCCCCCCCCCCCCAGTGTCAGACCAGTATTTGAGAAGACATTCAGGCTGGCTTTCAGTCTAGAAAATATCGCAGAGAAGGGTCTGTGATTATGAAGGCACAAGTCTAGGGAAGATATTCCTTGTCATATGAACTCTGTTGGATTTTGTCATCTGTAAGACTGTTCTGTTTTGGAAGCTAATAAAGTGCGCCTCTCTGGAGAATTGGGTTTGCTGCGGGGACAATACTTTTAATAACTATATACCATCTACAAACTATATATTATATCACTACATTGGTGCCGTTCAAGTGACCAGAAGAGCATTTTCAGGACTTAGTAACAGAAGTCGGTGATAACAATCCTGTGTGTTGGACAGAAGTCTGATGGAGACCCAAGACCTGTGCTGTGACTCTAATGTCTGGTTGTGACATAAGAGAGTCTGATCTACAAAATCAAACAAGTTTGGAACCCCAGAATTATTCTCTGGAGACTGGAAACAACAAAAAAAAAGGACTGTATCGTGTACCAGAAGACCTGAGCTGGAAGCTGAAGGAGTAATTAATGCGGTGAGTAAAATTTTTCCTTTTTTTTTAAATTATTAATAATATAGTCAAAATGCTTACTCAGTGTGAAGCTAGTGTCAGTTCTGATAAAGTTGGGTGTTAAAATGTATTAAGCGTCATGGCGGTCCTTATGAAGTTCCAGAAAAATTTAAACAAACGTGGACTATGATGAATACATTTTTAGAGAAAACTGTTTTTGATAGCAAAATTTCAGAAAGTAAAAGAAAAGGTTGTATTGTACAGGGCTTGTTATCTTGCTGTTTAACAATGGAAAGTTCTTTGAAGGATAAGGTTGAGGAAATTACCCAGTTACAGAGTGCAGTTGATAATAGCAACAAGGTTTGTCAGAGGTTACAAAACCAATCAGAATCTGAGACTGTAAATTTAAAATTGCATGCAGTTACCATTGGGGAAGCTCTGCTTGAGAAATCTAAACGTTGTGATGAATTATCAGAGGAAAATGAGAGATTAAAATTAAGAATTATGGAATTAGAGAAGAGATCTCAGGAATGCAGATATGCATTGAATCTGCAGCAAAATACAAATACAAACATTCTATCAAATGAAACAGAACCTCATATTAAATCTGATAATTCATTGCCAGCCGCACCCACTGTGACCACCACAGTTTATAACAATAATAATAATACAGGTGAAGTTCAGCTTGTAATGAAGCCTTTGAAACCAAAAGAATTAGATGCAATTCTTAAAGAAATAGGAATGATTCCCTGCCATGATTTAAACAGATTTTTAAAATGGTTTTGTGACTTGCAGAATGTCAGAGATATGTACAATCTCAACCCATCTGATTTAGAACGAGTTATACAGCATTCTATAGGAAGTAGTCTTTGGATGAGAATTAAACATATCTGTATTCAGCCTCTGAGGACAAGGGACATATTACTGGAATTATTATGTGTTTTGTATGGTGTACGTTCTGATATTACTATTCATGGTAAGATCAAACAAATGCAAAGTGAATCTCCCTATGAATTGTCACACAGGATAGCAACTATTATGGAATTATTGGTCAGTAATAGGGTTGAGCGAACCCGAACTGTAAAGTTCGGGTCCGTACCGGACTTTTGGGTGTCCGGGGCCCGAACTCGAACCCGAACTATTGCCTGTAAGTTCGGGTTCGGGTTTGAGTTCGGAGTTCGGCGATGTATTGGCGCCTTTTTAACAGCTGCAGGGCAGCCAATCGACGCTAGTTTGACTAGTGTGCCCTTAGAAGCCATCACAGCCATGCCTACTAATGGCATGGCTGTGATTGGGCAGTGCAGCATGTGACCCTGCCTCTATATATAGTCCAGACACACAGCATACAGCGTCATTCTGCTATAGACAGGTTCCTGTGCTGCTAAGGCCCCTTTCACACTGGGGCGTTTTTCAGGTGGTACAGCGCTAAAAATAGCGCCTGTTCACCGCCTGAAAAAATCCAGCCCCTTTAACTCCAGTGTGAAAGCCAGCGGGCTTTCACGCTGGAGCGGTGCGCTAGTAGGACAGCAAAAAAAGTCCTGCTAGCAGCATCTTTGGAGCGGTATAGGAGCGGTGTGTTCACCGCTCCTATACCGCTCCTTCCCATTGATTTGAATGGGAAACCGCGGTAAAACCGTGGCAATACCGCCGCAAATCGCCGCTACGGCGGTGCTCTGCGGGGGTGTTTAACCCTTTTTCGGCCGCTCGCGGGGGGGTAAAACCGCACCGCGAGCGGCCGAATACCGGGTTTAAAAGGACGGTAAAGCAGCGATAAGTATAGCGCTGCTTTACCGTCACCGCGGCTCCCCGCCCCAGTGTGCAAGGGGCCTAAGAGAGAGGATTTTAGGAGTTAGTGTGATACAGTCAGTCAGTCAGTCCACATTCCTTTAATTTTCTTCTAATTAGTTAGATCAGTGAGCGATCTAGATAGCTAGAGTAGGGAGTTTCTTTATTAAGCAAAAGAAAGAGGCAGAGAGAATTATTGAAGAGATTCCTAAATCAATTGTACCCTGGCTGGGGTGCAGTGCACAGTCTTTTAACAGTGCCATGAGGCCAGTGCCAGACAAAATATAAAAGTTTGACCTGCAAGCTCAGTGCACCATTAGGACCAACACTGCATATAGTAAGAGATACACCATAGTCTGTGTGTATTCTGCTATTGAAAAAACATTGCAAAAAAATTGAATTTTGCTGTGTTTTTTTTTTTCCCCAATAGCATTTTCTGCATGTTCATACACGCTTTAGATACTGTCCGTGTATTCTGATATTGGAAAAACATTGCAAAAAAATGTATTTTTTATTTTTTTTCCCAATAGCATTTTCTGCGTGTTCATACATACACGCTTTAAACACTATCCGTTTATTCTGATATTGGAAAAACATTGCAAAAATATTTAATTTTGCAATGTTTTTTTTCTTCCCAATAGCATTTTCTGCGTTTTCATAAACGCTTTAGACACTATCCGTTTATTCTGATATTGGAAAAACATTGCAAAAAAATTTAATTTTGCAGTGTTTTTTTTCTTCCCAATAGCATTGTAGTGGCGGCTGGGCCTGAGGCGGATAGCACTTTGGCGCATGTCCTTCCACCACCGAGGATTGCAGGGCACTTCAGTTTGCCTCCTGTTGCTAACTCCTCCTAATCCGCCTCCTCATCCTCTACCGCCTCCTCATCCGGTCAGCGAAACACCTTCAGCACAGCCAGGGCTAAACGACAGCAGGCAGTTTTAAAACTTTCCTGTTTGGGGGAAAACCCCCA
Source organism: Lithobates sylvaticus (assembly GCA_028564925.1). NCBI lineage: Eukaryota > Metazoa > Chordata > Amphibia > Anura > Ranidae > Lithobates > Lithobates sylvaticus. The sequence continues at coordinate 127,620,094 of CM053037.1, forward strand.
CACCGCGCAGGAGTTGTGGAGGGACATGGAACAACAGACCGATGAGTGGTTGGTGGCAGTGAGCCTCAAGCCCGGCCTGGTGGTGTGCGATAATGGGCGAAATCTCGTAGCAGCTCTGGGCATAGGCGGTTTGACGCACATCCCTTGCCTGGCGCATGTGCTGAACTTGGTGGTCCAGAGGTTCCTTAAGAATTACCCCGATATGCCAGAGCTGCTGCAGAAAGTGCGGGCCGTCTGTGCGCACTTTCGGCGTTCTCACCCTGCTGCTGCTAACCTGTCAGCGCTGCAGCGTAACTTCGGCCTTCCCGCTCACCGTCTCATATGTGATGTGCCCACAAGGTGGAACTCCACCTTGCACATGCTTGCCAGACTGTGCGAGCAGCAGCAGCAGGTAGTGGAGTTTCAGCTGCCGCACGCACACGTGAGTCGCTCTGCGGAACAGCACCACTTCACTGCCAATAACTGGGCCTCCATGCGAGACCTGTGTGCCTTGTTGCGCTGTTTCGAGTACTCCACCAACATGGCCAGTGCCGATGACGCCGTTCTCAGCGTTACTATACCAGTTCTATGCCTCCTTGAAAAAAGGCTTCAGGCGATGATGGAAGAGGATGTGGCACAGGAGGAGGAGGAGGAGGAAGAGGGTTCATTTCCAAGGCTTTCAGGGATGTCATTTACAAGTGGCTACGAGGGTGGGTTCCTGCACCAACAAGTGCCAGGTACACAATTGTCTGGCAGCAAGGGCACAGTTCTGGAGGATGACGAGGTGGAGGATGAGGAGGAGATGGAGGAGGAGGAACCATGTTCACAGCAGGGTGGCACCCAGACCAGCTCATGTCCATCACTGGTGCGTGGCTGGGGGGATACAGAGGACACAGACGATACACTTCCCACAGAGGACAGCTTTTCCTTGCCTCTAGGCAGCCTGGCACACATGAGCGATTACATGCTGCAGTGTCTCCGCAACGACCGCCGAGTTGCCCACATTTTAACTGGTGCTGATTATTGGGTGGCCACCCTGCTGGATCCCCGTTACAAGGACAACGTGCCGTCCTTAATTACCTCACTGGAGCGTGATCGTAAGATGCGCGAGTACAAGCGCACGCTGGTAGACGCGCTGCTGGTGGCATTCCCACTTGGAAGCGGGGGTACGGTGGAAGCACAAGGCGAAGGCAGAGGAGGAGGAAGAGGTCGCCAACGCAGCCGGGGCACCGCCAGCACCTCACAAGGCAGGGTTAGCATGGCCAGAATGTGGAAAAGCTTTGTCAGCACGCCACAACAACCAGCACCACCAGCTGAGATGGAACGTCTTAGCAGGAGGCAGCATTTCACCAACATGGTGGAGCAGTATGTGTGCACACGCCTACACGTACTGAATGAAGGGTCTGCCCCCTTCAACTTCTGGGTCTTCAAATTGGACACATGGCCTGAGCTTGCCCTTTACGCCAGGAGGTGCTGGCCTGCCCTGCCGCCAGTGTATTATCTGAACGTGTATTTAGCACGGCAGGGGGCGTTATCACAGACAAGCGCAGCCGCCTGTCCAGAGCCAATGTGGACAAGCTCACGTTCATTAAAATGAACCAGGCATGGATCCCACAGGACTTGGCCGTACCTTGTGCAGAATAGACACATATACCGGTGTTCTGACGAAAACTGTCTTGCTATCGGATAGTGTCCGGCCACTTACTGCGCAGGTGCAGTGCTTGCGCAGTACGGAGGACAAGGAGATTCACAAAATCTCCAAAGATGAACGTCGCCTGCGCAGTGAGTGCAGGTTCAAGCCCGACCATCCAAGTGGACATACGGTAGCACATAGTAACAGGGCCCCTCACGGGCTCGCTTGGCTAGGCTTCAACCTCGGATGATGTGGCTTGAACCTGGAGTCACCGCGCATCGTCTTCGGAGAGTTTCAAAATCCCCTTGTCCTAAGTACTGAGCAAGCGCAGTACAGGGCGGACACTATGCGACGGGGGACAGAATTCGACACATCATTCACCACTAGCCTTACCCAGCCATTGTATTTTTGAACCAGTGTTGGCTACCTCGTCCTCCTCCACCGCCGCTTCCACCTACACCGCCACATCCACCGCCACCTCCACCTCCTACTCCATTTGAATTTCGTCCTCCTAGGTCAAGATTATAATTTTTTCATTTTTTTAATTTCCAAGTATTTTATTTTCCCACTATCTTATCCATTAAATTTAATAATTTTTTCCAGAAAGTGCGTATTCTGGGGTATTCCCACCATATGTGCGGCATCGTGCCGTTGAGTTTCTGAGGTTCTTAATGACTTCTTGTACCCCTTCTGCTGAGAAGGGGGCCTCCGGCATTTTTTTTATGTTATTTTAAGTTATTTCCCTATCCACATTTGTTTGCAGATCACTTGCCATGCTCTTAACAACATTTTGTTGCCATTTGCAGCCCTCTAGCCCTTTCCATGACTTTTTTACAGCCATTTTAGTGTTCAAAAGTCCGGGTCCCATTGACTTCAATGGGGTTCGGAGTTCGGGGTCAAGTTCGGTCCCGAACCCGGACTTTTTTCCGAAGTTCGGCCGAACCCGCCGAACCCGAACATCAAGGTGTCCGCTCAACTCTAGTCAGTAATAATCTTGCATTTGAGCATGGTGGCTTGTTACATATGAGTATATTTCTACATGCTTTGCATGAAGATATCAAACAAAATATTTTACTAGTTACCCCAAATCCTCATGATTTAAAAGACGTATTGTTGAGGACAGACCATTTATGGAGAAAGTCAAATGAGCAAGCTGTCAAAATTGATTTAGCCACATTGTTTAGGACAAATACTGAACATAAAGATCAAAAGATAATGTCTTATGATAACAAACAAAGAGGAGACACCAGGTCAAATATAGGTGATATTAATATGAAAAACAGAGCTGACCAAAATAATAATAAAAAATGTCTAAGGCCTGGATACCGTTTTCTCAATTAAAACAGAAATATGACCACTTGAAGATTGAGTATGATAAGATGAAAATGGAACATTACACATTGTTGGAGCAGCTGAACAGAAATCAGGGCATCATAAATGCAGATGTACATTTTCCAGATCTGTTTTTGAATGCAAATGACACTTCTCTAGCAGTGGGGGTGGATTAGTTTCAAACTGTATGTGTAAATAGTCCTTTGTTTTAACTTCAAACAATGTTTAAGGACCTTGCTAATTAGTTTTGTTGGAGAGTTTTTTTTGTCTTTCAGATATATTGGACAGTCTGAAAATTGCTGGCTAGTGGGGGAGAAATGCTGAATAAACAATATCATGGACTCTCTCAATATTCATCAAGCAATGGACCCTTTTTTTTTTGAACATTCATTTTTTTTTTCTTTTGTCACATCAAGCCCTATTTTTTATTTTTTATTTTTCACCCTTTCCCTTTCCCATTTTTATTTTTTTATTTTATTATGTTTTATTTCTTGAACTTTATCTTAAAACCAGAGCGAAACATTTAAACCTAAAATAATTTTCATGTTACTTAACATGTTACATGTTGCATATTACATATTGCATATTGATCAATATATTTGACATCTAAGGTGAGATGCTGCACAATGGCTTGGCATAGGATAAATTATAGTATGTTGGGTGGTTTTCCTAAATTTATAAGAGGGGTGAGTGAAATTCATCACTCCAGTCATGATTTGAAACTTTGTTGAATCAGTCGTTGATAATATGCTAAAGGCTATGACATATATGGATGAAAAAGACAAAGGCAAGATTTTCCACTGCTGCTTTGTCTGGATAGAAGATCTGATAAACACTGATGTCAAGCTGATTCTATCTGAAAGTGGGGGATTATATATGGATATATGGATTATAGATTGGTATATAGATTGGTATACCATTTAGGCGGAATTATGGACTGAACAAAAATTACAAAAAGCTAATTGTGGCTGGCAATCAACAAATTACTTGACAGGTACACAACAGGTCATTGCTCAAATAGAAAGATGTGAATTGTAAAATGCTTGCAAGATGGACTCATGGATGTCAAGTGCAAAGGAATAGTTTGCAGCACAGTTTTTTTTCTGCCGTAGCCAAACCTTTTGAACTTGAAAGTGAGTGCTGGTACATTGATGGTTCTTCTTACTATAAAGATGGAAGTAGAATTTCAGGATTTGCTGGTGTTTGTGCAAAAGCATCTTTAAAAATGAAAACATTGAGCCTGGAGATGAGAATCCTGGATTTATGTGGATCGGCTCCCAGAGCATACCATGTTTACTCTCAGTGAGAGATGTGATGAAGTCAGATCGAAGAATGGACTGTGACATCAGCTCAATTTTGTGCAATATTCAAGATCTTGATGTGATATAATAAGGCCTAACAGCTATATGGGCCACGGATGTTTACCGAATCCTTTTCCAGTCATGGTCGAAAGCTATATTATCTAATGACTGTTTCATGGGGATATTTTAGAGGCTGGTGAAGAGAGATGTAACCAGTTTCAACTTTATATTTTATATGAGCCATTGTAAAGCATCCAGTACCTCAAATCGTAATGATATGTTTGTTGCTTGATTTATGGGTCAGTTCTAGTAGTTAGAACGACCCAAGTGGGGGTATATGTTGTAATGTGTTAGTCAATTTATGTAGGATATTGTTTTTCAGTTGAGTTGTCAAACCCAACTGAATTTAAACATATCAAAAGGGCAGCTGAAGACTCTTTGATGTGTAAATCTTATGCAAGTCCACCTAGTGCCTGTCACAGCTCCCTCTATTACCCACTGCTGCACCAGAAGATTATGCCAGCAGGGGTGGAGGCGGCATCGGAGGAGGAAGATTTCTGCTAAACTAAGACACAGCAGCATAAAGGTCACATCACATTGAAAGCAAGTAATATCTCCTGCGTTGATTTTTTAAAAGTAAACCTATGCCCCGTACACACGGTCGGACTCTCTGATGGAAAATGTGCGATTGGAGCTTGTTGTCGGAAATTCCGACCACGTGTAGGCTCCATCGGAGAGTTTCCATCAGAATTTCCGTTGCACAAAATTTGAGATCTGGTTCTCAAATTTTCCAACAACAAAATCTGCAAATTCCAATCGTGTGTACACAATTCCGACACACAAAGTGCCGCGCATGCTCGGAATCAAGCAGAAGAGCAGCCCTGGATATTGAACTTCATTTTTGTCGGCTCGTCGTACGTGTTGTATGTCACCGCGTTCTTGACGTTCAGATTTTCTGACCATCTATGTGAGACCGTGTATATGCAAGACAAGTTTGAGCCAACATCCGTCAGAAAAACGGCACTCTTGGAGGGGGCGTAGGCACGATCTGATGTGACGGAGGGTGAGTAGGCGGTGATCTGCCTGCTCCAGGATGTACTGCACTCATTCAGGTAGCGCTCTGACTCCGGACACTCCCTGATACTCCCTGCTTCCTACACTTCTACTCCATGTGGAAGCCGACGCCGACGCTGAGTCTGCTGAGTCTGCTGAGCCTGCTGAGGTGCGGTGTGGAGGAGATGAGATGAGAAGCTGGGGAAGGAGCTCACCTAAAACACGCTAAAGCAGCTACATTTATTCACCCTAAGCTATCAAGGATAGTGAGGAGCGGAGAGGTGGAGGAGTGAAGGAGCGAGGACGCACTATATTCCATCTGCTTATCTGGGTATGGACAAGCCTCGGTCTACCCCTACCTTGGCTGTTTGTTTCCTCTGCTGTTTCCCCTGCTGTGCTTACCATACCTGAGATCAAGACATCTCTGAATGCTGGCTGGATGGGTGAGGGAAGGAGATTCTAAGTAAGTACAGGAGGAAAAAAAAACACTGAATACCTGTTGACTTCCCCCCCTGGCTTATAGAAATCTGAAGAAATCTAAAGCCTCAGCTAAAAGTTCACTGGCTCATGAGTGTGGCTATATGGCTATTAAATGCAATAACTAGGGGCATCAGGTGCCATGACATCAGCTTTTATTAGTAACAGCACGGCACATGTCTTCTCTGGAGAAATAAGGAAGATAAAAGCAGTGGCAGCTGTGGTAAGTGTTTTTCCTTCTCTCTCTCTTCACGGACTTTGTATACTCATTCTGCTTTTGGACTATTTAAAGATATGTTGTATAGTATTTAACACTACCTTATGCTGCCATATACTGCCACATACTGCTAAAAACTGCCAAACTGCTAAACATTTAACTCAGCATTTTATCGCACTGATGCTCTGCTGCCATATACTGCTATATTCTATTGCCATAAAAAACTGCTAAATTGCTAAACTGTTTTAGCAGCCTATTGCAATACTGTCAGATGTCATATATTATCAAAAACTGCCAAACTGCTGCTTTAATAAATTATTGCACTGCTGATTTTCTGCTACCTCTGCTAAATGTGACAAACTGTAACTAAATATTTTTTTGGACTGCTCAAAGACATGCTACATTGTTGCTACTGCTAAATATAAATGCCTTATACAAATGCCATAAAATTATCTGGTTTTCTACCAAATTCTACAACTAAATGTGTTGGATTTTATCTCAAAGACTGATAACAGTAATTGAATTATTGTTAATTTTGCTGTGGATACTGATAACAGCTAACTGGATAGTACTGGGGAATTGTTGCTATTTACGGATGGACAGATCTAAATAGCTATCAACTAAAAACTGATGTGTGTAGTATCAATTGTGAATTGGATACTATTAACAAACAACTGCTGACAATTTATAAATAAACTTGGCATGTTGATGGACTGTTTTATTTTACACTAACTGCTGAGTGAAAGTTATATGACCAGAGTTTTAACAGCTAATAGCAAATAGTGACATATATCCTGCTTATATATAAAAACATGTCTAATTGCTATTAAACAAGGGAAATACTGTGGAATGAGCTAAATGAGACTAATTATATCAAGCCCTTAGCATTGTGAACAGCTGATAAACTACTGCCACTCCTAAAAAGCTGTTAATGGACTCAATCCAACAGGGGACAACTACAATCTGTCACTAAACTGGTGAAAGGATGACAAGCGCTTAAATGTAATAAATTGCTAATAGCCAGCTACCACAGTTCACTACTATCAAATGAATAGATGCTATGTGGCATGAACTATAACCGCTAAAAACTATACAGAGTTGTAGATCAATTGATAGTTGATCCCCGCCCCTCCTTTCTTCTTTTTTTTTTTTTTTTCTCTCCTCCTTTTACAAAAAGGCAAGGTATTTGTCTGTGCAGAGTGATTCTTTTTTTTTTCTCCTCAAGGAGATTAGTGGAATATGACACGACAAAGGAGGAGGGAACAGGAAGCAGAAATGGAGAAAGCATTGAAAACTCAAGTCCTATACAGTAGGCCCAGATAAAAAACAATCCATGAAAGGTCAGAAAGAGCTAAAAAAGGGGCCTATAGGAAACCTGGCTAACCAAGGAATAGACCCTCTCAATCCAGCAAAACTCATTGTGGAAGAAAGTAATGAACCAGTGGCAAACCAGGACACAATGGGAAATTTGCAGATGGAGCATGAAACAGTACAGACATCTTGAATCCCACGAGTTTCATGGGGCTGGAGGGGAGATCGACTGCAAATACATCTGGGATATCAATAACAGACCCCAGTGGATGCACAGAGACACCAGATTACGAGATGAACAGACAAATAAATGAAACACAAATAAATAAAGACGTAAATATACATCGGAGTACCCTCACCCCCCTGGTAATGGCGGAACCAACCTTGAAGGACGTTCTTACGGCAGTACAGGCTTGTAATAATTCACTGTTATCATTAACAAATCAGATGTCAGAACTAAAAGGAGACATTGCAACTATGAGATATGAGAATCAGAAAATATGTGAAAGAACTACTGCGGTGGAAATGAAAGTAGGAGAATTGGAGGACTCAATACCGTTGATAAAAAAGGATACACACTTGATAAAAACACAACAAGGGATCAAACTCAAAGAATGGAAGAAATGGAGAATAGACAAAGACGCAATAATGTCCGCATACTAGGTCTACCGGAACAAGAAGAAGGCCAATCAGCTGTTACATTTTTTGAAAAATGGTTAATGGACATTTTTGGGGTGGAGGGCTTCTCTAAAATGTTCGCAATAGAACGAGCACATTGTATAACAAGCCGTGCCCCTTCCACCCAGGCCAATTATTATTAGATTATTAAACTGCCAAGATAGAGATAATATATTGTCTAAAGCAAGACAGAGAGGCAACACTGAGTATAAGGGTCATAAAGTATCCTTCTATCCAGACTTTTTGGTGGAAGTACAGAAGCAGAGGGAGCGAAATTTAAGTATGTTAAACGGCGATTATTTGCACTAAAGATTAAATATGCAATGTTGTTTCCGTCAAAATTACGTATTACAGATCAGGATGGAGTTAAATTTTTTGATACACCCGATGCAGTTAGTACATGGCTGGATGGAAGAAAGGAATAGCTTGGGCATAATTATTGAAGAGTAGACAAGATGGAGTCGGGTGAGAGGGGGATTTTTCACCTTCAGAGTCTACCTGTAGTCTTTTTTTTTCATTTTTTTTCCCAGGGAGGGAGGGGCTTTATTCCTCCTGCCCCACCTGGGTAGCTATATGGTACAGACGTAACGTTGGAAATGGCTACAGTGGGGAGGGACTTTCAGCTTGGGATGATAGTGTCCAGATACAGATTGAAGTGAGTTGGGAGGGGGGAAGGGGGGATGGAAGTAGTAGGATTTTATGTATTGAAATAGGTTGGGGGAGGGGGTGGCTACAAGGGTGGGTGGTGTGTGTGGGTGGGCTCCCCCATTTTTTTTTTCGGTCTCTTCTTCTTTCTGCTCTCCCACCCTCTTCTCCTCCTCCTCCTCCTTCTCCTTGTCTGTTCCTCCTGGCCTTCTCTCTCCCCCTTCTTCTATCCTTCGGGGATTACAGTTATGCCCAAAAACTCTTATTCTTTGTTTTTATTCTTGTCTTTATTTTTTATTTTTGACGTAAGATGACAAGTAAAATAAAAGTGATGTCTTGGAATGTCAGAGGATTGGGGGATAACAGAAAGAGAGGCGCGGTAAAAGAACTAATTGAATTCTATGATCCCGCAATAGTCTGTCTGCAGGAGACACATAAGGGGAAGGAGGATGACAAAATGTTTGATAAATTTAAATATAAACATGGATTTCATGCTATGTATTCTACATACTCCCATGGAGTTAGTATTTTGATCTCGAACTCTATTAGGGTTACCTGTAGGCAGTGTATTAAAGATCTGATTGGTCGGTAATTAATGTTGTTATGCTCCATAAATGATAGAATAATCTTCTTGGTAAATGTGTATATTCCCCCACCATATAAGGACGATGTATTAAAAAAAGGTTTTTGAAAAGATGGCACAATGGCCTGATGTTCCAACAGTGATAATTGGGGACTTCAATAATGTATTAAATGAAGAGCTGGACAGACAAAGCAACAAAAAGAGTAATGGAGGGGGAAAGGCCACAAGATGGGCCAGCCAGATACAAGAGATGGGTCTATCAGATGTATGGAGAGTAAGATACCCGGATAATAAAGAATACTCATGCTATTCAAGTACATACAGATCATTATCCAGAATCGACATGGCTTTGGGAAATGGTCATTTTCTGCCATTAGTAAAAATAATTCAGTACGAAGCAAGAGGAATCTCGGAACCACTCTCCATTAACTTTGACTTTGGAGTGGACGGAACAATTGATCCGGCCAATGTGGAAAGTTAATCCAGTTAAAGTTAAATGGCTGTCCCTGATTCCAGAGAGTAGTAAAACACCTGCTAATGGTCTTTTTTGGAGATAATAAGGGCTCAGCTTCAGCGTTAATGGTGTGGGATACAATGAATGCATACCTCAGAAGCTTACTAATTAAAGAAATATCTAAAATTAAACTAGCCACAAGACAGCGGGAGGAAGAGGTAACCCAAAGAGTTAAGCAGACCGAACAAGACTACATATCGGATCCTAATAAGGAGAAATTTAGAGCATGGCAGGACATACAGAAGCTATATAAAAATTTTATTATAACTAAGGCAGAAAATACTAGATTCATGCAGAACCAAAAGCACTACGAAATGGGGGAACAGGTGGGTCATATGTTAGCAATGATAGCACGGAACCAGCAAGGCTCATCCAGTATAGTTGCCATTGAAGACGGAAAGGGGATAGGAAAGTATGATACAGAGGGCATCCAAAAGATATTTGTAGATTTTTATTCACGGTTGTATGAATCTGAAATCTTAAATGTAAGGGAAAAGACTGAACAATTCTTAGACAATTTAACTCAAATTGAATTCAATGGAAAGAGAATCTTTGGATACTCCTATAACTATGGTAGAGCTGGAGGAAGCAGTGGGACAAATCCAAAACAATAAATCTCCAGGGATGGATGGACTTCCCGTGGAGATATATAAAATATATGGTCAGATCTTGATCCCAGAACTTCTTGAAGTATTGAATGTTGCATATATCACACGGGAACTCCCTAAATCAATGATGAAAAAAATAATAATTATAATTTTAAAGCCTGGCTCTCATCGTCCAATATCTCTCCTTAGTTACATCCAATGTCAAAATACTAGCCAAGGTCCTGGCAAATAGGTTATCCAGATACATTGATACTCTGATCCATAGGGATCAAACAGGTTTCATCATCTCCAGATCGGCAGCAACAAATATCCGCAGGCTCTTTCTGAATCTGCAATTACCAATGGATAACGGGGGAGCTGGTGCTATTCTGTCGTTAGATGCCCAGAAGGCTTTTGACATGGTAGAATTGGAATATCTATGGATGGTACTAATTGCCTTTGGCATAGGCCCAGTCTTTATAACCTGGCTAAAAATACTATATAAAGACCCTAGGGCAAAGCTGAGAATCAATGACACTATGTCGCCAGCTTTCCCGTTATCCAGAGGGACTAGACAGGGTTGCCCTCTATCCCCGTTGCTGTTTGCATTGGCAGTGGAACCATTGGCCGCTGCAGTCAGACAGTCTGCGTGGATAGAGGGATTCCGACATGCAGGAAGAGAGGATAAAATAGCTTTATATGCAGATGATGCCTTAATTTTTCTTAGCGACCCTACAAAATGTTTAGAGGAACTCATGAATCTTGTATCTGCATTTGGAAAGCTCTCTGGGTTTCGCATCAACTGGGAGAAGTCGGTGTTAATGCCGCTACATAATGCAAATACTTCTTTACCAGACTGTGCTAAACAAATTCAAATAAAACATAGAATTAGGTACTTAGGGATTGAGGTAAAGTGGGGGATTATATAGATCTTAACCTTAGACCATTATTGACTAGGCTCAAAGATAAATGCCGGACCTGGTGCAAACTTCCATTACCCGTGATTGGAAGGGCAAATCTTATAAAGATGATCTGGGCCCCACAATTATTATATATATTTCACAACTGCCCAATGTGGAAAGCTGCATTTTGGTTTAAAAGGATAGAAACACTTTTTTGCGAACTTATCTGGAAGAAAAAATATGCACGTATTAAACTAACAACTTTAATGCTGGCCAAAGACACCCAAAAATTATTTTCTGGCTTCACAAACTCAGCAATTTTTTGGCTGGACAGAGGTAGATGAGAATGATCCCATACAAGCGTTATTACTCTCACTGGGTAAAGGATACTCATTGATGTCCCTATTAGAGACAACATTTTTTCAAAAAGATAAGAAATTCATAACAGGCGAACTATTTAATAAGGTAAGGCTAGCAATAAAAAAGATTACCAATATTACAGGCTATACTTCCTATACACCAATATGGAATAACGCAAACTATGAGGAAGTATAGAGATTGGAGGGATTTGGGCTTTGGCAAACTCAGGGGCTGAGATTTGTGGAACAACTGTTTTGGAATGATAATATAAAATAATTTGCGCAAATATCCGAGGAATTTAGGATTCCAAGACAGAGGTTCTTTCAATATCTCCAGCTTAGACATGCTTTTCATGTCCAGGCCCATACATCTGTATTTATGCTTAATGAATCCAAAATAACAACACTGTTGAAGAAAAGGGACCAAAAGAAGGGACTTATATCTAAAATATATGAGATAATGCAGAAAAAATTTGAGGAAGAGGTAGTGGTGCCGGCTAGGAAGCAGTGGGAGGGAGACCTGGGAGCACTGACTGATGCTCAGTGGTCGGAGGTCTTGTCTGCGATCCCAAAGGTATCATTGTCGGATACTCAAAAACAAACACAAATTATTATTACACATAGATCATACTATACGCCTGAAAAACTATTTAAGTGGAAACTTAGGGAGTCCCCTTTATGCCCTCGATGTAGTGGCGCACCGGCTAATTTAATACACATGTTGTGGAAATGTCCCAAACTCCATCGATATTGGCAGGATATAATCAAAAATATAAATAGCGTATTAGGTATAGAAATGTTATTAGATCCAAATCTATGCTTATTAAATATAGTGGAAGAACCAAATATGTCAAAAAATACCCATATCGCAATGACGAGAGGCCTGTTTCAGGCACGAAAACTAATAGCCCAGAAATGGATACCTATATACCCTCCGACGGTTGAATAATGGAGAACACAAATAAAAGAAACTATATTAACCACTTGCTTACTGGGCACTTAAACACCCTTCCTGCCCAGACCAATTTTCAGCTTTCAGTGCTCTCAGACTTTGAATGACAATTACTCAGTCATGCTGAACACTCAACACTGTACCCAAATGAATTTTTTGTCCTTTTTTTCATACAAATAGAGCTTTCTTTTGGTGGTATTTGATCACCTCTGGGTTTTTTTTATTTTTTTGTGCTATAAATCAAAAAAGACGGAAAATTTTGAAAAAAAAACGCATTTTTCTTAGTTTATGTGATAAAATTTAGCAAATTATAAATTTTTCTTCATAAATTTTGGCCACAATTTATATTGCTACATATCTTTGGTAAAAACTAACCCAAATTAGTGGATATTATTTGGTCTTTGTGAAAGTTAGGGCTCTTTCACACGGACGGACCGTTTTTCATCCTTCTGTTTTCGGATGCAAAACGGCCATACATGTATCCCTATGGGATAGCGGGTGTCAGCGGATGAACATCCGCTGACACCCGATCTCGTCCGTGCCCGCTATGGTCCGTTTCTGCAGATGGAGGAAAACCCTATTTTTCCATCCGCCTGCAGAGCGGATCGGATGACGACGGACTCTACGGTCCGTCGTCACCCGATCTACCATAGGGGAGAGCGGCGCTCTTACAGGTCTGTCCCTGCACAGTGTGCAGAGACGGACCTGTCATCTTCCTGCTCAGCGGAGATCGGATATCCACGGGGCGGATCTGCACTGATCCGCCTCGTGTGAAAGAGCCCTTATAGAGTCTACAAGCGGTGGTGCGAATCATAAAAAATTTAGCACACCTGATGTACTGGTGGCCTATCTCATTTCTTGCGACCCAAACAAGCCAGGAAAGTACAAATACCCCCCAAATAACCCCTTTTTTGAAAGTAGACATTCCAAGGTATTTAGTAAGAGGCATGGTGAGGTTTTTGATGTTGTCATTTTTTTCCCACAATTCTTTGAAAATTAAGATTTTTTTTTCACAAAATGTTCATTGTAATAGGTTATTTCTCTCACATGGCATGTGTATACCACAAATGACACCCCAAAATACATTCTGCTACTCCTCCTGAGTATTACGATACCACATGTGTGGGACTTTTCCACAGCCTGGCCACTTACAGAGGCCCAATATTGAAATAGCACCGTCAGGCGTTCTACAAGCATAAATTACATCTCATTTCTCAACCACCTATTACACTTTTGAAGGCCCTGGAGCACCAGGACAATGGAAACGCCCACAAAGTGACCCCATTTTGGAAAGCTAACACCCCAACGTATAATCTATGAGGCATAATGAGTCTTTTGAACGGTTCATTTTTTCCAGAAGTTTTGGGAAAATGTGGAAAAAAAAAAAAATGAAAACGCATTTTTTAAACGCTAAGTTGTTCATTTATAAGATATTTCCAACACATAGTATGTACATAGCAAAAATGACACCCCAAAATACATTCTGCTACTCCTCCTGAGTATGGCGATACCAAATGTGTGAGACTTTTACACAGCCTGGCCACATACAGAGTAGGGATGAGCCGAACACCCCCGGGTTCGGTTCGCACCAGAACCTGCGAACGGACCGAAAGTTTGCACGAAAATTAGAACCCTATTAGTTACAATGGACGCGAACGTTCAAAATCTAAAGTGCTAATTATAACGACCAATATGCATGTTATTGTCATAAAACAGATTTGGGGACCCGGGTCCTGCCCCAGGGGACATGTATCAATGCAAAAAGAAGTTTTAAAATGGACGTTTTTTCGGGAACAGTAATTTTAATGATGCATAAAGTGAAAAAAAAAAGTGAAATATTCCTTTAAATATGGTACCTGGGGGGTGTCTAACGTATGCCTGTGAAGTGGCATGTGTTTCCCGTGTTTAGAACTGTCCCTGCAAAAAATTTAATTTGTAAAGGAAAAAAAGAAGCCATTTAAAACTGCTTGCGGCTTTACAGTCATGTCTTGTCCTGGCAATATGTATGAAAATCTTTGAGAAAAATGGCATGGCTACCCCATCACCCCCCCCCCCCCCCACCCCAGCCCATTACCAGCCCCTTTGGGTCTTGTATGGATATTAAGGGGAACCCCGCACCGAAAATAAAACCTTATACCTACAACCCTATATACTCTGAACAGCAGTATACAGGCGGTGCAAACAAGACAGGGACTGTAGGTTTGTTCTTAAGTAGAATCTGTTTTTAATTTTGAACAGGTAAATTTGCCCCTGTAATATTTGTGCTCCTGTTCAGAACATTTCACCTCACTTTCCGTCCCAATGACAAATGTTTTTAGAAAAGTGTGATTGAAACAAGGATTGGTGATAAAGCATCAGTAGAGAGGAGATATTCTTTTCCCAAATTAAATCTAACAGGATAGAATTTTCCTTCCTAGGGGTAGATTTCCTCTCACTTCCTGTTTTCTCCTTCCGTTTGCAAGTAGGAGTCATTTCTAAGTTGGATGTTTGAAAGTAGGGGCCTGCCGTATATACTCTGCAGAAATTCGCCCCATTAGATGTTGGTGTTGCCACAACACTGTAAGCCCTCACAGCTACTCTTGGTGGGCACAGGAATGGGCCCTGCTGTGAATTATTAGATCAAGATTTCTAATTGCATGCACCTGTTGAACAGGGGCAGAAAAATTGGGCCTTTGGTGGTGGTGGTGGTGGAGGGTTTTGCCACAACACTGTAAGCCCTCACAGTTACTCTTGGTGGGCGCAGGAATGGGCCCTGCTGTGAATTATTAGATCAAGATTTGTAATTACACGCCCCTGTTAAACAGGGGCTGAAAAATTGGGCCTTTGGTGGTGGTGGTGGTGGTGGACGGTGTTGCCACAACAGTGTAAGCCCTCACAGTTACTCTTGGTGGGCGCAGGAATGGGCCCTGCTGTGAATTATTAGATCAAGATTTGTAATTACACGCCCCTGGGGGGAGTGAGGAAAAAATTGCCTTATACGCAGACGATGTCTTGCTGTTTCTGGGAGATCTGGATAGATCGCTGACTAAAGCAATGAATATAGTGGAGGATTTTGGCAGGTTTACCGGTCTTGAAATAAACTGGAAGAAATCAGAGCTACTCCCAATTAACACAGATGCTGAAGTCAGAATACCAGGAATGCCTCAGTTGGAGGTAGTGAATACACTGAGATATTTGGGAGTGGCTCTGACGGAGGATCCTAACCAGTATGTGAGGCTCAATTTGGAGCCCTTACTGACTAAATTCAAAAGAAAGATAGCCATTTGGAAGCGCCTTCCCTTGTCAGTAGCGGGACGTTGTGGTCTAATAAAGATGATCTGGATGCCACAACTCTTGTATCTGCCGCACAATTCTCCGGTGTGGATATGCAAGAAATGGCTCTGGAAAATCGAAACCCTCTTCAGGGAACTCATATGGAAGGGTGGACAGGCCAGGATTCCTCTCTGTACCTTACAGCTGCCAGTGAAAGAGGGGGGCTTAGCGGTGCCCCACCCGGAGCGCTACTTCCTGGCGGCTCAATTGCAGCAGCTGTTGGGGTGTGGGGTTCCGGGAGGAGGCACCCCGAATATAGAACTAATGTTGGTGGAGGCGGGACATGACACACTGGTGGAGACACTAGAGGCGGGCTCATTTGGCCATGAATACCCTACTATAAAAATGATAAGAAAAACGTGGTTAACAATTAAAAAACAACTGCACTACAAAGGGATGAGTGAACAAACCCCCCTGTGGAATAATAAAAACCTCAAAGAGATCTATCTTATAGGTAGAATTAGGGATTGGGAGAAGAACGGGATCAAGAAACTGTGTCAGTTATATAGAGGTAATGTAGTGAAAAAATTTACTGACCTGAAGCAAGAGTTTAATATATCGCATTATTCCCTTTTTTCATATCTCCAAGTGGTACATGCTCTTGAGGCACAATTCTTGGAACAACCATTAGTTTGGCAAAAAATGCCACTCTTCCAGAAAATTTTACAGACTGGATCAACTAAGGGGTTGATTTCAGGGCTGTATGAATATATAGGACGGGAAATGGATACAAAGGGGAAACTTGAAAAAGTAAAGGCAAAGTGGGAAAAGGATGTCGGCTTAATAACAGACGCACAATGGAGGAGGGTCTTAGAGAAGGGCTCGAAGGTCTAAATATCCTCCCCGCAGAGAATATTGCATTTAATGCTGATTAACAGAGCATATTATACTCCCAAACGCCTGTTTAGTTTTGGTAGAAGGACTGATAATAACTGCCCCAGGTGCCAAAAAATGGGAGATCTTATTCACATGTTGTGGAAGTGCCCCAAACTAGTTCATTACTGGGAGGGAGTGACCAATAGCATAAGTAGGACATTTGGAATTATACTTGAGTTGGAGGCCAAAGGGTGTATATTGGGATACAGAGAAGAAAGGGAAGAGAGTAAAAGTAAAACCACTGCAATTATGAGATGCTTGTTCCAGGCCAGAAAATTGATCGCAAGTAAATGGCAATCAAAGGAACCACCTATGGTGGATAATTGGGTTGGTATAATGAATGAAAACCTGTGTAGAGAAAAGGCGGTATATATAAAGAGAGGGAATGTCAAGGAGTTTAACAAAATGTGGAGTCCGTGGTTAATTAAAATGAATCCATTGGGGACAGAGGGTTGAGAAGAGGAAAGGGAATAGTGGAAGGTCCTATATAAGGAAGAGGGCATATATATACGAGGCTGACTATATAAAAGGAAGGGGATGAAATAACAGCAAACTAAGACACTATGAGTAAGGGGAATGCTTAATCCTCTTGGAGGTTAAATAGATATGTAGCTATTACGGTGCGACACTAGCAATGGTAGAGGAAGGGGTAGTGAATGCATAGTGTTAAAGAATGTCAGGAATTTAAGTATGTATCTTAGACTGTTTTATATTTTTGTATATGAAAAATTTAATAAAGAATAAATAAAAAAAAAAAAAGATTTCTAATTGCATGCACCTGTTGAACAGGGGCAGAAAAATTGGGCCTTTGGTGGTGGTGGTGGACGGTGTTGCCACAACACTGTAAACCCTCACAGTTACTCTTGGTGGGTGCAGGAATGGGCCCTGCTGTGAATTATTAGATCAATATTTGTAATTACACGCCCCTGTTAAACAGGGGCTGGAAAATTGTGCCTTAGGCACTGGTGCTGGTGCCACAACCCCTCACAGATACTGTACTTGGAGCACAGCAATGAGACCTGTTGCAAAGCATTGCTGTCAGGAACGGTGCTATGACCTGGATCGCCTGCTGGTGTCACTGTTTCCTTCGGCATCAAAGGGTGCAGTTCTGGTGGCCACCAGCAGGGGTCTCCCAGCTGATGGACATTGTCAGGAATGGTGTTATTACCTGGATCGCCTGCTGGTGTCACTACTTCCTTCGGCATCAAAGGGTGCAGTTCTGGTGGCCACCAGCGGGGGTCTCCCATCAGATGAACATGCTAGTAATCAAGCTGCACCTGTTGTGGAACTGCTGAGAGTATATAAGCCTGTCCTTCCCTGAAGCTCAGTGCTTCAGTATTCCTTCCTGTAGCCTTGTCTCTGCCTGTTCTGATCCTGAAACCTGATCCTGAAACCTGATCCTGAAACCTGATCCTGAAACCTGATCCGCTTCCTGCCCTGTCCTGGATGTTGTCCCCTTACCTGGTTCCTGAGACCTGTCCCCTGATTCCTGCCTTGATTTTCCCTTGCTTCCTGTTTCCCCTTGGTCTCTTCTCCCAGCCTTGTATATATATGTGTTCCACTTTCTTGTGTGTATTTTTAGTTAGTTAGTTAGATTAGGGTTTTGGGGTTTGCTGTGTATTATTTGCGTTCTTGCTTGTTTGTGGTTTGCTGTGTTGATTTTCACGTGTGTCTTTATTCTTTAATAAATATATATATTTTTATCACTTACCTTGGAGCCTGATTCCTTTAGTGCAGCCCATTGATCTGTTCACTTGTGACGGATGCCTGTGTTTAGGCATCTCTCATGACAGAATAAGTGGAACACATATACAGTATATACAAGACTGGGAGAAGAGACCAAGGGGAAACAGGAAGCAAGGGAAAATCAAGGCAGGAATCAGGGGACGGTTCTCAGGAACCAGGTAAGGGGACAACATCCAGGACAGCGCAGGAAGCGGATCAGGTTTCAGGATCAGGTTTCAGGATCAGAACAGGCAGAGACAAGGCTACAGGAAGGAATACTGAAGCACTGAGCTTCAGTGAAGGACAGGCTTATATACTCTCAGCAGTTCCACAACAGGTGCAGCTTGATTACTAGCATGTCCATCTGCTGGGAGACCCCCGCTGGTGGCCACCAGAACTGCACCCTTTGATGCCGAAGGAAGTAGTGACACCAGCAGGCGATCCAAGTAATAACAGCATTCCTGACAATGTCCATCGGCTGGGAGACCCCTGCTGGTGGCCACCAGAACTACACCCTTTGATGCCGAAGGAAACAGTGACACCAGCAGGCGATCCAGGTCGTAGCACCGTTCCTGACAATTGCATAAAAAATTGTAATTGCACGCCCCTGTTAAACAGGGGCTAAAAAATTGTGCCTTAGGCACTGGTTCTGGTGCCACAACACTGCAACCCCTCACAGATACTGTACTTGGAGCACAGCAATCAGACCTGTTGCAAAGCATTGCATAAAAATTTTTAATTACAAGCCCCTGTTAAACAGGGGCTAAAAAATTGGGCCTTAGCCACTGGTGGTGGCACCCAGAAACAAAAATGTTCTTCCAAGCTATCATCAGGATCATTAAGGAGGAAGAGGATAGTCAGTCAACATAACAGGACAGTCACTCAGCATCAGCATAGGCAGTCTTGAAGGGATGTGACATTTCAAAATAAATTATTCTGTTATATCAGCTTCAGGTGCCTGATAGCTGGTGGTGATCCAAGACTGATTCATCTTTATGAAGGTCAGACGATCAACCGAGTCGGTGGACAGGCGCACCCTGTGATCGGTGACAGCCTCCAGCAGCACTGAATGTGCGTTCCAAAAGAACGCTGGATGCAGGACAGGCCAGTAGCTCAATTGCATACTGTGCAAGCTCTGGCCAGTGATCCATCCTCAAGACCCAGTAAGCCAGAGGATTTTCGGTGGGAAAGGTGTCCAAGTCTGACCTTGCCCCTAGGTATTCCTGCACCATGTATATCGGACGCTGGCGATGGTTGCTGGAACCGATCATACCTTGGGGCTGCGGACTAAAAAATTGTCTGAACGCATCGTTCAGACGTCCACCTTCCCCACCACTCCTTCTGCTACTGACCGAAGCCTCAGCAACTCGTCGTCCAGGATCAGGAGTTTGTAACCTCCCAGTCTCTGGGAACGCGTTGCACAGACCTTTCTGCAAGGCCTCCCGGAGATGTCTCATCCTCTGCGACGGCAAGATAAGGTCCGCAACCTTACCCTTGTACCGTGGATCAATGAGAGTTGCCAGTCAGTAATGGTCCCTCTCCTTGATCTGAAGAATACGAGGATCCTTTCGCAGGCTTTGCAGGATCAGGGAGGCCATGCAACGTAGGTTAGCTGAGGCATTCGGTCCGGAGTCTTCTGGGTCACTGAGGACGACATGATCCGCAGCCACCTCCTCCCAGCCACGTACAAGTCCACCGGTTTCTTGGGACTGTAAATCATCCCTAAAAGACTGCTGCTGCTGATGCTGAGTGCCAGGCTCCACCTCCATGCTGACACAATCCTCCTCCTCTTCCTGTGTGATGGTTGGGAGAGAAGGAACACTGTCTGGATAAAGGGGGCCTTGAGAGGCAAGGAAGTCCTCCTCTTCCTGCCTCTGTTCAGCCTCAAGTGCCCTGTCCATTATTCCACGCAGCGTATGCTCCAACAGGTGTACAAGAGGTACAGTGTCACTGATGCATGCACTGTCACTGCTCACCATCCTCGTGGCCTCCTCAAATGATGACAGGACAGTGCATGCATCCCTGATCATGCTCCACTGGCGTGGGGAAAAAATCTGAGCTCCCTTGACCCTGTCCTGGTGCTGTAGTCGCACAGGTACTCATTGATGGCCCTCTGCTGCGTGTGCAGTCGCTGCAGCATGGCCAACGTTGAGTTCCACCTGGTGGGCATGTCACATATAAGGCGGTTCTTGGGCAGGTTCAACTCCTTTTGCAGCTCAGCCAGCCGAGCACTGGCATTATATGATCGGCGGAAATGCACACAGACTTTCCTGGCCTGCCTCAGGACACCCTGTAAGCCTGGGTACCTGCCCAAGAACCGCTGCACCACCAGGTTAAGGACGTGAGCCATACAGGGCACATGGGTCAGCTGTCCCTGTCGCAGGGCAGAGAGGAGGTTGGTGCCATTGTCACAAACCACCATTCCTGGCTTAAGCTGGCGTGGCGTCAACCACCTCTCGGCCTGCCCCTGCAGAGCTGACAGAACCTCTGCCCCAGTGTGGCTCCTGTCCCCCAAACACACCAGCGCAAGCACGGCATGGCATCTTTTTGCCTCATACTTGCGTAGCCCCTTGGACGCCTACAGAGCACCGCTGGTTCTGAGGACAGAGCACTCGAAGTGTCCATGGAGGAAGAAGAAGAGGAGGGGGTGGAGAAAAGAGGTGTGTCACAACCAGTAATAGCATTTTGGAGGCGTGGTGGCGGAACAACCTCCAACACTACTGCACCTTGTCCTGCATCCTTCCCAGCTGCCAAAAGAGTGACCCAATGGGCCGTGAAAGATAGGTAACGTCCCTGTCCATGCCTGCTGGACCATGAGTCAGCGGTAATATGCACCTTACCGCTGACCGCCCTGACCAGCGAGGCCAAGACATTGCCTTCCACATGCCAGTAGAGAGCCGGAATCGCCTTCCGTGAGAAAAAGTGGCGTTTGGGAACCTGCCACTGAGGAACCGCACATTGAAAAAACTCACGGAAGGGGGCCGAGTCTACCAACTGAAAAGGCAGCAGTTAAATTGCTAGCAATTTAGCCAAGCTAGCATTCAACCGCTGGGCATCTGGGTGGCTGGGAGTGAACTTCTTTTGACGGTCCAGCAGCTGGGGCAGGGAAATTTGCCCGGTACAATCGGACGTTGGTGTACTGCTAGCAGAGTACCTAATTCTACACCTTCATTCCTCTCAGCGCAGCTTTCAGAGAGGACTGAAGGTATAGTGGGGTTGGAGATCCCAGCTGATGAGGAGCAAGGAGAGGTCCGCTTTGTTCTTTGGTGTGGGTCTTTAAGGTGCGCTTGACAACGAGCTGCATGGCAGGTCAACATATGACTGGTCATGCTTGTGGTGCCCAAGCGGCTGATGTTTTGGCCACGCGAGATACGTTTGAGACATATGTTGCAAATAGCAGCGGTGCGATCTGATGCACTCGTCTCAAAAAAGACCCACACCAAAGAACTTTTGTAATAAAGTGCAGAGGCAGCGCCCTGCACAGGCGGAGCTCTGCGGTGTGATTCAGTTGGTGTGCTGGCCTCAAGCTGGCCCCCAGAGGGCATCCTGCCTCGTTGGAGATGTGCCGCCTCCTCCTCCTCCTCTCTCCGTTCAGGCCCCCACATGGAGTCAGTGACCTCATCATCCCCTCCCTCTTCACCACTGGAGCAAACCTGGCAGTAAGCTGTAGCTGGTGGAACATGACTGCCAGATTGCTGTCCTTGAGCATTCTCTCTCTCTGCGCTCACGCTACTGCCTTCCTCTAGCTGGGTATCATCATCGGAGCCTTCAAAACGCTGGGCATCCTCCTGGAGCATGTACCCAACACTGTGCTCAAACAGTTCGGGGATTCCTCAGGAGGACATGGTGGGTCTAGGGAAGGGGTGCCTGATGACATTGAGTATGCGTTGGCAGCTGCTTTGCCAGTACCCTGAGCCTGGGTGAGAGAGGATGAGGAGGATGTGGAGGGCTTGGTCATCCACTCTACCAAGCCTTCGGCATGATGCGGCTCAACATGTCCAGCTGCCGAAAATAAGGACAAGCGTGTCCCATGGCCACGTGCTGATGACGATACACTGCGTCCACGACCAGCACTGTTGTCTCTAGACACAGAGCCTGCTTGCCCTGTTTTCTTGGCTCGTGACCGTCTGCCTCTCCTTGTTGGTCTTCCAGACATTGTAATGGCCTGCAGGGAGATGGGAAAACCAGCAATTGGGTAGTGTATATTGTGCTGGAGTCACACAGCACACACACTAACTCCTGCAGATGGCTGTCTTAGATGACAACAGGGCAGAAGGGCAGATACAGGGTAAGGTGGTTTAGTGTGCTGTGCTATACTCACACAGCACACACACACTAACTCCTGCAGATGGCTGTCTTAGATGACAACAGGGCAGATACAGGGTAAGGTGGTTTAGTGTGCTGTGCTATACTCACACAGCACACACACACTAACTCCTGCAGATGGCTGTCTTAGATGACAACAGGGCAGATACAGGGTAAGGCGGTTTAGTGTGCTGTGCTATACTCACACAGCACACACACACTAACTCCTGCAGATGGCTGTCTTAGATGACAACAGGGCAGATACAGGGCAAGGCGGTTTAGTGTGTGGTGCTATATTCACACAGCACACACACACTAACTCCTGCAGATGGCTGTCTTAGATGACAACAGGGCAGATACAGGGTAAGGTGGTTTAGTGTGCTGTGCTATACTCACACAGCACACACACACTAACTCCTGCAGATGGCTGTCTTAGATGACAACAGGGCAGATACAGGGTAAGGTGGTTTAGTGTGCTGTGCTATACTCACACAGCACACACACACTAACTCCTGCAGATGGCTGTCTTAGGTACAACAGGGCAGATACAGGGTAAGGTGGTTTAGTGTGCTGTGCTATACTCACACAGCACACACACACTAACTCCTGCAGATGGCTGTCTTAGATGACAACAGGGCAGATACAGGGTAAGGTGGTTTAGTGTGCTGTTCTATACTCACACAGCACACACACACTAACTCCTGCAGATGGCTGGATTGGTAGAGAACAGCACTAAGAAGAACACACTATCCCTGCCTATTTTTCCTCTTTCCCTACACTTTCCCAACACAGAAATGATTCACATATTGTGTGTACATGTACAGTACACTGTCACTGTTCCTCTAGCCGTAACACACTACACGAGGCCGCCGGCGCGGCGGCCTTATATAGTGTGGGGCGTGTACTAAACCCCCTGAGCTATAATTGGCCACAGGCATCCTGCCTGTGGCCAATTATTGCTCTCATCGCCGCTGGCTTTATGATTGGACAAGCATGCGGGGGCACAGTGCATGCTAGGCCAATCATCAGCCAGCAATGCACTGCGACAGGCGCAGTGCATTGTGGACCGTTCGCATCACACGAAAATCAGAGTTTTGCCCTCGATGAGCGGACGAACGGCCGATGTTCGATTCGAATCGAACACCGGGCCCATCCCTAATACAGAGGCCCAATATTGATATAGCACCCACAAAGTGACCCCATTTTGGAAAGCTAACACTCCAACGTATAATCTATGAGGCATAATGAGTCTATTGAACGGTTCATTTTTTTCCAGAAGTTTTGGGAAAATGTGGAAAAAAAATTAAAACGCATTTTTTAAACGCTAAGTTGTTCATTTATAAGATATTTCCAACACATAGTATGTACATAGCAAAAATTACACCCCAAAATACATTCTGCTACTCCTCCTGAGTATGGCGATACCAAATATGTGAGACTTTTACACAGCCTGGCCACATACAGAGGCCCAATATTGAAATAGCACCATCAGGCATTCTACAAGCATAAATGACACATCTCATTTCTCAACCACCTATTACAATTTTGAAGGCCCTGGAGCACCAGGACAATGGAAAACGCCCACAAAGTGACCCCATTTTGAAAAGCTAACACCCCAACGTATAATCTATGAGGCATAATGAGTCTTTTGAACAGTTAATTTTTTTCCAGAAGTTTTGGGAAAATGTGGAAAAAAAATGAAAACGCTTTTTTTTTACGCTACGTTGTTCATTTATAAGATATTTTCAACACATAGCATGTACATAGCAAAAACACCCCAAAATACATTCTGCTACTCCTCCTGAGTATGGCGATACCAAATGTGTGAGACTTTTACACAACTTGGCCACATACAGAGGCCCAACATGCAAGGAACACCATCAGGTGTACCAGGGACACATAGCATGCGCATACCAAGAATTACACCCCAAAATACATTCTGCTTAGCAAAGAGTAAACAAAAGATTACCTGTGGTTTTAGTAGTGCAGTTGTCCACAGGAGGATAGCACTGGTCCAGGCAGCAGGCAGGGACTTGGTCAGCAAAAGCGAACACAATTTTCCAGGCAACAGGCAGGAATACTGTCCATAGTCAATACAGGCAGCAGGCAGGGATACTGTCCATATACAGTCCACAGTCCAGGGTCAGTGCAGGCAGAGATTGTCAGCAGTGCCAAAATATTGGTCCTGGTAGTAGGCAGGAACATGGTCCATCCACGTGGTGTGGTCAGTTCATGCGACAAGCAGAGGCATAGGTCCTACAGGCAGCAGGCAGAAGTAGGGCCTCGTTCAGGACAGAATGGGGACAGGGGTAGAGGCTTCTCCCACCCAAATCTCTTTGAAGCCTCCGAGCCTCCAGACCCTAATCTAAGAATGAGAAAACAAATGAAAGTTTTCCTTATCCAGAAAAACGATTCTGGAGCCCCTCACATATGTGAGACCCCTGTGTTATGAATCCCACTAGTCCACTGGCAGTGTACAAGATCAGTCCAAGAGGCAGGCAAGAGGCATGGTCAAACAGTCCAGGGTCAGTTCCAGATCAGGCAGAGTTATGTACAGAATCGGTAGGCAGAAGCATGGTCGAATAACAGTCCAGGGTCAGTTCCAGATCAGGCAGAGTTATGTACAGAATCGGTAGGCAGAAGCATGGTCGAATAACAGTCCAGGGTCAGTTCCAGATCAGGCAGAGGTATAAACAGAATCAGTAGGCAGAAACATGGTCGAATAACAGTCCAGGGTCAGTTCCAAATCAGGCAGAGGTATAAACAGAATCAGTAGGCAGAAGCATGGTCGAACAACAAGCCAGGGTCAGTTACAGAGCAAGCAGAGGCATAAGGAGTGTGAAGGTAAATGGCAGGAAGTGAGGGTTATGTTTACCATACTTCACTAATAATGTAGTGAAGTATGGTAACGGCGGAAACAGTCAACTACGCAGAGGCCTGGTTGGGAAGGACATTGGGCACAATGATAAGTGGTGTCTCTTCTCAATCCTCGTTTGGTGCACACCCGGCATTTTTTCTGACATTTTTGGCCTGTTGGTCTGGGAAGGTTTTTTTTCTGGAAAGTGGCATTCAGAGAGTCTGTTTATGACATCGGATCGAATGTTTTGTGGTGGGCCGTTTGGGTATATAAGAGCAGAGCATAAGAACAGCATTTCCTCCTGGTAGGCAAGAAAGGGTTTGGGTCTTTCAGTGGAGTTGCGGTAGATTATATAGGTGTTGTATGTGGCCAAATTAAAGAAATAAATTTAAACTTTTTTATACCACTGGTATGTTTTTCTTGTGGCAAGGTAAGGTTCGAGCATCTGGTCGTTAAAGTCGACACCCCCCATGAACATGTTGTATTCGTGGATACATAGTGGCTTTTGTATTGGGCCAGTCCTCCTGGTGATCTCAACGAATGTGTTGTTGTGGATCGAAGAAAGCATGTACAAATCCCTTCTGTCCCTCCACTTCACAGCCAGAATTTCCTCATTACGTAAGCTCGCCGCCTCCCCTCTTCTCATCTTCTTGTTGACGAGGCTTTGAGGAAAGCCCTTCCGGTTCGTCCTTATGGTGCCGCATGCTGGCGTGTTCTTCCTGTGAAGGTTTCGGAACAGGGGCAAACTTGTGTAAAAGTTATCCACATAGAGATGGTAACCTTTCTACAGGAGTGGGTTTATGAGTTCCCAATCGACTTTCCCACTCGATCCAATATATTCTGGGCAATTAGGGGGATGTAGCTGGGTGTCCTTCCCTTTGTATACCATGAAGGAATATGTATACCCTGTGGCTCGGTCGCACAACTTATACATTTTCACCCCATAGCGGGCCCTTTTGGTGGGAATAAATTGTTTTAAGCCCAGCCTGCCAGAAAATTTGATTAGGGACTCATCCACACATACGTGTTGGTCTGGGGTAAACAACTGGGGGAAGATCTCAGAAAAATAATTTATTAGCGGCCGAATTTTATAGAGCTTATCAAAATTTGGGTCATTTCGGGGAGGGCACTGGGTGTTATCGTTGAAGTGTAGGAATCTCAAAATCATGAGATATCTGGTCCTGGGCATTACTGAAGAAAAAATGGGCATGTGGTAGATGGGGTGGGTTTACCAATATGCACGTATTTCATTTTTATTGTTTAGTCCCATACAGAACGTGAGGCACAAAAAAATTCTAAACTCCTCCACTGTTAGGGCTCTCCACTCGTAGGGACGGGCATAAGAGGACGTTGGGTTACTTGCGATAAATTGTTGTGCATACAGGTTGCACTGGGCCACAATCGATGCAAGCATGTCCTCAGTAAAAATTAAATTGAAGAAATCTATTGGTGACAATTTTTCTGTGTCCACCTGGACTCCTGGGTGGGCAGTGAAAGGGGGAACGTTAGCTTCTCCTGAATTAGGAGGAAGCCACAAGGGGTTTTGAAGGGAATAGGGAAGGCTAGCATGGGACCTAACCCTTTGGGGCTGAGGTGACACCCCACTGGAACTTGGCCTTTGCCGAGGTACTGCGGTGCTGGAGGATGGCACTGCGGTGCTGGTGGATGGCACTGCGGTACTGGTGGATGGCACTGCCTCACCAGTACACCTTCTTCTGGCAGGCAGACTCTCATTTTCCTCCTCTGAGGCTGTCATTGTACCACTACTTATGACAGGCGCGTAGTCCATGTCAGACTCAGAACCTGAATAGGAGGATGAATCCGAAGCGGAGGGCTCCCCGTTGCTCTCGTCGGCCGCAAGAATGTCGTAAGCCTCCTCGGCTGAAAATAATCTTTGTGACATACTGATCACAAATGGCACTGATATGTGACACTGATGTGGCAGGTGACACTGACAGGTGACACTGATGTGGTAGGTGATACTGACAGGTGACACTCATGTGGCAGGTCACACTGACAGGTGACACTAACAGGTGACACTGATGTGGCAGGTGGCACTGATGTGGCAGGTGGCACTGACAGATGGCACTGATACGTGGCACTGACGACAGGTGGCACTGACAGATGGCACTGATACCTGGCACTGGTGACAGGTGGCACTGACAGATTGCACCGATACGTGGCACTGGTGACAGGTGGCACTGACATATTGCACTGATACGTGGCAGTAATGACACGTGACACTGGCAGATGGCACTGGGAGATGGCACTGGCAGATGGCAATGGCAGATGGCTCTGGCAGATGGCTCTGGCAGATGGCACTGGCAGATGGCACTGGCAGATTGCTCTGGCAGATGGGGCTGGCAGATGGCACTGATGTGTACTGTTGGCACTGTAAAAAATTATATTTGTAACAAACTCACTGACTTCACAGATCGCTCTCTCTCCTCACACGCTGTCTCTGTGTGAGGTGAGAGAAAGCCGGCAATGAGAGATGATCTCATATGTTTACATTTGAGATCATCTCTCTTTGGCTGCTGAGATCGCGCTGTAAACGGCCGCTGTGATTTGCCGTTTACAGTGATCTGTGATTGGCCGTGTCCGACGGACACGGCCAACACAGATTTTCCCCGCTGTGCGCCCTCGAGGGCGCGCGAGGAGGATGTAAACAGGAGGACGTCCGGCAGGGAGCGTCCGCGCTGAAGCCGTCTTTCGGCTATAGTGCGGGCGCGAACTGGTTAAAGGAGGAATTTATTTATACACATAGAGGGAGCCGAGACAAATTTGATGCTATTTGGAAAAGATGGGATAATGAAAATAAAAGATGAACCAACATGGGTAAGGGTTGATATTGGGAGGGGATGGGAGGATGGGAGGATGGGAGGAGGGCTGAGGGGGCTGGGGAGCGTGGATACAGTAGGAGGAGGCAGAGAAAAAAAATCCCTTTTTTTTTTCTCCCCCTGCTCTGTTATGTGTTTTTTTTGGGGGGTGATTGGGGGGCTGGTGTGGCAGATGAATGTCAGAAGTAAGTTTATGTATCTGGGATAAAATGTATGCATAAATGTATAACTTGTATTGTTATGAAAAGAATACAAATAAAAAAAGTACTGTCGGAATTTCCGGTCGTGTGTACAGGGCATTAGGCTTTAAATGTGAGATGGGTTGGCCTGAGATAAGTTCCAAGCAAATTACAGTTTTCGTCCATCTCTGAGTCTTCTCTCCATTTCAGAAATCAACAACCTTCAACAGCTAATTGTTTTTATGGAGATAAAAATGTTTTGCGCTAACACATGTGATCACCTATCATATATTGATAGGAGAAAGAAAATGGTGAAAAGATTAAGAAAGAAGAATAAGATTAAGAAAGAAGTCCACAAACAGTTCCAATGATCCAATTTCACTCCGTGATAAGTGCTATGAATTAACAGTGTGGGTAATGGCATCCAAAAGAAAGATGTGCTGTTTCC